>OY987212.1:48292570-49492570 GCA_963920805.1 Primula vulgaris
CCCAGTCGTAATTATTTAATCCCGTTACCTCCACCACCTCCCCCTATGGGTGGTGTTGTGTCTCCTCCTCCACCTCCCCCACCACCTCCACCGCCACATAGTTTTGGTGCTTCAAAACCCATTGCAGTTACTGCTCCACCTCCTCCTCCCAGTCGTAATTATTCAATCCCGTTACCTCCACCACCTCCCCCTATGGGTGGTGTTGTGTCTCCTCCTCCACCACCCCCACCACCTCCACCGCCGCATAGTTATGGTGCTTCAAAACCCATTGCAGTTACTGCTCCACCTCCTCCACCTCCACTTCCTCCTCCTCTCAGTCGTAATTATTCAATCCCGTTACCTCCACCACCTCCCCCTATGGGCGGTGTTGTGTCTCCTCCTCCACCACCCCCACCACCTCCACCGCCACATAGTTATGGTGCTTCTCCACCTCCCCCTATTATTTCTTCCCACGTGCGGTTATCTTCTTCTTTGGCGCCACCTCCTCCACCCCCACCGCCTCGTTACAATGCTCCACCTTCATCCATTCAGTTTAGTATTCCTGCTCCACCACCACAACCACCCACCCGGGGAGCCCCAACTCCCCCACCACCTCCTCCGAAGTATAACACCCCACCGCCGCCACTGCCTCCTAGCTGTGGAGCTCCATTACCTCCTTTTAGGCCTGGAGGACCACCGCCACCACCACCCCCTCCCGGCCATGGAGCTCCTCCTCCTCCACCTCCTCCTTTTAGGCCTGGAGGACCACCGCCACCACCACCCCCTCCCGGCCATGGAGCTCCTCCACCACCACCTCCTCCTTTTTGGCCTGGAGGACCACCGCCACCACCACCCCCTCCCGGCCATGAAGCTCCTCCTCTACCACCACCACCTCCCGGTCATGGAGCTCCACCCCCACCACCTCCTCCTTTTAGGCCTGGAGGACCACCGCCACCACCACCCCCTCCCGGCCATGGAGCGCTACCTCCTCCACCATTCCATGCTGGGCCCCCTCCACCACCACGGCCACCTGGAGGACCACCTCCTCCACCCCCACAGCCTGGAGCGCCACTACCTCCACCTCCTCCCGGAGGCCGTGCACCTGGCCCACCTCCACCACCTGGTCCACCTAGACCTCCTGGTGGTGCCCCTCCTCCACCTGGCCCACCTAGACCTGGCGGTGCACCTCCACCTCCGGGTGGCCCAGGGAGAGGACGAGGCCTTGCACGTCCTACAGGGCCCGGTCTTGCCCCTCGTAGGTCAACAATGAAGCCTTTGCATTGGAGTAAGGTAACAAGAGCCTTGCAAGGAAGCTTATGGGAGGAATTGCAGAGACACGGGGAGCCTCAAATGTATGGTAACTTCTCTTTTTTCACTTCCTCAATACTCTTTAAATACCTTGTTTGTCACTTGAAATTTGCTTTTTTGTATTTTTCCCCCACACTTGCTGAAGTTGTTTACTATTATGCTAGTGCTACAGAGTTTGATGTGTCAGAGCTGGAGACTCTTTTTTCTGCTATTGTCCCAAAGCCGGATGCAGCTAAAGCAGGAGCGAGGCGCAAATCTGTTGGCGCAAAAGCTGAAAAAATTCACCTGGTAATTGAGACTTTCTTAATGTTCATGAGATACTCCATTTTCTCTTCTGATGGGTTTCTCTGTTTCCTGACATGGTCTAGTATTTTCTTAGAGGTTTGCATCTTCTGGTATTGTTTGGATGATTGATTGTCTACACTTTTGCAGTTTTTAGTTATGCTTGTAATTAAATTCCACATACACACTGCAAATAAACATTTTTGAACAATTTCCTTGGCAGTTTTGTTTTGGTCAGTAGGGATCTTCACCCAAAAGGCAGTTAAGTACATGAAATTGATATGTGGCACAAAAAATCTTAGTTCCTGTCTTATGTTTGAGAATCATGTATATCTTCCCCCTTTCAAATATTCAGGTACCTTTAAGTTTATTCTTGAGGAACATTATTCTGCAGGTTGATTTGAGGAGGGCCAATAACACAGAGATAATGCTCACCAAAGTCAAGATGCCACTTCCTGATATGATGGTAAGCTTGAAGTAAGGAACCTTTATCAGTTTGTGGAAATTTGTATGAATTTTAATTAAGAAAAGCTTCCTGTTTATATAAACATGCGATGCTTATGTCAAGCGGGCTAAAAATTGGGTTATCGTGTAATTTAAGCCTATATCCTCATGTGTTCTGCGATATATTAATGCAAGTTGTGCACATTTTTGTTTTCAATATGATTATCACTCCTCAAATTTTGTAGGCGGCGGCACTGGCAATGGATGAGTCTATTTTAGATGCTGATCAAGTGGAGAATCTTATCAAATTTTGTCCTACCAAAGAAGAAATGGAACTTCTTAAGGTACAATACTTAAATTAAGTGTGACACGCTTCATATTCAGCCAGTTAAAATTTTGTATTACAGCATGACTATCAGAATTGCTATTTTACCTAGAAAAAATCGGATAAAATAGTTTATTTTGGTCCCATGTGTTGATTTTTCCCTTGCTTTTTTGTGCATGATGGTTTAGAATTTCACTGGTGACAAGGATACTCTTGGGAAATGCGAACAGGTTAGTGAATTGGATCCAACTTTATATAGGAGTACTTATTATCCACCAAATAATATTTTACATTTAAGCCAGATGTTAATATACATGCACTTTTCTTTGTTTGTTCTTCTTCCTCTTTTCCAATCTAGTTTTTCCTAGAGTTGATGAAGGTTCCAAGGGTGGAGTCTAAACTTAGAGTGTTTCTTTTCAAGATTCAGTTTAATACTCAGGTTTGATCTGAATCCTTGAAGTATTTATGGTTACGGTCCCTTTTCTTTATTATCTAGTATGTAGCCCAGAGACTGAATATTGACCTTTTTTTGGCAGATTTCAGAATTTAAGAAAAGTTTGAACACTGTGAACTCTGCATGTGAAGAGGTAAATCTACTAGCAACAATCAACTATATGATGCATACATGTTATCCTTTTTCTTATGTTATTTTGACTCTCTCTTAGGGTCGGAATTCTATCAAACTCAAGGAGATCATGAAGAAAATCTTGTATCTAGGAAATACATTAAATCAAGGAACTGCTAGAGGTAAAAGTGTTATTAATTATTTTGGAAATTCAAAAAGTCAGAAACCGTGATTAATTTTTTTTAGGTTTTAGAAGGTTGTATTCCACAGAACTTGATTATTTCAATCATCTGTTTACAGTTTATCAAATAGTAAAAATAATTTCTTATGATCCATCAACTTATTTGTCTGAGGGTGTTTGTGTTTGCATCAATAGGCTTTGACATATGTGTGGTTTTAATATGCCATGAAATCTATCCACTCGGTAGCAACTATTAAGGAAACAAAAGGTTAAGTTCTGGTGAAGATTCTGTTTAGAAATTTTACTGACAAAAGTGAATGATACAAGCCTTAGATGAGTCACTTGCTGGGATCTATTCTAATAGGAATTACTAAGGTATTAGGACTTCTTGTTTTGTCAGACAAGTTTGTATATCCTGATGTTAACCCTGGTTGGGAAGTTTAATTTACTATATCCGAATGAACTCAACTTATTAACTACACTTAATTATATTAGAGTTTAAATCTAATATGGCATGATAATTTCTTTTTGACAATGTTAGTGAGCTATTATAGTTTTTTTAGGTTCTGCAGTTGGATTCAAGTTGGATAGTTTGTTAAAACTCGCTGATACCCGTGCTTCAAATAGTAAAATGACGCTGATGCATTACCTATGCAAGGTATTGTTCCTCTATTTAAGGTTCTTGTCTTTGGCTTCAACTTTTGTTTGTTCAGCTTGTAAGTATCTTATGCCTTTATTCAATTGAATGTTGGTAGAGTAACCAGTTTTCCACCTTCGACAATTAGGTGCTGCGAACAATTTTTTGCTAGTTCCTTGCGAACTTTTTCTGTCGAAGTTCAATGAAAATACTCCCTCCGTTCCTATTTAATTGCCCATTACGAAACTACGTGCAATTTTGACCGACCAATAACTTGTATCAAAATTGTCGGAATGAAAATTTTCAAAAGTTGATCATATAGTTCAAATGTTAAATTTTATAATTAGATTTAAAAAAAAATCATTTCGACAATTTTGATACAAGTTATAAGCCGATCAAAATTGCATGTAGTTTCGTAATGGACAATTAAATGGGAACGGAGGGAGTAATTATTATTACTTCCTCCGCCCGTTAAGATAAGGCTTTCCTTTTCTATTCTTTGGAATTAGAGGCCACGTTCTCTTATTGGAGTTTGACATATGCCCCCATTTGATGTGCCTCGTTCTCAACATATAGTTTTAGTAGAGGATTAATGTAGGGGTATCTTAGTAAACGAATATGCAAGCTTCATGCTCGAACAAGATTAACTGTTTCTTTTTTAATCTTTGTGAAAATACCTTACAATGTGGGATACTGGGATTGAAGACGTATATTTATTTATTTTGCTCGACTTTGTTATTTTTGCTTTATAAATTAAGTGATACATGTTTCCTCATATCTATCAAATTCATTTCTTATCCAAAATAAGATTTCTTACTTCTGAGTGTACTTTGATCAGGTCATCGCTGCAAAGTCACCAGATCTATTGGATTTTCATAAAGATCTTGTTAGCTTGGAACCTGGAACAAAGGTAAGTAGGCTCTATTCTTCTCTTCAGACTTGTTACAAAATTAATAGAAAACTGACTTACTTTTGCACTAAATTACAATTTACAAGTAAAAAATTATGATCTCCATTGATCCTTTCGTGTTGAGATTTTCAGATACAATTGAAGTCATTAGCTGAAGAAATGCAAGCGATTACTAAAGGCTTAGAAAAAGTGAAACAGGAGTTGAATTCGTCTGAAAACGATGGCCCAGTCTCCGAAGTTTTCCGCAAGGTACCCCTCCTGTACCCATCATCATATGCAAGTTCTAATTATTATTTTCAGTTTAAACTAATTATAGTTTATTTTTGTTTTTCAGACACTGAAAGAATTTATTGGAGTTGCTGAGTCTGAGGTGACATCCGTAACGAATTTATATTCTGTGGTGGTATGTGACCCTATCCCTGTAATTTCGGTTATGTTATGGTAGCTCTGTACATGTGAGCTTGCTCGTACCTTTTACCGTTGCAATCTTCTCTTCTAAATTATTTCCCCATTTCCTTTGAGAAAAGAATTTCTTTTGTTGAACAGGGTAGAAATGCGGATGCCTTGGCTCTATACTTTGGTGAGGATCCTGCCAAATGTCCATTTGAACAAGGTAAGCTAATGTTAAACAGTCACCTAGCTTCTAGATTAAGAAAAGGTTCAAATTTTCTTTGGACGATATTCATTACCAGAAAGTTATGTTGAATATATATATATCTATGGAGATAAGGTTACGTCTGTATCCTCATTCTTAATTGCAAAGTCGTATCAACTGCAAGTAGATCGCTTGTGAAGTTGTGATGGCTGAACGGTGTATATATCCATTGTTTTTAATTATTAATACTCCTTTTGAGTTTCATTTCTTTATTTTTGCTGCTTGTCTTTATAATGTTTCAAAAGTTTTCATATTTCCACAAGTAGATCTTTTTTATTTTTCCATATCATAGGAAAAATTTCTGGTTACAAGTAAAAACTACTGTTTATTGTATCTTCTTTTATCTTCTGTCCACTAGCTTACAGGCCCTTATCATGGTTTGTTGTCACTTGCAGTTACTGCCACGCTCTTAAATTTTGTGCGATTATTTAGAAAAGCACACGAAGAAAATTGTAAACAAGCAGAACTGGAGAAGAAGAAAGCTCAGAAGGAGCTTGAAATGGAGAAGGCAAAGGGCATTAATCTAACAAAAAAGAGTGGAAAATAGTTGTTACAAATTTGTCTTTCCCCAATTTGGGAATATTTTATCTCCCCGAAGAGGTCTGCCAGGTAGCAGTACCAAATGAAGCCCAAGGATGCTTCGTTCGCTATAGGCAAGCTGTGCCACCAATGGAAAAGCGACAAGTCTCACCCTCCCGAAGGTCCTTGTAAACGTATACCCTCTAAAGGAATTCAAAGAGGGTATGGAATCGCTAAAGTGGTAAAAACCCATTTTAGCCTACAATAGTGATTCTGGGACCATGGATCAATAAAGCTAAAGAAAAACATAACATATTTGACAATGGTGGATCCAACAGTCCCAGAATCATAGAACAAATGGCACTTGTGATGGTTAATGAACATGAAGTGCACTCATTGGCGTTTTCTAGTAAAAGAAACTGGCAAATAGCTCCCCCTCGATTACTTGTAGACCTAGGACTCTTGTCTTTGAAGTGGTCATTGACAAAATCCTGTGAAAAGTCTTGATAGTTTTTGCAAAATAAGGAGCTGACTAAATCGTTCCAAGATGTATCCTCACGGATATACAGATATAGTTATGTCGGAGATAATTAAGTTTTCTGCGTGGGGCAGTGCTTTACTCCAGGGATCTATTAAAACGGTTTTGGCTCAATCGTCAGTACGTAGGAGAAGCTTTCGGCTACTAAGAGAGAGTCCATTACTAACATTTAGCATCAAAGGATGGCCCCATAATGTAGAATAAAGTATGTACACAGAGATATAACCATGTACAGTATCTAAACTAAATCTAATTCTTTTATTGTAACATAGATACAGTCCCCTTTTACCCATCACATTGAGAGTTTATATAGGGATTGCCACTAATTTTTTTTGTATATAAAGATAGGTTAGGATTAGAAGAGGAAATGAAGATAGGCTCGGTTTTGTGTAATTGTAATATACTAATCAAAACATACATTTTGGATTTATAAACAGCGACTCATTTCTACCTTTTTCTGGTGTCAATTTGTTCTCTGTACTTTTTTCTGTATATGGTTTGATCTAATTGGCATCGTTTGGTCGCATCTTGATGGAGGTAAAAAAGTATATTTTTTCTGGATACTTTTAATTTTGGTGGACACAATAAAAAAGAGTATACTTTTAAAGGAAAATGTTGTTTGGTAAAATATGTTTACTTTTTTACTTTCTCTCGGCTAAAATGATTATTGTATTCTACTTCTATCTAATAAAAAATCATTTGACCAATTAATGAAATAATTATAAAAAATTTGATTGGTAAATATTAATAAATAAAAACTATACAAATATAATGACGATGTGAACTTAACGAAATTATCAAAAAGCGGGTTCGACTATGATACTTCACCTTTTTACACATCATGGTCCATGAGTAGGGGTGGGCAAAAAACCCGAAAACCGAGCTGAATTCAAACCGTTAAATTATTATTTTTTAATTTAAATGTGTTAAAAATCAAACCAAACTATCAAATCACAACTTTTCTAACCGAACCGAAACCGAAAACCAAATAAATATAATATAGATAAAATATATATTGATAAAATACACATCAAAATAAATCATAAAGTGAAAATTCCCCATATGAGATAATTAATCCGTATACGTGCATAAGTGAAATCAAATTTACTGAAAGTCTGAAATAATTATCTTTGCTATAGGTGGAATATATAAATACTAGTAAAAGTCAATCACGCGTTGCGTGTGAGACACGTAATGAGATAAATCTCGTAATATATTTTATTTTGAACATAATATTCAGATTTTGTATAATTTATTGTAGTTATGCAGGTTAAAACGAATTGTTAATTAATTTAGGCTACATCCGTAATTAGGAAAATATAGTGAGAACATATTGTTAATTAATTAGATTAGTTACATTGGTACTTATTAAAATAGAGTGAGGGTATTTTTGAAAAAATTGGATAAAATTTGATAGTCTTAACTTTTTTTTTAAGTTTGTTTATATTAATAGTAGGATATGACGTGTCTAAATAAAATGCCAAAGACCGGAAGAAAGGAGAAGCAATGAGAATAAATTACTACAGTTCTTTTACTTTACTTTTCAATGATAAGTATGCTTATTTGTTTCTACTTATAGCAAAAGTATGATTATAAAAGGGAGCACCGAACACAAATATTCTCTTATGTACTTATAAGTATTTATAAGTAAAAGTATAGACCATCCAAACAAGCACAATTTATCTGGAGGCACTAGCCAAGCCTTGCACACACACATCGGCTAATTGAACGACCGTTAGTTCCATCTGTAAGGAGTCACTTTATTTCAGATCCGAAATAATAAGAAAATGAATAATATGACCCAATCCATACGAGAACACAACTTTCTTGAGGTAAATTTCTATATAGTGATTGATAAAGCAAGAATTTAAAATACTGAAAAGTAAAAGTAAAAAAAAATACAGATAAATAAATTGTTCATTAGTTTTTTCATAACTCATGTGGGAATAAAGTGAGCTACTTAGGATCCGTTGCATCAGCTTTTTCGGTTAAAAAACTGCTTTCAAAAATCAGTAGAAAAAAAGCTTATTTTCAAAAACATGCAATGATGATTGTTTAACAAAAAGTTAAAAAAACTAACTTTCAACAATATCTTGTCAAAAAATTAACAAGTAACGCGTCAAACATAAAAACAAAATTTTAGTTGAGATACGATCAATATTCCTTAAAATCTGAAAATTGTGACGAAAAATCTACCAAAATCTTCAAATGTGTATTTTTTTTGCTTTTAACTTTTCTAATTATATTTCTCCAAAATCTAGATTTTTAAAAGATACAAAAAGCAGTGATACCAAACGCATATGGTTTTTTAAAAGCAAAAAAATAAAAAAGTTAACAAAAAAAGTTGATATCAAACATGCACTTATACTGCAGATCACTTTTGAATTTAGTTATAACAGAGGTCCCTTGAATATCCACTATTAGCATTGTGCTTTTATAGTCCTCAATTGATACTATTAGCTCCGTAACATGTTCCTCCTTTTCTCTTTCCCCCTCAAAATAGATTCGTTACAACATCACTTGTTAAAACTCGAGAACTATAAATTACTTTTTCGCATAAAGTTTAAAGGGAGCAACCACAAATTCGATGGAAAGTACGGATCTATGAGAGCTGCCAAGTTAAACAACCCAGAAAAACATATTCTGACCTCAAACTCGAAACTCCTATTGAGAATTTAGAAGAAGTTACTTTAAAAAACGAAATAGGAATTATAAGCCTTCTAAAGAATATGATTATCATAACAAATACAAGTATAATTAATATCGTTGTACTACTTGTCGGTTAAGTTAATATATGAGATCGGATACTCTCCCAACTCGGCGTCGGTACATTTCATTAATTTAATTAATTTATTTATTTTGATAGCTACTACTTAACGTCAGCATATTAACTGACTAATCTAATTTAATCAACTTTTGTATGATTATAAAAAAATATCATCATTTTATTCCTTTCATGGGCTACTTATATCTGTTGTCCTTTTCTAGGGTACGAAAGACTACCAACTTATTAATAGAGAACAAAGAAATTTGTCCCCACTTAACCTTATCTTAACCAAGTTCTTTAATTAGACTGCGACATTATACATGTATCCTAGTGTTAAATAACATGAACTTATAGTACAAACTAAGCACAGTACGTATGTTTGAGCACCAATTATGTACAAGTGATTAGTTGGCTTATATTTAATGACGATGCATATGGCTGGCTAGATACATTTTTGTTTTTTTTACCTTTATTGTTTTTTTTTAATAATTATTTTTATCTTTTCAATAGTAAACAAAGAGTGAAAATTAAACTTACCCTTACAACCCAATTTTATCTCATTCTTCTTATTTGTAAGTAGTAAGTAGCAGGGCATATAACAATTTCCAAAAATAAAATTTTTCTATTAATCTTTTTCATAATAATTTATATATACAGTATTCTAGCAACCCCTTAAATATTTTTTTTTGGCAATTCCTCCCAAAATTATATATTGTTAGTGCAATAACATATCATAATTTTATATGTGCTGATAAAATACTTAAAAAATTAACATATACATGTTATTATAAAAGATATTTTGCATCAATTTATCATATTGACACGTAAGTCACATCTTTAAAAAAATTAAACAAAAATAATAATTAGAGTAGTGGTGAATATAATGAAATTGTGTAATAGATATTTAATTGTTCGTATATATCTATTATTTAATATACGTTTGAATTTTTCAGGTTTTTTTAAAATATTTTTTTATCTTCGTGTCTTAATCTTTTTACTTGTTATACCATAATTTTTTAAATTTAACTTTTATATCTTTTGGGTTTCTATTTTATTTATTTTTTAGTCAATTTTGAAATGCTGAAACTTTCGACACATGACTGCATGTGACATTACTGCTGTGAGTTTTTGAGAGTTTGAAAAAAAAGTGAAATAGAGCGAAAAGAAAAAAAATATAAATCAAATACATTTTAATCAAGAAATCAAGGTAAAAAAAAAATGAAGAAAAAATGGTAAAAAAAAGTACAAAAATCCGGTTTTTTCGTGTTTATACTTTGAAAAATATTATGCGATTTTATTAATTTTGGCAATGTCATACATTTGGTTCTGGTTCCGCTCCTGTTAAGTACAATAATCGCAAAATTTATACAAACCAATTTTGTACTTGGTACGTCTATACCTACAGTTGAAGTAAAAACTCATGCATAATTTGTTACCCGTCTTTCTCTTAGCATCTATTATTGGATTTTCTTATCTTTCTAATTCTGATTAGAATACAAGTATAATTTATCCTTAATGCCAAAAGTCTATTACGTCTCTCTAGATTTACTAATAGGATCAAATGCATTGCAGTTATCGCTAATCCAAAGAAAATCAATTACTAACCAAGACAAAAAAAGAAAAAAGAAATTATAGTATTGCATTAAGTTGGAGTACGACAACTTTTCTAGTACACATCAATTAATTGTTTCCTCATTTGTGAAGATTAGCTTTAAACTTGATGGAAAAGCCAAAAAAAATGGATATTATTGCAGTAAAAAAAGAGTTGATTAATCATGCTTACGACACGTATACAAGATGGATTGAACTTATGGAAGAATACGGATTATATTCATGGAATAACTAATTAACTTAGAAAACCATAATTTTATTCCTTCTCTAAATGATGATAATTTGAATGGGACAATGAGTTTTGTATTTGTTAGAGAAATTTCGGTGTAAGCTTCATTAACAACAAAATGTCATCGATGATATAATTTGTACAGTCAACACATTGCAAAGTTGTTGAATGTGAGTATTATTGGTTATAAGGAAGATTTTAGATTATAAAAAAATATTAATCAAAACAAAATGAGTGGTTGGTTAACTAACCTCAGATGAACAAAATTCCGATGTTCCAATAATAGAAATAATACAGATGAACAGTTTCAAGGGGAATAATCATAAGTTTTAGTTCAAGTCTTGAGATTAGACTCTTAACACGTGAACTTAGCTTGACTAAAATAAATGCATTACAGTGGGCAAGTCCTAGTTTTTGAACCTAAAAATCAAATCAAATATATATACATATTTGGTAAGTTTACACACCCAACTTAACCCACACCTAAATCTATATCAAATGTTAAATCTTCATTTTTGTAAATTTTAAACTATATGATTTTATGGAGTTTGTATACCAGAGGGAGACTCTACATTAAAGTTTATATATATTTGTCCTATCGGAGATTCTACGGGATATTTTGTGAGATAATAACATATTATTATATGTTGTGAGATTATGTGAGTTGATTTAATTGTTCAATCTTAGTCATTCTATATGTTGAAATATATTAAGATTTAAGATTTAAAGTAGATATATTAAGATTTAAGATTTAAAGTAGATTTTGGTGTGCCCGGTGGATGATTCCTTATATATATACAAAAAATAATGATGTCGAACATACCTGATTCATTCAACCATTGTACTATCTCATTTCTATAATTATATTCCATTAGATTATAACATATCATATTTTGTTTACTTCCTAAGAGTTGTTTGAAGTTTGATCAAATACTGTAAACGACTTATTCATAGGAGATTTAAAGCTAAGTGTTGACCATTCGAGTTCATAACACCCCATAATTGTTGATTTTATTTTTTATTTTTTCACCATGTATTTTAATTATAATTATAGAAATTAGTGATTTGACACCCCTCTTTTTCTCTTTTTTTTTTTAAATGTAAATTTGGCACCGCTCTTATATCATACTAACTTCGTCCTGGACTTCTGTGATAAGATTAAAAAACACAAGTTTTAGCATTCTTAATACTTTTAAGCAGAGGAAATTATCATTCCTGTGCATAAATGGAAAAAAAAAAAGCATTGAAGCTAAAAGATATAACTAAATAAAAACAAATTTAAAGTAAAAAAAAAAAAACGGTTGGTACACATTCAAAGCTTCATAAACGTTGTATTGTAATCTATTTATCACAAAGTATGTACAACAAAATACTTAGACAAGGTCCTTTAAACAATTATGTATATCATAGTCATATCCATTTTCTTTGCTATAGTCCTACATTTCATCCATCTCAATACCAAACAAAAAAACTAATTATATTTATTACATTTATCTAATAATTCCAAACATAATTAAGCGCCAATCCAGCTGAAGTCGATGGCGCCTCGTAATCTTCAAAAGAACGTGTTCCCATATCGATGTTAGATACGACCGAAGATATGTCGGTGTTCATATCATTGCTTAAACCTGTCTCATGCGAGACGCTAATGACCTTATCCTCAACTTTCAAATTCGGCGCGCAATTTTCCATTAAACCCTTCAAAAATGCATGATCTTGATTCGGGACCGAGCTAGGCATTTGAAAATTTGTTTGGTTCGAAAAGAATGAACTTGGAAGAGAGTTTCCAAATTGGTTGGAAGGAAAATTATATACGGAATTGTTATAGTAACCGATCATCTCTTGTTGGTTTTTTTGAGCATCGATCTGGTTGGAGAAGCAGGGCACGTGGAGAGATTCCGAAACAGAATAAGGCGAATATTCAGAAAGAGGCGGCAAAGCGGAAATAATTTCATTTCCGACGTAATTCGATCGTAGCAGACCCTGGTAGTGAATTTTCTTTCCAGTAGCACTTTTTTCAAAAACTCTACATATGACCCACTCATTCTGCAATCATAAACATAATCAACACATTATAGTATTATAATAAGAGGGGAAAATAAAACATAGAAGAGTGAAAAAAAGAAAAAAAACTAATTTACTCAATCTTGTACTCTTATTTGTCCGGTTGTACAATATTTTAAATACAGTCACAATTTTCGATTAAACCAATTTTAAGCACCCCTAACACCAACTGTATTGTGTCATCAAAATAACAGTTTTCTTTTTAATGAAAATTAAGAATTAGCAAGGAAATGAACAAGGAAGACAAGGGAGAACACAAGAAAACTGGTGCTTTTCGGATACAAAATTTGCAAGAATTTTAATATCGTCACAATCTCTCGGATGAAACTAATAATAATCGTAAGTAACACTGCCTCTATCGTCTATTCAAAATAAAACAGGGGAAGTAAAAATGGAAAACATGGGAAGGAAAATTAATTACCTTTGCGGTCGAGGGTAAATTCTTGATTGAAAACTTACCCTCTAACCGATATTCATGCATGACCCAATTCGTCTTTTCACCTTTCGGAGCTCTCCCCTTGTAGAAAACCAAAGTTTTTTTCATACCGATCAATGACTTTCCACGAAAAATCTCTTTATCTTTACCGGTAGCTTTCCAATACCCTGCTGCAGTTGCTCTATTAGTCCTCAACCCGGTCGGATACTTTTTATCTCTCAATACGAAAAAATACCACTCCTTTTCTCCCAACTTCGCTTTCCCTAAACAAAACAAACAAAACCCAAAATTAGATTATGAAATTTAAATTTTGGATTTCAACTGTCGTAAGGTTGTTACGTTACGACAATTCATTATTACTGAAATGAAATAGTTGGTCTTTCCCACGAATTTATATACTAATAATTAAGGGGATCGATATAAGTACTAAACTTACATGGTAAATCCCAAGGTTCAACCTTGTTCAAGTCCACCTCACCCATGGCTTTAGCCGAGAAATTATCATCGATAACTTTTTTCGATAAATAG
Organism: Primula vulgaris; assembly: GCA_963920805.1. Lineage (NCBI taxonomy): Eukaryota > Viridiplantae > Streptophyta > Magnoliopsida > Ericales > Primulaceae > Primula > Primula vulgaris. Next base: position 48,306,549 of record OY987212.1, read on the forward strand.
TGTGTAATTAGCTCTTCGTCGGTCGGGTGGAATCGAAATCCAGGTGGCAATTCCATCTTATCACCTTCCATATGTAAATAAATTTTTTATATTATATAAAACAATATTAGTTGAGTGGTAGTAAAGAGCTAAGAGAGAGCTTAATAAACAAGTTTTGAGTATGGAAAAAAAAGAGGGGAAAGAATAAGCTCCCTAAATAGTGGGTAAATATAGAGAGGGAGAGAGAAATAAGAGAGGAAAACATGGTACTAAAGAAAATAATAGGAGAAGAGGCTCTGTTTTTAGCCACTTTTTAAGCTCATCAAAAATGTAATAAAGTCCATGTTTTTATGAAATACATATTATTAGGACAAATACAGCTCATCTGTATACTACTGTTCATATTGGTTTTTAATAAAATAGCTTGTAATTCACTCTTCTTCTTTTTTTTTCCAAAGTAATTAAATTTGTGGTATAATACAAAAGACCTATTAAAAAGCGTGTTGAGGTAGTGTTTTCAGTTATATTAGATGTCATCAATATATACTTGAAGACAAAATGTATTTTAATATTAGTTGTTACTTTCAGTTATCTCAACTTGTATACCATCATTCATTCATAATTTAATTCAAATTATTTAAAGTATATCATGCACTTGCTCATATTCTTTAAAATCCAATCTAACGGCTGAAATAAAGACAATCTAATTGTCTAGATTTAGACGTAAGTTTTGTAATTTTCTTTTTATATAATTTTAATATATAAAATAAGATCACTACAAACAAATATCCATATAGCAACAGTTTAGTTACAGTTTGTCTGATACTATACGCATTGTTGCTGAAATTTAGCAACAATATAACAACAATTTTATGTTGCTAAGTGCCGATAACGGTTACTATACTGTTGCTGAATTTTTCAGCAACAAGCCGTATAGTAACAAACTAATTGTTGCTAATACGGTTATTTTATTGTAGTGGATATATTAAAATCATTTAACTTTTTTTATTATTTTTAATTAATACTTAAGTTTAATGCAGTATCAATTAAGTTTCTATAATTTTATTTGACTTTTTATTATTTTGTAAAATTAGTTTTTAATTTACAAAATCATAATTTGTATTTTATATATTAAAATTATAAAAAAAAAATTACAAACGTATGCCTAAATCTAAACTATTATATTATTTTTATTTTATCCGTTAAATTAAACCATAGAGAAGAATTTGAATCTTGGTTGATCATATTTTTATACACGAATCTTTCGTGCCTTTTCAATTTTGTAATATCCATTCTAACTTTTATTTTGCTTTTGAAGACTACTAAAAAGTACCTAAGAATAGTGAGTAAAATAACGACGGATTAATGACGGTATTTTTTATTACGAGCTTATTAGCGACGGTTTTTATGACGGTTTTGTGACAGTTTAGTCAATTTGCGACAGATTTGTGACAACATTTTAAATTAGCGACAGGCTTGTGACAATTTTTAACTCTCACTAAATCAAATATTATTTTGCGGTGAACGTTTTTATGTACCAATCTGTTTAATTTCTAAGGTGGTGCACAATACCATATTAATTAGGATACAAATTAATACAATCATACTAGAAAGCTGTAATTAGTTCTAAAGATGTTCAAACTTAGAATTTAAATTAGGTAGATTTCATTTTATTTAAATAGCTCAGTAATATTCGTAGTGTTTTTTTGCCTTTTTCAAACGTATATTCCAGCTGTGTGTTAACGGTATATGGAATTAATTACAGAACGCATACCCATAGTTATAAATAAAACAGTTTTTGTACCTATACTTTCATTTATAATACCGTCGGTACCATGTCTTCAAGAGATGGCATATTTGGTCCTTCTGATAGACAAATCCCATATCACTAAATACGCCAATCTTTCTAAATAAGAGACTGTTAGTTTTCTTTAAATATATAAGGACCAATAATATCTTTTGGGACTTTTGGCCAACTTATACAGAGTCGTTAGTGTACTTGACTTTTTTTAAATGATAAGAATCAAAATTTAAGAGAGCCGGCTACATAGTCATAAAACATAGACTCCAGCTTGGGCTACATTTTTCTGTAGGGTCACAAATTTTTTTATTACCAAATTATAAAAATACCCCCTATTTATTTATGCCATTAGTTATATTATATGTCCCTTTCTACTTTTAGAGCATCCGTATTTGATTTATCAAAACATACTTTTTTAAAAAATTTGATGATTATAGTATAAAAATTGATATGTATCAGGAACCCTATAAATTCCCTAAATTTAAGAAAACACAAAATTCACCTAATATATGAGTAATGCATATGATTTCCTAGATTAATACTCCATCCGTTTCTAAACAAATGTCTCATACGAAAATACGTACAATTTTGACCGATAATTTTTTCATATTTAGATTGCCGGAAAAAATTAGTTCAAAATTTAATCACGTAGTTTATGGTTAGAACTATATGATGAAATTTTTAATTTTTTCATTTCGGTAATTTTGATATGAAAATTTTGATGGTAAAAGTTGCATGTATTTTCGTATGGGGTATTTGTTTAGGGACGGAGGGAGTATAATAGTAATAAACTATCATGGGGTTCATATTTTTGTGGTCGTAATATTATTATGATTATTAAAATATAATAAAAAAACAAAAAAAAATAATGTAGGGTTATTATAAGAAAATTAATAAGAAAGCTGAAATTTTGTGTAAATGTAAATGGTTTCTTAAAATGTATAAAATGTGTTAGTTTTGAGAAAATAGTTAGAATAGCCGGTGCGGATGGTCTTATAATACTGTACCCAAAGTCAATCTCTCCGCAAAACTGCAAAGCTCAAAATGTTAGTTTTTTATATACTAAAAGTTCAATTAATTCAATAAATACTACTTTTGATTGATCCCAACTATTTTCTTTAAATTCTATTATTGTTTTAGATCATAGATGTATGTTTTAAAAACTAGAAATGCCTCTAATCAACTCCGATTTAGTTGGAAAAAATTAAAGCCCCTCAAATTAACCTAAAATTGTATATTGTACTTAGATTTGTATTTTTTCTTATATTTTTTTTTAGTTTTTGGGATTTTGTTTATAAATGCAATTGTTTATTGTTTGATGAGAAGTTTCATTCGGTTCTTGTTATAAATGAAATTGGTCATGAATTCTGAGTTTCAATTGATACAGTAAATGCCTTAACTTTAAAACTTGTGTCGGGTTTCTTAATCACTAAAAACGGCTCTCCAAAATTAGTTCAAGGTCGCATCATATAAAAACCTAAATATCCATTTTTTGGTATAAAAAAAACTTTTAAATGAACAGAAATATCACCAAATTTTCTGAAAATAGACGTTGAAGAGCGAAACAAGGCCTATGTAGTTGATTTGCTCCATAATTTCTACCGGACCTTTAACCCTTTTTTAAGAAAATGTAGAAGGGGATATCGAAATGAATTTAATGGTTTTTATAATGATTTTTTACAATAAAATCATCTTATGCCTTGTAGTTCTTATAGTATTTATAAGCAAATGGTTTTTCATCTTTCATTTTAACCATCTACTTAAAAATGTGAACAGACTAGCCCTACAAAAAAGAATCCGAGTTCTGTCTATATAAGAATATAAACATAATTAAGTATATGAAAAGCACGTCTTTTACTGGGGAAAGTTGAAAGAATATGTGCAAGAAGGGAATGATTTGTCTGCCTTGTTTGGGCGAAACAAAACATTGGCCAAACAAATACAATTTGTTAAGAGTTTGGTACTGCTTTTGAGTAGCTAATTACGTGATGAAATATCATGATGAACGTGTTGCTAATTAATAAAATCACTTTTTAAAAGTCTAACAAATCGTCATAATAGTTATTATATCATGTGTGTTTAGGGTTAAGTAGGTTTCTAAGCTAGATTAGGATTTGGGCTCAGAAGAAGGTTAAGAGAATGAGAAAGTAAAAATTTAAAGTCAATTTATTTGTTTTATGACACTAGTGTTAAACAATAAGGTTATTGATTTAATAAGGCCATATGAAATGATGAAGCAATTTCGAAATTACCATTTAAAACTCCTGAGCATAACAGTTGACCGGAAAATAAAAAGGGAGGAAATATCGTAACAAATCGGGAAAAAAAAAGGATTAATACGCGTAGCATGATTAGGTGTGATTTACGGGTTTTAATTCTAAAAGTTCACAACTCGAGAACGCTGACATCGATTCTGTTCATGTTACTTGGTACTCACGCTGCAAGTCAATATAGAAAAGCTTATAGCTTACAAAGGAAAATGTTGCGATTGGTTTTGCTTATTATTTCATATTCACAACACAAAAACTGTACTTACAAACGTATTACTCGTGAATAAAGATGTTCCGATCGATTTTGCTGACATTACTTAGTGTTAATTCATTGATTACACTTATGGGCATGTGGCTTAGAAGTAAACTGGTTTGAGTCCATTTGGTGAACTAAGTGTCAAATTAGTAGCAACCACATTCCAAATCCTTCCGGTAAAGAGAATTTTAATCACTTAGTCGTTAATCGTTATGTTTATTCCATGAATCCATAAACATAACCACCCATCGGAAAATACTGTTTGAAATATGGATTTCGAAAAGTTCCATAAAGAACAGAAAGAGTTGAATTAAGTTAGAGCTAGGTCTTCACTTTATATTCGTTATAAAGAATAGTAATGCGATCTTTTTTCCGCCCTGTTTTTTTTATTCCACTGCACTCTAGCTAATTTCCTAACTTATATATTATCATCTGTAACTCATAGGCGCAATCTTTAGTTTTTTTTATTGTTGACTATTTTTGATTTTTTTAAAATAAAAATAAACCAATTATAAATCTTATTTTTACAAGTTTGAAAATGAATATCACAAAGTGGTCTTTTTGTGACTTTTTTTCTTGGATTTTTTTACTTTCTTTTGAATTTTCATGATAAGATAGTTGTTAAATTTTTTATTATAAATTAGAAAATTGAGCTTTAGAATCACTAATGTGTTTGACTGTAAAAACTCATAAATTGAACACACGAGCTATGACTTGTAACTATGACTATGAGTTATCATTTTGGACTCGATTCAAAAAATTGGTACCGGAAAAGATCGCCCGGCCACAAAGTATAGAATAGTTTCAAGAATACAAAAGCGCTTGTATGTATTTCTTACAAAACCTTGAATGAATTTTATATATTCTTAAATTTTTACATAAATCCCTGCAAAAACTGTATGCTGCAAAGTTTCCTAGTTGTCTTGATCAACCTGTTGGAAAGAAAACACTATAAAATACAGACAAATACTGCATGTTATAGAACAGCAAATATTAGAACACCATGAAATTTCATAGACTTCCCGTTTATTTTTTCCATTCATATTTTGTATTTTCCCGTCTTGTTCGGTATAGTTTTCAGATAAACACACGTGAAATAAAAATAAAAATAAAAGATAAACACACGTGGTTGGTTAGCATATTTACGTCTCGAGATGAAAAAAGAAATGGATAGTGCCGTCAGGGCCAATAATAGCCTAACCAAATGTCCATGTGGCAGCTTTTAATTTGACTTTTGCCAATAAAACATACCAAACTTATATTGACTGATGTAACAAGTCAATAATTATCGACCAAAAAGACGTATACACGTCGCATAATATGCTTACTCCAGTGCAAATTAAGGTTAAAACTTTAAAGGTTAACCTATAAATTAGTACTACTAATTAATTTTCATGGTAGGTAAAGCATTTGTGGCATCACCAAGGCCGGACATAACATTTGAAAAATATAGTCAGAACATTTAAATTTGAAATATTAATGTTGGACCATGCTAGCTATGCCTATGAACAAGGCATGCCCGACTATAAAGTTACTTTAATCTTTAATAACAACTTTGAAATTTATCCACATCATGTTAAAAAATAAATTTATCAAAATTTACACACGTAGAGGTTGGATCATGCTTTTGGATAAAGCATACCCGACTAAACAATGGATTAGAAAGTTATTGATACATACTAGCATAAGCTCCGAAATATAAGTAGTTTTACTCGATAATCTGAGGGAAACTTGCATTGTTCTCTATGATGCATAAAAAATTATACCCAAAAGAATTAGTAATTAATACAACTATAAAACTAGCAAGTATTACGAGAAATCCCTTCCAATTCCTATGATAATTAAGAAATAGTTAATTATACTCCTATTGATATATCATAAAAATAAGACCCGAATATACATATTCGGCTATGAACCGATCCATGCATTATTAATGGGTATCCATGCAATTATAGTTGGACCTAGGGTATAATGGTCTTCTCCCTATTAATACAAGGGTAATTAACCGTTAACATCTCAGCCCAATTCGTAAGGGTCCAACAATTGGAAAGCCCATGAGATGACGCATGAGATTGATACACTTGTTAACATGCTATGACGTATGAATGCCTATAAATAGCTAAGTAACTGCACTGAAAAAAAGACCTGAAATCTGATCAAAAATAAGTACAAGACAGACTTGTCAGAGCTTATCTTAAGATTAAATTATCAGACCGAGCACAAGTATAATAGAAACTGTAATCCGAGAAAGAATATTTACCGATCAATAAACAAAGAATAACAACGTGTACAATACTTACTTTCGTTAATTTAAATTATTATTGTTGAGAATCATAACGTGACCCGCCAAAGTTAATGTTTTATCACCTATTTTATTGCTTAATGTAAAACAACTTAATTTCAAGGCAATCCCCACAGTTATTAAATGGAAATATTAGCTAAATTTCAAATTTGGCATTCCCTACATTAAAAAGATTATCATTATTTGCAATTTTATTTTATTTTGAAAGGTAAAAGATTAGAAACAAGAAGGGGGCATTCTAGATATTTTTTATTTGCAATTGTTTACATAATGGATAACAGGAGAGTCGATTATTTAAAGAAGAACATATATTGTGAAGGGTGACTTATGACACAGGCAATCTAGATTTTTCTAGAAATGAAGTCATTATTTTATAAGTGATTATTTTATAAGTAATTCGTGGCTTAGAGAAGTTTTTGTCATCAATATATATCAAGCATTACACCACCCATATCATTTTATTTTTTAAAAAAGTCTATTAGATAACAAAGTAGTGTAAAGTAAAATCATTACTTATTGAGCTAGATGATCCATAGACAGACTGCAATTTATATAGGACTACTAATTTAGTACACTGACAAAATGAGTCACATGACTGCAATTTGCAATAAAATTGATTTCTTTGTAAATATCAAATCAGATTTGAAAGTACTGTGTTTCCACTAGGTAAGGTAGGTCTGGGTGCCTCATCATTTTTCTGTTTTAATATTCTGTAGTAGTATTTTTTTTCCTAATCATTTCATATACTTTACTTTTTTCTTTTTATTTGTTGATACAGCTTCATACAACTATTCTTACTTTCAACATTCAAGGGAAGTGTATTAAAAAACAGATGGCACAATTGGGAGTCTGAAACTTCATCTCTTTTAATTTGCAAATTTTAACCCAAATTTGTATACGACCTCCGCATCGTATATAATAATATTCAAATTGTTCTCCTTCGGTTAGACTCAAATGAAATGTGAATGGTTCAGCTAACTTAGGTGGCTCAGACAATGGTGGTGTAATCTTAAATTGTAAATGTAAGATGGTCAAAAGACTTTTTCTTTTCATCAAAAGGGTGACTCTAGTATCATGGAAGAGCTCTTGGCTCTATATAATGGCTTGATCATGTGTTATGGTATGGATTTATTTAACATTATATTATAGTAGAATCAGATTCTAAAACCATTGTAAACTGGTGGAACAAAGGTATTAAACCAGACTTAAAATTCCAAGGAATTTGGGAAGATATTAGCATGCTTCTAGGCTTAATTTGCACTGACTTTTATCATGTGTACAGAGAGCAAAACTAAACAGCAGATGGTCTTGCAAAGATAGGAGCAAATGGAGTTGAGATAATCATGGACAACCCTGACCATTTGCCTAAAAAACTCCTTTATGTTTACAGATTATATCAAAATGGCACCCCTCTTTTAGGGATAAAACTCTTATAAACTGTAATTAGAATGGGTGACTTTCACTCTTGTAATGTGTTTTTCTACCTAAACTGCTTTTAAGGATGTTGCTAAAATGAGTTGTTTCTAAATCTTAGTAGTTTGGGACTTTGGATTTAAAAAAATTACTCACCTTAGATCACATATGATCTGTTTTTGTGGGAGCAATAAGGTTAGCGGGTATAAGGAGAAGGAAGAGTTTTTTGAACTCATTTCTCGGCTATTAGATTTTATGACGATAGCTTATGTTAGCTTTTTCCTAAGAAAGCAGCATTAGGTCCTATTATTCCAAGCTTTGTTTTTTTTTTTGCTAAGATTGATATCATAGTTTGCTGTTTTGCCATAATTGTTAAGGACCACTATGAGGGTCTATTTCATAGAAGACTTTGTTGTTTGAAAATAATAATAGACCCGTTATGAAAAATAAAAAAATATTCAAATTGTTGGCGTAACAAAATGTGGTTTGATACGAGTCATATGACGTTATTTCTTAGTAAAATTCGACGTAAACCATTGTGAGAATTCTCCTTCTTTTTATATTTTTACCCAACAAAACCAAGTTATACTTTGCTCGATCAGAACCAAACGAAAAAAACTCTAATATGAAATGCTAATGCAAAGTTTTGAGTAATATGGTGTAAAGTAGGGGCAACGTTAACAACAATAACATAAATGGTAGTAGTATATAGTATAATAGTATATACATTTGTCCCTTTCTCTAACGGTTTATACTTTTATATTAAAAGCTTACTCACGAGCCATAAACGTTTAGCCAGAAAACTTGAGATATGGTTAGTTATACTATGCAAAATTGCACAAGTGTCAAATATAAAAAAATAAAATAGAGATACAGACTCATATCATAGGTGTATAGTATTTTGATACTACTACATATGAGGACAAAGTGAGCTGTTATGACTAAGTTGGGCAGTTGAGGTGTATGTGTCATTATTCTGATTGGTCCAAATTAACAAAACAACAGTAAAATAGAGTACAAAAGGTATAAAATTGATAAAATTGGCAGTTAACATCAAACTATTACACCCTTTTGAGGAAGTGTGCATATTAATTTGTCCCCTTCATAGAAAACAAATATTGATAAACAATGGCCATGCTTTGACATATTGTTATTGTCACATTGCTATCTTAATTTTGTTTGTTTTGTGGGCCATTTCTAATTCGGATTAATGCTAAACTATGCAAATGTTAGCTGACCAGCCCAGCTTAATCTTGTCTTGTTTGATTCGATATTGTATTGATATTTTCATCTTGAAAGTTTTGATGTATATGAAATGAGTATCCTATTTTTCCTTAAAAATAATTATATAACTTTCTGAGGTTGAAAAGCTAACGGAATAGCAAAAACAAGCTGTTTGACGAGGCAAACTCTCCAAATGGAGCGTAACGATAATACTACAGATTTTCATTGTCGGACCTGAGAAAAAATTATCTAAAGTTTATAGTCTAATTTTTTGTTACTGTAGACAAGACTTCTGCTTAAAGTCCAGTTTTTTATTCTCATATCCATCTTTAAAATAAACATAGCATAGGTTCACTTCACATGATCTTATTTAATCATTTTACTCTCCCTATCCCAATTTGAATAGTCACTATTTCTTATTTAAATGTACCAAAATATTAGGTAGCTTTTCTAAAATATTGGTCGACTTCATGAAATTTTACTTTATTACCCTTCCGTCAAGTCGCCAAAAGTAAATCAATGATTATGAACGAGTATAAAAATGTAAACTAGGCATAAAAAGTAAGGACATCATAGTTTCCCCTTCTTCTGTTTTTTTTTTCCTGTGTGCGCGGCTAATAAAATGGAACGGAGAGAGTAATTTTATTGAGATTATGTACAGTAAGAAACTGATTGTGCACAAGTTTACGTTAGTCTTCACTTGTTTGCTGAGGCCTGCTAAATGAAAATACTTCAATCGACTGCTGAAGTCTGCTAATTATTTCTCTAGACTGATATTTTACATAAGACATAAATACCGGGAAAACACGTTGATCTAGAGAACAAATCAATTTCAAAGCTACGAAACACGTAATTTGTAATTGCGGCATTTTAAAATTGGTGATGGTATTTACAAAACAAATTGATACATGAGGATCAGGTGCAACCGTGCAAGTGCAACTAACAAAAGTAAATTAAGGTTATTTATATTTTTACCCTTTTGCAAACGTTTGCCACAGCAGCTTAAAGCGGTTTTTTTTTTTAATTCAAGTGTCGAAACATTTAACTTTAGCAAATGTTTATAGTTTATCAGTGTCTTTAGATCTGTAATTTGCTAACAAAATTTGTGAAATTAATGCATAAGAAATTATTGATGAGTAAACTCACTAAAGAAATGCAACGAAATGCAAAACGTGCAACGCTATATATATGCATGCATGGAAATTTTCACATTTCACTGTTCACACCAACATTATTGTAGTTTTTAAATACAAGACTGCAGATAAACTAGATGCAATTTCAAATTCCACTTATTGTACACAATTTTTTAACTCCGTTACTAAGATATTTTCTTTGCTTTCCGATCTTGAAACTTCTTGACTTCAGAATCTATCTTTGCTTTCACACTTTCATGAAACCCTTCATAAGGTTCATATCCAAAGAACGACTGAAGAGCCTGCAATTTAAAAAGAATCTCAAAATTAATCTTCTTACTTTGTTTTATTTGGCGTTAATCACTATTTGTCTTTGTTCTGAAAACATACTGAAAAATGACGATAAAAAGGTATCAGACATTTATTTATTCATTATTTTACCGAGTGCAAGAATATCTAAAACTTACTTCGAGCAACACAAAGAAAGGTGCCATAAGAAAGGCTTGAGTCAAATTATCCAGCAAAGCCGGTGCTCGTTTCTGAAGAGGCAAAACAACAAATCAAATTCTAGCTTTCAGAGAAAACCACAAATGAGTATTAAATATAAGAGATAAGTTTCTTACCTCAAATACTCCATGGCCAATGAACTGCCCAGTCCAACAAAACAATTGAGCTCCTAGTACAACCTTTCACAAAAAATTGAAACAATTAATATTTTATATTCAATTTAAAATATTATATTCAATTTAAAATAAGATTGTACATTAAATGAATAGCAGTAATATCAAATAGAAAGCAGTAATATCAAATTTGAAAATGAAAAAAAGCAAAATCATCTTTAATTCATTTTAAACCAATTATTGCAATGATATACATAATCGACCGAAACCAAGACCGTAAAATATTAGAATCTCATAAGATCATGGATCTAAAACATTACAGGATAGTCCAACGACAAATGAAGGTTGAATCAAAATTGTTCAGCTACATCTTGTTTCAATCTTATATAACTATTGCAATTTACTGCATGTTATGTCCTCCTTGAGTTAAAACCTCAAGTGATTCGTCTCCGCTACAGTTCCAACATCCTAGATACAAAATGGCTGGCACAAAGTTGCCATGATTTTAAAAAATAAATCACGAAAAATTGTCTTTTATATATCATGAATTTATTATAGCCGTGATGAAATCTAGCAACAACTTGAGAATGAATGAGAATCAACTTAATTATCCAAAATATCTTAAGGCAGAAAACTTAATAAGGGCAAAGTTGTCTTCATTCTACAAAGCAAAAGCTAAGACCATAAAGTTCATTATCAAAGTAGTAAGTACATTTTACGGTGCATGCTACAGGTCATAGATACATTGGCTTTGTTTGCATGCAGCTTTTAAGCTCAAGTTCTCGCTTTTTGTTTAAATGTTAAAAACATATTTGGCTAAAATAGCTCCAAAACTATAATAAGCAAGCTGGAAGAAGCAAGTTTTTTTTCTCAAACTCAGATAAGTCCAGGTTATTTCTTTAGTGCAGCACAACAATCCTACGGGACATGTGAGAAGTAATGGAAATGATATAAAATGAGAACTGTGCGTCGTCGTCAAACACGAGAACAACTTGCATGTGAAATATACAGTTCCATATATTAAGCTTGCGTGGGGTGGAGGGAGGGGTTGGTTAGAGAGCCCTGTTAAGATTTGAAACTCTACCACTAGGTGTAACACAGAGTAAGGGGGGTTGAGTCAAAGACAAACCTAAACATTGTTAGAACAGCAAGTTCATATCACCTATATCAAACCAGCTCCAAGATCGATAAGTAAAAAGGCGCAACAGATTTTTGCCAAGCAAATGAATTCATAGTAACTAGTAAAATGCTAACAAAAACATTCATCTTACAGAAGTCATAGTAAAGAAAATGTCATTTAAAAGGATTCTTATCTATCCGAATTTTCTTATGACATCAATTTGAGTTGTCAGAAAACATAAAATTAGCAAATCACGGAAATTTACATACTGTGTTATATCCCTGCACCAACCCAAATCAGGAACATAAGATTAGCCAATTACTAAGAGAGTCTATAAGCACCGATACTGAACATTTCAAAAATATGAGCAAAGAGACATGAAATTGACGCAAAGAGCAAATTACATGTAATCAATACTTTAGTACTTAACCGTCTGCAGAATTTAACAAAAAACTGTGTAGTCTAAAGATGATACCGAAAATAGGTTAATAGACAGGTTTTAAGAGGAAAAGAAAAGGCTTAGATTCAATGTTATTTGTAGGTGGAGTACTTACGGATCATAAGTAGATTCGTCGTATAAGTTCACCCACGAGTAAAAATGTCTTTTGTAAGCCAAGTTACAACCATAGCCATTGAACTTCAAAAGAACAAATTAAGCAACAAGTGTAAACTGAGCTACCAATTATGCTTTTCTTTCAATTTTTATTTTAATGGAGTATAAATTTTCTATCAATCATATGTCTTATTTACAAATAAGGGAATATTTGCTTGCAGTCTTTAAGCAGATAAGTGGATCTTTTATGTTGAAAATTAAGCTGAGTCATTCAGCTTAAAGCTACTAGATTTATCAGGCAAAAGAGAACCAGCAAAGCTCAGCTGATCAACCAAATACAGTCCATCTTTTAAAAAAGGAAAAAAAACACCAAAGTAGAAAACTGCAACCGAACCCAAAAAAAAGGAGCAGAATTAGAGAGAGAAAATGTGATGTCGAAATATTTTTAAATATACAAGCAAATGTGCATCAGGTGTTTATGGAACTACTTGAATCAAATCAAACTGCATGCATTCTTGAGATAAGCACGCGATACCCCTATTCATCCATTTGGACACTTTTTACAGATAACCTATCTTGCAAAATGCAATAGCAGAAAAATAAGAGATCAAAGTTGAAGTTCTTTAACATAGAGTTTAAGTCCTTCATTATATAAAATTACTAATACTAAATTCAATCATTCGGATATTCACTCTAATTTTAAAGATTACCGTATCCCAGATGCCGTAAAGGCGTCTGGATCCGTAGTCAGGGAGGGAACTACACTGGGACTGTAGTCCCCCCTTATTTCCAGAAAAAAATGACAAATAATTATTTTGTTACCATGTAAAAATCTTCACAATATACTAATCCCCTCTCATATTTCTAAAGAATCCAAACAACATTTAGAATTTAAAGGCTGTAGCTCCTCCTAGTAACTTTTTCTATTTATTTAGACTAAAATATAGAGTTCAACTTCAGCCCCATACTACATTTCTCCGAATCATAGTATATCACCCCTAACATTTGAATTCGGATCCCTTCCCATTTTACATTCCTCCTATGAGTAGTACTAAATATTATTCCCAATCCCTCCCGTAAATATTACTCAATTTCCAAATATACCCTTAAAATATAGTAATGATATTTATGATTTGTTTAAATTAATACTCATTAATAATATTAAAAGGTGAGCCTAGGCAAAGATTAAACGTACCCTAGGCGTCTAGTAGATTAGACGGGGTTAGCAAGCGGTATTACATGGTATTAAGCGGTACGCGAACTACTTTCGTCTAAAAACCGCTTTGCGCCTTTTCCAATATTACTCATTAATTATCGGTATACGAGGAATGAAAATTTAAAAGACAAATTGGACTGCTATTATGGGACATAATGATCAATAATTATGATATCAAAAGCAATCAAACAAAAAAAAATACTTTACTAAACAATAAAAAAAAAGGATTATAATTTTAAAAAAGAGAAAAAAAAAAAGGTACCTTCCAAGCAAGATCATAACCAAGGCGCTTAGCAAGAAGACTCCCAAAAACCCAACAACCAAAACACAAAAAAGCAGCCAAGCTCCCAGCTTTTTTATCCAAACAGACGTAAAAAACACCGTAAATCACCGTAAACACAAGCCCAATATTGGGTACCAACCCAAGTTTACAATTAAATGGACAATCAATTAAAGCAGGGGTAAAATATAAAATAACTGTTGTGGTGAAAAGAATAGGCCAAACAAATATCATGTGGATTAATATATTTGTTGGGTTTCTATGATAAGCTCCGTAAAAAGCAAAATGCTTTTCCAGATCCAATATTCCGATTTTACCCATTGTTTTTTTTGGCGGGAAAATCAATTGGAGATCAAGTGGGTTTCGATTAATTTGGGTCGAGAAAATTAGGGATTTTGTAAAAAAATATGTTATTTAGAAGGTGAATTGAAGTGGGTTATTGTTTGATTGGAATGATTGATGATAAATATATAGGTTTAAGATTAGGGGATTTTGTAGATATAAATAGGGGTAAAAATAAGATTGGGTGGTATTATTTGAAGAAAATAGGCTACACATAGATTTTATTTAAAAACTGTGTATGATTGTAAATTGACCTACTGTTTACGCCGATTTGTGCCGTGTTAATTGTTTATTGTTGACATTTCATAAGTTTACTTTTGAAATTTAGTTCCTCTTTAATAGTCTATGGGTTCGGATTTAATTGGTAATTACGAAACTATGTGTAATTTTAATAAGTATTAAAATTGTCGGAATAAAAAATTTCAAAATTTGACCATATAGTTAAAATGTTAAATTTTATTATTAGATTTGAAAAAAATTAATTTTGATAATTTTAATATAAATTATAAATCGGTTAAAATTACACACTTGTTTTGTAGTATAAAGTAAGATAATATAATGTGAACTAATTAATTACTACCAGCTTTCAATCTGTTTGAGAAAGTTGAACGAAATACCGTTCAACTAAACTAAACCATCAACTAAATAAGCATGTCAATTTGAGGAGAAAGGGCCAGCTTGGTCTTGTGTTTTTGTCATATTATCGTTTTTTATATATATATTTGTAAGTTTTTTTGATTTTTTTTTTAAATCAACATTTTATTTTATTTCTATAGTATTTGTTGAAAAAAAATCTGTAAATTTTGATTTTTTTAATATTTTTTTTGGGAATTTACTAATATTACTATCTTATAAATTGTCAAAACAAAAAATAAATACCAACAAAAATATAAAAAAATCAAATTTTACCGATTTTTTTAACAAATACTTTAGAAATAAAACAAAACGTTGATTTAAGAAAAAAAATTTACTAATATATATTAAAAAAACAATAACATGACTAAAACACGATCTTAACAATATTACCAAACGTAATCGGATAAGAAAAAAGGAAAATATAGTAGTAATGATTTGTAGTGTTTGGCTCGACGGGTTCCGGCATCTCGAACGGTCCGTATAATTTTACAATTATATCTTTATTGGAAGGAAAAAAATGTACCATTTTGAAATAATGATTATTAAGTACCTAAAAATACTACTTTCCGGCACCTTAGACGGCACTTTGGATTGGTTGTTTTTATACGAAGAATATAAATTATTAGGAGAACATAGATAATCACTTCAATTTGGATTTTAGTGGTTTATATCCTTATATTATTCAAAGGGTAACATCAAAATACTGTAAATTGATTTTACTATTTTAGTAAAGTTGTACAATAATTTCCTTGATTACATAATCAATAAATAATAATGGCCGGAGTAATACAAAATACTTGTAAATTCGCTATATAATTTTATATTCATTATTTTATATATCAACCCGTCCCATATGAATTGTCTTGTTCAACCGTGGATGACTTCAAGATCAATGAAAATACGATATAAAAAATTGTTTAGAGAATGACTTGTCTTGATTATACAAATAGAGTAGCCGATGTAATATTGTTATGAAAAAAGATTATAAAATCTTACTGTTTTATAAAAGGTAAGCTTAACATGATTTGCATAACTAAGGTAGAGACTCTTAATTAGCATATTCTTGGAACTAACAAAATTATAAAAAAATTCAAATGTTTTTACGAAAAAGTTAAACATGTTAGATTGGAATGATGAATTATTCATAATCAAAGCATGTCATGCTTCCCAAACTTGGTGAGAAAAGATTTCTTTATTAGTTTGTATAAAATATTCGAATATTTTTACGAAAAAGTTAAACATGTTAGATTGGAACGATGAATTCATAATCAAAGAATGTCAAACTTCCGAAATTTGATCAGAAAATATTTCTTTAAAAGTTTGTACAAAAGATTCGAATGTTTTTACGAAAAAGTTAAACATGTTAGATTGGAATGATGAATTCATAATCAAAGAATGTTAAATTTCCGAAACTTGGTCAGAAAAAAATTCTTTATAAGTTTGTACAAAAGAGAAGAACTAAAACCGTATCAAAATTTCAAGGAAGTAATTTCAAAAAAAGATGTTGTCAAAATAAAAATAAAAAATTTAGTAATGGCCCATGCAGGTCTCGAACCTGCGACCTTCGCGTTATTAGCACGACGCTCTAACCAACTGAGCTAATAGGCCAATGCAAACAGTTTTTTAAACTGTTTTTTATAACTTTCTGTCTTCTCTTTTACTATTGTGCAACACAGAGTTATACTTTTGTTTTTGTGCAAGACGAAAAAAACGAGTTATTTAACAGGAAATGGGATCTTTTAAAAAATAACCTCTTTAAATCAACTATTTTCTTCATTTACACATATTTATTAAAAAAACTTTTTTATTACAAAAAAATGACCTTTTTCGAACAATTATTTTCTCAAAGCAGATTTCCGAAAAACGTCTTCAAACAAGAACATAGATTTCGTTAATAAAAACAATATCGGATTTAACACATAATAAAAAGGTTTAGTTAATATACTGAATATAATACTGTTATACAACATCCCAAGCATATAATTAGTCGCAAATCTTCGACTCAACTCATGCCAACCTCCATTTATTACTCATTAAGCTACTATATATAAAACATCACAATTTTAGCATTAAATTAACAAAAAGTGGACATATTGTGGTAATTATAATAATAAGTTGTGGTAATTATAATAATAATTTGTTCTTCTATCTGTCTTTTATATTATTTTTATGATAGTTTCCCTTTCTCCACAATACATTCTGGATTCGATTCTCATATATTCTTCCTACGTGATTTATGTAGCAGTACACTATAAAATAATGTTTGATTTAATAAGAGTCAAAATCTGTCACAAGCCTGTCACTAATTTAAAAATCTGTCACAAATCTGTCGCAAATTGACTAAACTGTCACAAAGCACAAAAACCGTCGTTAATAAGCTCGTAACAAAAAATACCGTAACTAACCCGTCACGATTTGGGTATTTTTTTGTAGTGGTACTGACATAAAAATATTACTGTCGATAGTTTGATTCATGTGCTATCTACATTTGTAAAAAAACTTAGAAACCAAAGTTTACACTTGAACGAAATGCAACTTATTCGTGTAAACTGAAAATACATCTAAAATTCTATATAACTAGTATGAAGATTGGATTTTTATCTAAATTTGATAACAAAAATGGTAGAGGTATATATAAATTGCTCCTAGTACATCATCGATGATGTGCTAACGATAATCCCCTGATAATTAAAGTTACATTTTATATCTAGTGCATAAACAAATTGTGTTGTTATAACTTTCAACTTGAATTGGTTTCTTGTCTTTCGTTTTTATCAAGTGATAACACTACGTTTAAGTCATTTTATATGGTTTTGTTACCACCCTTCTCGTTTCAATTATTAACTTGTTTTGTATTATGGTTGATTCGCAACTCGGGTGACTACTTCATTCTAGTATTAAACAAACAAAAAAAACAAACCAAGAGGCCAATTCATGTAATAAAACAGTCCAATAAATGTACAGTTCATGCACACCTCCAGCTGTTTTAAACAATAAAATAGTTACCCCTAAGACAATGAGTCTCTTTTTGATCAAGTCAATAGTGAGCATGCAATATTCTGGGAAGTTCCATAGGGGTGAAAAGAGTGGCATTAAGTTCGTTTGCACATTGCTTAGTCAAATAGTCAGACACTTGATTCTGCTCCATATAAACATGACATAAGTCGCAGCCTACATAACTCGTAAGTTCAACAATATCCAACCAATCGGTACCATATTTAGAGCCAGGGAAAATACCTTTAGCCCACCAGTTAACTATTAACTCAGAGTCAGATTCAATAAAAATATTATAAATTCCAAGACTATAACAAATAAATAGTCCATTTTTAATAGCCATTAACTGTACATAGGTATTAGAATGGGTTCCTAGGTGTAGAGAATAAGCAAAAATCATAATACCTTCATCATTTCTAAGAATTCCTCCCACACCCACTATTGCCAGGGTTACCTAATGCAGAGTCATCATAATTTAATTTGAGTCTATCACTAGGTGGACACTTCCAAGACACTAGTTTTGATCTTTTAACCTTGCAAGCAACAGGAGCAATGATTAAAGAATGAAGCGCAATACAATGAAAGTTATTCGCAACTTTTTTTGGCTTGATAGTGAAACTTAGATCTCTAAGCCATTTGTTAACCTTAAAAATAATATATTGAGAGTTCATAGTAATGCCATCAAACCTATAATTATTCTTACTAATCCATATTTCCCAACTAATAATAAAGGGCACCAAAGCCGTTAAAAGTTCCGCCTGAGAATTATCACACAAATTACAACAATTAATAATATAGTTCTTCCAATTTCCCCATTAAAGGAAGGAAAGCCAAAAATATTAGCAAAATGATTCCAGAACTCACATAAAACCTTACTATTACCCATCAAATGATAAATAGTGTCAATTTTATGATGAGTACAATATGAGCATTTAGTAACAATACAAAACTCATACTTACCAATATCGCCATCAAGTTTAATAGCATCAAACCATAGTTTCTAGAAGGGAATACTAATCTTAGTAGGAAGAGATGGGTTCCAGATGTGTTTAGCAATAGAAATAATAGGTTTCTTAATTCTAAAGAATTCAAAAGCACTTTTCGAAGTAAAATTACCATTGAAAGTATGAGGCAAGATCCTCACGCCCTCCTCTTTTATGATATTGAACCTAAATGCAGCAACTTTAAGAATAAGAGCATTACCACCTATTTGATGTAAAAGTGTGATGTTCCAGCCTTGAATGCTAAGGACCTGATTTAATAAAATATGTGGAAAAATAACAGGAAATTGATAATATAAGGGTCTACTACCGGTCCAATTCTCATACCAGAAACTTACATATCCTTCATTTATAATCCACTTACTATTATTCATTAAAACAATAAGTTTAGAACTAAAAAGTTTCCAAGAATAAGAATGAGCAATTAACAATAGGATTACCCCAATTAGCATTATTTCTAAAATATTTTTAAAACATAAAAGTGGTACAAGGAGAATCCACATCTAAGAGTCTCCAACTCATCTTATTGTGGAGTGCTTTCATTGTATCATTTAAGCTCTTAATACCTAACTCACCTTCAGAGGTAGGACAAGTTAGCTTAGACCATTTAAGCCAGTGATGTTTGTTCTTTCCCTCGTAAACTTCCCAAAAAAAGTTAGCAAAAGATTGTTCAATTTTATCAATAACAACTTGAGGAGGCTACATGACATAAAGTAGATACATAGTGATAGAGAAGAGAACGTGTTTAATAAGCATCAATTTAGCTCCATTAGAGAGAATATTACCTTTTCAACTAGCCACTTTCTTGCCAATTTTAGTAATCACAGGGTCATACATTGTAGCTGTAAGTTTCGAGTGGTGTAGAGGGATACCTAAATATTTGGTAGGAAAAATGCCTTCACTAAAACCTGTAGCTCTAGAGATTATAGTTTTTCTATTAGGAAGCATACTGTGTAAGAAAAACACTTTTGCTTTTGTTAAGCAATTGACCAGAAGCCGCCTCATAAAAATTATGCTTACTACCATTGGTAAAAATTAAAACATCGTCTGCAAATAAAATGTGAGATATGGGAGTAGCATACGCAAAAGTTTGGTACGGAATCAAACTACCATTTAGAATAAGATTAGTTAATCCTGTACTTAACACCTCCTCGGCTAAAATGAAAAATAAAGGAGCCAGAGGGTCCACTTGTTTTAGCCCCCTAGTGGAGGAAAAGAAACCAGATGTAACCCCATTCAAACAAATAGAGTAATTAGCATGAGTTACACTCACGAGAATAAAATTAACCCATTCATTGCAAAAACCAAATGCTTTAAGAACATGGCTGATAAAATCCCAACTTAATCTATCAAAAGATTTGGCCATATCTAGCTTAAAAACTACATCCCCCCTTCCCCTCAGAGGGTCATCAATTTTAGGTATAAGAATTAACATAGCAGAAACAACAGCAGTGGGAAAATTATTTCCTCTAAAAATATCTTGAATAGCACAAATCAAATCCTTGTTGATAATATCCCAACAATCTATATAAAAACTAGAAGAAAAACCATCAGGTCCCGGAGCCGAATCAGTGTGAATATAGAAAGTAGCAAGCTTAATCTCATCATAATTGGGGATACTTAAAACAATATGATTCTCCATATCCGTCACTATATTAGGTATACAGTCCAACAAAGAATAATCATGAGAAATGCCGCTATCAGTAAATTGATTCATAAAAAAAATCTCAGCCTCGTTTTGGATGTCACTAAAAATATCAGTGAAACTGTTATCAGTAAGTTGGATTCTTGTAATTTTACTCTTAGACCTCTTATGGTTATTAAGCATAGTCTGAAAGAATTTAGTATTTCTATCGCCTTCTTTAAGCATTTCACTCTAAATTTATGTCTAATAAAAATCTCCTCTTGGATTAAAGCATTATTGTAATCATGAAGAGTAATATTATAATTAGCAAGATAAACATCACCCCTAGCAACGAGTTGAGATTCCGCAAAAACCAGTTTATCCTTAAGAAGAGCTACCTTGCTTAAAATATTACCATACACATTTTTGTTCCAATACTTAAGACAATATTTAAGCCTTTTTATCTTATAGGCAAATGCATTCATGCCATTAAGGTGACAGCCAAGAGACCAGTTATTACCAACTATCATGCTTAATATTCCACATGCTTTGAAACTTAAAATTAGGAGGACCATAATTAACAAAACTAGCAGTAGCGAAAATTAAAGGAGAATGGTCATAAACTGTCCTCTCCTCCACCTGCAATTTAGTATTAGGAAATGCACTAATCCCACATGGGACTGATCAATGCTCAATCAAGCTGCTTAAATTGGAAATAGAGTACCTGACTCTAAGTCAGAGTTACTCTACTTCCCACAGCCATTGGATCTGCTACAGTTTAAATTTAATAACAGATCCAATGACTGTGGGAATCAGAGTAATCCTGACTCAGAGTCAGGTATTCTGCTTCCTCTCAAATTGCACCTTACCTTTGTTCTGTCTGCTCCAAGTATAAATAAACCCTTCATAGGGCATAGTAAACATATTAATGTGAGAAATAAAGTTCCTAAAATCCTCTTTTATCTTTAGATAATCTTTTATTACCCCCTAGCTTCTCGGCATCAGTACATAGAGTATTAAAATCACCCACAATTTGCCAAGCATGACTAGCGAGATTAGACACCACTAGGTCAAACCAAAGAGTTCTCTTAGAAATATAATCACATTTGGCTTAGACAACAGTTAAATAAGACTTGGTGTCAATCAAATATAAAGTAATGAACTGAGAAGTCATGTGATACACATTAAAATTCAAAGATTGTTGATATATTTAACCCAAACCTTACCTCTTACCTGTTCATTACTAACAGCGCTATCCATACCTAGTTTCCTAATAATAGAAGATCCCTTATCAAACCCAACCATAGGTTCTAAGATAGCTACAAAATTAAGCTTAAATTTATGTACATATTTAACTAACTGAGCTTGAGACCTAGTGTTTAGCTATGCCTCTAATATTCCATTTAAGATAATTACTCATTTAACAATTTTGAGGACCTGCCCTCTTAGTAAACAAAACTAGCTTGTACGCAACTCGGGTGACTATACATATCCCACGTACAATACAATACAATACAAAGAGAGAGATCAAATAGAACAAAGGTTGATATTGACCTGTATTATTTTGACGGCGTATCTAGCATACATTTTATCGAATTCCAAAAGTCAATTTCTTTTTTGTTACACAAAATTTTTTATAAAGTTGATTTGTACTTTATATTATATATGACCAAAATGTTGTAAAATTTTCAAATTACTATATTTTGTAAATGTGGTTACCTATATTTTGGTGCCTTTTTTTCCCCTCAAGGATGTATCATTTCAATCATAAATTATCTTCTTGTAATTGATTAGACCTAACTATTCAGTGGCATAGAAGAAGGCACGAAGATGAAAATTTTATGTGGGCAGATGTGAGTTATAAAAATGACACGTCGGTATGGTGCATAAAATTCCAAGCTTTGTCGACATATAAGTTCTTCTAAGTTAAACTTCTAGCTTATTTTAGCAGAAAACGAAAGAGATATTATATGCTTAAATTATTAAAATGGAAACTAATTACAAGAGTTCAAAAATTACAATCAAGATGGATAAAAACAAAACCAGTTGGCAAGTCTCTAGAAGGATATCTAGAATTGTCGACATTGTCTTGGTATGGGCAAACAACAGTTCCCAAACTCAAATTATGTGCCATCTCTGAGGAGAATCACATAACATTATATTGCTATCTATCCACATACCATGTGCCATATATAATACACAGGTTCGTTTGTTTATGGTATTGGTATTAATGATGTTAGAAATATTTTCGAATTATGATAAGATAATAAAAGAAAACCGGATTAAAATATCAATAAAGTGTTTGTTTGATTTTTATTAGAATTGTACTATTTTACAAATTTACATTTATATTCATAATAAATAAACTTACAAAACACACATATATATATATGATTTTAATATATATATATACCACATCCATTTTTACTCAAAATGCACTCATTTTTCAATACCACACCCACATATTACTCTAAATACTCTCATTTCTCATTATTTATAATCTCATGTTATTAATAGTCTCGTCTCCACTTTTCGTACCAAACACGGTACATATGCGTCCGACAGTATTTCTAATCACATCCACCCAATTCCGCCTCAATCAAAGGAAGTTATATTGTGAAGTCTTTATTTTTTATTTTGAAATATAAAGAAATCTCTATACGACTTGACCACTTTCAGTGCACTATCTATCCAATTAATGCAATTCTATTCTATTGAAATTCTTGGGACAAAGAGGTATGGAGAACCTCTATTGGTTGTGAAAAAATTATTTGAACAAACTTCTAGATGCAGGATATCAAAATAAAATAAAATAAATACTTCTAGATGTGCGGAGTAAATACTACTTGATTTTCTATTGGAATAACTTAAATCTCATGAAGTGATAATATTGGTTTGGTAACAATTGTTAGTAATAAAATAGCAACATGATTATGTTGATTAAGAGTCAAGATGAGTTTTTTTTAGTGAAAACATTGGGTTGATGACAATTAAATTAGTGATAACGCGCAATTACATCATATCAATATGGTACCATTATTTTAGATCTTAGTGAATAGTGATGATCTGATAAATAAGGAAGGGAAAATTGAGAATTAGTACTTCTAATAATTAAAAGATATAGAATAGGGATGTGAGAACTTCTAGGCTTTTGCTTTTATGTGTTAGTCTTTTGATTAAAACATAAGATAATGGTACAAATCATCAAAAGTAATAAAAACTCAATATATTAAAAACTCAAATAAATATATTGAAACCACAGTTTGAGTCTATCCTAAAATTTAATTAATATTAATTTAATTATTTTTATTTTTATTTTTATTTTTAATAGATTGAGTTTTTATTACGTGGCGTGACTTATAGCCCATCCCACTAATACAGTCGCCGTCTGCATCAAGCAGACAGCGTATGTATTTGACAGATGGAGAAATTTTATGATTAAATATCATTCTTCAAACAAATATGTCAATTGTCAATGCGTCATCGTCTTCGATCTTGTACAGTGACGTCCAAACTGAGAAAAAATATGGGGTCCGTACTACTAATTAGTTTTAAAAGTCAATTCGTAAACAGTATGTTACCATTTAATTTATTATATATCTTATATTATACTATGGGAAAAAATATGTAACAAACACCATGAGTATAACACGTCTATAAAATATAGTTTAAACTACGGATATCGATAGATAGAATACAACCGGTTAAATAAGTGAGTACATATATATATATAGAGAGAGAGTTATATAAAACACAAATATAGTTTAAACTACCGATACGTGATAACATTGTTTACATTACATCAACTTATGATCATTACATTCCACCACGCTCTGTAACGTGCGACCACGCAGGCAGGTTTCACTCTGATCTCTAGTATCGGTCGAACACTGAAATCCCGACGTCACCCCTTCCGTGTCCCGTGGACAGACTTTGTACTAGCAGACTAGTACCGGTCAAACACTGCAATTCCGGCATCTCACTTTTGACGCATTCCGTGTCACATGCAATGAATTGTGGTGTCGGCTCTGATACCAAATGTAACAACCGCATAGGTAGAACTCACTTTAAAAAACCGGTCAATTAAGAAATGATGTCCATAGATTTATATACAACACAGGTTAAACTACCGATATGAAATAATACAATTTTTATTATATCACCTTAGGATCATTACATTATATGACGTCTTTAGTGATTGATCTCTATTAATTGCAGTCACTTATGAAAGACCAAAACTAAGAGGGATGATAATACTATTATAGCATCACTATTTTTTTAATACTATTACTGCACATCCTAAAAAACTATGAAAAAATTTCATATTAAAAAATGTTAAAGCGTATACATCATATTAAAAAAAATAGTGAAACAACATTGAAAACATTATCAAACATGTCGACTTAAATTTATATATTGTACAAAAAAATACCAGAACGTGGTTTCCAAATTCGATCAACTTTGTCGTAATATTGAAATTTTAGCAACATAGCAGTACCGTATTATAATAACTACGTACAAGCGGTGATTACAATTCATTGGTACGCTTATTTGTAAAATTTCATCCAAGAAAGAACATTATTAGATGGCATTATTTTTGTAAGATGTAACGTAGAAATAATTGACTATTAATTATGGTAGCTCAGCTAAAATCTTCATTGCCTATTCATAACTTTTAGAAAGCTCAGTATAATTTTTGCATTTTCCACTCCAAATTTTTAATTCCATATAGACCATCATGTATAGATAGTATTTTGATAAACCAGTATTCCAGATTTCTGATTTTTGTAATTATAAAATTCCACCCCTAAACATAATTAATAGAATTGAATGGTGTTATTTCAGTACGATCTAACGTAAAACTAATTGCTTTTGATGTTAATCTAGTTAAAATCCGCATAAAATTCTATTCAAACATATCTCCTTCCTAATTTTCACAAAGCTTGAATACAATATTTATTATTCTCGTTTTACATTTCTATTTTCCCTTAGCCGGTAAGGTATCAACAATTGTATTATTTTGATCATTTGACCTAGTCAAATATTTTACCAGGTATACTTTGAATTTCCTCAGAAAAAAATACCTGAATTGTAAAATCAACGTTTAAAAATAAAATATATGCTACTTCTGTATTTACTTTCTCTGTTTATTTAACCGTACATTACGAAAGTACGTGTAATTTTAATCGGTTTTATAATTTGTATCAAAATTGTTGAAATAAATTTTTTTAAAACATAATCATAAAATTTAACATTTGTACTATATGATAAACTTTTAAAAAAATTTATTCCGACAATTTTAATAAAAAATTTTAATTGATTAAAATTACACACAGTGTCGTAATGGGAGGGAGTTGGAGTAGTGGTATCTTATCCATTTGATTGAAGTAAGCAATTCAGGACAGGACAAGGGTGAGATACGTGGAGACACCACATACCCTGTTGTATCCTATCCATTTTACCGACATCCAACGGCCACATCTTTATCCAAATATTAATCCACACATAAA
This sequence comes from Primula vulgaris, assembly GCA_963920805.1. NCBI lineage: Eukaryota > Viridiplantae > Streptophyta > Magnoliopsida > Ericales > Primulaceae > Primula > Primula vulgaris. Next base: position 48,332,823 of record OY987212.1, read on the forward strand.
ATGTACACGCGTCGGGTCCTGTTCGGTTCGATTTTTAGCGAAACCGAAATCGAGCATATTTTTCGATTCTCTTTTTTTCGGTTTAGCGCTTTTTATTTTATGGACCGAACCGGACAAGGTTTTTTCGGTCCAGTTTCGATTTTTCGGTTTTTTTTCGGCTCGGTTTTATTGAAAACCGAAACCGACCCGAATTTTTTTTGGTTTTTTCGGTTTCGGTCTTTTTCGGTTCGATTATTGATCCGGTTCGGTTTTTTCGGTTTTTCGCCCGCTCTACATACTATTTCACCTAAAATAGAAAGTCTTTTTTATAAGACTAATTATTTTAATGGTCACCATAGTCTTCACAAACATTTCCCCCCCTCGGTTTTGAATCTTTTGATATAATCCCCAACAGAGTATTGATTTATTGTCCACAAAGTACTACAGATTTGGTCCCAAAGGTTATAGATTTGGTTATTTGGTCTCGTTAGAATATCCGCATCTGCTATCTCCATGTGCTATCTCAAAACATATTTTTTCCTAAAATTTGAGGATTATGATATAAAAAGTAGTATGTATCATAAACTCTATAAATTTCCTAAATTTCAGAAAATATAAAATGCACCTTATATATGAGGAATGCATATGATAAACCCTATAAATTAACTAAATTTTAAGAAACACAAAATTTACATTGCATATGATTCACTAGATAAATATAATAATAATAAACTATCACGGAGTCCATATTTATTTTTTTGTAATATTGTTATAATTATTAAATAATAATAAACATTAAATCTCCACATTTTGAATATTAAAGGCAAGACATTACTTTGTTAGGCTAGCATGAAGGTTCAACTAATTCCCTTTCTGTTTTTTTAAGAGACTCCCACTCTTAATCTCGTATATTTTGAATATTACTCCATTACTGTTTATAATAAAGATTAAAAAAAAACTTTCAATAATATTAGATAAAGAAATTACCTTTCTATCATGTAATGGACTTTGACTATTTAATTACTGTGTAGTGTATTTTTTTAGTATTCTTAATCTTTAGAAAAATCAACTAAATCTATTAGTCTCTTAATAATCCAAAAAATAAATAAAAACACTTCACACCATAATAATAGGACGAGACTACATCATCATGAATACTTTTTAAGAAACTTTTTTAACTACAAATACCTATCAATAAATCTACTTATCTTTTTTTTTCCCTCAAATATATTGTTATACTTTTTTGTAATGTATCTATTAAACTATGTGTTTTTAGCGATTTGTAATCGGATTATTTGATTACCATCGTAGGGATATTGTCTGATGTATTCGACATTTTTCTTCTCCGGTTAATAAAAAAAAACTTTTTATTATTCATTACATATTAGGAACAACTTTGCTAAGATCATGAATGACGATTTTCTAATGCGCTATAACGAATAATTTATAATTTATATGAATTTATCCATGTATGTATAACTAGTTTTAGTGTGTATTTTATTGACTTATAATGAAAATTTTACTTTGCTAAGTCTAGGCTATTTATTTAAGAACAAAAACCAAATGGCCCAAATAAGATTTAATTATATATACTGGGTCATTCTAATTAGTAAATAACTAAAAATAAAATATACACTGATTATTAGTTTGGTTGACCCACAATAATCAAATTATCTATATTAACCTTCTTCTTTTTTCACATTTCCAACCCCAATTCTCTCTCTATAAAAGTAGTCAAAAAGCGCATAAATCGAAATTCCTCTATAACTAGATATTTTTTAAAAAATAAATCAATAAGTGGAATTTTAAATTATTAAGAGTTTTATGCTTTATTTAATTAAAGGGGTGATCTTTTTCCCTTATGTAGTGGGTTTTCGTTGGATTCGCTTAAAGGACTTTTTTATCTCTAAATTTAGTTAATTTTTATCCACAAATAATGGCTTATTCTTTGAAGCCCGGTGGTATTTATGTTTCTGGGTCTATAAAAAATGGTATTTTTAATCCTAAAATCGACCGAGTTTCGATTAATAATGGGTTTTGGGGGAAATCAGTTGTGGGTTCAGATCAAAAGAGTTCCAAAATTTGGAATTTCAATTCTTCCCCAAAGTTTTCAATCAAGGTATGTGCTTAAATTTCCTTAGTTTTATTAATTTTCTCCCTTGTTACCCTTTTTTTTTTGTTATAAGGTGTTGAGCTTACATATATTTTGTTTAGTTAGTTGTTTTTTTGGCTCAGAGATCTATTTGTGTGAGTAAATCTTATGTGCTTTAAAATTCCTGATTTATTATTTTTTCTCATTTGTCACCTTTTTTTTGTTAGTAAAAATGATCATTTAGTACATATTTTGATACTCAACATGGTTAAAATCTCTTTTAGTTGATGCTCACTTATGCTATGTTGATATGTTATGTACCAAATCTTAACGGGTTTTTGATATTTAAGTCCGCAAGTATACGAAACAATTTTTTTTATAGGGATTTAAATTTGGTTAAATTGTTTTTATAGGCACAAAGATCTATTTGTGTGAGCAAAGCTATGAGGTGGTGGGAAAAGACCCTACAACCAAACATGATAGAGATAAAATCAGCTCGAGAATTTGTAGATGCATTGACAAATGCTGGTGAAAGATTGGTTATTGTTGATTTTTACTCCCCTGGCTGTGGGGGTTGCAAAGCTTTGCACCCAAAGGTATAATCTTTATGCTAAATCGATATATTATTTGTAGATTTTAGTATCAATTTAGCAAAACTATGTTATATTTTCTGATTAGGTTGGTTTTCTAATCACACTAGAAATAATGATTTGCTATTACTTGCATAATCAGTTAACATTTAAGATGTACACACACTTAGTTCAATTAATAGATCTATGTGGACTGTTTTACTATTGGAGTATAAGTTGTGTTGTGGTTGATCTACTGTAGGAGACGAGGAGCGTTATTTTCTTTCTTATGTATTTTTAATCTTGCTTATGTATAATTATACTAAAAATGTTTGGTTTATGTAATTAACTAAGTTCTTTACTTCAATGAAAGAGATGTCTTCTCAATTTATACTCCTAAGTCCTAATTAACCTGTATAGCCCATGAGGTTTGAGAAAAACGAAACACTTTATTAAAGACGCGTCTTTGTTTTGTTTGTTTATCAGATCTGTCAATTGGCTGAGATGAACCCAAATGCTATTATTTTGAAAGTGAATTATGAGGATCTGAAGAAAATGTGCCATGCTCTACATATACATGTTTTGCCCTTCTTTAGATTCTACAAAGGTGCTGAGGGGAGACTGTGCAGCTTTAGCTGTACTAATGCAACTGTATGTACATCCACTCTTCTATATCTCTATTTCATTTTTATAAGTATTTGAACATGACTCAGCTGTGACTTTGTTTGTGTAAAAAAGTTTTTCCACATTAATTTCATAATTTGTAAACTCAACCAATAGTGTAATTTGTAAGGCCCAGGTCACATGCCTTCCAATATACCGTTTTTACTAGAAGTAACCTCATGATATGTGATAGTAGCTTTGTTCAGAGAGTTTTGTTGCAACTAATTAGGATACTGTGGTGTAGAAGTTAATTTGTTGAAGAGTTGGAGATTTGCTTAGGCAATTTGTTCTGGATGTTCTTTTGGCATGTAGAGCTTGTTTGGTAAAAGCTTTAGCACGGTTCTTTTTGCTTTAAACCTCATTATCTTGTATGTGCTCAAATTTAAGGTTGCTTTTATTTTCCGTTTTGTCCTAAAAAGAAAAAAGCTAGAAGGTTTATCAAAAGATCGAAGGTCCCTAGTCTTCAAAAGAAACTTGTTTAATTCTCATTTTTTTGCTGGGAAGTTGCCTCCGATGTAATTTACTCAATAGTTCAACTGATTATTGTATTGCATAGGTTCTATTTATTGTAAAACAGGAACTAAGCTAACAATGTTGTAACTATTACTAACAGATTAAGAAATTTAAGGATGCATTGGCAAAGCATGGGACTGAGAGGGCCAGCAATGGCCCTGCAAAGGGCTTAGACGAATCTGAATTACTGTGCTTAGCCTCGATTGGAGAAATAACTCTTAGCTCACCGTTATCGTCTCCTACTAACAAAAAGGACGATAAGTCAGTAAATCTGGTTCCAAAAACAGTTGGTGTTTCCGGTGATTTGAGTATAGCAAACAATGGATTGTTAGGGCAAAAAGTGATGGCTTGAAAAGCAAATCCAATACCTTATTATTTACCCCCAAAAAAGTTCCACTGCTTAACAATTATCAGTCTGCAAGTTTTTATGCTTTTGTGTGTTCTAAATTTGGGTTTGGAATCATAATGTATGTATGTATGTACATAGTATTAATGAATAGATTCCACTGGCAGGCTCTGAGTTTTTTGGAGTAAGCCTGTATTAATAGTGGTTAATCTACACTTAATGTTGGGAATTGGATTTCCTAGATCTGGTTAAAGAAATCATGTGGATAAGCTTGCTTAAATGAGTGAATTAAATGAATGTTTTTTCAGTTTATTGTCTTTTACATAACATCTATCTCTCTTCATACTGTAGGAGATATATATGCATAATTTGTGTACAAACTAATTAGAAAAAGTGACATATCCATGTGGAAAAGTAGAGATAAAAGTACATTTAAGGTGTGGATATAGATTTAGTACGAGTTGTGCGCATTTTCGTGTACCACTTTTATTCTGACCTTGCATGAAATTTCAATTACATTGTTTGTTGTCTAAAAGCGTGTAGAATTGTCTCTCTACTCTTTTTATTACATAAACCTAAGGATTTAATTTTTACCCTTATAGCTGTTGGGATTTGGAGTAAAATGCCAACCAATCCAATAAAAAACAATCCGTTGGGTTTGATCAAAAAATCTGTAGAACCAAACCAAATTGAACCAATTATAATCGGTTTGGATCGGTTCAGTTTGAACTTTTAACAAATAAAAGAGTACAATGTTCAAAATTACATTAATTTCGTAATATTTTATTTGCAACTTTAAACCAAAAGTCGAATAACAAGTAAATTTATAAATGATTTAACAAAATATATTATTAATAATTGCAAATAGTAAGTAAAATATATATAAATAATTATATTATTTTATATATGAATAAAAATAAACGGTTCGATTTGTTTTAAAAACCATTAAACTGCACCAATTAAATCGTTTTATCAAATTTCAAACCAAAACAAACAAATTATTAATCGGTTTGGTACGGTTTTTGATCGGTTCGGTTTTTGTACCTGTACTTTGAGCTATTCGCATTATCATGCATACCTTTTATTTATTCTTTCTCACCTTATGTGAAAAATGGGTTACGTCGCTGTTTATAGGTGTACCAATACCATATCATATCGTGTCTCTACTATTTTTATTTCATAAATAAGCTTATAGTATCCATAATAGTTTTGTTAACTTTTTATTATTAACTAGTGACACATTATCATTTAAAAAGCTATTAAATGACACATATGTATATTAAGTTAAACACACATATTAGTTTTAACTTTAACAATGTTTAACTAAAAATAGGTGCTGGGAGAAAATAAATAGCAGTATGTTAGAGATATAAAAGATATACGTGAGAAATAACAGTTAATTGTGGGTGTGGATAGACTTTTTTGCCATGTCATCGAGTAATAATAATTAAAAAGATTGTTAACTTTAAAAATGTTTTTAACATCTATAAAGTTAACACAAATAGACAAAATTGCATTGTTAGCTAATATTTTTAGTTAAAAATAGATATAACAACACTAGATGCTCTTAGACAAGTGTCATAATCTGAGCAATTAACGTCACTATAATTAATATTTTCGTTTGTTGTGTTTGCTGATTCCTAATGGTATTGAATTTGGATGTATTGTTAACACTTGTACCATCTTTTACAGTATAATTCAATTTCTCTAGAGTTTTCTATTTTGAACTGTCATTTGGCAATTAGCAGTGCATAAAACGAAGACGTTTTGACTCTCTAATTCTTGCTTCAAACTTAAGAAAACGTTATAATGTGCTTCTAAATTTTCTTTAATTAAAGAAACAACTCATGGTCAACCATCAATTATCCTCTATCCAGCACACTCAATAAACATTGGGATATTTTTTCTTAAATTTGTATTCTTGTAAAGATAAGTAACAAACATTATTGTCCTCTATCCAGCACACTCGAGAAACATTGGGATATTTTTTCTTAAATTTGTATTCTTGTGACAAGAGGAGAAAAAGAACTTTGATATATTCAAAGTTAATGTACATGGTTAATGTATATATATAGTTATCAAAGAAAACTCATATCTCAACTTTGATAACTAAAAAAGGAAAAGAAAACGTTAATACATTCACGATTTAGAACATATTTATAGATAAAAGAGAGTAATTTTCGCCTCCAGATCATCCTCGCGTGACATCGCTTACCTCCCTCTTCCTCACCCGTTCAGGTTAGACAGAAGCTCCCTACACGGCTCTACAAACAAGGAACACTTGACTTGTTTGGTTGGGACCGGATTAGCTGAGATAGGATTATAAATGCAGCGGGTCTCACAAATACTATGTTTGGATGACTAACATAGGCGGAATTAGTGCAACGGGATAACAAATAACCTCAAAAAGGATCATTTGTAATAGTAGTGGGAGTATGGTATTTTTAGTCCCGGAATTACGAGTACTCTATTTTCATTATCCGATCCAAATCTCGGGTGTAGTTGTAATTCCGAAACTAGCAATCCCACAACCAAACGGGGTCACTGTCTGTTAATGATGCTCTTAGAACACCGTGTGGTTTTTTAGAATATATTCCCAATTTTGAAATCTTCAAATTTATTGTGAATGGCAGTCTGCTCTCGTGAAAAGTATTTCGATGCGAGTTTTTCAAGGATCATATTTACTGCATAGTTACCGGAAAATGATTACACTCTCCGTTACTATTTAATTGTCCATTACAAGATTACGCATAATTTTGACCAAAGAAGAACTAGTATCAAAATTATCAGAATAAAATTTTACAAAAGTGATGGTAGTAGGTATAGTTCAAAATGTTAAATTTTATGATTAGATTTTAAAAAAATTCATTTCGCAAATTTTAATAAAAATTATAAACCGATCAAAATTGCATGTAGTTTCGCAGTAGACAATTAAATGAAAACGGAAGAGTAAATCCAAACATAACATGCATGGTGGATCAAGCATTGCAATCATTTAAAGAAGGGTCAAAAGGATTTGATAAGTTTTGGACGAACTTGATCAACAACTAGTCTGATGATATATTGGACCGAGTTAAAATCTACAACGGATTGATAAGTGTAAGAGTTATAATCAATCGCTTAAATAACAACTTCATTGTAGATTAAAACACAAACCCATATATTGTATTTAATCGGTAGATCAACCCACAAGTTTATTGCAAACTTTTCAAATAGTTGAAACAAATTTCACCATTCTTCAAAATCAGCAAAATTAGAATCAAGGTTGCAATTATGTAACTTACAAAGGTATTTCTATTTCGTTGGAAATAATAACAAATTAAGAATTTATGACATTTAGACAATGTGCATGCGAATATAATCTTTGAGAAAACCATCCAAGTAGATACACATTTTCAGTAGCTTTATCATAGTTTGTCGAGCTTTTATTTGTAGATGCACATCTTCTAAATACTTTCCAAACAACTCTTTACTGTCTAACTTTAAAAATTAAGTTGCAAATCGAATGAAAAACTAAACTTTACTGAAGGGAACACTCGACAAGACAAAACAAAATATTGTTTCGAAACAAAATAAGTGGCAAGTATGAGGGTTCTTAGTCAAAATATTGTTAACAGGGAACACAAACACAAGAACAAAAGTAAACAACATTGAACATCTACAACAAGAAACTAGTACAGGCCTTCATATTCAATTTAAGTAGCTTTTTATTTCATCAACACCGATTGGAGTCCGAGCCGAAGCTCAGGCTACTACAATTAGCATCTTTCAAATCTCCGTTCTCAACTATTAATCATTAGGCACACTAAAAAACACAATGAAACATGAAAATTAAACTATCTCGCAGTGACGATGGTTATTGGTGAACATATAATTTGCCCAAGTCTAAATACGAAAGCCGACTAAAACATGAATTTAGTCATAAACAGGTTATTTTGCCTCAGAGGTAGTGACAATCTTGCAAAATCATCATAAATTGTCTGAGATAAATGCATATAAGAACATCATCGGCAAATAATATGAAGTTAAATGATAATAACAAATAAGCAGTTTTCAAACCAACAAAAGCAATTCAAAAGATAAATACAACAAATTAGTATAATTAAGACTTAGTGCATCAGAGAGATTCCCAAAGACAAATCAACATATTCTATTAGAATTTCTGATGTCCCTGTCTGTTTATCATCAATTGCACATAGTAAAATAAATTTATTCAAATAAAAATGGTTAACCAAAACTAGAAGAAAAAAATGAACTTTAAAAGCTAGTAAAAGAATACATGTTCATGAAGAAATAATGCTAATTTTAAGCATCACACAAATACAAATCAACACTAAAATAAACTATCAATAAATTCAGTAAATAAAATATAACTAGTATTATTTTGGTATAAAATTAAAATGCATCAAAGAGATTCCCATAGACGTGTCAACATCCTCAAATAGAGTAACTGATGTCCCTGTCTGTTTTATCATCATTTGCAAATTAATATATAATCAAATAATATTTACAAAATTTACAAACCAAAACTCACTTATACAGCTCAATAAATATTGGTTTCTTTATTAAATCCGAATAAAATAGCTGTATTTTTGTTAAAAACCTCAAATACATTACAGGTAAACTGAGTAAAAAAGGTTTTTGAGAAAAAAGTTTAACCTTTTTTTATGGGAACTTAAACTAAAAGATTAAAACTATATAAAATTAAATAAGGAAAAAAAAAAAGCATGATGGGATGAGAAAATATGCTGAAAAAAAAGCCTCAGATTTGATTTTACATCAGAGTAAATTTACTCAAAGTATATTTATAAACCATCATAGGCTTGAACACAATTCCTAATTTGTATAACAAAAACAAAACCAATATATGAAAAAAATTGAATCTTTCTTAGCATATATCAAAGTCAAGGTTAAAGCATAAATCTTTCAAATAAAATTCCAACAATTGAAATAAAAAAAATGAGAAAAACAAGCTAACCAATAAATTGAGATTAAAGGGTATTAGATGATTTGGGTTTATAAGCAGAAGGTGAATAAATAAAGTATGTATGTATAGCTATATATATATATATATATAAAGTTTAGTATCTAGGGCAAATTTGAGCTTATTTGTATATGGGCTGGGATTAATTATCCTAAAAATGGGATTTTAGTTTTTGGCCCATGTTAACAGTTCCATGATAAATTATTTGGCCCATTTAATAGGCCCAATACTAAGACTAGATCCAATGGTTCAAAGTAATAGGCCCAATTATAAAACTACATCAAACGGTTCAAATCAATCCATTCCTGCTAAATGGAAATTTTGATTTTGTACTTCATTCATTGAAAATAAACCCATTTATCAACAACCGATTTGGGGAATCGGGTATTAACCTCGATTGTAAAGGATCGCAATAAAGTATGAACATGTAACAAGAACTGAAATTAGATTCGAAATTATATAATGAAAACAATTAAAAAAATCACGACGTAGTTATATATTAATAGTAACGTAAACGAAGTACAAAGATATGACAGTTTGAGATGACTAATCTCTACAAACAAATTGTTCAAGAGAGAAAAACAATCTAGTTTTCTGTTTAAAACTATTAATATAACTAAACTTCTGCATATAAAAGAAACCTACAACATTATTTAAAAAAATTACAACGGCAGTTATTTTTGCAGTTACAAGTTTCAAACTGCCATTTTCTTTACCCTTTCCTGCTTAATCTTATTTTGTAATAAATGGCCAAGTCCGCATAACTGTTCCCGCCTATTACAAATAGATATGTTACAAATCGGCCGACTTGGTAATGTGTTTGTATGATATTATGTTCCTGAAAATGATTGGTAATATTATATCTTGTCTACTATGCAAATTTTATTTTATTTTTGTGTATGTTGTCATTATTTTGTCGGATAAGCCGCAGAAGACACGAATTAGTTGCTATTATGTTATTAAAATTTAACTACACTTACTTTACTTTTACTTACAAAACTAAAAAAAAAAAACTATTGTTAGCCGAACTTTTTCTTGGAGTGGGTAGGACTTAGGCGAACCAAAAACTTAAATCATACTGTAATGTCTGTTTTATTTTCACGTCTTTAGTGACTTACTTTGACCATATGCGTTTGATCAATATTTTTGAGGTTTGTGCCATTTATTATAAAGTTATTTTTTTGTTTTTTTGATTAATTTGATTGCGAAATGGGAACATGGTTACTTGTGTCAAACTTCAACAGAGTATCGTGTGCAATACTTTAAGGTGTATGTTGTGGATGCAATAATTTCCTTAAATGAGAACAAACTAAACAAAACATAGAAAGATCTCCTTGATAATCTACAAAATCAAATACAAAATTTAATTCAAATGACTGAATTCTAAATCGATGCAAACGGATATAATAAATCTACGACTCAAAAGGGTCTAAGTATGATTTTGTGTCCCAATGTGCTGCCATCCTTTTGAATACACAATTGTTGACAATGTACAAAATTGGATCAGTGCGTCTCTACGTATCGAGCAACCCCGACTTCGAGAACCTTAAATTCTTAACCAGCATAAAATACAATTAATAGACCGATAGTGTGGAGTTGCTATAATTCATAATAGTATAATTAATTGTAATTAATACTGAGTATGCCAAATGTTAGAGCAAGATGGTAGGCATTCTATATCATTTTCTTATCCATATTTTGGGAATTATTTAAACTTTTATAAAAACAACAACAACATGTATCATGTAATGAGGAATAAAATAGTATCACATGTGATTATTTAATATTAAAACTCTAATCATGGTGTTTAATTTTATTAGTAGTCAGTAGGAGAAAGAAAATAAGAAAATTTATAGGAAAGATGATGTTTTGTGTAGATGTAAAAGTGTTATGTAAAATTAAAAAAAAAATTAGTTTTTTTTTATAGAATTTGAAAAAATAAAAAGGAAACAATAGTGCTTGCTCTTACTCCCCTAGGTCAAATGATGTTTTTAAAACTCATAGTTAATTATATACATCCTTGCACCTATTGCTTACATTAGAGAAGAAAAGATGAAAACCTAATTAACACTATAAAAAAAATATCCAAATAACGACGGGATTAGTGACGATATTTTTTGTTACGAGCTTATTATCGACGGTTTTTGTGACGATTTTGTGACAGTTTAGTCAATTTACGACAGATTTGTGACAGCTTTTTAAATTAGCGACAGCCTTGTGACGGCTTTTTACTCTCACTAAATCAAAGACATGGTCACACGTTAACTCATAAGAGTCATTCGTTATTTTGAAATCACAATTCTTACACTATTAAGTATAAACATATTAATTGATCTTGAATCCAAATTCTTTGGGGGTAGATAATGTGAATATATATTTAGAACCGAGGCAAACCACAGCTAATAAGGTATATATGTTATCGGCCTCACCTCACCTCGACATATATATACACCAATGTTACGTAGTCGCGGTTTATGCACATCCATGGATGATTGATTAATCGAATCATCCATGATAAAATTCACTGCTTTTTGCTTCTTTCTGATACAAATTTACCATCTAACAATAGTTTTCTTTTGAATACCTCGGCCACAGGCACATAAGGCACGTATAAGATAATTGTAAAGAGGCAGCTTTTAACAATCGAGACTTTATTGGATTTTAGATTGTGTCTCATAAATATAACTAATGGCTGAGCATCCACATCTGTTTTCTCAAAATATATTTTTTCTTAAAACTTGATTATTATGGTATAAAAAGTGATATGCATCAGAAACCCTATAAATTCCATAAATTTAAGAAAACACAAAATTCACCTCATATACGAGGAATGCATATGATTTCCTAGATTAATACTACATTCGTTCCTAAACAAATGTCTCATACGAAAATACGTACAATTTTGACCGATAATTTTTTCATATTTAGATTGCCGGAAAAAATTCTTTCAAAAGTTAATCACGTAGTTTATGGTTAGAACTATATGATGAAATTTTCAGTTTTTTCATTTCTGTAATTTTGATATGAAAATTTTGATGGTAAAAGTTGCATGTATTTTTGTATGAGGTATTTGTTTAGGGACAGATGGAGTATAATAGTAATAAACTATCATTGAGTCCACATTTTTATAGTTGTAATATTGTTATGATTATTAAAATATAAAAAAAAAATAAAAAAAAATAATATAGGGTTATTATAAGAAAATTAATAAGCAAACTGGAATTTTGTGTAAATGTAAATGATTTCTTAAAAGTATAAAATGTATTAGATTTGAGGAAATGGTTGGGGTAGCTGGTAGGTATGTTATACCATCACAAATTTTATGTTTAATATAAAGCTAAAGGTTTGTGCATGACACTGAATTGTTAAAAGGATGTTTCAATATCTCATATAAACAAATTAATATTGCGATTTTGTGACCCCAAAACAAAAGATCGATTGAGATATTGAGTTCACCATTCATGATAGATGTTAGACAATTAATTGTACTATTGTTAGACAATGATATAGATTCCTTTTTTTTGTCAAGTATAATAAAGTTATTAATATGACAACTTTTATTTGTAACCCGCTTATCATTCTATTATAATACGTCAATCTAAGTCAAATGAGTATGTCCAATTTAGCCATTTTTTTTTCCAAAAATACTCTTATATTTTTTTATTAATTACAATAATACCATGCTCACATAAAAAAAAAATAGCTAATAACATTATGTGTCCCTCCTTAACAACTAAACATTCTTTTTAAGTCTTATACTATTTTTTTTTATTATACACGTATCTGTATTATAACTACACTTATTTTTTATATTTTAATTGTATTGCGCGTCACACACGCAACGCGTGTGACACAATTACTAGTGTATTTATATTTCTAGCTAGCTTTAGTCGTATAAATGCATGTTATCTTTTAATTTTAATTTTACTTATTTCAGCCTTAAGGATTTGTTTCGCAAGTGTTTTAATCTCAAGCTTTATTCGACTCTAACAATTTTGTTCCCTTAAATATATAGTAATATCTATATCTATACTATTATAATAAGCCAATTCAATATGCCAAATTTTACCATTTTTTTTCAAAAATACCCCTACATTTTTTTATTAATTACCACAATACCATATTCTCATAAAAAATAGAGAAAAAGTAATAACTAATAACACTTTTTATATCTATTTAACCTCTTAAAATTCTTTTGAGTCTTCTCATCTTGTACTCTTATCTTTTTTTTGATTCTCCAAATATTTGTATCATAACTACACTTATTTTCTAAATTTTATCGCATTATACGTCTCTCACACGCAAAGCGTGGGACACGATTACTAGTATATATATATATATAATCACATAAATAGCTGATGTGATTGCCTTATATACTATATAATCACTGTGTAGTGTGTACTGTATTTATAATTTCATACATACGAATATTTAATTTAGTTCCGAACACGGTATTCTTAATTAGCTTCACAAACTTTTGTTCAGCTTAATACTAATACTCCATATAATATTTAATGTCCTCGATCACCTTCCAATCATTCATACATGTTCTGGGTTGACCAAATAATTAAGTACTTGCACTTTCTAATATACCAAGTTGCAAATCAAGTGAACAGCCGGTTGTTAGTCGTGTGTTTGTTACCCGAGTATACCAATCCTGTCACCTGTTAAGTTTCGCAAGTTTTACCTCCAAAGTATGGATAAAAAATAAAAATGCAAATCAAGTAAACGATCATATGGAATTACTAACTCAATTATGAAAAAGTACTAATTAACTACTACTCGCTACTAATAAGGAAGAGTAATATGGACATTTAAGTAGTTAGTAGTTTGACTTTAAGAAACAACTGTAAGATTAAACATTCCATACACTAAATGGATGCATGAACTTCATATATAAGCTTGAAAACTTGATATTACACGGTGCTCTACTTAAGGAGATAAACCTACTAACATATATTTTCTTACTTTCACAACTATTTGATGCTTAAAAAGATGTATTGACTCTATTAAGTGCAAAATAAACCAGTGTAAAATGTACAGTTAATTACACTTGCACACATATCAAGCATGAAATAAAATTAAAGGACCCAGTAGTACGTACTATATATGAGTTGTGGAAACCAAATGACATTTATTTAATTACCCTGTACCTATGCCTGATATTACAAAAAAAATACTCAAATCGCGACGGGATTAGTGACGGTATTTTTTGTTACGAGCTTATTAGCGACGGTTTTTGTAACGATTTTGTGACAGTTTAGTCAATTTGCGACAAATTTGTGACAGATTTTTAAATTAGTGACATGTTTGTGACAGATTTTGACTCTCAATAAATGAAATATTATTTTATAGTGTGACGGGGCAAATTTGAAAAGTCAATAAAAGAATGAGTACGATATATAAATTATTGATCTGACTGTATATTAATTATGAAACATTGTAGAACATTATGATGTCTGAAATATAACGACTCACATGGGGTTGTTCGTATATTAATTAATTAAATGATATCACTAGAGATTATGTAGATAAAACATAATGTATGAAATGATTTAAGTATAATTTGTACGCAAGTTGACATTGCATTGGTTGCACAAATGATTATAGTCAATGGTTCTTATTAAAAATATATACTTAAGCTAATACTGTCCTTAATTACTCCATACCTTATGGGTTTGCACATGGAGACTTCGCCTTTGATAAATGTCAATTTGGACTGCCTTTTAAACAACTTGAATTTTTCATATCAAAATTTTCACCGACATATAATGAAGATATTTCTAATAAAAGATGATGTAGCAGGTTGACTGGTCATGAGTATGATATTATTCACAATTTTGAAACTTTCTTTAATTTTCAACTCAATATATAATTTTTATAGGAGGCCTAAACCACAAATCTTTGCCGTTGGTTTCAAACTTAGTACCCAAAAACACAAGGCTTAAATTTATAGTGATCTTATAAAAGAAATAAAGACTTTAAAACAAACCCATAAAATCACAAGCGTTACACAATAAATAATACGAAGTTGATGTGTGCTATTCTAGAGCTATGTTTGACTGTAAAAATTGAAATGCAACCCTTTTCTCCTATAGCAAGCATGAAGACCAAGTGTTCACAACCAAAATGACTTATTTGCAACCTGTAAAAAAAGGTTGTCTTAGAACTCTCGTGACTAAATTAACAAAAATAAAATATATTTTACATTTTTGCCCATAGCTTCTTCTATTTAATCTCATACTTTCACTTTTTAGTTTCATCCCAAGCCAACCCTTCCTCACTCCTAACCCTACTTTTTTCCCTCTCTATCAAGCTAAGGTTAGTACTAATTAGTAGTATCTATGCTATTTTTTCTTCCTTTCACTTTTGGGATTATTTCAAAAAATGTTCCTCAATCCTCAATGTCTTACTTGCATATTGTAGTTCTCTCTATACTTTTCAACTGTTTCCAAACTTTTCCATGTTTATAA
The DNA here is from genome assembly GCA_963920805.1 of Primula vulgaris. NCBI lineage: Eukaryota > Viridiplantae > Streptophyta > Magnoliopsida > Ericales > Primulaceae > Primula > Primula vulgaris. Next base: position 48,348,442 of record OY987212.1, read on the forward strand.
GAAAAAAAACTGTTCCTCTTGATGGAGGGAGCATCATTTAGAATGGTGATAACATTATAATTAACGAGCCCATATATCTATAGTTTTCACTTAGGTTTATAATTTTAATATTGTTATATTTTCCTACTACGGTCATGACAACGGGTTTAAAAGAAATTATTATCACGAAAACATCGAAAAGATTCAAAGCTACTTCAAGAGTTGAGAAATTTTTTTATCATCTTTTCAAAATTTTGTAGTTGCTGCCTTGTTGGTGCATGCTTCACTTGATACTGTGTAGGGACCAAATAGTAGAGAACTGTAAACTATGGGGACCATATAATTCACCAAATAAATTGTTTTTTTCTCTTTTTTTCTGCTGAATATAATTAGTTTCCACCGTGCTAATATACAACATTATGTGCAGGAAAATGAAAATGCTTAATATAATTTGGTGCTTTGTAGTGGCCATTTTATACCAAATTTCATTAGCTTATGGGGGATGGAGCAATGCTCATGCCACTTTTTATGGAGGTGGAGATGCATCTGGCACCATGGGTATGTGTGTGTATATATATATATATATACTAGTAATCGTGTCTCACGCATTACGTGTGTGACTCACAGTGCAATCAAAATATAAAAAATAAGTATAGTTATGATATAAATATGTGGATAATACAAAAAAAATAGTATAAGATGATAAGATTTAAAATAATATTTGGTTGTTAAACAGTGATAAATAATGTTATTAGTTATTAGTTTTTATAAAAAAAAATTATGTGAGTATGATATTATTGTAATTAATAAAAAAATATAGGCTATTTTTTAAAATTTTTTTAGCTAAATTGGATATGCTCATTTGACTTGGCTTGACTTATTATAATACTAGTAATCGTGGCCCACGCGTTACGTGTGTGGCGCGCAATGCAATTAAAATATAAAAAATAAGTGTAGTTATGATACAAATACGTGGATAATACCAAAAAAAAAATAGTATAAGACTTAAAAGAATGTTTGGTTGTTAAAGAGGGGCACATAGTGTTATTAGTTGTTATTTTTTATTTTATTTTTTATTTTTTATGTGAGCATGGTATGTATTATTGTAATTAATAAAAAAGTATAGGGGTATTTTTGGAAAAAAATGGCTAAATTGGGCAGACTCAATTTCTTTGGGTTGACTTATTATAATAGAATGATATATATATATACTCACATTTTATGTATCTCTCCTTAAATGTTAATTTTCTTCTTCTTTTGTTTCCATTATGTTCTTATGGTGTAGCTTTAAATAACAAAGTAAACGTACAGTGACATTTATCTAGAAATGGAATAAGCTCCCTATATTTAAGTATGATACGCACTAATTTCTTTTATCGATATTTAAGTATGATACGCACTAATTTTTGAGTATGATACCCACTAATTTTTGAGTAACCCCTCATAAAAACAAAGGAAAGTTATATGTATATAGTCCATTAATAAAAATTACGTAACAACAAACATGGAACTAGTAGTAAATGAAAAGTAATTGGTAAATTGGAACTGGTAATCAAGAAGGGTAAAATACACTTTTCACCAGTACTACGTTTTTTGTGAGATTACATTTAGATCACCCTTTTGAGTTTTGATCAGAGCAAACCTTCTATAAACAAGTAAATAGACCAGAATTAGATATCCAAAGTCCGAACACATTTTAACAAGAGAGGCTAATTATAATAATATCAAATACTACCTACAAACATCATAGAATTTACTTGCATAACAGGCTCATTCTAGTTTAGAAACAGAAGTGGGCATTATTAAATTTTCATCATGTAAATATTCTAACAAAGTATACAATTTCTTCTATAGGTGGGGCATGTGGGTATGGAAATTTGTACACACAAGGATATGGTACAAACACAGCAGCCTTAAGCACTGCCTTATTCAATAATGGAAGGAGTTGTGGGGCTTGCTATGAGATTAAATGTGTAAATGACCGAAAATGGTGTCTACCGGGATCGATTATAGTCACTGCTACTAATTTTTGTCCACCAAATAATGCCTTACCAAATGACAAGGGTGGTTGGTGCAATCCCCCGCAACAACATTTTGACCTCGCAGAACCCGTGTTTCAAAAGATTGCTCAGTATAAATCTGGGATTGTCCCAGTTTCATTTAGAAGGTATGCCTTTGTTAGATTTCATGCTACCATCTGACTTAAAAGGTTAAGTTTTTAGAAGTCGGTATTGTAATATTGTTATGTTCATGACAGACTTCTTTTTTAAAGACCAGTATAACATTCAGAAAAATGTAGTGAAACAAGGCTTTTAGTCATTGCTAAAACATTTAACCTAATATAGTTCAACAAAATAAAGATATAAGCATTACATATTTAAGGTTATACAAACTTCAAACATTATATAGTATAAAGTAGTAATTGTTCCAAAAAGTGTAGTAATCTGTGAAAAGAGGGCTCAGACTCTCCAAAATAAATGAGTACTCAAACTATTCCCATACTAACCATTGGATCTGGTTTATTTTGATCCAATAAGTAAAAATAGAATAACTTTATACAATTACATCATATCTTTCTTCAAGTCCCATTTCATTTGTATTCTTCCTCTAAATTAACACACACACACACACATATAACATGAAAACTAAGATAATGAGAATTTTTTTCTTACAAAAAAATATTTTTTATTTTTTATTTTAATTAACGGTAGATCACACAATGAGTTACTAAATATTTTATTAGAGTTTTATTAGTTGATATATTTTAATGTTATATATTTTTTATTATTTAAGGGTAGGCCATACAAGGGTTCCCAATATTTTATTAGGGTTTTATTGTTTAGGATAACTTAATTTTAAATAGTGATATATATCTAGGTATTATTTTGGTTTATAGTTTTTTCTTTTGTTAGCAATCGGATTAAGATGAACAAGATCCAATGGTCGTTAAAAGAGGAGTGTGAGGACACTTTCTAAAGGGAGGAGTCTGGTGCTAAACAAAGACATTTCAGTTACATGGTTCGATGCTAAAAATATTTTTTCCGGGGGTTTATAACTATAAATCCGTTTTCCAAACTAAGCATTACAGTTCATATTCTTGCATACTGCTCTATCTACACTTGAGTATTTATACACTTACGGTTTTAAGTTATAATCTTGTTATAATGTAATTTCAGGATAGCATGCAAGAAAAAGGGTGGCATCAGATTCACAATCAATGGACACTCCTACTTCAATTTAGTCTTAATCACCAATGTTGGTGGTGCAGGTGATGTCACTGCTGTTTCCGTTAAGGGCTCGAAAACAAACAATTGGCAACCCTTGTCGAGAAACTGGGGGCAAAATTGGCAAAGTAACAACTGTCTCGACAAACAGACCTTATCTTTTAAGGTTACTACAAGCGATGGTCGGACCCTTATATGTAACAATGTTGCCCCTGCCAAGTGGTCCTTCGGCCAAACCTTCGCTGGACCACAATTCGTATAAGTTCGATACAGTATTGACTCATCAGCTACTTTCACTGACGTATTTTCCTGACTTTAACAACAAAATGAAAATCAGGGACTTTTTTTTAAGACGTATTTGTGGTAGTTCATATTTTAGTAGAACTCCTACTACTTGGTAATACATAAGTAGTTAATCATAATAAATTATGTACGAGTTATGTTGTAGAGGTTTATGCAGTGATGGGCTTTCACCACCCTCCACCTCACTTGAAAAAGACTTGTGTTTTTCACCTTTTTTCTATATTTTGAAGTAGAGTTTTGATTGGAAGTTTGTTTGGTGTCCAAGATCGGCAAATGGTGTTTTCCACTATTTAGCTAAATTAGCCATAGATAAAGTAACTTACGTTAAGTCCGTAATTTTTCCTGACCAACTACGGTATGTTATTTTGAAAGACTCGTTTTAATATAATAGAATCTCTATTTTAAAAAAAAAAACTTTTTTGGGTCTGATTTGGTAATCATGCATGGTTTATGGGGCTGTCTCTTTTGAGCCGTCCTTTCACTTAAACGAGACCCCATATTGCTCAAATGAGGACCTGGTTAAAAACCAGGTCCACGTCACATCTTACTTTTATTTATTTTTTCAATTTATTCCACTCAATTTCATTACAAAATAAATAACTCTAACATCACTTCATTACATATCATTACACTTCATTTATTTACAAAATAAATAAATTTACCCACTCTATCACACTATTAATTAATACATTCATCTGTTGTTTTTTCCACTCAAACTAAATACAAAATTAAAATATTTTATAATCATAATATTATATCAAGTTAACACTTTCAAGTAATTTATATTTTACACTTTTTTATTTATTAATTTTGTTACTTCCGAGTAAATAATTAAATCAAATAATGCCCAATATGTATCACTTTTGAAATTATATTACTCCTATCTACCTCCATAATTTCATATTTACTATAGCTACCACTTTTTAATTATTTACTTTATTTACCAAAACGCCACACACATATTTCATAAAAAATGGAAAAAAAACACATAAAATTATATAAAATGCAAAAAATATCAAAATAAATGAAAAAAATCACAAAAAATCACAAAAAATGAAAAATCATAAAAAAATCATAAAGAAAATAAAAAAATCACAAAAAAATAAAAAAACAAATGAAAAAATCACAAAATTTTAAAAAAATTACAAAAAAAAATAAAAAAAATAAAAAAAAATCACAAAAATCACAAAATATTATAAAAATAAAAAAAATAAAAAATTTATAAAAAATTAAAAAAATCACAAAAATGAAAAAAAAATAAAAAAAAAATAAAAAAAATAACAAAAAAATTATAAAAATTATAAAAGATGAAAAAAATGAAAAAAAATCACAAAATATTAAAAAAAATGAAAAAAAATCACATAAAATTATAAAAAATGAAAAAATATTATAAAAATAATAAAAATTTTATAAAAAATGAAAAAAATCACAAAAAATTATTAAAAAAATCACAAAAATCCCAAAATTATAAAAAATTATATATTTTTTGTAATTTTTTAAAAAGTTTATGATTTTTTAATTTTTTTATAATTGTTTTTTTTGTGATTTTTGTTTTTTTTTTAATGTTTTGTGATTTTTTGTGAATTTTGTGATTTTTTTTGATTTTTTTTTGATTTTTTATATAATTTTTTCGTTTTTTTCATTTTTTTGATTTTTTAATTTTTTTTCATTTTTTGTGATTTTTTATAAGTTTTTATAATTTTTTATGATTTTTTGTGATTTTTTTCATTTTTATAAATTTTTTGTAATGAAAACCCTACACGCCATTATTTTATTCCACTTTTACAAGTTAACCGGGTTAACTTGAAAGTGGTTAAATGTGGGTAGATAAAGGTGGAAGAAAATAATGACGTGTAGGGTTTTTGGGGACAATTTAATTATTTACTCAGAATTAACAAAATTAATAAATAAAAAAGTGCAAAATATAAATTAATTGAAAGTGTTAACTTGATATAATATTATGATTATAAAATATTTTAATTTTGTATTTAGTTTGAGTGGAAAAAAAAGCAGAGGAATGTATTAATTAATAGTGTGATAGAGTGGGTAAATTTATTTATTTTGTAAATAAATGAAATGTAATGAGATGTAATGAAGTGATGTAAGAGTTATTTATTTTGTAATAAAATTTAGTGGAATAAATTAAAAAAATAAATAAAAATAAGATGTGACGTGGATCTGGTTTTTAACCAGATCCTCAAATAAGTAAAATGAGGACTCAGATGAGTAATCTGAGTCCTCAAAAGAGAATATCCCATGGTTTATATCATCATACTATTGTCAGCCGTTAATGTTATCGCTGCTTTAATCTGTGCAAATGTTTTCCTCACCAAATTCTCTAACCAAAAAATGTTATCGGACATGTATCTATGTGTATGAATCCTGTACATTTTATTTTTCAAGAGAGGGTAAATACAAGATTTTTGTAAGAATTTCTGCACATTGTGACTAGTTATTTAACTTATTTACATATAAAATCCGCAGCTTTTTAGGCCACCACGAGGTATATACATAATACATGGGGCTGGGCCGAAGCCATGAGTTGTACATGAGATAGCTAACTGAATTTACATAAAAAAAAAAAAAAATTAATGGGGAAAATATTATAGGACCACTCGCTACAAAATAATGTTTGATTTAGTGAAACTTAAAAGTTGTCATAAGTATGTCACTAATTTAAAAAGTTGTCACAAATTGACTAAACTGTCACAAAGTCGTCACAAAAACCGTCGCTAATAAGCTCGTAACAAAAAATACCGTCACTAATTCCGTTACTATTTGGATATTTTTGTGTAGCCACTCACAAGTGTATTTGTAAATGACACCTTTTTGCTAAATTTAGCAATTTTGTAAAAAAAATGACCACACATCAACTTTTGTATGGGTATATCCGCTTTACAAGAATTTGTGTATATCACCCAAATTGTACTATAGTCTATGGTACAAAGTTACTGTAAAACTTGCATTCTCGCAGTATATTCTCTTTCCTACCCCTTTTTTGTTTTTTCTTTATTTTTCTTATTTTCGTATTTCTCCATGCATTTATAAGATATATTCATGATATATTTTTTCTCTTCGCTAGAAGATAAAACTTTTTTTTTATCTTTGCTAATTTAAGTTTCTATATTTTTTGTCATGAATTCCCAAGAGAATGGATTTTTTTTTAGGAAAATGATAATTTAATACATATTTAGAAACTTATTTAAAAAAAACTCGGTTGTTTTGAACTTGATGACTCTTTTACAAAAAAATACATATTTTGTAAACTTATTTACAAATAGGTACATATGTCATTAAAAAATCCAAAAAAAAAACCGAAAAAAATATTTAAAAATATTTAAAAATTAAAAACCAAAATTAAAAGAATCAAAATTTTAAAAAATATGTGTGATATTGTCTGACTCTGTCTAATCATGTTCAATTTTATATGTCTAATCCTGTTAATTTGATCATTTCTAATCATGTCCAATTCTATCAAATCCTATCAAATGTTGTATGTCTAATGTTGTTTAATCATATCCAATTATGTACAATTATGTCTAATCCTGTTTGATACTATATACAAATTTTTTGATTTTTTTTTTAAAAAAATTTAATTTTAGATTTTTATTTAATTTTATTGTTTTTTATGACATATGAACCTAATTATAAATAAGTATATGTAACTAATTGTAAAAAAAGTACACATGTGAGTTTTTTGTAATTAAGTTGATTGGTATGTAGTTATTTGTAAGTCTCCTTTTTTTTTCTTCATATTTTTAGTCAAATTATTTTGTGATAAGTTAATTAGTGACGATTTTTTTATTATTGATTGGAAGTATCTTATTATAAATCATGGGAAGTTGTTAAATTTTTTTGTTATGAAGTTGCAAACTACTGTATGTTTTCTTGCTTATGTTTGGTTTGGAAATAGTAATTTCAAATAGTTGAAGCCATTTTTTTAAGTTATTAACTTTCTATTGAGAATCTATAGACCCGTTTGATAAATTTATTTATTTTCCTCCATTACTCTTCATAACTTATCCCCAAAAAAAAGTGCATAACAATATATAGTTTTAAAATATGTGAAAAGAGAATTATTTTAGAAAATTTATAATATGTAAACTGAATTTGTATTTTATAAAATCTGCTGGAAAGATATGTGTTTAGAAAATATGTTGGTTTGAATCTTTAAAATAGATAATCAATTTACCCCAATTATCACCGGCTAGCTTCCATATTATCCCTAAAATAGTATAAAGTGGAAAAGTCTCTGTTGATTTGATATCACTATTTGGTTGACTTAATTGGCTCATTGCCACACTTAAATTAATGTAAATGTTATTATTCAGGAGTCATTTTCCATGGAGAACCATATAATTATTCAATCTTATGAGGTTATAATCTCAAGGTCAACCAAAAGAAATGTGAGCGAGCTAGGCTGGGCAAAAATCCGTGAAAACCGACCCAGACCGAAAACCGAATCGAAAAAAATCAAAACCAAAAAAACCGAAACCGAAAAAAATCAAAACCGAGAAGACCGAAAACCATTCAGGCCGGTTTCGGTTCACTGCATAACCGAATAGAAAAAAATCCGAAAAAACCGAAAAAATATACTAATTAATTCTATATACATGTACAAATTAATTTCTTTGGTTAAATAAAGATCCAGACAAACAAAATAAATGACTAGTAATGTAAATATTTTTTAGGGCTTTTTCTTAGCCGCCTCATCCTTAATACCTTATCACTTTACTTTATCGGTCATTTCTTTAACTATCCCTCTCTCTGATTCAATGGTGAGAAACCATACTTATAACTTATAAGGCGAAAATTTCTGATCCAAATGTGAGAAACCACATTTATAAGTTATAAGGTCAAAAATATGCATATTTTTTTTTCTCTAATTCCAATTTCCAGCTACTGCAATTATAGTATTTTCTTAGTCTCTTATATCATTTGTTGTTTGCATTTTTATTTTTGCAAAATTATTAAAAGGAGTAGATCATTACAAAACCAAAACCGGTACCGGAAAACCGAACCAGAACCGGACTGAACCGGACCGAAACAAACCGGTCCGGTTCGGTTCGGGTCACATTTTCAGAAAAACCGAAAATTGAAAATAACCGGACCGAAATTAATTTCGGTTTCGGTTTCGGTTCCGGTTTTACCAAAAACCGGACCGGACCGGACCCAGCCTTATGAGCTACTACAAGATTCCGTTTCAAGCTTTTATTTTGAAGAAACAATTGTTCATACAAAAAAAAATGACATCCATGTTTTATCATATTTAAAGCAAATAATCTCAAGAAGAGTTATAATTCTGAAAAATTATTTCTCAATGCACCAATTCTATTTGGCACCATTTGAAAAACACATCCATGCTTAACACCCTTGATTACTTTTCCCTTCTAAATGGTCATCATAAATTAAAGCATTCGGAAATAAGGATGAAATATAAGAGCACTTGCCAGGTTTACCCACATGTGGATTTTACTGTCACTCACCCTGAATATTTTTAAATAAAAAGAGGGAGAGAAAAGATTAAAATATCAACAATTTTTCTTGTATTCTATATTTTTCCTGTGATTTCTATTTATATGGTATACAATAGTTTTTTCCCCATATAAGAGTAAAAAAAAATACTCAAGTACAAAGTGAAAACTTACAGTTCAGCTCCTATGATCTATAATGTATACTATATACTAAGGAATTCACCATCCATACAACCCAAGAAATTGGCTCGATCGGTCTTCACTATGTCACATGCGCACCGGTAATATAAATTCTATTGCTTCATTTGACTGCCTTCTTATTTTTTCTACACTAGCTTCGTTTTTTTAAGGGGAAAATCTTCATCTGATAGTTTTGAGCCATGAACTTCGTTACCTTTAGATGAAGGAACCGGGGCAGGTTACCAAATCTGGTAATTAGAGGACCGGCAAAATAGCGAGTACGTTTGACATTTTAATTTGGATGCTGCAATAAAGGGAATATAAAGTATTAGGGGATATACTAAGATATTGCAGTTAATTAAGAACCTTATTTAAAAAGAACTCCAATATATGAAAACCAAGTGTTTCTGTTGCAATATGACATGTACGTAGAGAAAACGCAAATTAACTTATTGATGCCATAACTTGATATGACCATCAAAACAAAAGAAAGTTAACAGAGTTTGGTATGTATTTGTGGATGCCACTTGATTATTAACTCCTTAACACTGATATTTTACTAGATGCATACCACGATACCAGCTTTTGGAAAAAAAGGATTTGTAATATGAAGTGACAACTTTGTTATAGTTAGCCACTTCTACGACTTTTGTTTGTCTTTGAAATAGTAAAGGAGCAGTCAGGAGCGGCCAAGGCCCAAGTTCAGTAAGACTTGGGCCTGAGGCAAAAACAGGGCTGACGCAAAAAAAACAGGGTTGATGCAAAAAAAACTTTTTTTTTTGGTAATGGGCCTTGGGCAAAAAAAAAAAAAACTGGGCATTAGGCAACCAACAGTACTGAGCCACCCCTGGGAGGGGTTGCCAACAAAGTTATGATCACTACAACAAATTTAAGAATTATGCACAATATTTTTAGAGCCAATCAAATTGTCTCCAAATGATAACTTTTCGAGACAAAAATAATATTTTAGACACAATTTTTTTTTTTTGTTCTCAAATCTAACTTTTAGGCACACAATTTTAAATTTTTTTTGTCAAACAATCACATAGGAACATAAGGAGACAATTAAAATTTATCTTCAAATACTTTTTATGACGAAATTAAATTGTCTACTTATGTCAGTATGAGATTGTCTTCGGAGATAAAAAAATTTCAAATTATGTGCCTAAAAGTTAGATTTGGGGACAAAAAACTATTTTTGTGTCTAAAATATTATTTGTCCCGAAAAGTTATCATTTAAAGACAAAATTTGATTGTCTCTAAAAAAAAATTATACTTAATTTTTAAGTTTGTTGTAGTGGATTAAACATGCTTTTGTTTGCCTATCATTACTCTTATTGGAGTTTGGAATATTAACTTGTAATTAGGTCATGGGCAAAAACTTAATAGGTAAAGCCCAAATAAAAAATCCAACCCAATTCTGAAGTAAAGCCATGTTGAGTTTTTGAACTCCTATCAAAATTTGGATTTACACGGGATAGGATAATGGTGAATATCAGGTGCAGTTAGAGATAGAGTGGACAATGAGATAACTACTTTGCAAAATTACAGTAAAGTTTCTAAACGACTTAGTGGCTTTTCACTATCTATTATTTTTTAAAAGTTCACATATAAAAATATAAATGGAAGGAATGCTAACCTGTGAGAAAGTGTTTGTATCGAACATGGACACATGGCAAGGATCATGCTGAGGGATCCAACCATGATGAGTATCCTCGTAAGTCGGTTTTGTAAGCTCGAAACTGCTATTAAGTTGATAATCCAAAGGGTTTCCTTCCAAATTCATTTCCACTTCTATGGGATTTAGTTTCTTAACTTGATCCGGTAGATCAAGACCACTGTAGGGATGCGGGTATGCGTATTGATCATTCAGTTGTTGTCTCAAGGAGTCTGTGCTAGTCAGGTCGTTTAGTCCCATCTGAACACTTTCATGTCCGGTATTGATTTGCGTAGGGTTTTCAATGAAACTTGGATGGTATGCACCCATGTTAGGATCAGCGGAACAATCCCCATCCCTAAAGAAATTAAAAGTTACTAAATTAAAGAAATGGCCAACAAAGAATACATTTTGTTTTACTAATATGGAGGGGCCGAAGTGCTAAAACTGCAAATATATGATAAATACATCACAAAAAATTGATGTATGCCGTAACCCTAGGCCCCTTCCATATCTTGTTTAACATTTTCATTTTTTGCCGTTATCCCTTTCATATCAACAGAAATAATATTTCTTGTTCTCCATTGGATCCGAGTGCTAGAATTGAAAATATTAAGTAAGATGCATGCTGATACATTATATTTTTGTCAGTATGGTTGGGGGGTTGTTTGTGGTGGGGTTGGCAGGCCCATGTGACAACACCTATACGGCTATACCCAAGGAAGGACTAAGTACTTCCAGACCAACACTGATGCGCGACAATAAAGACTCTACAATTAAGAAGTAAAGAGCAAGCGATACCACAAGCTTCAAAAGATTAACAAAGGTAGGTGATGAATGTGCAGCATATCTAGCACAATTAGCAAACAAAGACAAAAATAAGCCCCCTCGAGAAATCATGGGCATACAAACTTGTACATAGCCATTCACGGTAACAAATACATGTTCTCTATATATGTGATTCGGGGTGTCATTAACTATTTAGCTCAAATCTCTTTTAAAACCAATATTCAGTGAATTAGACACGAAGAATTGGTTTAGAATGGGATAGGGAAGATTTCAAGAGAGGGGTTGTAATGTGTGAGATGGAACATGCCTTAATAACTTGGCAAGAAAATGGATATGAAAAGAAAAAACAAATGGATTTCTTATGTATTGTATAGGTAATTGTCATAAAAAATCAACGTGAATATAGTTTATAAGTCAGACAAGGATAAGGTTCTCTATCAGAAAAGGCTCAGTGCACTTCTGTTTTAGAATGAACAATAATCTTATAATCATACTACCTGGCTGCATATTACAAAACATCCACTAATACAGTCATGTCATTCATTTCGAAACTTGAGAAAAAGCCACTTACCCAAAAGATAGATCTCAAGTATGCAGTTGAAAAACATAAAAATAAAACAGGAAATGGAACTATCTCACCTAAGAGGCACATAGCTTGGTTCGCCACTCATCATTAGGCGTTGATTATCGTTATTGGAAAGCCACGAGAGTTGAGTATGTGGTACACCACCCATCATCATGGGCAAATGCATCCCACTCGCAAACTGCGACCAATGATTCAAATTAAAAACATTATTTCTGAAATAAAACTCAGACATCTAAAATCACAAGTTTGGATGATTTTTCCACTTACCTGATTGGAACATCCCATTGACATTAGAGGATGCTTTAAGAAATTCTCCTGCAAAAATTAGGCAGACGACTTCTAGTTTATCATACTCACCCAGACTAGTAAACTTTTTGGGATAATATAAACTAAAATTCCTTAAGGTACTACTTATCTTGATTTAAAACTTGTTGAAAACATGGATTTGAAAACTTTGTAAACAATAAACATGTATAAACATCTACGAACATATTGATATTAGCAAAATAAGACTTGCCACCAAATGTCTAGTAGTTCATTGACCGTTTACCTTTTGCATATGTATTCGGCTTAGTGTATCCCTTAAAGAGTCTTCCATATGCCTAAGATGATCAATGTTGTCGACTTTTTCTGGACTACTCCAGCAGCTGAAACAACAACAAATTTGCAAATTCTAAACAATGCATAAAAAAACAAGGTTCATAAAGATATATATCGACATGAATGCTTCTATGAGCATCAACAATAACAACAAAGTAAAGGTTTTGTATCTATCAAGTATCGAGTGTATGGCAACTCCTCCGTTTCATTCCGCTTTAGAAAAACAGCAGTAAGCTTGGGCAGCTACGCGGCAGGTTCTAACTCCTAAGAGGCCGTTGCGTGAGGTTTTTGCTAATAATGGGTGAATTAAGTACTTTGATTAATGCAAAAGTGTTCATGGTTGTATGACCAGTGTACTTGTTTATTGGTTCCTTGAGAACAACCTATTCACACACCAATAACTGCCTCTCTATTGTTTCTTTCATGTAAACGAATTTATAAGTACAAAGTATGGCAACCTATTTGAGGTTGATGTAGTCGATGAAAGGAGACTAGAAAATATATTAAATCGGAATAGCTATAAAACTAATACTTCATTCCGGCCCTTTTCCCTAAGCTAGTGAAACAGGATTAACACAGGGTAAATCAACTATATTAATTAATATGAAGGAACGATTATTATTTGTATCTTTCAGCTCTATAAGGCATATACTGTGCATACATTCAATAGTTTCATAACAAAAAAAGACGTGCTTAATAGGTCTTAAAGCAGATTAAAAGGAACAAGAAGCTAGATAAAATGGCAATACTTTAAAATGGAGAGGCAAGTAAATTGGATTCAGGTTTAGTATGATGGTGATGAAATTATTCAAAAAAGTACCTCAGTTTTTTGTGTACTTCTGTAATTTGTGCTTGCAACATTCCAACTTGGTGGCACATATCCTATTCACGACATTTACATCAAATAAAAAAGTGAAACTTGATATACAAGGAAAACTACTAAGAACAGAAAAAAAAGTATTGACAAACATCCGAAACTCGGTCGATGTTGACAACAATGCTCACCTCAACGGATTTATTGCTGCAAGAAGAACAAAAAAACAAAAGAAATATCAGATCCCGTAAAAGGATTTGAATGTTAAAATAGTAAATCATAAAACTAATAATTTTCCTACCTCCGACCCATGAAATCTTGTACATTTACATCATGATCCAACTTCTTAAAGGTTTTCTTCAATGCCTATATCAGAGAACATAACAAAAATTAAACGACCTTCTTATGTATGTCTTCTTTTATTATCTCTGGAATTGTAATGTGGAAGGCATCAGTCATACCTCGAGACTCTCCAACTTCCTGTTTAATCAAAACTTAGAAGATTTAATGGGAATGTTCATTCAGAATCAACAACCATCATTTGAAATAAGAAATATTAGCCAAAAAATAGCCTTACCTTTTTTCCCTTTCTTGTGGTGTCAGCTGAGCGTATTTTGCAATAACATCTTCTATATGGCTGAAGATATAGGGTAGAACAAGACTACTGTAAGATATAACAAAGAAATGCATTCCCTTTAACTAACTTGAATCAGCGCCAAAAAAGCTAATTAATGATTATATGGCAATCATTATGTATCAAATTCCAGCTCACAGGAGCACGAATCAGGACACTTTCATGTCTCAATATCTTATTTCTGGAGACTAATACAAGTGACTACTCAAGTCCCATATATTCGAGGGCACAGACAAAATATTTGACAACATAGAGAGGCAGTATGGAGTACGAAGAGTCAATTTGCGAAAATAAATAAAAAATTTGTGGAAACTTTGAGTTATGCAGATAAAACCATAGTACCTATAACCCATTATAAATCAGAAAGGTTCGAAATAAATTGAAGTGAATCAATAACAGAGGTTTGCTAAAAAAAGTAAAGTCATTGCCGAGAGAGGCTATTGAAGTTCAATCATATTTCACCGTACCATCTCTTTCTCAAACATCTCCCTTACTGCATATCATAATAAAGCAATTTCACAATTCTATCATGGCTTTATAGTTCTAGCAGACACGCGACCTGCAGTATAATCGCTAAAACAACCTTCATATAGCATCCCACGTGAGACTTAAGTACATAAAATGGAAAAAGTTACTACGTTTTAAATTACCTTCGTTCACCACGGAATATAGTTGGCTTTCCAGTTGGAGAAAACATGAGAAGGACGAGGTCAATATCGCACAGTATGGATAATTCTTTAGCTTTCTTCAAGATTCCATTTCTCCTCTTTGAGTAGGTCACTTGTCTGTTGCTAGAGCTCTCTAATCTCTTAATCTTCAACTTAACCCTTCCCATTCTGCATACCATTTGAGGAAAAAAGAAGTTGTGATTCAAATATAAGACAAAGTGGTGTTCGAACTTCAGACCCTTATAATTTCCCCACACCATAAACTTCAAATATGAACTATAGCTAGGAGTAGGCTGAGGGGATTCCAGCACCACCAAAGGGCAACCCCGGTGCTAAGGCTGCAACGCACGGGGTTGGGCCACTTTGGCCCTAATGTAGACATCCTTCCCTTGCATTTCTGCTAGAGGCCACTTTGGCCCTAATGTAGACATCCTTCCCTTGCATTTCTGCTAGAGGCTAGTTTCATGACTCGAACCCGTGACCTCCACAGGCCACATGATCACGACTTTACCGTTGTGCTAAGGCTCGCCCTCATTCCAGTACCCCCAAGTTAAAAGAAAACCATTTCGAACAAATATATCATAGTCTAGCCCCATATAGCACTATGCATATAATAAAAATAAATGGTCCCCGCAAAATTTAGCTCCTCTCATACAAAGATATTGATTCCACCACTTATTAGCTCCATATTCAAATCCATTAGAATTAAAAAGTATCTCTATCTTTCTAGTGAAATATAGAATACGTACCACTTGTTTCCATGCTAGAAATTCAAATTCCATTAGTAGAGTTTTATTGTTTGCTCACCGGTATACTATCCAACATGAGAATCAAAACAAACATTGTTGTAATTCTCTATTGGCAAAACCAACAAAAACACGATTTGCCCTATGAACTAATCCCGCAACATAACACAACCACTTCTAATTTTTCAGTAAAGGCCGGTTATCGAAAAACAATAATTATTTGAATTACAGCCTACCAACTATGAAGATACATATTTGCTTCACACAAAATATAAACAATCATCCATTAGGAGAAGAGAAAATTAAAAATGTATAAAATTCCCTTTAAAATGTTGAAAACTTAAAACTTTGGATTATGGGGAAAAGATTCTGAGTCCTAAATGTAGACAAGGAAAAAACCAACAAAAATACGAATTGCCCTATAAATCTTTTCGCCTTACTCCGCAAGATAACACACAGATTCTGGTTTTTAATTAAACGTTGGTTATCGAAAATTGAAAAATATTTGAGTTATGACCAACCAATTACCCAAGATACATCTTTGTTTCACACAAAATATAATTATAAACAATCATCTTCATTCATTAGGAAAAAAGGTATTATAAAAAAAATGAATAAAATTCCTTTATAAATGTTAAAGCTTTGAAAATCTTATGTGAAATAGATTATGAGTCCTAAATGTAGAAAAAGGCTAAAAATGAAAGAAATACAGAATTAGAAAATAAAATAAAATAAAATAGAAAGTACCTAAAAAAAAGGAGTAAAATGGAAACCCTAGCTTCTGCAGCTGAGAATCAAAAGAAGAATTGAAAAGGGAAAAAACCCATATGTAGAAATAATCTCAGAGAGCATATTCAAGAGAGATAGAGATAGAGAGAGAGAGAGAGAGAGAGAGAGAGATTGGCTTACGATTGGATGACAACAGGCTAAGCTGTGATTCCGCGCGGGAGAAGCGGTGATGTGTCACCCGTACGTATTTATATTATATATATTTACTAGAAACATGTACTACTTATATTTATATACCTAATATAATATAAAATACCGACATCAACTTATACATCATATTGAATATTTTTTAAAAAAAAACATAGATTTGATTAATTTAAATCTATACGGTTTCAATATGAAAACACAAATATGCGTATTTTTTTTTTTTTGAGATGTACAATGATATGTTTTGAAAATTACGGTAAAATTTAAAAATTCAAAACATGGCATTATACATTTCGGAGAAAAAAAAAAAGATGCATATTTGTGTTTTCGTCGTGAAATCGTGGAGATTTGCATTGATCGAATCTTGATTTAGAGCGTTTTTGCAACAAAAAAATATCCAATTTGATGTCAGAGTTGATGTTCATGTAGGCTCACTTTGTATTTATATATAAATTTATATGATATTTTAAAATTTATACCGTCTAAGTTGATGTATATATAAACTCATTCTGTTTTGAATTTTAAAATTTTACGGTAATTTTCAAAACATGCAATTATATATCTAAAAAAACACATATTTGTATTCACGTCGTCAAAAAATATAAATTTGTATTACTTAAATATTGATGAAATATATATATATATGTGTTGCACTTGGTGTGTTGTACTTCTCTAAGGGACAGTCATATTTGTTTGGGAATAAAATCTATGTCAGAATTAACTACGTGTACGTAACAGAGACATGATACACTTTAAATAATTGGTATAATACCGTAGTGAAAATTAATGTCTAAAGTGTTCATTTATGCTTTTGGTACATTTACATAATAGTTCGGTTATGATTTGTCATTCTTGTGTTTAAATAGATTTTTTTTTTTTGAAGCACATACAAATAAGTACACGTTATCAATTAATTATTTTTTATGAAATTACGTATAATTTTGACCGGTTTATAACATGTATTAAAATTGTCGGAATAAATTTTTTTAAAAGTTAATCATATAGTTCAAAAAAATTTCATTCCGACAATTTTGATACAAGTTATTGACCGGTCAAAATTATACGTAATTTCGTAATGAACAATTAATTATGAACGGAGAGGAGTAAACAATTTACGAAGTTACCTTGTGCTTTGTGATGTGATTTCTGGGTTTGGCAAAGCTATGAAAGGCTCCGACAAGGCCACTTTCGTTTTTTCATTTTTTTGGGGAGTTAAGCGATGCATTCTATGAAGTTGTGTGTAAGCCCCTCATTGCATCAAGGAGCATGTCGGACTACGATGTGCCATTTGGACACCATAGACAGCGTCGGGGCTCTGAGGGGGAAGCTAAGTGGTGACCATGAGCTGCCGTGACACCCCGTAATTTTAAAATCCCATGTAGCGTAATTTTTTTCTAGTACAAATATTTTAAAATTATACATTTGATACCCCCTATAAAAATATATTGGCATCCTTCAAAAGTTCTGCGTAAGCTATTCTTTTGTTTATATTTTGGCACCCTCAATTTTCACTTTCTCGCTTCGCCCCTAGCTCTGACAAGGCTTTTCATGGCTTCTAACAACCTCTCAGAGCTTAACCTTAGATCGACAAAGCTTGAGACGGAATTTTGGACAGTTACAACAAATCTCATCGAACAACTTAGCGAAGCTCATGGCGACTCATCGGAGCCTCGTTAGAGCTCTTTAGAGCTTCGGGACGATGCTCGTCGGTGCGTTGCTCATTTCATTGAAAATCAAAGTAAATGAAACGATCATATTAATTATGGTTTAGTTGGATAGGTCTATTTGCACCTAAAACATCAAAAAATTGAAAACTGATAGCACTAACAATTAAGCTTAGATAAATAACGCGCTTACTTGTCTAGTATACTATGCAAAAAATATTTATACTGTTGATGCAACAACTTGGTGCAATAATGACGTGATTTACAATGTACCATAAGGTCCATAACTATGGTACCAAAAAAAAAAAAGGTCCATAACTATGGTACAACATCAGAATAAACCTCGGGTTCATGACAAAAGATGGTCAACATAGTATATATTTTCTCATACATAATTCATATTTAATATTTCCTCTCTTCCAAATTATTATCTATTATTAAGAAGATAGATTTTTGTAGACATAATTATTGTGTTGTCTAATAGCTCAAATAGCAATTTTATCATTTTTGCATTATATTAAATTTTATAATAAAAACAAAACAAATGGTAAATTGAAATATTTGTTAACTAATTCTTAGTCGACTTTTACAAAATCAATAAATAATATGAAAATTCCTAAAATACAAAAATGAACCAACATTTTGGAACAGATAGCTACTTACTACATTCGTTGGTAGAAAAAATCATACAGTAATAAGTAAAATGGGTTGTGTGTTTTGTAAAGACAAATCAGAGATATTCGTAATTTCATATGGATAAATGAGGGGTGAACCCATAGAGTATAAGTGGTAAAATTTTAGAGGTGTCAAATTATTAATTTCAACAAAATATAATAAAAGTACATGTGAAAAAATAAAAATTCATAATTTCCCGCATGACAGAGGTGTCGTGGATCGCAATGACCTCCACTTAGCTTCCCCGTACAATGTTAAACAAAATTTGATATATTTGATGGTTTACCACACTATTTTAACATTATATCTTTACTGATCCGACCTTAATCAATAGTTCTCATTTTTTTGAAAAAGTGACTAAAATGTTTAAACTTCAAAATATAAAGCCAAAAATGATTTATCTTTAAACTTACTTATTAAGGGGTCCAGCTCTTTAATGCTCCGTAGCATTTTACCATCATAGTATTAATACATAGTACATGCTCTGTGGACGTCAATATCCACATTTTTTTTTAAAACGCTCCAAATTAATATTTTTGTAATGTAAATCTTCACGGTTTCACAATTGAAACACAATTATACGTATTTTTTTTTTGAGATATTTAACGACATGTTTTGAATTTTTAAATTTTACCATAATTTTCAAAACATATCATTATACAACTCGAAAAAAAAAGACACATATTTGTATCCACGTCGTGAAACCGTACAGATTTGTATTAACATTTGAACAAAAAAAGTCATATGTACATATATTCTCGTACATATATCATTATATTATAATAAAACAACCAAAATTTAGTCAAATTTTCCAAAAATACATCTGCATCTTTATATTAATTACAATAATAACATACTTTCATAAAAATATAAAAAATAAAAAATAAAAACTAATAAAACTATTTATCACTGTTTATCACTCAAACATTATTTTAAATTTTAAACTATGTTTTTTTTTTTTATTATATATGTATTTATTTTTATATATTTTTTGATTGGTTGATTAATATTGAATATATATCGGTAGATATAGATATATTTGCGTGTATCTATCTATCTAGTACTATATGGAATTTGTGAGCCGAACATAACAGCTTTATCCATCGATCAATTTGATTCTTTCAAGATAGGAAAAAAAAGTTTTGCTATTTATTATTTTGAGGTACAAATTAGTGAGTTGACTCTCTTACTTACTACCTATTTTTACTCTTAATCTCAGCTTAATTGTTAGTTTCTAGGGCGAGTTTTTGTTTGTTGTTAAGTTTTTTTTTATATGGGTTTGCTTTTGATCGTGTGTTTACTAGCTAAATTTTGATCCTCAGTTTTATGATTTTATTAGGGATTTTTGATTTTCTTGATAAAGGCTTGTTTGGTGTTGCTTTTAAGCTCAGCTTAAAGATTGCACCTTTTTGGTTCTAGAGGTTTAAAAGGGACATACATGTTACTGTATGATCTAGATGTTTTATATTGATCTTAAATATTTCAGCTTAATTGTTAGTTTCTAGGGCAAATTTGTGTTTGTTGTTAAGGTTTTTTATCTGGGTTTGCTTTTGATCGTGTGTTTATTCGCTAAGTCTTGATGATTTTGTTGAAATTTGATCATCAGTTTTGTGATTTTATTAGGGATTTTTCGGTTTTCTTGATTTGTGTCCAGTTAAGGGCTTATTTGGTGTTGCTTTTAATTTCAGCTTAATTGTTAGTTTCTAGGGCGACTATGTTGTTTGTTAAGGTTTTTTTTTATAATCTGGGTTTGCTTTTGATCTCGTCTGTATTAGCTAAATTTTGATGATTTTGTTGAGTTTTGGATCATCAGTTTTGTGGTTTTATTAGGGATTTTTGGGTTTCTTATTTGTGCTTAATTAAGTTTTTTTTGGTGTTGCTTTTAATTTCAGCTTAATTGTCAGTTTCTAGGGCGAATTTGTGTTTATTGTTGAGGTTTTTTTATCTGTGCTTGCTTTTGATCGTGTGTTTATTAGCTAAATCTTGTTGATTTTATCGAGTTTTGATCCTCAGTTTTGTGATTATATTAGGGATTTTTGGGTTTCTTATTTTGTGCTTAATTAAGGGCTTGTTTGGTGTTGCTTTTAATTTCAGCTGAATTGTTGGTTTCTAGGGTGAATTTGTGTTTGTTGTTAAGGTTTTTTATTTGGGTTTGCTTTTGATTGCGTGTTTATCAGCTAAATTTTGATGATTTTGTTGAGATTTGGATCATCAGTTTTGTAATTTTATTAGGGATCTTTGGGGTTCTTGATAAGGGCTTGTTTGGCGTTGCTTTTAATAAGCTCAGCTTAAAGACTGCACCTTTTTGGTTTTCTGTACTGAAAAAGCTAGAGGTTTAAAAGGGACAGACATGTTTGCTTTTGATCGAGTGTTTATTAGCTGAATTTTGATGACTTTGTTGAGTTTTGATCTTCAGTTTTGTGATTTTATTAGGGATTTTTGGGTCTCTTGATTTGTGCTTAATTAAAGGCTTGTTTGGTGTTGCTATTAATTTCAGCTTAATTGTTAGTTTCTAGGGCGAATTTGTGTTTGTTGTTGAGGTTTTTTATCTGGGTTTGCTTTTGATCGCGTGTTTATTAGCTAAATCTTGTTGATCTTATTGAGTTTTGATCCTCAGTTTTGTGATTATATTAGGGATTTTTGGGTTTCTTATTTTGTGCTTAATGAAGGGCTTGTTTGGTGTTGCTTTTAATTTCAGCTTAATTGTTAGTTTCTACGGTGGATTTGTGTTTGTTTCTACGCTTTTGTATCTGGGTTTACTTTTGGTCATGCGTTTATAAGCTAAATCTTGATGATTTTGTTGAGTTTTGATCCTCAGTTCTGTGATTGTTTAAGGGAATTTTGGGTTTCTTATTTGTGCTTAATTAAGGGCTTGTTTGGTGTTGCTTATAATCTCAGTTTAATTGTTAGTTTATTGGGGGAATTTGTGTTTGTTGATAGGGTTTTTTTATCTGGGTTTGCTGTTGATCACGTGTTTATTAGCTAAATCTTGATGATTTTGTTGAGTTTTGATAATCAGTTTTGTGATTTTATTAGGGATTTTTGGATTTCTTACTTGTGCTTAATTAAGGGCTTGTTTGGTGTTGCTTTTAATCTCAGCTTAATTGTTAGTTTCTAGGACGAATTTGTGTTATTTGTTAAGGTTTTTTATCTGGGTTTGCTTTTGATCGCGTGTTTATTAGCTAAATCTTGATGATTTTGTTCAGTCTTGATTCTCAGTTTCGTGATTTTATTAGAGATTTTTGGGTTTCTTGATAAGGGCTTGTTTGGTGTTGCTTTTAAGCTCAGCTTAATTAGTTATTGCCTTAAAGACTGCACCTTTTTGGATTTCTGTACTGAAAAAGCTAAGAGGGACAAACATGTTAGCTGTTACTGTATGATCTAGATGTTTTATATTGATCTTGAATATCTTAGCCTTTTTCCCTTAAAAGTTGTCGTAGCATTTAAGCCATAGTTCTATGTTTTTAGTTTTGACTCCTTATTTAAACTCTTGCGCTTAAAACTCAAAACTTTCCAGTCATGGTTTGATATCTATATTTTTTAATTTCTACTTCGGAGATCAGATACAATTAAGATGCTTGGTTTTCTGGACATGGGAGGAAAAATTGGTCTTGGTATGGGAAGATTAAAAATAAGATTCTTTACGATGGATATTTTTACAGGGGATTTCATTTAAATAAATCCTCCTTTTCACTTGATAGCTTATTCTCATAGTGTTAGTTATGCAATCATCATTATTGTGATTTGTGAAGATACTAGGAAGTTTGTTGGTCCACGGAAAGCTACATTCTTCTTTACTTTCAATTCTGGAAAAGCTAGAGGTTTGAAATAAACAATTTTTATATCACCATCAAATGAGCCCACTTGTTTGCTCAAAAGTTGCAGCAAAACAACCTAGCTTTTAAGCTTAGCCTTTTGGTTTTTCTTTAAACAATATTAACTTTGGTTTGGCCAGCGTAAAAACTGTATCTTTTTGCTTTTTTGTTTCCAGAAAAATGTAAAAGTTTCAGCTGAATGAACCAACTTTTATCTTAGCCTCAAAATAAGCTAGCTTATTTTATTAAGATCTGCTGCCAGACAGCAACATGTTGGATAAGATAGAAACATGTTCAGGTAAAACTGCGAGGTCATGAAAACACAATGATACCTTGTACTCTTAAACACCATGGTGATTAAAGTGAAGAAAATAAACACTCATTATGTAATTTATGACGACAGTATTTTATGTTCGTTACTTATTACATATTCTCCCAATTGAATAAGGCATAACTGATCAGTTGTTGAATCAGGGCTTTATTGAAGTTGTGAATCAGTAATGAGTGACCATTTGGTATTGTCTGTTGACCACCTCATTAATTCGGAATCATCAAAAGCGATAAAAGAAAATGGGGTTAATGGATCCTCTGAAGGGGGTTGTTGCTCTCATAGCACCTCCATTGATATCACCGATGTGGACGAGAATGTTGATGAAGAAGAACCACTTATTAATATGGTAGAATGTCGCATTTGTCAAGAGGAGGATGGAATAAAAAACCTGGAGACCCCTTGTGCTTGCCGTGGCAGTTTGAAGGTAGTTTTATTTTTGATTTTTTTATATGCAAATCATTCGGGTTGAGCTGGAAAAATATGTTTTCAAGCATCCTTCTTGGATTTCTCTGTTACCTTGTGCCATTTATCTTTTAGGCATAAATTTATATGAAAACCTTGTCTTGGCATAGTTGCATGTGGAGAAATGAATTTCTTTCTCTTTTGTTTTTGAGCGTAATTATTTTCTAGATATCTGCATTTGTTTAGTGTTGTATTGAAAAAATCTATCGGCACAGTGTTTTACTAATCAAACTGTATTTATCACGAGTATCGATAAGTTCTGGTCAGATTGGCTAATTATCCATCAAAATAGGATGAGGTAAATAAATGGTTGTACGAGTTTACCTTTGAAATGGTTGTGACTTATTAGTCAAGGTCTAGCTTCACCTTCGTCTGGGAATATAAGAATTAGACATGTCCAGGATAGAGTTTTTCTACGTTCCTGATAATCTGAACATTTTAAATAATTTTTTTATTCAGTAACATTTGAATTGTTATGTGCGCTTATTTATCACTGGATAATGATTAGCAATTTTGCTTCATTCAGTTCGCTCATAGAAAATGTGTCCAGAGATGGTGCAATGAGAAAGGGGATACGATTTGTGAGATCTGCCACCAGGTATCTCTATTATGAAACTCTCTTTTTATAACCACTTCCGATATTATTTTATTTCTCCTAGATGGTAGTGATGTCTATATTATCTTTAATGTATATAATGAGTTTCACAATGAACTAGCTGCTAGTACATGGGCTGCTGCGCCATATTGCGAAGAATTGGCATTTTTATTTCTTTTGTGATGTTTTAGCTTAACTTATTCTCCTGATGTACAGCCTTACCAACCAAACTATATCGCCCCACCTCATGTTCCTCAATCTGATGATACTTCTGAAAGCAGGCAAGTTGCGATCTATATCTGTTAAACCTAGTTCTCTTATATTCAGTTTAGAATTCTTTCTCATAAAACTATTCTTTGTTAGGTATTCAAATAGGTAGTTGTTAGTAGTATCAAATTAGTTACTGGAATAGCAATATATACTGCAACAACTCCAAGGGGTCAGTTACAGTATTTTACACTAACATACAACCGCATTTTAATTTTGTATACCAAACTAGAAAAGATGGCCATTTCGTGTACCAATCAACGTTGTATTTCTCAACGATTTTAGTACACTTGGTTTACCGAATAGGGAAAAGAAAACCATAGGTTGGGTAATCAAATAGTAACGGTAACAAATGGTACAATACCCTACTATTGTATCTTAATTTTTGCTTTTAGTCCCTAATTTAGTAATATATATAGTTCTATTCTATTTTAGTCCCGGTCTATGTTGTTTTCCTTGTAGTGAACTAAAATTGTTGAGAAATGTAACGTAAATTTAGTTATAACTAATTTTTGTATGTTGGTTAATCAAAATTACACACTGATAAATCCAACCCAATATATAAAAAAGGAAAAACCAAAAATAGTTCACTAGAAATAAGAAATAAGAAATAAGACTTGTCAGCTTTACGAATCCACGATCTGGGGTTCAAATCATTTCTAGGAGTCTGCCAAACTACATTCATAGCTAAACATGTTTCGCCAAAGTAGTACTATACAGGTGGAGTTGCTGAAGTTCACTTATTTGTCTGGCTACTTGTTTATTTGTTGATCTGTTCTTACGAAGTTACTGAAGTGTACACGTTTTTGTGTTTGTGTACTATATAATTATCGATTATCTTTTATCATATTTGTGTTTTTGACTAAAATAAAAATCAATTATGATAAATCATAAAGTAGATAAACAAAACAAATACTAAAACGAAAGGTAGGAGAAAGAAAGGATTTACCAAATTTATTTTTTAATCCATTCTAAACCTATGCCAAACTGTTACAAAAAGAGAGAGAGAGAGAGAGGGAGTACAAATGTGAATTAGAAGCTACCAGAGAAAAATCTTATGTGAATCCGGTTTATGCTAAAATATAGCGTGCCAAACCATTCAGGTTTATGAGGTTTTATTTGTATTTAATTTAAGGGTTGTAACCAATAGGGTTGCCCAATAGTGGACTGGGTTTACACAATAGTTCCTACAAGATGAGTAGACAAGTTCACTCTACCTTTATTTATAGAAAGGAAATGATATGACTATAGGAAGTGTGGGGGGCAGCAATGATGCTTTTATTCTGCTGGCAGCCAGCGATAAGTAATATCAGCCGTTAATTTTCATCCTAAGGCCTTAATGGTGTTTAATTTATATTTGTACATGTAATTAAAACAGGGGATCATCTCTCTCCTCTCTTTCCTTATTGCTGAAACCACCCAAACTCAGGCCATTCCACCGTGAATTTGCCATATATCTAACATCAGAAAAATGAATTCTTCATCAAATCAATCTCTAAAAAAGTTTTCTTTATTCACCATAAATTCTAAATTTGAAGAATACTGTGGATCTTAGTTGTTTTGAATTTTATTTTCTGTTGAATTTGATTCAATTTACTTGGAGTTTCAATCAATTTTGATATTAAACCTGCGTAAGGAAGGATTATTCCCTCAATACTTCAATAAAAAAATATCATTTTTTATCTTTCTGCAATTGAATATGAAAGGAACCCTAGAAATTGATGTAAAACAAGTAAAAAATTTCATTCTACTATTATTTTATTTTTACCCAAAGTGAAGATCTGTGTTCCTTGAAACCACATACAAAAATGGCTAATAGCAAACTTGAGAGAGGAGAGAGAAAGTGAACCATCAGATTAGAAGTTGAGATATTAAATTATTTCTCTTGTTATGGCACGCGTGTATTGTATTTAATTATGTTTATAGCGAGCCTTAGGATTAAAATTGACGGGTATTATTATTTATGGCTTCCAGCGGTATTAAAGTCTTATTGCCGCTCCCATGCTTCCATGACTATGTTGTTGCTTACATAATTCTTTATTAACTACTCCCTCCGTCCACTTTATAGGTCCTATGCGAAACCACGTACAACTTTGACCGGTTTTGAACATGTAACTAAATTGCCGAAACGAAAAATTTCAAAATTCTATACATAGTTCAAATGTTTAATTATATGATAGAATTCTAAAAAAAATTATTTCGACAATTTGGATATGAGTTATTTGCCAATCAAAATTGCGCGTGGTTTCGTATAGGACGTATACTGTGGGACGAAGGGAGTAGTAGTCTAATACACACCACATTTATCTTGCTCACCCCGTCAAAAAAGTACATATGTTAACATAAAAAATCAATTTCTCTGGTGGTTGGAATCTTGTGGAGTCAGTCGACCATCCAGTGAGCAAGGTTTAAATACTCTGTCCAGAAGACACATTTTCTTTACTTTTTCTTCACAAAGTTCTGGTTGTCTGACCGCTCCTAACCACTACAGAGGAGTTGAATTTTTTATTTCATGTGTTTTTGTTGGCAGGTGTACAGTAAAAAATATGTGGTTAAATTAAGAATGGTGTAAGCAATGTCATAATCAATGCCGTCGTATTTATAAATAAGGGCATACGTGGGACTTGATCATTCATCATGTAGCTCTCTCTCTATTTATATATAAACCGAGACACGGTAAGATTAGCTTAGGAGAAAAGAGCGACGTGCCTGAACCCGCAATGCTTTTGCCGTTTGCGGGTCCTGATCTTGAGATCCTGTTGTTTCTTTTTCCTTTCCGTCCGATTCTGAAAGGAAAGTTAGTCACGAGTTTTGTACAGTAATTCTCTATTGAACTATCTTTCATTCTTCTTCCTAATTTTCATTCTAAACCAAACACAAAAAATAATAGATTCCTGGAAAATTACTTTCTTTTCCCCATGACAGATCCGGAGACCAAACACAGTCCAAGTCATGAGGCTAGAAATTAAGATGTGTTAAGTAGTCAATCGATTATCATTTTTATAAGTTAAATTTAGATAGATAGATACAGTTGCATCTTTAATCATTTTCTCGTTTTGTATATAGTGGGGAATTGCATGACGCCCGGCTTATAGCCATAGCAGCAGCAGAAAGGCGTTTATTGGACGCTGAATATGATGAATATGCTGACACCAATACCAGTGGAGCAGCATTTTGCCGCTCTGCCGCTCTTATTGTTAGTTGTCGTAATTTTATCTTACTAGTTATTTTGTTATAAGGACCAAAGTCACCAGCTATTATAATTTTTTTGGTAAAAGTACTAAAACAATCATCTATCTCTGACCCTCATTTGTATCTTTGGCAGTTGATGGCTCTTCTTCTCTTAAGGCATGCCGTAAGCATTGGCAATGGTGATGAAGAGGATGATGATGATGTTTCAGCTTTTTTCTCTGTAAGCAGAATAAATCTCTTTTTAGTACCTTTTGATCAACAATGTCTTTTTTAGTAGTAATTCTAAGTTCATTGTGATGAATAACTTGCTGAATTTTTCAGCTTTTCTTGCTGCGTGTGGTTGGTTTTCTTCTTCCTTGCTACATCATGGCATGGGCTATCAGTATTATACAACAACGAAGGCAAAGACAGGTCAGCCGATTCTTGTTTGTCAAAGCTAGTTTTGTCTCTCTTCTTTTCCTTTTAGCAAAAATATATCCTTTAGTAGTTTACCTGGCTTCTATGGATTTATCTTTTGAACAAGCTTGAAATCGTGTTTAGCAGTTTATGTGATACAGTGAGATACAAATTGTTTACCTTGTGTATATGATTATGAATATTGAAAGAATTAAATTGGTTTTTCTATTCAACTTAGATGCGTTTTATCTGAAACGTTGCTTTTCCCATCTCTTTTACCACTAATGCTGTGGGATCCTTGATAATTCAACATTATGTTCTTCCTTGTTTTTGTTTTGATCTTTTTTGAATACCTTAATGTGTCTTCTTTGTTGAAGACGTGAAGGGGTTTAAGAGAAAGAAATCCAACTTTTGGAAAATAAGGCTAGGTGGGAAAACTTGGGAATTGGGATGAATGTAAACATAAAATTCAACTGAGCAAATAATGCGTAAGAGACATAAATGATCTGTTTATGCTTCTTTCTACATATGAAACCCCTTATAATTTATTTACTTTTGCATTTTTTAGGAAGAAGAAGCAGCGCTTGCAGCGAATGAGGTGGCGTTCTTGATACAGGCCGGGCAGCGTAGAGGCTTACACTTCACCATAACACCGGCAACCACAGCAGCACCTGGGCCCGCATCAAATCCCAATCCAGTGCAAGTTCAATAATTTATGGTTTGTGAACCAAAGTTTTAAATATACCTTGTTCTAGGTTCCGTTGAGGAGCAAAATATTATTTTTATAGGGGTTATCCGACTTTCTACATGTGAAGTCGTGTTGTGTCTCCGGTAATGGGTGCTCAGTCATTGAGCTATCCCATTTTGTCATGCTTTTTCTGGTTGTGTTTTTTTTTCTTCTTAATTTGCAATCCTGCGTATCTATTGTAACTTGTAAGTACTGGAAAATGGAACAGAGATATTGGTTAACTGTTATATATTGTTCAACCGACTATAACTGATGTTGCCTTGTGGTTTTATTGTAATGAGAGCTAGCTACTCTATCCTACAAAAACGATGAGGAAAATGTTGTTGATTCCGTCATTCCGGAGTTGCCCATTATTTATGCACTCCATGTTGTGGGAACCTCCTATAAGGTGTGCTGCAAATGTTTGAAAAGGCCAAGGGCCAAAGCTTGAAATCCTCTTTTTTGTTAATACCTTCCAGGGTATTGCATCCGGGATAAACCCTCGGTGCATATGTCAGTACCCAAACAACAAACTGGATGAATGGTTTTGGAAGGTTAAATAAGTGAACTATCAAGGGATCCTGAAGGTTACGAATGGCCTGGTTATTATTTTCTTTTGGATGTTATTTAAAAACCCGTAGTACCTGTTTTTTTTTTTTTTTTTATGATACTATCATTGCCTCATTGGTATTTTTTTTTCTTTTTGGTTTGTGGCTGAGATACGAAGAGTTTGGTGGTAAATCTGGCTTCATCATAGGCCTGAGTTAATGAACCGTTCAATATGAGTTTGTTCATGATTAGCTAGGGAATCATGTATGTGCTGTTTTCAATAGCGAATTTTGTCTATATACCCAGCTCTTAGAAAATTTGGAATGGTTCTTGTTTTGAGGCGGTGGCTTAGTTCGTTAGAACCTTGTTAAACTTTAGCCATTGATATCAGGGTCATTGCCATTTACTAAATGTCACATTTATCTAGCTAGCGGCTGTGGTTGGACCAACGCCACTAAGGTTAGAATTAGGACTCCTAAGTTCATAACAATGGCATAGAATCAAGTGCTTGGATACATAAATGAGTTAGCAATGCCATTGCTTTTGGTGGTGGTTTTTCTTTTCTAAAGACCGACATCGTGGAATAGATTCTCACAGACATCTCAACGAAAGGAACTAAAAGAGCTACAAACCATACTCCTTTCGGGCAAATTCCATTTGTACTTGTCGTGTCTGGCTGTGATGTACATGTGACTTTTACCTTCCCGAATGGCATTGGCATCGGAGTTTGGTTTCTGCTCAGAAGAGCTCGGTAAGCACGAATAGCAAGCTCATATTAGTAAGGTAAATAAGCACAAATTGCAAAGCTTTTTTGAAACTTGGATTTATTTTTTGGTTCTCTTTACAGTTTATGAAGGCTGTAGCAGGCTGGGTACTTTATTCACGTGTGAGATTTTAACGAAAATTATGTAGATAGTAGTTTTTATTTTTCCTATGTTATTGCCAGTAGAGTACTTGAAGAACGCTTTTTTGTCTAGTTTCGACCAATTATTGGAGTTGAAAGTCGGTCCATGTATAGGAACGTCACAAAAGTTTTATACATATCAACACTCAAATTCCGATCAATGTACATGTAAACTTTAATCTTTTCAGAAACGTACAGGTGAGAAAAATAAAGATTGGTCATACATATATGAAACGAATATAATTTTTGAGTTGCGAGAAAGGAATTCAGCAAATTAATATTTTGCAAATGAAATAAACACAGTTACACAACAAAATACAATGAAACCACTCTAAACATGGGATTAACACAAATTTCTAACCCATTTGAGCAATAACTTAATTTCATACCGAAATGAAAGTTCAACACACGACTATTGTCACTGATGAACAAATTTGAAGGGGAAAAATTCAAATTAGTAGTAGTAAATAGTAATAAATACTGAATAGCACCGTCTTCTAGTAAACTAGAAATTAAGGGCATGCATTAATTAGACAACTTATAATAAAGTAATCAACTTAGTAATAATTAAGGTAAAAAACGATATTAATTTAAGGGCATTTTGGTCCTCCTCTTTTGGTCTTCCAGTTGTTGTAGCATTTTCCACATACAGCTTTGTTACCATAGAAACCAGGGGGAACACATAAACATGTTCTACAACATTTATTGCAGAAAAATAAACATGGCTTTTTGTACTGTGTTCTTCCACATCTCCTTTTGCATTGGTTTGGGCATTCTGTATAATACACAAAATTTTATTTCACTAATCATAAAATGTAAGTATAATGTATATAGGTTTGAGGCTTCTATTAAGGCAGCGTCTTTATAGAGTCATCATAATCTGAATACAGTCTGAGACTGTACTTATGAACATAATGAATATGAACAAGGAATAACGAAGATTTCAACTTACGGTAGATCTTTAGGCCGCCTGGACCATAACTTGCCTGAAAAAACATAAAATTATCAGAAAGAGGTTAAATTTTCTATGATATACATTTTGGTTATTTTGATCTGAAATGCTGTCATTCATTAGATATTGCTAGTATATACTTTCGAAACGTGAACGACGAAAATGTATTAATTGTTAAGAAAATCAGTTTTAAACCAAAAATGTAAAACTAAAGTGATGGTTGCTTAAGTATAGATGTCACTAGTGCACCATTTGCTTTATCAAAATATGTACAAAACTTATTTTTGTCACAAGTATATTGACTAAATATCAGAATAAAAAGTTTTTCTTTAAAAAAAAACTCACAGAGGTAGCTACAATGGAGATAGCAAGAAGAGCCAGAAGCAATAGACAAGCAAGCTTTGCCATGGATTTTGATATGAGAAAGAAGAACACAACTGTTTAGTGAGAGGGATTTTTGTATATATATTATAAGTGTGTTCTTGATTTAATGTAGTGATAAATACGGGGGATTTATATAGACTTGTGTGTGAAATAAACTAAATCAATTCCTGTTTTACACCTAGATCTGCGCTGAATATTTACATTTCCCAAAACTATCCTCTTGATTAATTAAATAATTTATAGGGCCCGGCTGACAACACCTGCTATCACACCTGCTATCACGTAACCCATTTCCATGAATGCATTAACAAGTGGTCTAAATCAGGATCGGTCTAACGTCTTTTTACATCTAAGACGTATTTTTTTTTTGGCGTATTTTTTAAATTTATCCAACAGGTTTTTTTAAGTTTGCCCCTGAATTGACAATAGTTACCTCTGCCGTTAACGAAAATTGGCCACGTGACAAGACGTGTTGTCAATTCTATTAAGTATTTAACATTTGTTTCCCAAAATATCAGAGAAGAGGAAGGAAAAAAAAATGATAGTAGATGACTACCTTGGTGATAGTGAAAGTAAAAATAAAATAAAAAAACGGCAATACTTAGGCCATGTGTATCGTGTTATATAATGAAGTGACACATCAATTCATTTGTTATACAACTGAAAATTTGACAATTTTTAACAACTATAAATGGATTAAGCCATATGAAATCATACAATCAATCTCACCGAACCCAAATCGAGAGGTTTAGACCTGACTCCATATCGCAATTAAACTTGGGCGAAGTTTTCTCTATTCAACGGGGCAAAACTACTTCTATGAATTTAGAAATTTTGAGTAAAAAGATATGATGAAAAACTAGCTTTTCTCGTTGCAAATAAAAATTTAGATGTCAAGAAACGGATTGTAAATGTTGATCCTCCTCGTAAACATATCATTTCGAATGTAAAGTTCACTTCAGGTTCGATAATTAGAATTTTATATCAAGATATGAACTCACTAAGTTAAAATTCTGAAATCACCAATTTTCTGAAATATTTAAGTTCAATTTAGTAATTCTAGCCAGTCGTGTAGGACAATCGACCGAGCCAGACCGAGTCCGAAGGCTTTGATGACTCGAGGTTAAATCACCGTTACCATGAAGTACATCGTTTACAGTGACTCAAGGTCAAATGTTAAGGGAATATATATGTTAAAAAAACCTACAAATAGTTGTGCATATATAAGGTGAAGATCAGATCATTTTTACACGGCCAACACTGAATTTTCACACTTTGCTACACAATCAGGTAATTAACTAAATTAACACACATTAGTAAACTTAAAGACTAGACAAGTTTGGTGAATATCTCATGAACATGTTCATATAAAGATATACTCAAAAGTAAAATGGATCACTCTAGCTAATGAAGATAAGATTAAATATAGTGATATTTCAGTAGTATCAAAAAAGACGTGATTGCTTCCAACTGTGGTAACATGGGTTGTTTTCAGTTACGAATAATGGACCCATGCAATTACATTATATCAAAAGTTTTTTTTTTTTTTTTTATGTTCTTGTGGAATAAAAGGGTATAGGTGAATAATTTTATCAGTACTAGTATATAGAATTAGAAGAACAATGGTCAAATTATTGATAGGTGGGGCTAATGTGGAAGAAAAAGAGCTTTAAGTAGCATGTGCACACACATCTGATTTTTTGCACATGACCTTAATTTACGCCCAAAATTATACACAACATAAATCCACATATTGCGCTGTCAAACATGCCATATTTTCAGCTGGTAGGACTCACCAAATTTTTAGGTATGGTTTGGATATAGACTACGAGACTCTGAGTCAGGGTTATTCTGTTTTTCAGATCATTGGATCTGTTATTTTATACATACAGTATTAATAAAATACAGATCCAATGATCTGGGAAAGCAGAGTAACCCTGACTCAGAGTCAGGTACTCTGCTTCCGTATGTTTTCGCACATTTCGTTTGGTATAACTAGGATATCCTTTATTAAAAAAAAAACAAAAAAACTAGGAGGATCCATTTTTAGTGTTTTGAAAAATCTAAGACAGTTTGTTTTGAATTTTTCAGGCAGCAAAAATGAATAATTGTGTATTTTATTTTTTTGTTCTAATATTTTGAAATCAAAATCGAACGATTAACACTACCGTGAATCTAGTCTATTGTTATTTAGGGTGTGCCACATACTAAAAATGTAACACATATTAATGAACCCAAAAACATATATCCTAAAATTAATTCAAAATTAAAACTAAAAAATATTAAAAACCTAACACATGTTAATGAACCCAAAAATATATAACCTAAAATTAATTTAAAATTAAAACTAAAAAATATTATTGGTTGACACATCCTAAATAATAATGCATTTTGGAATGAACACCGAATAATTAACACTATCGTGAATCTATAGTACACTATTATTTTGGGTGTGTCACATATTAAAAACCTAACACCTTGAACTGAAAAATATACTAAATGGATGCAAGGGGGATTGGTTTTGGCTGTCCTGAAAAATTCAAGTCAGCCTGTCTTGAATATATATGAGAGCAGTCAAAACCAATCCTAACTAGTAGGGCTGGAAAAAAACCGAAAAAACTGAACCAAACCGATAACCGAATCGAAAAAAACCGAAAAAGACCGAAACCGAAAAACAAAAAAAATTTCGAGTCGGTTTCGGTTTTCTGTAAAACCGAACCGAAAAAGACCGAAACCGAAAAAAACCGAAAAAGAAAAAAATAAAACAGAAAAATAACCGAAACTGGACCGAAAAAACCGGTCCGGTTCGGTTCAAAAAATAAAAAGACCGAAACCGAAAAAAATCGAACCGAAAAATATGCTCAGTTTCGGTTTCGGTTTTGCCAAAAACCGAACCGAACCCAGCCCTAGGACGTTCACAATGAAAATTTCATAAGATTGTGAAAAACCGAACCGAACCCGGCTCTAGGACGTTCACAATGAAAATTTCATAAGATTGTGAACCATTTGTATTATTTTTCATGTTTATAGTAGTATTTCAACTAATATCTTTATATAGAACTTGCAAAATGTGTAAAAGGAAGAAAACCCACAAATGGG
This sequence comes from Primula vulgaris, assembly GCA_963920805.1. Taxonomy (NCBI): domain Eukaryota; kingdom Viridiplantae; phylum Streptophyta; class Magnoliopsida; order Ericales; family Primulaceae; genus Primula; species Primula vulgaris. The sequence goes on from OY987212.1 coordinate 48,383,044, forward strand.
AAAGTATTAGATCAAGTGCATGTTTTATATATACATGGTAGAAACCATGTGCAATTTGCAAACCATTAAATTGAGCCAAATCATATATTGGTCTAAAGAAACCGTACAGTAAGGTCACGAACATGTACATGTGCAAATGTGAAGTGGGCTATAACTAACATTCACATGCATGCTACTAGGTTTCTTGATTGTATAAAGATTTCTAAATCTACATTTTCAATCGGGTACATCCAAACTCGATATCGTACACCATATATGCACAATATCGACGTCTCGTTTTTTCTTCTTAATCGCGCACTTTGGAAAGTACAACATCGAACTTCAGATGCGCGAAGCTTGATCAACATATCGAGAGACCCGACTAACGAATACTCTTCTTAATTTATTTTTAATCCCTTTTCTAGCTTATTTCTGTGTCCGACTCCTTTTACATGCGCGTAGTGACTCCTCTTACCCTCATCCATACCATTTTTAGTTAAAAGTTGTTGAGTTTCGTAGCTAAGAAAACAATATTTATGAAGTTATATTTTAATATTTACTTTCTACCAGTTAAGTATTCCTTATGGTCACTTCAAGCATTGAGTAGTCATGACTTCATGTCATGGCTTAAGTTTGCAATTTCAATACCAATCTCTAGGGTTTATATGGTTTCTCGATTAGTATTCTGTTTTTTTATTTTTCTTATTTAGTATCCTGAATTCAAGTTTGTTTGTTTTTTTTGAACATTTTCGTTCATTTCGATACCCTGAACTCTGATATAATTCTTATTAGTATCCTAAATTCTCAATTATTTTCTTGTTTTATTACTCTCAATTCAATTATTTCGGTGCTACGTGTCACGTTATTGGACAAAATGGTTCATAATAAGAAAAATACTTGAATTCAGGGTACTAAACAAGAAAAATAAGAATTCAGGATGCTAATCAAGATAACAACAACAATTCAGGGTAAAAAAAGGCTAAAAACCGCAATATCTAACGTTCAATGTTTTGAAAATGATACTAAAAAAATGAAGAACAAAGATGATGAAATCAATTGTTGGTCACATGCACTTAAGCTTGTAATTCGATGTCAATATTGAGCTACTTCGCATGCACGAAGCTATACACTTTTTTAAATTTCAATTTATTTACATCCTTTTCTTATGTGATTTTGCTAACAATTTTTTCCTTTTCTTATTAAGGTGTCATTTATTGTTGGAATTTTGAACTATTATACCTTACCACGAAGTCGAAACTTGATTAATAAAATACAGGATTGAGATTTCTTTAAAAAACCCATAAAAGTTCAACGACAAGTCGACGATACACGGTATTGCTCAATGCTCCACAATGCTCAAATGATAATATAATTGAAAATATATACACAAATACGATTTTCTAAAAAGTGCAACAATACATAATGAATAATATTAACTTTCCTTGTATATTTTTTTTAAAGTAACTTTCCTCGTATTGTTCTATTGGAGTTTGCACGTAAAAAATTTCCACAATGCAAGTTTACAACGAGTTCAAATCTTCTAACTCATATTCTCTACCGTTTCCATGCCCCCTTACTTATTTTATCCAAAAAAAAAATTCTAAAAAACTTGAAAAAAATTGTACAATTACTATAATACATGTATCAATACATTCTAATAATTATTTTTAAAAGAAAATTCACACAAAATTTGTTTTGGAATAAATGTATAAATTAGTGTAAATTAAACATTGAATATTAAAAAATTGTCTAAAACAATATTATGTTCAAATGTTTTAAAATTTGAATACAATATAATATAAAAGTTTATAAAGTTACGGTATAAGTTGTGAAAATTTAAATTTTGAGTGAAAATTTAAATTTTGAATGAAAATAAGCAAAGAAACACGGAAGGGATATAGAATATAGGGTAGAAGATTTGAACTCGTTTACAACTGATATGATTTCCAAATAAAATACTTTCATGTCACACACATATATATAGCCCATATTGAAAATAATTTTTCAAACAATGTCCACAAAGAACCTAAATGATTCGAATTGCTTTCTAAAACAACAGCCCAATGCCTGGGCTCATAAACTTTTTGAACTTAATTTATTGGTCCCAAAGTCTTCACTCAATAATACTACCCTAAATGATACTGGAGTACTTACTAGTCTATACATATAAATTTAATCAGATGTTTTACTAAAAGTTGATCAGATGTTTTACTAAAAGCTATAGTATTAGCTTAATTATGCTAGATAGCTAAGTACATATGGGAAAAAAATATCGTAAAACCTGGAAAAAAGAAGCAAGTGATCTGTTCATAAGAAGCTTATATTCTACGATTTGCTTGTGTAAGAGCTTTAGACAAAAACTGGAATAACATTATATTTGAGACGGACAGTAGCGAATTGACAAAATTCTGTACAACACTTAATTGTCATATGCCTTGGGAAATTGAAACTCTCGTTGAAGATATTCGTAAACTCGGAGAAAACAAAACTTGGTTTTTTGTTTGGGGGTCCCGTGAAACTAATAAGCCGACTAACTATTTAGCAAATTATGCTTGGGAGGAACTTGTAAATTTTTGTTCGGCTTCTATGTCCGACCAACTACGGTCTTACCTTTGTAATGATTTAAATTAATATAAGTCTTATTTGTTTCAAAAAAAAAAATTCAACATGGAGGATGGTATTCCATGTTTACGACTTTACTATTATTAATAAAACGGACATGTTCACAAAAAATAAAAAAATAAGTGATCTGCATAAATTCTAAATAGATGAATAGAAGCAACTTCACAAGTAAAGAAACATGAACCACAAAAACGGAACACTATAAGGTTTGCTCTATGTATGTTTTTGTTTCTTAGTTTCAAAGTCTTTGTATAATAATTTCCACCTATTATTACCTATTGTGGTTTTATATTTTTTTTGCTTAATTTATTGTTCTATTATACAACTGGGGCTTCATGCATGATTAAAAAAAGATTAATAATGGGACACACACACAAACTAGATAATCTATTTCAGTTATACTTTTAACATGGACTCAAAATTCCATGCCCCCCAAGGGCGGCCCATGATAGAGAGTGGGATTCGGGTAAAAAAAACAAAAAAAAAACAGTTCAATCCAATATAATTATATAAAATATATTTTATTATAAACTCAGTTTTAGTCAAATTACCAATTGAATTAATCCAACATTTGTAAAAGAAAACACTCATCTATATATATATATATATATATATATATCAATTAAAATAAACCTGATTTTATTTTATTTTTGTTTGATAAAAATGATACGGGCAACCGAATAATTTGAGACTTGGGCAATCCGTGGAGTCGCCCCGCCCCTGGAAAAACCCCGAAATTCTGACTCGACCCGACCCTCATCCGACCCGAGAAGAGTCCTGACCTGTAAATTTTGGATTTTGTCCCGATCTGACAAACTTCGGGATCGGATAGCAATTTTAATTTTGTCGGGTGTCCCGACCCAACTTTTTAATTTATTTTATTTTATCTAACATGTAATTTTTTATTTTAACAATAAAAATGTAAATTAATCTATATCAAATGTTAATGATATAAATTGAACTTTGTACCTCTAAGGTGTAATGTAAGCACCCTACAATATGGGTTATAACTTTTTTTGTTTCGTATATTAGTTATATTTATATAAGTATAATATAGATTTGTAATTTTGAATATATGAGACTATTAAAATACAAAAATATACTTAAATTAAAAGGTTAAATTGTTACTTCAAAAAAGATAAATGAACATTATTTTTCGATTATAAAAGTTATAATGATAATGTATCTCATTTAGTAGGATAATTGTTACTTGTGTGAATAAAACTAAATACTAAAAGATTATGATAAAAAACGTATCAATTTTTTTTATCAACTCAATTATTTATACTTTGATACTATTTTTTCTACTACATGTTAATTTCTTTTTGCATTTATTAGGAGTGTTATTTTCAAACCAATATTATGGTTCGTGTTAATAACATATTTAGACAAGCATAAACAATTATTATTTTTCAAATAAAAATTGTTAATAAAAATGACCTTGTCATAAAATAAAAAAGATGTCGGAAGATTCGGGATAAAGCTATTCCGACCCTACGAGATCCCGAAAATTCAGGTCCTGAAAAAGTCGGATTCCGACTTTTGTCGGGTCAAGATCGGGATTTTTTTCTCACTTTAAAAAATAATCGGATCAGAATACGAGTTGAATGTATACGAATCAGGTCCCGAGCCCGACCCACCCCTAACCACAAGTCATGAACTATGTAATTGTGCCCATATGGCTCTTCATGAATTAATGTGATGGAAAATAAATTTGTTTTTGCTTCATGATAATTTCAAGAAAATTGGTTTCCCGTTATATGGACAATTTTTTTTATTTTTTTTAGAAACAATCAAATTTTCGGAATAAAAATAAACTTTTATACACAAAAATAAATTTTTTGTTCCCAAATCTAACTTTTAGTCACATAATTTGGAAAAAAAAATTGTCTCCAAAGACAATCTCATACAAACATAAAGTTTAATTGTCTCATTGTGTTCGTATGAGATTGTATTTAGAGATTTTTTTTTTTCAATTTATGTGACTAAAAGCTAGATTTTGGAAAAAATATATTATTTTTGTCTCGAATAATTACCATTTGGAGACAAAATTTGATTGTTTCTAAAAACATTGTATGTAATTCTTAAGTTTGTTGTAGTGACGGTGAGAATATTTATTTTTTTACCATTTACTTGATTAAAGGGTCACTAATTCCTTACTTTTTTAACTTCTTACATTGCATCAACTTCAATTGACCTTGATATTCAAAGTTTCAATATATACATATGTATATATATATATATATATAGCTAAGCTAGTATTATATATCTGTAAGCAGTATATATAAAGTTTGTGATAAAAATTACAAATTTGACTCAAATTAAAGTAACATCGTATCCAAGTTTTGCACCAAGACAAAATACAACCGAAGAATCGATACTAGCTATACCTAGCTACCGACTAAATAAATAAAGATTCGCATGGTTTTTTGGCCTAGGAAGTGAAATTAGAAGCTACCTCTGGAGCTAATTCTCCCATAACTACCCTTCTATGAAAATTCCTGTGGCAACCACAAGCTGCACAAACAAATGAACCATTTGTTCCATTTTCATCACTTGCCAAAAACTCCATACACCCATCCACCGCGTACCCACCTATATTCGCTGCGTGATTCTTTTGACACTCCACATAACGCACACTCGCTCCCGATGATGATGACGTGGAGCCTTTGCTTTTGCCTCGTTCCCTAAGGATTACCATTTGGTGCTTCTTTCCCATCTTGTAATTAACCGATCGAAAAAGAAAAACCGTAATTTTAATGAGGTGTTTATGGTGGCTTTAGACGTTGTTTTGTTCTATATATGATGAAGTGATCATATTTAAAAGTTAGAATTGTAGATAAAGAGATGGGGGAGGGTTGATTTCGAAAGCTAAACCTAATATGCAATTTTATACTAGTGACTAGTGAACTACCACTTACAAATGGTAGACAATAGGATGATACTTTAATCACGTTTTCTCTTATATATATATATATTAGGTATAGCTTGTTGGCATTACATGAGCAACTAAAATAGGTATCTTTACCCCAATCTTGTTTGTTATTATAAAAAACGGTGTGCGTGATACGCTAACACCTTTTCATTTATTGGCCATAGTTCTTAGTCATCCATCTTATATATAAAATAGAAATGCGTTTTAAGGTCAATATTTTTTAAAAAAATCTTCCAAAGCCTTATGCAGACTTTAGAATATATATATATAAAGTCTAAAGACTCTACAATTGTTTGTAATATTGTCCGATAAATGATTTGAACACATATTAAATTTCCTTGCATTAGTTAATTAATTAAAAAAATGTGAAAGGAAAAAAAGACTACATAATTGTTAACTGTATGTAATTGGTTTTTGACTCTCCTGAATATATAGATTACTATAATGACTTTTATCTCAAGACAAACAAACATAGAATGAAATCATTTATATTTTTTTAAGTTGACTTTGCTGCCATGTTTAAACATATTGTTATTACTTTAAACGAAATAATTGACGAACAATAATGTGCTTGTTTAGTTTCCTTGTACTTTTACTTAATTATACTTATAAGTAAATAAGCATATATAGTATGTTGTTTGGTGGTTCATTTTTAAGTTTACTTTTATCAAAAGTAAACCATTAAAAAGCTTACTGATAATAAGTATTGTTTTTCATACTTATGAGATAAAAGTAAGACATGCATCTTCAAAATTCCACATCAATCTTTCATTTTTTTTCATCATTTCCTTTGATATAAGTATGACCTATTAATAAAATTTGGGAATAACATCTGGGATGAAAGAAACCTCGAGTGTGAATTTGGGCAAAGTATAACTTGTTCGTATAAGGTAAAAAAATATTTTCTTTTACTTCAATGAAGGGTGGGATCTTACAATTTTGAAGGGTGTGATCTTACAATTTTGTCCGATAGGATACAATATAATTCTAAGTGTGATACTTTTATATTTATAAAATACGATCGAGACCATATCATTAGTATGTGTAGAGTATACTTCATTTTGCACATGCTTATTAGTATAGACTGTATAGATATATCATTAATATGTGTAGTGTGTATTAATACAGAATCAAGTAAAATTTTGGGTTTCCATCGCTTCTCTTTGTGAGACAATGATAATTTTCTTTAGTATTTTTTGGGTTTGCATCATAAACGTATATTTGTGACGGAATACCAAAAAAATGTTTGTAACACATTAATCATGAGTTTATAATTGAATCTAGTGGCCCCTTAAATATAACTTAATTTGCAGTATATGCATGCATGTATACACATTTTTAAAAGTAAATAATAATAAAAATTGGCGCTCAAAAGAAGGTGGAAGACAGGATTGGCCAATTTGGGGAATGAGTCACAGAGCAGCTATTTATAATATACTAGTCTATAGCATCTACTATTTAAATTGATTAGACAAACATGGACGTCTAACATTTTGGAATATTAATTGATCGCTAAATATTTTTATTACTGTACTACAAATAATGGATTATTAAAATCAAAGTTGCTCTCTCCTCTTATTCCGGATGCATTTTTTCTGTCCTGAAAAATTCAAGACAGTCTGTCTTGAATTTTTCTTGCAGCAATATGTTTATTTTAGTATTTTTTTTTTATTTTTTTTTGAAATAATATAATTTGGTATGTTATATTTTTGTTTTAATGTTTTGGAATCAACATCGAACGATTAACACTACCGTGAATTTAGTTCATTATTATTTAAGATGTGTCACATACTAAAAACCTAACCCATATTAATGAACACAAAAATATATATCCTAAAATTAATTTAAAATTAAAACTAAAAAATACTATTGGTTGACACATCCAAAATAATAGTGCATTTTATTATGTGACATATTAAAAATCTAACACTTATTAATAAATCCAAAAATATACTAAATAGATCCAATTAAGATAGTATTTTACTGTTTTGAAAATTCAAGGCATGCTTCCTTAAAAAATAGTCCTATAGCTTTTGTTAATTTAAAAGAGAAGAAAGCTTTGAGAGGAAGTTACATCTTGCCTTTACTTATACTGGAATATAATTTTAGAAATATAAAAAAAATGTAGTTTTATGATTGCTTTCATCCTGAAAGCTTGATTAATTCTTAGGTAGGCTTATAATACACGGTGAATTGTCATTCGTTTTAGCTTAATATTTTAATTAGGAAATTAATTTTACTAGAGCGCATGACGTGTAGAATTTTCGAGCCACCGATCGTTCTCTAGATCCATATTTGGTTGCGTGATTTGTAGTCCCTAGACTATGATCGTGGAATTAAGTCTGAAAAACCTTAGGAGTTCAAAAGGTTACAAAAGGTCCCATTACTGCCACTAATATTATTTAGGACACCTATTTAGTATTCAATTTGGTGAGCTCGACATTTTTGCCGATTCAGACCATTATTTTAGTTAGAAATTATAAATTTGTTGATTTCATCGAAGGAAAGTCTTGTCCGTAATTGTCAAATTATAGCACTTGATCACGAATCGGAAAGTTTACGACACTTCGGTTGGGAAACGCATATTGTGTATAGATGAGACAGTTTGTCCCTCACCAACCATGCCAACAAAACCTAAACTTTGGAAAATTGTATACAATCTTCTTTATGTCCGGATCATGTTTTCCTTTTTTTTTATACGTTTTCTTATTTCAGTGGAACATGAACATGTGAAGTTAGACTACAATTGAATATTAAGTACCTTTGAGCAAATTGATAAGTGTTTATTTTTCACAGCTCACTAATTATCAACATGCTGTTCGATCCTTTTAAGTATTTCGACAAACTTAGGCATAAAAATTTGTTTCTTTGTCAATTTGTCTAGACAAAATAATGCACATTCTTAAAATATATTACACATAATCTGATATGATTTTACCATATAAATTGACCATTTTGGCTAGTACATTAATTAGATTCTAAGATCTAGCTCTCTCGAAAGTGACATTTCACCCAACACAACTAGTTAAACTAGTTAGAAATATCGATGAGATATTATGATGTTTAATTGGAGGTAATTAGAAAATAGAAACCAGGGACGTTTTTAAATTATTTTCACTAATTTTCACAAATTAACTCAAAAAACCTAAATAATTATATAAATCATAAAATAATAAAAATGCAAAAAGAGTTTTTTTTCAGGTAACAGTTTATTCACACAAAAAATCATAAAAAACTAATATATAATCTTAAAACCATATATTTCATAAAGTACTCTCATCTCTCATGGGACAGTACTACTTGTACCCCCTGTGACGTTGTTTTCACTGAGTACATTGTTTTATTTTTGGAAATTTTTCGTAAGTTTTTTTTTTTTGGAAGGACAAAAAACATCTCAATCAAACATACAAATATATTTTTCTTAATAAATTGACGTGAACTCTTCCTTGATTCAAAAATAGAGTCCTAGTTCTTTCTTTTCACATAAATAGTCTTAAATCCAGTTTGTAAATTACTTTGCCTAGATCTTTGAAAATACACAATTTAATCGACCGGACATTCCAGTTAATTTTTACGATGGAAAGAGCGAGAACACTCATTTGAACCAAAACACTGCTCTGCCATATTTTCTGCCCGAAAAGTGTTTAAATCTAGTATGTAAATTTCTATAATAAATCTTGAAATTTTCCACAATTTAAAAAAAAAAAAATCATCTCAAACAGGCACCCCCGAGTCACTATATTGTCTTTCAAATTTCAAAATTGAAATTAGGTGTCTTTTTGTGGACTTTAAGTCTTATAGTACATTTTAATATTTTCTGTGGGTTCATTTATAATAAATTAAAACTTTGAAAAAGCAAAACTTATTTTTCTGGTCATCGTGATATCCTCCGCCGTCTCATAACGGTCACTACAAAATAATGTTTCATTTAGTGAGAGTCAAAATCTGTCACAAGCTTGTCACTAATTCAAAAAATTGTCACAAATCTGTCACGAATTGACTAAACTGTCACAAAACCGTCATAAAAACCGTAGTTAATAAGCTCGTGACAAAAAATACCGTAATTAATCTCATAGCTATTTGAGTATTTTTTTGTAGTGGGTGTTCTACAACGAATAACAACAAAGAGAGACATTGTCATGGACAACGACATCGATGGTGGTGCCTGACTCTGAGTCAGGGTGACTCAGAGTCCAAAATTGTATTTAAAACGCTCAATTTTATTTTAATTGTCTTTGATTTTTAAAGTCAAAATTATGTAAAACTTACATAATTCAATGAAATCAAGTTATAACTATTATTTGAAAATTTTGAATATTATATATGTAGTATACATACATATTATAAATATGTATATGTAAATATAATAATATATAGATACAAAGTGTTGCTTGTTGTTTATTTTCATATTCGTAAGTTTTATATAATGGTGGAGGTGGAGGTGCTTTGGGTCAATTTCTATTTTTTTAAAGGAAAATGAATCGAGAAAAGTAAATAAAAATAGATTTGGACGCACTTTACATATGGTCCCTAAAACCTAATTAGTTTCATACTTTATCTTTGAAATATAATTTGGGAAATGTAGTTTACCTAAGATTTGAATAATTTAAAAAACGCTAGTCATCGTCCAATATATTAAATACTCCGTATTAAAGTATGGAAATTGTTTCATTTTGGCCCCGTCCATCTTTATTTAACTTACATGTTGACCCAATTGAGAGATCACGGCCCAAATTATTTCAATATAAGGTGCAATTTATTCCAGTGTATACATTGGAGTTGGTAGACATTTTAGTAACCACAAAAGAAGAAGGTAATATAGAATTTATCGAGAATATTAGTCATATGTAACATTTTATAAGATTTTTTAAATAGAGCTATTAGACCGAAACTTTTTTAAGTTCCAGTCATCCGGCCCAATAAAAAAAATTTAAAAGCTGTTTTTAATCTTAAAAATAACTTATAATCTATACGAAAAATTTATTAAAATGTGATTTTTCATGGATGGGCTTGAATTTATTAGCTAATAGCCCAACCCTTAGTATACGCTCGGAACAAAACAAGATTATGGAGATATATAGCGAGTATTGGGGAAATAATAAAAAAATGGTATCTATTGGTCATTGACACAAAATAGAACTGTTGCAATATTTTATTGTCATACTTTAATTTTAGTTTTTATTATTAATACAGATTAGCCCGATTCTAATGATTATGATCTACAAAAAAAAAACTGCATCAGACAGATGGGGTATAAGTATGTTTGTGAATATGCTTGCATATGACTGTTTTTTAATATGTTTTTTTTCTTAACTTTGACAATACTTATATAATACTAGTAACGTACCTCACACGTTGCGTGTGTGACACATAATTACATAAATATGATCTGTATGTGTGAGAATTGAGATGCATATGATAGTGGCTGCTTACGGGTGGGATCGGTTCGGTTCGGTTTTTTAGAAAATCGAAACCAAACAAAAAATAATTTCGGTTTCGGATCGGTTTTAATTTTTTTAAAGATGAAACCGTACCAAACCAAAACCGATATTTCGGTTCGGTTCCGGTACGGTTTCGTTTTTTCGGTTATTTTCGGTTTTTGGTTTTCCGGTTTGAAACGGTTTTGGTTTTAGGGGTTCCAAAAGTATTGATTAAACCGAATTTAATGGAGAAATCCATTTTGTGTGAATTAAAAAACCGAATTTATTCAAAATTGTAAATACAATTAAAAAGTGAGTAATCAAAAATTACAAACACAAAGTTAGAAAAATTAAATAAAAAGTTTCAAAAGTTACAGATTAAAACTTTCACAGTTACGAAACAGTCGAATGAAATCTAAAAAACAAAATTTCAACGTCATTCCAACATAGAACTTTCACAGTTTTAATATCATTTTCAGTTTACGATTTTCAGTTTCGGTTTAAGGTTTACAGTTGCGGTTTCGATTTTCGGTATCGTTTCGGCTTACGGTTTTCTCAGTTTTCGGTTTCAGTTTTGGTTTTTTTCGGTTTCAAAACTGTATACCGAAACCAAACCGAAATTTTATTTCGGTTTCGGTTTGTATTTTTTTATATAAACAAAACCGAACCGTCGGGTTATTTTCGGTTCGGTTTGTTTTTTTTGAAAAAAAATCCCACCCCTAACAGTGCTAGATGTTAGCCGTGACATAAAAGTTTTTGAAATGTGTCGTCATAATTAAGAAATATACTAAGAATGAGCGTATTTAATGTAAAAGTGGAAGAAAATCAGAAATAGTTCTTCACTGTTGAAACGAACATGGGCTCTCATGCATGACCTTCTGAACAATTAATGCCAGCTTCATATCATGTACTTATAACATATATATGTATATATATGTGAAATTAAAGGGTGTTTGTCGCGTTATTCTTAAGAAGCTTCCTAATTAATTAATTTCATGGTGGAGATCAACTTTTATCAATGTTTCAAGACACGCAAGGGTAGATTCTAGGATTTAGGTGTTTTCGCGTCTGATCCCGTCTAATTTTGTTTATTCACCGTCTAATTACGTAATCCCACCTAATCTACATTGTGCCGTCTAATACCGTGATAAATAGAAGTGAGTTATCCCACATCGCCTAAATATGTAGTATATATATGGTATATAAGATAAAAGTATACTTCTTCTTATCACCAAGACCTTTTAAAGCCGTGCGGCCCAAGAAACGAGGACGAATTTGGACAAAAACGGAAAGCATTGATGGTAAGAAATAAACCGTTGCGGTCTTCAGACTTTGCCTACGGCTTTATTGCGGCAGAAGCTTGCAAATGCAAAACTATGCCTACAGAGTCAAATGCATTAGAATTTGTCAAGTAGTTGTGCATAATGAATATACTACATTATTACTTAATAAATGTGAATTACCATAACACCGGTGTGATCACAACGCTAATTACCACACTACAAGAGAATGGTGAAATAGCAACTTTATTTAGCAACTGAATTAGTAGTTAAAAAATTGTAACTAAGACATTTTCAGTTGATAGATAACAACTGATCACTAACTAATACATTTCCAGTTGGTATATAACAACTGAATAATTTTTCAGTAGGTAAATACCAAGACTTCATTTTTTAGTTGTTAAACAGCAACTGATTCAAAACTCATCAGTTACTAAATTTCCCCTCACCTCCAATTTCTAATTGTTCCTCTCTCCCTCTATTCGTTTCTCAAACACATACACACACTCTATCTCTCTTTCTCTCTCTTCAATTGATACTGACGTACAATTATCTTCAGCTATCGGATTCTATCTCTTCAATCTCCACAGGTAAATCGTTTAATTTAAGTTTTTTTCGTGTTTGTCTGTACTCAAATTGGAAACCCCAATTTTTTGTTCCACGAATTCTAGGGCATTTATTTATAAGTACCGTTGTTTTTATATATATATACATACTAGTAATCAATATATATATATATATATATATATATATATATATATATATATTGGATCCTTACCAGATGATAGAATGTTTGAGCATTACACTTGTTAAGATTGGACGCTTCTTTTTTATTTAATGACAGATGAATTGCGTGATAGTGTTGTGTTTCAATGAATTTGGTATTCTTAATTAATAACCCCAATAAGCCTCGTTACTAATTATTGCTTTTATTTAGGGCTTGTTTCTCTGCAACTTTTATTTGGCTAAGGAAAAAAGGCTGAGTTTTCTGAAAGTAAAAGGGATCAACTTTAAGCTGGTCAAGAGTACAAATTATTGTAAAATGAGTATATTATTTAATAATAATTACGTTTGGCTTAAAAGCTTCAGCCAGACAAGAACTTAATTTGGAACAAAGGAAACTCAAATAATCATTCAACATGTCATAACGACAAGGAATTTGAAGTATTATGATAGATGCTCTTTTGTTCACGATTATGCAAGTTTTCCTGACTTTTGTTATATTTAAGTACAAATTTTGTATTTAGATGATTTTTGGTAAGTCCGGTGGCCAATTTTTACATCTTTGGTATAAATCAATTTCTTAACAATCACAAATTAATTGCCTTTATAGATCTTTAAGCCTTGTTTTAGTTATTGTTTATGTTGCAATCTTTTGTTTTTGGCTGATTACATTGATGACGAGTCTCTTGACGTTGTATATAGGTTATTTAAATTTAATTAAATTACAAAATAGAGCTAGGAGATTGCAACTTATGTATTATAGAGATATGAATCTTTAACTGTGTTCACCAATTGCAAAGAAGACCAAATTAAGCAATATAAGTATACCCATTTTCGTCAGATATATTCGTTGGATTCAAAAGTTGCCGGGTTGAGTTTTTTCTTCATAAAATTGAACACAAGTATTATGATCAAGAGTTTGATAATGTTCTGGAAAAGCAAAAAATAAGTGAAAAATTAACTAGTTGATTTAGAGTCTTAAAAATACTAGGAAAACATTCAAGATTCTAGCATTGATTTTCCCTGGTCATACTGAGAATATTTAACTTTAGAAGATCAATTGGTTATTTTGACGACGGTTGAAATCTTAAGCTATAAAAACTCAGCATAGGAACTCAAGTTTTTTCTTTCTCCCTTTTAAATTGGGCAGGTTATGTTCAGTTACATGCACACAAACCTTAAGCATATCAATTAGAGTTTAAATATGATTTGTTTCATATGAATCTCAAATTTTTGTAATGTTGATAGTTGGTATGAATTAGTTTTTACTACTACATCTTAGTTTTTTAACTTGCATCTTAGCTCAGACTATTAATTTGCCTTTGTGGTTTTGCTTTTTTGCTTGTTTTATAATTTCCCCTTCAATATGGCTGGATTTACCTTTTTATTTTCGGTTTCTGGCCTTTTCAGGCTTGTTACGGTTGTAAAACAAAAAAGCTTCTTACTCTTATTTTAGCTTTTAAGCATAGCTTAAAAGCTTTCTCAAGATCCTATTTAGTCCAGTGTAATCAAGAATTATTAAAGTATTTTCATCAACTTTAGTCCAGTGTAATCAAGAACTGTTAAAGTCTTTTCATCAACTTTAGTCCATCATATCATAGCTTTATTTTTTCTCATATCCAAGAAAGAAAAAAGTCCCCCATGAACAATTATTTCACGGTCTTAAGTTTGGGTGAAAGGTCATGCGAAAAAATTAGATGAGAAACTTAGTACTCAAGATGTTGTGGAGTAAATGGTAAAAAAAACCCCATCATATATAGCTATTTATCCTTTTTACATTGGTTATGTTTTCATTAACTTAATTTATTTTTGTGCATGTACTTGGTTTTGTACCTAGTCAGTAAGCTCGAGGTCAAGTGCATGGAATGGGTTTGGAGTTAAACCATCGCAACTGATTTGGAGTCGTCAGGTTTGTGCTTTTTGTTCAACTAATACAATGCTATAAAAGAAATTCAATATAGTTTGCTTGTAAAAATAACGCAAGCAATAAGCAGAATATGTCGAATTTGATAACAACTTGGTCTAGCGTTTCACCATTTTGGATAATAATGCATTAATGCTTTCCCACACGGAAAATACCACGTGATCATATAATGCTTATATGCAAGTCCATGTCGGTCATCGATTTTGCACGTAAGGATCTGTGTATAGTATATAAGCAAATATTAAAGGCTAGTGAAGAACATGGTCTTTACAAGTTCATTATATGCAATGTTTTTTTTCTCTCTCGTTGATGTTTGTTGGTTGTTGGTAGTTTTAGCATTTGTGTGAAATTTGCTCCTAATTTATGATTGTTTCTGTTCAGGTAAAAAAAATTGAGCATATATGAACCGGGGAACGTGAACGCAGTTTGCAGAGGCTGTTTTGATACACATACCGGTTCTATAGTTTACTAAGTATTAAAGAGAGGTGTAACGGTTATTAAGACACAAATTTGTAACTTTTCGGTGTAGTGTCGCATATATAACTTTTATTGGGCGTATACTTTGATCCTGACTTAGTAATTATTTGATGAAGTGTGAGTTAGTAAACTCACTGCTGTAATATTGTTGGGGTTGAATCTTTATTTATAATGAAATTATTGATTTGAAAAATGGTATTATTATTGTTGTTATTGTTGTTTTTATTATTATTATTATTGTTATTATTATTATTATTATTATTATTATTATTATATATTTATATAATTATGTTTGAACTAATAATTTAGTAACTGATACTTTATATAGTCAGTTACTATTTTGCAACTGACATGTTAGTTGCACTTTTGTAACTATATGTTCAGTTGCTATTTTTATAACTGACGCTTCAGTTACAGATTACTAACTAACACACCAACTAACTTTGTAGTTGCTAAATACCAACTGGGTCCACAATTCAGTTGCTAAATTTGTAACTGATACACAATTCAGTTGGCAAATTTTACCAACTAGGCTTTTAATAACCGATGTGGTAGATGGTAAATCAGTTGCTATTAGGAGTTTACCAACTGATTTTGGTGTTTGCCAATTGATTTTTCAGTTACTATATCAACATTTTCTTGTAGTGCCATAATTATTTATTCTGCATTCAGAATTTGAAAGGCTATTTATGGCAAAAATACGGTGTATGACAAAGCAAAGTTTGTTAAATGTAGATATAGCAAACTAGAGACAATTAACTTCAAATTAGAAACTACCAAACTATATGTCTTTATAAAATATAGTATGTATTACTCATACAAAATTAAAGAAAAAACATTCTTTTAAGTGTAGATCCGGTCCGGAAGATCGGTCGGTACTTGTTTTGTTATGTAAGTCTGCTAGCAATTTGGCTATAACTAATAAGTTTTTTTTTTTATATTGGAACTCTCTTTTCCATCGATTTAGATTAGGTTTTCCATTGATGAACGAATTCAGTCTTTCGACAAGCACAAGTCAAACCCTTCACATGTACATAGTATTAAAGAGCCCTTTTTTTTGTTTCCCTAGGCAAAACCAAGAAATATATCTACTCAAATCATGTAACTTCTTCTTGAGTAAATTAGACAAGTTTACAGAAACGAGACTACATAATTTCAGCTATTTCTTATTTTTACTCCAATCAAGGACAGAAAACGAAAGCAAAATTAATATTTTCGCCACATAAGATCAAACGTAAAGCGAGTTTTAGGAGTCTTAAGGGATTGTTGAAGCTACTGAATATAACACAAATGATCAAAGTGATGCATATAAAACTAATTCATTCATCATTTATACATGACATCTAGTTACAAGATGAACACTGTCAATGTGATAAGCTTATTTTTAAAATTAAGTTACGAAAATGGACTCACGAACCCTTGTTTGATGACAACATTAACTGTTTCAGCTTTTGCGATGGTTTTTTTTTCAAGAACCTTCTTCGATATAGCCACTGCTTTGATATCATTAATGAATTAATCACGCTCATAATCCTCACCAATAAAGAATAAAGCCAAAATGGAAGAAAAATTACGAGAAAAGGGAATTCACAAACTAGAAGTAAACTTTAACCATTACAGGAGATCGAGTAATTTAAAGATGACCCTGATACATCATAATTTAGAATAGTATTACTTTTAGTAGAAAGAAATCTGTATCTTAGGAGTAAGTATTTATTCACAAAATTCACCTCTGATTATTGTCATCTGCTGGTGCATTCTCTATGACAAGAAACTAATTATGGAGACGATCATTTGAGACAATTCAAATTTTATCCTCGATCGGATGTTCGGATTTAGGGATCAAATTTTATAATTATCCTCTTATGTTGGTACACAATTGTGTTCATACTTTATAGACAAATTTATTAAATTTGGTCCCTAAATATTAAGATTCGGGGAAAATTGAATATTTGGCCTTTAAATATTAGATTAAAAGAAAGAACTGTTCCTCAAACTAATTAAACTTTTGGAGAAATTAAGTATTTGAACTGTCCATGACTCTCTGTAGTAAAATAGCATTCACATTATAATTCATAAATTTACCTAGCTAACTATTGTTAAATAAGTAAAAAAAATACGAACTAAGTTACATTCATACAAACTAACTTTAACTTGCATTTGTTGTGTACATTGAACTAACTAGTTTTGACTAAAAAAAGTATATTTTAAGATAAATCAATGATTATTCTATGAAAACAAAATTATTTAAGAATTGGTCATCCTACAAAATTTAATTAAGTAAAATTGACCAATACTTAATTAGTTTTAGTTTCATGAACAATCCTTAATTAAGTTGTAGATAAGTTATCAATCCAAAATTTACCCCAATATTGATACTAGTTAATGGGATAAGTGATACATATAATTATTAAATCATTTAAAATAGAATAAAATAATAAAATAATTGTCATCTCACCCATTAGCGTGTTTGTTAACTTTAACACAAAACTTATCAAGTGATTGTCAACATGATATTTAATAAGTGTGTTATAAGTAAAATATGACCAAAATATCATCACATATCTATCTAACAAGTGACAAATGTGAAATATCTGGAAGCAGCGTAGGTGACTCTGAGTCATCTTGACTCAGAATCACCTACGCTGCATCCGAAATATCTAATGTAATGAAGTAGATCTAATTCACGGTGCATACTTCACTTGAAATCTCTTTCACAGAATTAAAAGGTGTAAAGTAGATGGTCCAACCAAAGGATCAAATTAAGAGGTGCTTGTCCTTTTTCTTCAGTAAAGATTCATCTAGAAGAAATACTCCCTAGTAATTTAGCTTTTAAACTTAGCTGACAAATTCAGCAACTGAAGATTGGGAAATTATCCAACCATGTCCTATATTTAATTGAATGTAATTTTGCATTGTGATGATACAATTATAGCCTTATAGGTTATTTTCAATCAAGAAATACGACTTCAAGTTTGATGCAAATTATCATCGTAATTAACATGCATGTTCACCCATTCATGCACCTCGTGATTAAGGTGAATTCGGATAAGTGATTTAAGCATATTTCTAACTTGGACTTAATAAAGTCTTTCATAGGATTACACTATCGTGAATTTGTACTTTTGACTCGTCACGAGGCAGAAAAGTTAGCTGATTGAGTATTAACACTTTCGGTTAACCATAATTGGTTTGATAATAGTCGAGATTATCTAGAGATCTCATTCCTACCCTTTAACAATCGAAATTACAACCTCTAAGTTTAGAGCGTGAGTATTTTCCACTATCCCCACGAGTTGAGATTGTCCCTTTTTTTTTTCTTGTATATAATTTGATGAGTGAAGGGGGAAATCCCACATTTTTACTGACAATGGTCTAGTAAAATGAGGTGAAAAACCCAACAAAAATTCACAAGAAAGTATAATAGGAGAAACTGGAAAAAAAACTATAAACGTGCAGCAAAATTAAACCCTTAACTAGAATAGGAAAAACTTAAAATCTTCAGGGACCGTTTTGTGTGAATTAATCGCCCATATTTGTCGCGACTCAGCAAACTCACCCCCTCACTTCGGATCAACCAGGGCCGGCCCTAAGTTTTTTTCTGAAAACAAACTAAGTCCGGCGTATCTTTTCTTAAAAAGTTTGAAATGAACATGAAAAACTAGTATTATAGAAAACGAAAAATTAATGGCAACATAAAGACAACCGTTTATTCCTACCGATTGCATACGAAATTGTAATAGTAATTTACAATTGTTCCTCTTTTGATAAAGGAGAGATCGTCCACTCTTGCTGAAGAGTTGGCAAAACAAGAGAAGAGAAAACACATGTTTCTCAAAGTCGGAAAATAAAAATAAAATAAAATAAAGTTAAACCTAAACAAATTAAAATCGAACCCTCCCTAGAACAACCCCACAGTTTCTCCCAAATCCATTAGGCCACTTTGCCCTTGGTTAACACATTCGTCAAATAACCAATTCTCGATAAAGGATAGAGGAACATGATTGCCATTGTTAATTAATATAGATTTGCTCTCATCTTGAAAGATGACATTTTCAGTGGTAAAATTCGCATTCTCGTCTATTGAAACAATCTCGGAGTTTGAAAGATTATTTAAGGTGAAAATAGAATCAAACCCGCCCGCTTCACTAGGACTAGAGCTCCCTCCCAGAGGGGTATTAAG
Organism: Primula vulgaris; assembly: GCA_963920805.1. Taxonomy (NCBI): domain Eukaryota; kingdom Viridiplantae; phylum Streptophyta; class Magnoliopsida; order Ericales; family Primulaceae; genus Primula; species Primula vulgaris. Next base: position 48,402,587 of record OY987212.1, read on the forward strand.
GGAATTTTGGGTAGTCGACTCGGAACAGCTTGTTTGAGATGATTTATTATTGCTACTATGTGAACTTTTCACCCAATTTGTTAGCAACTTGGCAATATTCTCAGTGCTTGAGGCATATATTGATGAGCTAGTTGAGTTGGAAAATGTTGAAGTATTTAAAGGTATAAGTTCCGTAAAATCACTAGTTTTGTTGTCAAGCGAAAGTGCATCACTTAAGGCTTGTTTGGCCATGTTAATATCAGTTTGCAGCCTCCTTTCCCACTGGCCTTTGGAAATATTTGAGCGAGAATTCGTCGAAAATTCATCATCATGATCATGGCCTTGAAGCTTTATGAGCTTCTTTTTCAGATGGGTATTCCAGTAATTTTTAATGTCATTGTCCGTTCTCTGAGGGAGATATGAAGCTATAGCAGCCCACCTGAATGCAGAAATAAATTGCATTAGTAATTTTTATATACTTTTGCACGTTTGTTGGTTCTCTGAGGGAGATATGAAGCTATAGCAGCCCACCTGAATGCAGAAATAAATTGCATTAGTAATTTTTATATACTTTTGCACGTTTGTTGTGTAAAGAAATTTTAAATGTTTACATCAAATTTAAATAAGAGTTATATCACAAAACGGGTGGACGCCTCCAGATCCAAAAATACTTTTGACGGTTAGTTAATGTTACTTATAATAAGTTCTTAATAAACCTATACTTCATTTAAAATTTCAAAAACTGGAGTATATTAATAGCAAATTTCTAGTATTATTTTTTGGATATGATAAACCAGAGTCTTGAGGAACATATTACAGTTGTTGAACTATAATAAATTTATCAGATCTCTTTAATCTTCAAAACATTTGAGAAAAAATCAATTTTTTGTTGGGTTGTAGTTTTCAATCAAACTTAACTCTTTCTTCAAACTTTTTAAATTAGAATAATTTGCTAAAAATCACCACAATACCACATACTGCAGATCTTGCAATTCTACAAAGTTCGTAAACATAAATAGTTTTATAAAAAATTAAATAAATGGTTTTACTCTTGATTACCTATTGCCTAATAGGGCTTGGAGGTGTATGATCATCTTCTCCTCCCTCTCGGTAAAATTGCCACGTTTAATCCCCGGACGGAGATAATTAGTCCATCTCAGCCTACAACTCTTGCTACATCTCAACAAACCTAAAAAAACAAAAGCATAATATAAGCAGCTAAAATAAGGTAATAAGTAACAGGCTTCAAGACGCTGGTACGGTAATGATACATACGCTACTTCTATACTCATGACCACATTAACCACATCATCAATCTTATGTTGCGGAGAGCAAAACAATTTTACACCAAACATGTTTGTGTGTTTAAACGTTTGTTATATTTACATTTCGATCCCCATAAATGTGGCAAGTAGTGTGTAAATAGCGCACATATCATTACCTTTGGTAAGTACCACACCATTAAATAGACTTCAATGTTCAAACCAACCCCAACTTGCATGGTAATCAGTAAAAAAAAAAACAAGTAAAGAGGCATGAAAGTTTTTGAGTACAGAGATATGAATTGGAATTTTGTGCTTTAGTTGTTTTGTGATAATTATTTATTAGTGTTAAACATCCACAAATTTTCCAAAAATTCACTAAACTTAGCCTTTCTTAATTAACAGGTGTAAAACATATGAAAACTTGTAATTTTTAACTATGATAGATTTCTAAGCTTACACCAATAAGTTTGTATATTAAATAGCACTGGTTTTTTAGAGGCTTTAGTTCTTTAACTTCAAAATATTGTCAAAAGCTAAATCAAAACAATTGATGCAGTTTTGATCAAACCCTAGACAAAAAGAAAATCTATATATATAAACCAAAATCTTCCATACCAAACAACCAAAACTATTAGAAAGTTAAATTCCATAAATTTAGCATACTAATCTAGGTTGAAGCTATATCTTTGTTGGTTAGTCCTCTAATTTTCAAAAAACAAAACTCAAAATTTAATTACCATACCAGTATTAGTAGGAACAGCTCTCCAATTCCCAGGTCCATGTTGTTGAATGTGAGATACCAAAACTATATCCTCCTCTGGAGTCCATGGCCCTTTCTTAACCCCTTCCTTATCACAACAAGGAGGCCTTCCCATCTCTAATTAAATCTCTCTATATTTTAAATAAAATCTTAATTTATTTCTTTTGTATTTCCTTCTTTTTTTTTTTAGTAGAAGAAAGTCTCAAGAGAATCGTTTTAGAAAAGCTGAACCTTGTCTATATATTTATATAGAAGTGTATTAAATAAAGAGCAGTGAATATGCTGACCAAAAATGAGAAAATAAGGTAAAAGGTCTCTGGGGCAATACTCCAAAAGAGTCAAATAGGGAGAGTAAATGAGCATTTACTCATTTCTTGCAAAAGTCAACTGCATGCTTTGATGATAGAGATAAAGCAGAGAAATAACCGCGTAACATTGAATGAGATTACTGTTTTTTTTCTACCAAGCCCTAATCTGCTTTTTTTTTCATTTAACTTATTAGTATGACTATGATTTTAGCCTTTAAATTTTATTGATTTTGTTCAACCTACCTACCATTACATACTTTTTATGTTTATATTTTATTACATATTAATAATATTTTACTACTTGTAGAAATAGTCAGGAGATAATTAACACTCATCATTTCGGAACAACATTGTTTTTGTTTTGCGAGGTTTTTTCATCTATGTATTTTTTTTTATATATATAATTGGTGGCGAAAACACACATTTTATTAATATATGAAATGAAAATGTGTGTGGGGTGGGGGAGGGGGGAGACCGTATAAAAAGACATGCAGTAGAGTAGTATTATATGGTTTCACGACGGAAACATAAATATGCGTCTTGTTTTTTTCTTTTCGAGATGTATAATGACATGTACTTGCATTATACGTCTCGTACACGCTATACAATACATATCCTTGCATTTATGAGTTTCTGCTCTGGATTTAAATGAAACTAAATTTGACCAAGTAATATGAAGGGAGGCGGAGTTTACTTTCCCCTGGTATATATATACTTATTTTTGAGTGTGAGTATCTGTAGGGTGCATCTTTAAAACAGTTATCTTATTTGATTGTTTACGAAACAGTCAACTTAACCACCGTTAGAAATTATTTGGAGTATAATGCAAACAAGGCATAACAGCTATAGTTTAAGCAATAGTTCAGTTTTATTGTATGAAACCTAGCTACATCGGGACTTACTAGGTGTTAGAAATTAGAGAAGATCGTTGGGCAAAAAATGAGATAATTAATGCTTTCAACGTAATTCTCTTTTTTCTATAAAAATATGTGCATGGATCAATGCTATAACTGCATGAAAATTTATAACAAATTGTTCCTTTACTAGTAAAATCCACCTTTTTGCATAGAACATCTAATTAATGACGCTATGAACTGCTTTAGGTTAGTCAAATAGGTTCTAATTTCCTTTAATAATATCTAAATGTGCAATCTCTCTTCTACCTCTTCATTAATTTGTCGGGTTTGCAACTAGTACTCGAAAACTCTTTGATGATCATAAGCCCAAATTAGTCGACATCAAGTATGTAGTATGTACTACATAATAAATGGAGTATAACTCTTGTGACATAAATTTATAGTGTACTAAGTGCCGGAGCCGCACTATAAAATAATATTGATTTTAATAGAGTTAAAATCCGTCACAAATCTATCATAAATTCACTATCATGTCATAAAACTGTCACAAATTCACTATCCTATTACAAACTCATCATAAAAACCGTAGCTAATAAGCTCGTCACAAAAAAAAAACGTCACAATTCTCCTAATGATTTGGACATCTTTTTTGTAGTGCCGATCAAGCCCGGGTAGTAAGTGTGACTGCCCAAAAGCCATCAAAACTAAAGGGATGGAAAAATTTCATTTCTCTTATATTATGTATATTTCTATAGATATGTATCTACATTTTGGCCATACGTAGAAAAATACAAAAGAATCCGTACATTTGGGATCACAAGGCCAAGTCGACAAGATTTGAAAACTATTTGTGTAAAAATTAATAAGTTTGAATCAAGGGTGTATTATCGTTTTTTTTTTATCATAAAAATATATTTTAAGAAATAGTATCAATCAAAATATAAGTATCCTTGATTTTGTCCATGTTAGTGAAGGGATTTGAACTAGTCCAAAAAGTTGTGAACTTTAATTTAATTGCCGACAAAATACATCCTTATGTCAAATATCACCATCGCGTATTGAGAAAATGAAAGGTTTGTTTTACTGTGCTTGTTAGACCCAACATTAAATGATGACAACATTGTTTTAGAGGCATTGTATGCCTATCTTAACATAGAAAAGATACCCAACATTTAATATACTTGCCTCAACTTTTTTTTACCTAAGCCATTTGTATTCTTTTCGGGAAAAGAAAATGAGTAAATTATGCTTTACTGATCTGAGTTTTGATCAATTTTAGGATAAGTGATATAAGTTTTTGTAATTTCGGTTTTGTGACTTAAGTTTAACTTTGTTAGCAATTTAGTGACCTGTCATCCTATTTTTCGAAAAAAACAACATATTTCTTGCTAAAAAGACTAAAATACCCTAAGATTTTACCCTTGTAGTTAACACACGTGAGGGCACGTTATAGCACGTGTAACGTATTCCGTCCACTGAATTGACGCAAGGTCACTAAAACAATACAAAAGTTAAACTTAGGTCACAAAATCGAAATTGCAAAAAGTTAGGTCACTTATCCAGGCCATTAAACCATAATTTAGCCAAACAAAAGCGACCTTCAAAATTTTATTTGCATGTCTAAACTTAATACTCCATTTAATAGGAAAATCTTGGCTGTGATCTCCTTTGTTTGTGTCAGGGGCGGATCTACAGTGGTACAAAGGGGTGCGGCGTGCACGTGCACCCCCACAATTTACGAAATTATCAGTTTTTCTATAGAAAATTTTAAAATTATGTCGTCACCCCATAAAATAATATTTTGATTTGTGCAACCCGTTATGGTTAATTCTGGCTCCGTCCCTGCTTTGTGTCGTTCCGTCAATGTAGATTGAAGGGGACGGAATGGGCCAATGAAGGTTAGGATACGATAAAAAGACTTGAATGGATTAAAAATTACGCGGATAATGGATTTTCCTCACAATTGCGTCTTGACGAGTTGCCAAATAATTAAAAAAATTATCAACATGCTTCTACCTAAAGTCGTTTAGTATAGAGTCCAAATCTTATATCTCATATTTTCTGCCCCTTTCGTGCCCTCTTGCTTATTTTCACTCAAATTTTAAATTTTCACAACTTATACCGTAATTCTATAAACTTTTATAGTATATTGTATTCAAATTTTAAAATATTTGAACATAATATTGTTTTAGACATTTTTTTTAATATTCAATGTTTAATTTACACAAATTTATACTTTTATTTCAAAATAAATTTTGTATGGATTTTATTTTAAAAATAATTATTAGAATGTATTGATACATGTATTATAGTAATTGTAAAAAAAAATTCAAGTTTTTTAGAATTTTTTTTTGGATAAAATAAGTAAGAGGGCACGAAATAGTGTAGAGAAATGGGATAGAAGATTTGGATTCTTTAGTATATCAATGTACGGGAAAAAAAGACAATCCTTCACAATCACATATCCACATTCATAAACAATGCCAGGTGACTTAAAGCTAAGAATTCCCAAAAAAATGTACAATTTCCAAAAATAAAAGAATATAAGTATTTTTATTTTATTTATAAGTAAATACTTCCCCGTCCCAATTTATAAGAATATAGATACGTTCAATTTTGCAATGCAAAATTTGTGTTTTTTAAATGTCGGAATTGTAAATTTTAAAAGTTAGTTACATAATTAACATATTAAATTACATGAATAATTTTTAAAAATTACACTTGCGACATTTAAAATATATCAATTTTGGGTTGTAAAATTATACGTATTTTGATTGTTACTTATAATTTGAGACGGAAATCATAAATAAAAGGAGTGAAAGTCAAACCCAATGGGCTTCCAACATTTAAAATATATCAATTTTGGATGGTAAAATTATACGTATTTTGATTGTTACTTATAATTTGCGACGGAAATCATAAATAATGTCAAACCCAATGGGCTTCCAAATCCCACTCACGTAACATCGTTGACACGTGTCTTGGTTTAAGTGGAAATAAAATTGAAGAAATGTAGGTCATGGACCAACTCATAGGGAGGTCCATAATTGGACTACTAATTGGCATTTAGAGCCAACTATTGCAAATGTTTTATCTAAGTTGTTACATTTTAGTGTTAAGCCCCAATTTTTGTCTCATCTTTTTACTTTCTACAAGCCCAGGTGTAACAATGAAATCGTAAGAAAAAATTGAAAACGTTTGTGTGTCCTACCGTTAAATAGAAATATAACATTAAATATACTTTTTTTTTTTGAAATTATCGACTAATAATAAAAGCCCAATAAAATAAAAGATGAGAAAACCCTTGTTTTGCCTACCCTTAATTAAAATAAATATATAATAATGTTCTTTCTTAAAAAATTCATATATAACTTATGCTTAGATCCTTATTCTTTTTATTTTATTTCCTTTCTTTCCTTCGGTTACATCTTAATCCACACTTAGATGCTTTTTAATTCTATTTAACGGCTAGTAAAGAGAGAGTCTGAATACTCTCTTTTTGCGGGGAGTCTGAGCCCCCTTCTCTGAGGTGTACACGGCTCATACTAAAACGACAAAAATGTGATACAATCGACCCGTATATCACAAAAAACGGTTAGGTTGCAGACCGAAATAGTTACATATTTTGCTTTCTAATGCCTTAATCGAAGACTGTATGATGACAAAATTCGGTCATATATTATTATTTAGTGGCAGATTTGTAACAGAATTGACAATTTGGAAACCTTTTGTAGACTCTATGGTTCCAATTTTCTAGAAACAAAAATTAGAGATGAAAAAATGGATATTAATGGTTTTTCTAGACAAAAACCGGGATTTTAAACATGATGAGAATAGGGAAGATATAGCAAAACATGAAAACCTGTCATTTGAATCTTGCCCCTATGTGGGTACCTTATGCACAGAACAGAGATGACTTATTAGGAACAAAACACATGTATGTTTATATATCGATCTGGTCATATAATTATACTAAATGGAAATGATCAGTGAAAAATAAACAACCATTTCAATTGCTGAAAAGACACTAATTATATAACAGACTCAGGTTTTCATTACGTTATCCGTGTCGAACACTACGATAATTTTGTTATTCATGTTCCGAGACAAATTAATCTATAGATCATTGTATATAATGTCCCGCTGATCTCCTTTTAATTCTCGTCAAACTAAAATAAAAGTTGTGGAATGAAGGCCACACTTTAGTTTTAACGTTTTCCGTTTTGCACATCTCATCTTAGCCGATTGGTATTAATCCAACAACCCGTAAATCGTAATCAAGATTTTAAGCTGCAGTTGCTCCTTTATTCAGCAGTGTAACCATTTTTTTTACTGAATTTGAGAATTAAGATTATTGCATTAATCACTTAGCATTTCCTACATTAAAAGAGCAGTAACCTTGTTTACTGCATTTAAGATTAATGCATAATGCACTAATCACATTACGTGTTTACATCAAAAAGTAATTGACCAGGCCATCATTCTTTTCATAATACAAAGAATAATTAATGTTGCAGCAACTTGTCGTCCTGGGAGGCATATATTACTTCTACATGACACGTTTGTTCTCATAAGTCACTCTCTAATAATAGATGTGACGATGTATTTAGGCTAACAAGACTGAGTCACTGAAGGTATTTAAGTATGGGGACTGTGTCATGTGCATTTCAAATGTCAAAATAACTCATTCATGACTCTTTCCCATATTCATTAAAATGGCTATTATCAGATTGAAAATTTGGTGACATTTCAATAATAGCTTACAAAATAAACATATAGTTGTTTAATGCTCAATGTATGAAATTTCTCCTTTCCTGCAACTAGTCTAAAACCATAATTTTCAAAGCTCCAATGGATATAACACCTCGGGATAATCAATCAAGTGGTGTATAAAGTTAGTCTAGCGTAATAAGTTGTGGATGTCATGTATATCATGACTGAAGAAGGCTTTACCAAACCTGATTGATATCGCGAGTGCCAAATGGTTGAACTCAAATGATTTTTTTTAACACGATAGCATTAGGATTATATTAATTAAAAGCTCAACTTCATTCTATGCATAATGTTGATTCGAGAATATTAATTAAACATTACGAAGTACTCGAAAACGTTTAGGGTAGGGCCGGTAGGTTAAACGAAAAAGGTCCGCTGTCAATAAGCTAGATGCAGGAATTGAAAAAAAGAGGAACCAACAATATAAGAATATATAAGCCATATAAGTACAAGTTAATAGCTTCTCTTGAACTTTTATGCTCACGTTACCTATTCTCTATTTTTTTGCTTACATGTGTGGTCGCCAAAGACTACGCTGCACTTATTTTGCAGTTATACCCGAGTGAGTAAACTGTTCGCCTGCAACTTTCTAACTTAGCTAGCTTGAAAAGCCAAAATTTGGCTTAGAATCTGCAACCAAACACATCGTTAAGTTTGGCTCAGCGAAAGTTGAACTGCCCGATAAGTTGGCATATTTTCCAGGTACAAAATGTTGACGCTTACAGTCGCCTAAATGTAGCTGTTGCTTTCGTAAACTGAGATACCTTGCCTGCAGTTTATGAAACAAAGAAGTTGTCATATCTCAGCTTGCGAAAGATATTGGGTTCAGTCAACTAAAAAAATATTCATCTTTTCAAGGCAAAAAACAAAACACGGAAAATTCATTTCTGGGGAATGGTAACGTGTAAACCTCATACATAATAAACCAGAAAGGTTGAGCTTCAAAACTGCAACCAAACAAGCAATTGTCGATAGTTAAAGTTAATATGCGATGCTATGAGCGCGAACACACGAGCAGTTATAGATAGATACATGTTCATGTTTCAGTTATCACATTAGTTTTTTTTTTGTAATCAGTTATCAAATTAGTTATATGTAATTATTCTTACAATTGGAAACACTCATTGTACTTTGAAGTAAGACAATTGGCAAGACTTAAACACTATGAAGACTTAACATCTCATTAGGTAAGATGTCATCATCTAAAATTAATGCCTCCTTAGGAGTCTAAAAACAACAACTTGTGTTGATTATCTCAAGCATTTAGGTCCCTTCTTTTTCCAGATTTTCTTGTTTGTTATCACTGTCAATTCTTCATGCTTTCATTTCAACTACTGCAAGAGCAAATATGAGATTAATGCCCATAAATCAGTTGTTCCCTAATAGTGACTGGCGACTGCAAAAGTTAAAAAGAAAAAGAAACGATCTTCAATAAGTGTAAGGATTTTTTTTTCTATATCTGCCTGAATAACTTTCCTACCCAAAAGATTTTCTGGAGTGACATTTCAACCTTGTCAGTCTTACAATTTGGGAAACTTCACCGGTTGGTTCTGTACTGTTGTCTAGTTGAAAAAGTTGCTAGAATGCTGAAAAGTGGTATTTCCACATATTCCTTATTCTAATGTAGTGAACCCTTATAAATATGATTTCCAACCTTAGTAAAGTCTATAGAATATATAAGTATATAAGTAACACAACAGCAATTGTTTGTAAAAGAGTAATGCTATGTTCACATACCCTCCAGATCCACCTCCACATTCGTGAGGTGGATCTCCAATAAAAAGCCGTCGTGGTGGATTACATTTCAATAGTCAACATTCACAAATAGAAAAGCAGATAGAGGAACTATTACAACCACTCAAATGTACCAAGATCAGTTTTCGTCATTGTCCATAAACTTCTTCCCAGACGCTTATAGTCCAATCACTTTCTTAGTCATAAATTATGAATGTGTATGGCTTAGGTACAAATTGGAGTTGTGAGATTGTTCTGCTACAATCTCAGTTTTTGGGACTATATGCATATTTACTTTACAGACCACGCAGTACGATAGCCTCTAACAACATAATAGGATAAGTAAATAATTGACCTGGAATTGTCTAAATATCCTAAAAACCTGCAATTTTCTCAAAAAAACAAGTATCCACCCTAAGTTCCCGGCTTATGAGGCCAAAAAAATTGATAAGTAAGTTGACATTTGATACAAGCACAAAATATTTATGGTGCTAGTGTATATTTTCTTTTCATTGCTAATATAGTTAACTGCCCAAACAAGGGTGGAGAGATAAATAAATAAATAAAATCGCATCTGAACCAGAAACCCAAAAAGAATGATTTCACGTACCCTTCTATACCCCACGTAGAGTATAACGTAAAGTATTACACAATTTACATACTTTTTGAAGTTTAATTGTTTTTCAAAACAAGTCCAGCAGTTGCAAAATGAGTAATCTGCCTAATACACACTAGTGGGAGGACCTCACAAGAACAAGCCAAAGTTCATTTGCAGTAATAAGTAATTAAGGATATTTATTCTAAGCAAAGGAAAAAGCTAAGTTCATCTACTCATTTAGATTAACACTTCAGGTTTCTAACAAAAAAACCAAATGTACTGCAACTTACAAGTAAAATAGAAAAATAATCAGAGCTCAAAAACTGCAACTAAAGTGTACTCCAGATAAGCATATTGGCAAAAGACTAATTCAACACTATGACGAGTTGATATCTTCTTAGGTAACTTGTCAAACTCAGAGATTAATGCCTCCTTAATATCCTATAAGGACAACTTGTGCTAGTCGTCCTATGCAATTAGGTGACTCAGTGTCAATTCTGTGTTCATAATTTCATATCTACTCATACTGCAAACGACAATCTGATATAAATCCCCATAAGCAAGGTGTTCCCTAAGAGTGTGACTGCTAACTTTTATCTTTTTCTTTAATAATGATAAGGCTAGTTTTTATAGCTGCTTTAAAAAAAAGTGTTCCCAAAATCTCTAGTTATGCTTCAGCAATATGCGTATGTACGAAATGGGTAAGTTTTGCTTGAGGTATTTATAAAGACAAATATAAATTGATCAACGCAATTCTGCTCCTTTTAACTATCTTTCACTTTATTTGCCACTACATTAACAAGTCACACTCCTCGTTATGTAAAGAAGTAAAGAACGTTAATAATATTAAAGAAGGAAGTATTAGGAAAAGGAAACATGGTAAATTACAAAAGCCTCCATGGTGGAGCTACTCAATGATATAGACATATAGTCAATATTCACTAAAGTAGAGAGCTGACATCCCAAATGTGCCAAAGATACGAGCTAAAGTCATTATTTATAGCCAAATCCTCAAAAGATTAGAATGTAATCATTTTCTCTTTCCTTTTTCTCATGAAAAGTTTATGTACATACTAAATTCATATTAGACTGTTGTTAAAAATGAAATTTAATCAAAAACTATAGTGCGCTCGCCGCAGAGGCAAAACAAAGCTCGCGTAAATCACCACGGTTTTTATATTCGCTATAGTCCTGAAAGATTATAAAGTTACGGGCTTCAACCTAAGTATATGTAATTTTACATGGGCACAAAATGATTGGAGATCATTTGAATCTGACATGGTCTACATTTATACATATATAGCACACACTTTATGCATATGTTTAAAGTCACTGATTCATCGTTGTGCTCTCAATGATGTTTACACATCTTTCTTTCTCTATCCCACAAACACGGTCTACATTTATACACATATATAGCACACTTTGTCCATAAGAAGTTTAAGCTACAATCTATCTGCAAGTCTAAAACTCTGCCAATAGTTGGTAAATTTAAGAAACGAGAAACGATTCGTTCTTTACAACTACAACACGTAATGAGAGGGGGTAGTTCAAATGTATTTAAGATTATCTATATTCTTGTACACTCTAAAACACAAGTTATTGAACAAGTGAACAAGTTTTATGTAGAAATTAAGAATAGTATAATGGTGTACCTCTCCGGTAACTTTTAAGTCGATTTCTAAATTTTCGACTCAAAATTCTCTACCAAAAACTTGTAGAGCTCATCTGCGACATCACTCGGATACTCTTCTTGAGGGAGAAGGGCACCCGGGACTTCAACATACTTTCTTACTCCTCCAACTCCTCTTAGAGCTTCCATCTCAGCCTTCGATCTCTTGGGAGCGCCAAGTGTCGACATGACAAGAACGGGAATGTTTTTCTCATCTAATCCAGAATATAGCTCAACAAATTCCTCTCGTGACTTTACGGGGTCTAGTAATCCAGTGAGGAAAGCTGCAGGGGCGTAGCGTGCACCCTCACGTTTCGTGAGAGAGTATCTGCTTTCAATAATGTAAGGGGTAACGTTATCGGGGTTTGCATACACGTGAGATTTGTATTGTGATTGTATTGATTTTTCGTTGCTGACTAGCATGTTGTACATCATCCATCCGAGGGCAGGTGCCCTTAGAGTCCCTCTGAGAAGTCCATACCTATTACATAAAAAGCCTTAAGTTTGATCGATAAAGTAAATTGAGAAATATATCATGTATCACTAATTTTGATACCAAGTCTCACTATGTCTAACTTTTGTTGAAATCAAATCTTAGCCCTTCCCAGCCTCAGAAATGTGGCCTTTTAGGTTAATGATTATTCAAAAATTGATGTATGTCAATATATAATTGGAAACAGGGGCTGTTTATTGGAATTTTTTATTTTGTTCTATTAGAAAGCCAGAGACCACATTTGAAATAGAGAATACAAGTTATGAGGCCAAAATGTATGTTTTCTTTAAGATAATATAGTAAATGCTGGTGTAAGAGAGAAGAATGTGTAGATATGTAAAGTGATCCTCATGTTTTAGCCACTTTGAAAGAGAAGAATGGATGGCATATAAGCCAGTGGCTCAACGACTATTGTTTTATTCATGTTAGTCTACATGATTATAAAACAAGATCACGTTAGGTTACATGCAGTATATACTAGTGCACATTAGTGTCATGTTGCCACCAAATCCCTGATTGAGTAACAAGATTGATGTTATTGGAATACAGTTGGACCAGTGCGACCAAATTTCCCATCTATTGGGTAAGAGAAAAGGAAATTTTGCCTAATGAAAAATCCAAGTATGGCCTCTATATAGTTTAGAACAGGATCTATAACACAGGCCCAAACAAGTTGCTATAAGTTGATCACTGGGTTGTGCTTTGGTTCAGGACGGATTTTCAATTCACTTTTTTCTAAATAGTAACTGAACCAAAAACAAAAAATTATCAACAAACCATATATTCTATTGAAAGTTTATGATTGTGTGCAAAAACTCAACAGCCAAAATGCAAGCAAAATGATAGTACCTTGGTAGCAAATTGGGAACATTATCATTAACTCAGTGCTCACCACTGTAATGATTTTGTTACACAAATGATTATACATTCATTTTATCTCAAAGGATTTTTTGAAGTTACTTGCAGAGAATATCAACTACACCCTAAAACAAGAACAAAAAATGCTCAACAGACAACAAACTATCTGTTCTGGTGATATGGTAAGAATTATGCCTTATGTTCCCTAAAATCAGCAACAAAACGTTGGCCAGAAAGTAGCATCTCCATTACAAATTTAGTTACTTTTTCCACATCAAGTGGCATGTAGAGTTTAAGTTACCTTGATTCCATTTTTGAGTCTCGACCAAAGACAATAGGAAGGGGACCAGCCCATGTTGGTGCCACAGAAGCAATGCCAGCTGGCATCACTAAACCCTTTTTCGCTGCACGGACCGTAACTGTGGCGGCGTGTCCTCCTCCAAATACCACCAACTCGTCATCTGATCCAATTTAAATCAAAACTTGAGTGCTTTAGAACCAAAACCGAAAGTGTTTTATTCCAAATTTCTCTGTAGTGTAACACATAATTCTTAAAAGACAGATGAAACATGTAAACCAGAATGAATTTATCATAAGAGCTTATTTGGTTGCAGCTTTTGAGCAAATATGCTAGGTTTTTACGAGGTTCAGAAGAAAACTAGGTTAACCCAGCTTACAGCTTCCAGCTTATTCAGGCCAAAATCAGAAGACCTCAGCTTTTAAGCTGGTCAACCAAATAAATTTCAACCTATAAGCAAAAATTTGATCCTACAAGGTGCAAACCAAACAAGGCCTACGTATCTAATTTTAAGAAAGAGAGAAGAAGAAACCCCTTATGCAGTACTTATTAGTCGGTCAACTGTATGATGGGGCGATTGAGCCCGAACTTACGAAGGTTCTTATTTTAAGCTTCTGCAGAAATTGCTTGCCGATTTTCGAAGAAAAAAGTGAAGGAAAATTATAAGAATTGAAATACAATTAGTTGAAAACTTTACAAAAACTCACAAAGACTACACGTAGCAAACTATGAAATTAATTATTTGTCCAACTAAGCTTAACACAGACAAATCGTGTATAGTGGAAAGTATAATAGCTTCACACTCTTATTCGTTCAGCCAAAAGTAAAATTGATATAACCATCTACCAATGGCAAAAATGATGTATAAATACGGTTCTTAGTCAAAGAGCATAGCCATTATTTGGTCCTCAACACATCAACCAAATTTGAGCACCAAATAAGATATTGGAAACATATAAAAGCATAAAAAAATACTGAAATTTTAACAAACCTGAGCAGCTTACAGGGCTGTCTGGCGCATTAACAAAGTCAGCTAAGAATTTTTCCATTATATCAGCAGTGTAATCGAGCTTGGGCCTATCAGAGTAACCCAAACCAGGCCAGTCAACTATAGTAGCACGCCAATTAATTTTTCCATCTCTCTCAATTATATTGTTAGCCACTGATCTCCACTCTTCAACTGTACTAACATCTGAAATGGTTGGTACCATTAGGATATTCTTGGTATGACCAGTGCTCTTCTTTTCATGTTCCTCGTAATATATTTTTATCGTAGAATCTTTGAAATTCCATTGCCAATAGTCCGTCTGAAAAATAAAAATAAAATTATACTTACCAGACCCTCAATGTAATAGATGTTTGCTCTACTCATAATACAGTATTACGTTCAATTTCTATACATCTTGCTTATCATACCTGAGGCAAATTAACAATATGTCATAAGAGAAAATGGAAAATGGTACAAAGTTGAACCCCTTTTAATGTTTGGTAGAACCTTTCTGGAGGCCCCCCAATAATTTGGAACCAAAAAAAGTGAATAATTTGTTAATAATTACTCAATTATAGAAGTGAAAACCTTACAACACAAATAGAAGATGACACTTTCTAGAAGTTAGCTCCAAGTCTAATTAATTACAATGGTTTTGCATAGAAAGATTAAAAAAATCCCAATGCAAGTATATACAGGCCATAAAAAATAAAACAATTGGGAAAGATGTTCTGTGATCTCATTTCCTACTCAATACTTTACTGGGCTTGCAATGTGATTCCTTTCTCATCCTCGAATGATTATAAAAGGATAGGGTCTTTCATCAATTAGTAACTCAATTTTAAGTCTCTAACACGAATACGCTTTCCCTATGCTAATACCCAAACACACTCAATTTATCAGCTTCCCTTTCACTTCAATTCTCCATAAACAATGTAAACTTCGAATTCTTAAGCTTTTGAACCCACAATAGTTTCAAAGATAGTGCAGATTGTTCTTCTCCTACCTGTATCAAATAGAACATGCTGAGCCAGATCTTCTTCATGGAAAACCTGATTGATTTAGGTCGGGAAAATCGTATGAATTTGAAATACAATCCCAATAATCCACATCAGATTTCCAATGAGCCAAAAAGATTGTATCTTTCACTATGCATTTATATGATACTCAATTCAACATGTATTCAGACAAGTATAATTGAACTTTAAAATTTTACAACAATCTTAGAGATATCATATATATTACTAGTATGATACTATATTGCAGGATCAAACTAGGTGTAGACATTCGAGGGGTATAGTCCGATAAAAAGATGAAAAAGGTAGGTTTTTTCTCTATAATTTGAATCAAAATCTCGCCTTTCCACGATAAAGTTATTGGTTCCGTCCCTGATTGCATATAATGATTTATAATGAGCCAGAGATATTAGATTTACCATCATGCTGGTACAATGTTAATAATATCTCACTCACTTTAACATGTATGACATAACACCCTTAAATAGTTAAATACAATCATCAAACAAATTAAAAACATTAAATATTCTCCAAACTTAATGATCAGAAACAATAATAGAAATAGTAGTTTTGTTAACTTTTTATCAGAAACAATAATAGAAATAGTAGTTTTGTTAACTTTTTATTATTGTTAACTAGTGACACATCACCATTTAAAAAGCATGACCATGTATATTTGTATATTAAGTTAAACACTCACATTAGTTTTAACTTTAATAATGTTATCAATTTTAACTAAAAATTAATTATTCAAAATATAGTATTATGGATATGTGTTTGAAGAAAATAAATAGCAGTGTGTCATGTACGTGAGAAATAAGAGTTAATTGTGGGTGTGGATATATTTTTTGCCATGTCATCAAGTAATAACAATTAAAAAGATTGTTATATTTAACAATGATTTTAACATCTATAAAGTTAACATACAATTTAACACAACTAATGGAAGAGACAAAATTGCATTGTTAGCTAACATTTTTAGTTAACAATAGAGATAACAAGACACACTCTATTGCAGATGTTGTAAGTATAATAACAGACCTTCATTGAAATGGATGGTTTATCAGCAACAGATGCACCCAATGATGCTGATACTTTAAGAGTTAATGGTTTTGAGAAAAACACATTTTTATTTTGAGAATAAGAAAATTTGTTGAAAGATAGTAATGAGAGTGTTGCCATTATTTATGTATTACAGTATTACTTATGTATGTATATAAATAAGATTGTTTTGGTTTTGACTTTTTGAGTTGAGAGTTATTCTTCAGTTTTTAGAATGAACCTTCACCATTAACGTGGACTATTCATTTCCCTGAGTTTTTATGATCTTTTTTGGAGTAAAATTTACCGTTGATTCAACAAAAAGACAAAATTTCAATGGAATAAACATACAAACACAAAAGCAAACGTTATTTTAATAATTAATAAGTAGTTTTATAATATGACAAAAAAGGTACTTCACTCAAACAAATTATCCTTCCAACTCCGTATTTTTTTTCTTTATAGTATACTAATTTAGAAAAGGTTGTCTTGTTTATAACTTTATATTAGTAATCCATGTGGGTTGAGTCCGGTTCGGGTCAGTTATTAGCAAAACCGAAACCGAGTATAAATTTCGGTTTTGTTTTTTTCGGTTTTTGGTCTTTTTACTTTTTTTGACCGAATCGAACCGGTTTGTTTCGGTCCGGTTTCGGTCTTTCGGTTTTTCTTCGGGGGTTTTCGGTTTCCGGTTTAATTTTCGGTTTTTCGGTTTAATTTTCGGTTTTTTCTGGTTTTTCGGTCCGGTTTTATTGTAAACCGAAAACGAACCGAAAATTTTTTGGTTTTTCTTTTTCGGTTCGGTTCGGTTTTTTCGGGTTTTTGTCTGACCATAATAATCCATATTGTAACCATCGATATTTGGTACTGTTACACATATCTATAAACTAATCACAAGGGTATTCACCCCCTTCGTTTCACCACCAACTAACCCTTATCATTGGTCTAGTCCGACAGCGAACGATCTTGCACCGTGTTGGAGACTATTTAGGTCGATATCAATCTCTATATAACTTGTCGGTATTCAAAAAAGTTGTTAAATTGTTGCGGACACGTCCTTACCGAAACGGGAGTGAGCCCATCGACATATCACTTCATGGATACATTAGGCTGCAAAAGGCGAAAGTTGTGGTAGACCTCATTCTCGATCTAAAACTTGGGGTTTTTAACGAAAGCGCTTGTAGAAGTTGGATCGCTAGATATGGTGATCATTTGAACATTGTTATGAGATCATGATGTTCGGTATAGCCGGATTTAAGTATTGATTAAAAACTAATTAAGATTAAGTACTAGCTAACAATGGGGCGGCCATTATAAATTGTGTTAAGATAAACATAACCAAAGCAATATATGTCTCGTTTCAGACCAAAGAGAAAAACTCATACAAAAGTATTGTATGGTGGAAATAACATAATTATTACTCCAATTCTTCTAACTCTACCCAAAAGTTGTCTTTTTATCCTAAAATAAAGTACGACCAAATCATAGCTTTGTTTATACTTTCATGGACACTAACACAACAATCCTTCCATTTTATCCAAATTACGTGTGTACTTTCAGTTAAAGTTGTACAGTATATAAAGTATTCATTTCGTTGTTCAAGAAAGATAAGTTTACTATAGGGTCCGAGTCATCCGATCCTATACAAGGCTGTCAAGGCATACCATCACAAACAATTTAGGCGAAGCTAAAAATAACTACAAAACAAAGTTTACAAACTAATTAAACGTTGTTTTTTTAGAAGGTAAACATATCCCATTTTCCTCGAGTTTGGTTTCACTTACGTTATGAGTAAATATTTTGTAATAACATGACAATTTTTACATTTACATCGTTATACTGTGTAATAATTTCCAATAAATATCTTCATTTTTTCCAATTAAAGTTAGATATGTACCGAAACTTTAACTACGGCCGACGCATCGATTTTTTTTAAGATCAGCTCTCTCTCTTTCTTCAATTTACAACTAAGAAGATCCAATTAAAATTTATATTAACTCAAAAACCAACAACTACTAAAATATCTTAGATTTAAAAATAAAATAAAAAAATTCTCACTATGATGATGTGGCCCTGTTATATACTTATTTATTTCTTAAGTACAATAATTAACCCACCAAAAGTGGAGTTTTTTGCCAAAATAGGCTACTTGGGACCGAAAATTCCCAGAATGGGCTACCTTTCTTCAAAATTCCCAAAACGGTCTACTTCTGAAAAACGACCGATCGAAATGGTAAAAACGACCGGTCGTTTTTATCATGAACTCTCTGGAACAATTTGGACAAAAAACGATCGGTCGTTTTTACCATTTCGATCGGTCGTTTTTCAACAAAAAACGATCGGTCGTTATTTACATTTCGATCGGTCGTTTTTATTGTGAACTCACTGGAAGAAATCATACCTAAAACGATCGGTCGTTTCTGAAAAACGATCGGTCGTTTTTCTTGTGAACTCTCTGGAAGAAATTTGATCTGAAACGATCGGTCGTTTTTTAGAACGATCGGTCGTCTGTTGAAAAACGATCGGTCGTTTTTCACTGTCGACCGATCGACTGTAAACAATTTACAGAACAAGAATTTTTTGCACTTTTCGACACTGATTTGACAAAAAATATATAAAAACATGATCCCTTTTTGAACACGATCTCTTAAAAAATGATGTCGTAAATTAATATGTTTAGTACGAGAGTGTTGGATCGGATTTTTCCAAAGATTTATAGAACTAGTATTATCACATAAAATGATGTCGTAAATTAATATGTTTAGTACAAGATGTGTATGTGACGTTTTACTAAACATCCGATTTAAAACAAGTAAATGTCACAACATCCGATTTAAAACGAAGTTAACCAAAGCTAAACGATTAAGGAAAACGAACGATCAAATGCAAGCGAAAAATTGGCCATAGTTTTGCCTAAAAACGGTTAATCGCCACAAATGAAAAACAACACAAATAACCCAATCAACTAGATATATATGCGCACAAGTTATAATAACATCAAAATCGCATTTGTAGAATTATAAATACGCAATCTCACAACGTCATACAATTTAACACGTAATGATAAAGAGCAACATAAAAAAGATTCATAACATAAATGCAAAGCGTTTGCTACTTATTACATCAAAAACAACGTTGGAAGAAAATGAAAAACAAAGGAAATACAACGCAAAATAAAAGAGAGGTATTTCTCCCCCTTTGACATCATAAATGAAAAACAAAGGAAATACAACGTAAAATAAAATAACCGCCTAGTCGCGGTGGGAGGTCGCGTCGTCCTCTTCTTCGGCGTCATCGTCGGGACCGGCTAGATCGGGAAAATACTCGTAGAACTTTGCCCGTTGCTCGGCGCTTATCCTATCAATTTCGTCCAAGTCTTCTTGACTTGTGTTCATGGAGCGAAACATGCGTCGGTGGAGTCGCGCATTTTGATATTGGGCGATGTATAGATCGTCGTAGAATTGTTCGGTGCGCGGAGGACGGTTGGAAGATCCGACTTGAGCTTTTCCGCGACCTCGAGTGGGACGAGAAGAGGAAGGCATTATGTGAGACGGGGGAAGGGACTCGGAGGAAATAGGCACATCCTCACGAGCGGCTTGCGGTGTGGCCTTAGGGCCGACATATTCTTCCTCTTCGAGGGAAAGAGTAGTATAGTCGGGGCCGGACACCCGTTTACCAGACCAAGTAATGGTCTTGGCGGTAGTGTTGAATTTTATTGACATTTGGGCAAGATAGGAGGTGTCCCAAATGTGTTTGTCCTTGTTCTTGAACAGGGTTCCACCGGGAACAAGGTTCATGTCTTTTAAGATGGCCGAAATCAAGGCACCGTAAGGTAACCCATTCTTGGATTTCGTTTTTAGCGAATCCATCTTAAAGAATATGAGTGTCGCGAAGTCAAGTTTGACTCGGCGATGGATGCACCCTAAAAGGAAGATGTACTCATTGGTAACATCCGTGAAGTTTGAGGTATGGGGGAGGACAATATGGGAGAGGATATGGTAGGCTAATTTATTTCGGAAGAGAAGGCCGTGAGCTTTGTTAGAGCGATTGTTGTGTGCGGGATGAAATAGTTCATCTTTGAAATCGGTAAAATTAACGATGTTGAGCATTTCGCAAAGTTCGTCACTTTGCTCGTGCACCCCCTCAGCATCGAGGTGTAGAAGATTTCGTAAACGGTCTACACCGTAAACGAAGGGTTGACCATTAAACGATGAACGCACGCGGAGTGCGTCATCATGATCCCTATCAAGAACTAGGTTATGGTAAAATTCGTATATATTTTCAATGAAGAAAGGCTCTTTTAGAGTAAGAATTACATTAAGTTTTTGGAAGTTTAAATCTTGCATGAGAAGAGGAAAACGTTCAAGAAATAAAGGCATGTCTAATGTAAAGTTAGTCAAGATAGCTCTTTTACCCATTGTAGATGGATAGAGGGAAGGAAGAGAGCCGGAAGAGGCACCGGGGCCCGATGGTGGAGCGGTGGAGGGGCCGGTTCGTCGAGCGCGAGGAACACGGGGGCGGCTCGGGGACGGAGGCACGTAGTCGTCCTCATGTTCGTCGACGATGTGTGATTGAGTTTTCTTGGTGCGAACCATGGTTGGAAATTAAAAAAAATTAGGGTTTAGGAAAAATTGGTATTTTGAAAAAAAAGGGTTTTTAAGAAACGGAATCAATCGATTGTTGATTATAAGGATTAATAAGAGAATTGGGTTATATATATGTAGATATTAGGGATTTTTGATAGATTTTGATAGAAAGAGGCGATTTTGAAAGAGAGAGAGGGTTGATATAATTGTTGAATGAAATAGAATTAGGGTTTGAAAGAAGTTAAAGGCTGAAAAACAGAAAAACGATCGGTCGTTTTGTAATTACGATCGGTCGTTTTTGGACAAAAATGTTCCAGTGAGCACACTGAAATTACGATCGGTCGTTTTTGCAGAACGATCGGTCGTCTGTGTAAAAACGATCGGTCGTTGTGTACAGCGATCGGTCGTTTTTGGACAAAAATGTTCCAGTGAGCACACTGAAAAAACGATCGGTCGTTTTTGCAGAACGATCGGTCGTCTGTGTAAAAACGATCGGTCGTTGTATACAGCGATCGGTCGTTTTTGGACAAAAATGTTCCAGTGAGCACACTGAAAAAACGATCGGTCGTTTTTGCAGAACGATCGGTCGTCTGTGTAAAAACGATCGGTCGTTGTATACAGCGATCGGTCGTTTTTGGACAAAAATGTTCCAGTGAGCACACTAAAAAAGCGATCAGTCGTTTTTGCAGAACGATCGGTCGTCTGTGTTATATATGTTAATCAAATATATATATTTATGTTAATTGCACTTATTTATTTATGTTGTTCATTCTACTTTTTATGTTAATTGCACTTATTTATTTATTCATACTTAACAAACCAGTTTATCTTCTCAAAAAACAGTATGAAAAAACACTGAGAATAAATATAGATATTTCATCTTAAAAAAGACAATTACAAGCGGAAAATTAAAATAGTACAAGATACATATTGTCTCGTTGATAAGCGTACAATTACAAGCGGACAATTACAGCTAAAATCATAAGCGTCGAGCACGTATTGGATACGGACACTTACGACAATCATGTCCTCGCCCTTGACAACTAGAACATCTCATACGTGCTCGTCTCTCCGACTGATCCATACCATTATGAATACGAGTAGATCTTGGACGACCCCTTTCTCTTACAAGAGTAACATCCGGAAGAAATAATCTATCACATGAATCCCAATAGTCTTGATGCCGAAGAGGACAAAATTGCGTCGAGTACGTACCTTCGTATGATTCAAGAGTGTAATATTTTACTATGTAAGCTTCCCAATCAAGACGGTTTGCAGCGCATACGGAAAACACATGTGAACAAGGGATTCCATCACTCTGCCACTTACCGCAATCGCATTGCCAAAGTGAAAAGTCGACAACTTGAGTATTGCCTCCCCTGGAATTTCTTGAACTTGTACACACGGAATAAACCCCTCTTTCATAATCGAAAGTAACATTGGTATGACCAATGTCCGACCTGCGTTTCTCTAAAATTTTGAGGATATTGGGACCATATCTTGTGCCGCTGTTTCTCATCCCGATTACTATCTTTTTCCGCTCGCAAAAATAGTGTACCAACTTATAGAAAATAAGCTGCACAGCAGCAGTAATTGGTAAATTACGAGCAGCTTTTAAAACATTATTGAAAATTTCAGCCATGTTTGTGGTCATGTTACCATGTCGCCTCCCTTTATCATGAAAATATGACCATTTTTCCGCAGGCTCTTTTATCAACCATTGATATGCTTGAGGATTCATCACTTTTATTGCTTCCATGATTCTTTTCAATTTTCTTTCTTGTAATTCCCAAATGGCGTTCTCCACTAACTTGTGTAAGTCAGGATCTCCTTTGAAAGCTTTCTTAAAATTATCCAAAAAATGATTTGAACAATATCGATGAACAAAACCTTGACCACGCCAAACTCCTCTCACTGCACTTAGAATACCAGCATGTCTATCCGAAATTAGACAAATATTCACGCGCTCTTTAATCACATGTCGCATAATGTTACAAAGAAAATAGCTCCACGAAATTGTACTCTCCTCAGCAACAAATGCACACCCAATGGGAAAAACATGATTATCTGCATCCGATGCCATGACCAACAAAATCTTACCTTTATACTTCCCATATAAGTGAGTAGCATCAATAGCGATAACTGGCCTACACTACTGAAATGCATCAATAACGGCCTTAAATGTGAAGAAAAATCTGTTCAATACCTCACCCACTGAATTTGTTACCACATCGTAAACTGGCGTTGTCTCATAAGAAGCTACGGTACCGGGATTATACTTTTGAAGCGCTTTCATAAATTTAGGTAAAACCTTATACGAGTCTTCCCAATTTCCAAATATCTCTGCGATTGCTTTTTGTTTACCTAAATAAGCTTTTTTGTATGAAACTGACGTTTCAAAGCGGGCATTCACAATCTCTTTAACTAATGAAATCTTCATCATAGGATTAGTTGTGATGACATTTCGAATGGTTTGGGCAACAAGATTGGAATCTAAATGGGGATGATCAGTTGTAAGCTCGGCATGAATGCATGTATGAGGACCGTTGTACACCGACACTTCAAAAAATTCATGTTTCTTTCTTAGTGAAGCTCGTAGTTTCCATTTGCATTTTTGAGTTTCGGCCAGTTTACAACGAATTTCCCAAAATTTTGCCTTCGAACTTTTAGTGCAAAAATGGATGTTACGTTTGATTAACCAAAGTTTTATTCCCTTTTTCAACATTTCTTTATCCCTAAATAAAAGACCAATAAAAGGATCATTAACTTGAGGATCCCAAAATCCAGGATACATCATATAATTTCGTCTCTGGTTACCATAATTTTCTTGAGTGTCGAACAGTTCATTAAACAAACTTGACATTGGTTGATGCATAGGAATTTCATCGGGAATAGTATTATTCGGCCATTGTGACCCACTTGATTGGTCGTTTTCATCCTCATCCATATACGAGCCCATTTCTTGTACATTTTCTTCGTCATCGTCAGACTCGTTTTCTCTAATATTGACGTCATCGTCAGACTCGTCATCTTCATCATCTGGTTCGTCTCCAAGTTCTATCTCATTTATATTGTTCGACCAATCAATATTATCTGACAATCGACACACTGCATCCAAATGTGTCAAATCTAGTTCGTTGTTCTTAGAATATACCTTTGGCATTGGCTCTTGTCGAATGGGTGTTCTACTTGATGTACCGATTTCATTAGTGGAAAGAATATTATTATACAACCCGTAATCTTGATCAGAAGAGTAAACTTGCTCAATTTCAACATATAACTCTATAAACGTTCTTCCATTTTCTTCTATTAACTCAAGCATGGTTTCCAACGAATCATTATCAACAACAGCCAATCGCATATATTTAAACTCAGTAAGTGTAGTCAGATATGGATAACGACATGTTAAACTCAAACGATTTGAAGTCGATGATACATCAAGTTCCTTAAACAATTTTTCCAAGAATTTGTCGTATGTCGTGTTTCTAGATACCTTAAAATTTTTGTTATAAGAAATATCATAAGATAACCCCTCGCTAATAGTTTCCATCATCGTACCTCCTCAATAACACATAATTGTAGGATTTTTCATTTCGATAACCTAAAACACACAAAAAAAAATTCAAATAATACTCCAAAAACACACAAAAAAAAAACTAAATAAGATTGAAAATAGTGGAAACTGTGTTGAAAAATAGTGGAAAAAACCGAGTCTTTACAAAATATTGACTCTTATAGAAACATAGAGCCTCAACAAAATATCGAGGTTTTACCTGTTTTCGAAGAGCTCTGAGATTTGCTCTAAAATGATCTAAGAGTTCTGGTTTTTTTTTTTCCAGAGTATTCTGGAAAAGTAGGTCTGCAAAAGAGATGAGTTTTTTTAAATAGGAAGTATTTCTGAAAAACGACCGATCGAAATGTAAATAACGACCGATCGTTTTTTGTCTGAAAAACGACCGATCGAAATGGTAAAAACGACCGATCGTTTTTTGTCCAAATTGTTCCAGAGAGTTCATGATAAAAACGACCGGTCGTTTTTACCATTTCGATCGGTCGTTTTTCAGAAGTAGACCGTTTTGAGAATTTTGAAGAAAGGTAGCCCATTCTGGGAATTTTGGGTCTCAAGTAGCCTATTTTGGCAAAAAACTCCCAAAAGTGACCAAAGTACAAAGCCCAAACACATTCATATTTTTGACTATATCCACCGTACACGTGTCCACAAGTACATAAAATACATAGCTTAACAAAAAGGGTAAAATGCAAATAACCCCATAAAACTATGGATTATTTTCAAAAAAACCCAGTAACTACCAGTTATTTCAAATAACCCCCATAAACTATGAAACTTTTGTAATTCACACCCAAGTTCATCTTTAAAATGACACAATTGTTATCCATTTGTTCATTTTGAAAAATTACATGTTTGACATATATAGTTTCTCAATGAAAACGATTTAAGATAACAAGTGTCTTAAAAGAAGTCGTCAGAATAAGCTTTATACAAAAAAAAAAAATCAGAGAGAAAAACTAGTTTTTTTGGATTATTCCTTAAAAAACTACTCGACATACATGAATATAAAATATCCGATTAAAATAAAAAATAAAAAAAACCAAAACGGACCATCGGACGTAACGTTATGTCATTTAAAAGATGGAATTGGGGTTTAATTGTAAAATTTTAATAGTTTATGGGGGTTAATTACAAAAATGAATAGGTATCGGGGTTATTTGCAAAGTATCCATAGTTATAGGGGTTTATTTGTATTTTAACCTAACAAAAACCTCTCCTAAACCCTAACACCCATTCACTCTTTTATTTATATAGTTTCTCAATGAAGACGATTTAAGATAACAAGTGTCTTAAAAGAAGTCATCAAAATATGCTTTATATATAAAAAAAAATTATTTCTGAGAGAAAAACTATTCCTTTTGCATTATTTCTTAAAAAACTACTCGACATGAATGAATATAAAATATCTGATTAAAATAAAATAAAAACAACCAAAACGGACCATCGGACGTAACGTTATGTCATTTAAAAGATGGAATTGGGGTGTAATTGTAAAATTTTAATAGTCTATGGGGGTAAATTACAAAAATGAATAGTTATCGGGGTTATTTGCAAAGTATCCATAGTTAGAGGGGTTTACTTGTATTTTAACCTAACAAAAACCTCTCATAAACCCTAACACCTATTCACTCTTTTATGTTATATATCTCTCTCTCTATCTCTATCTTAATTTATATATATATTTATATTTATTTATATATATATATTTATATATTGAGGTGGCGGAGATGGTAGCGGCGGCGATGGATAAGGGAAAGAAGCAAAAAGTGGAAGAGAGAGAGAATGAAGAAGATGATGAAATTGTTCTTATTGCTCTTGAGAAACTCCATGGTTATCAAGAGGAGCTTGAAAAAGTATATTTTCCTTAAATCTATATTTATGTATATACATGTTTATCTTGTATATTTATGAAATGGGTAGGCAGGATTTGTAATTTGGTTTGTTTATTAGCGCATTGTATGTGTATGATACCGAACAAATAATGTTTAAGATTTTTAAAAAAAATTACACAATAGTGATTGAATGAATATAATAAATTAACAACCATATATAAGAAGTAATTGAATGTTTAACTTTTGTACAGAAATAGACGTAAGTCGGGTATGTATGCTATTTTGTTTAAAAATTGCAGGATTTGTAATTTAGTTTGTTTACAAGTTATATGATCCTGAACAAATAAAGTTAGTGATTGAATGAATGTAATGAATTATAAACTGTATATTAGAAGTATTTTACAGAATGTTTTACTGTTATATAGAAATAGATGTAAGAGGGGTATGTATGTGATTTTTGTTTAGAGAGGAAAAGAGATTTGCGGGAGAGTTTTTTCTTTTTCTTTTACTTATTTGTTATTTGAATTGAGTTAGGGTATATGAGTAATTAGGAAAATAGAGAAGTGTAATTTTGGAAAAAGTGTGCCAATCTTTGGCAGCCTCATCCAGGTCTTCAGTTGAGTTATTATAATAGAACGATAGTATATGTTTATATTTGTATGTAAGTATGTTGATTACGTGTGTTTTTCATCTGGATAAGTGGGATTTATAGTTGTAGGTTGGTTTGTTTATGAGCTTATTTGGTGGATTAGCAATTATCTCATTTTTGTGCTATGATTGATGTTAAATCTATCCTTGGTTTAGCTGAATTATACAGGTAAAATGTATTCTGTATATGTATATACATTTATTATTCGTGTTTATGAAACGGGTAGAAAGGATTTGTAATTTGGTTGGTTTGGTTTTGAGCATGTTTATGCTGAATGCTTTTAAGAATTCACCTTTCTCAGATTTGATTGAATTAATAAAATTATTTTTTTACTCTAGAAAATTATTTTTCCAGTTGAAATTGTCACTGTTAGGTGGACTGGAATTTAAATTTCCTTGTAATTGATGTGTTTATAAGTTTTGGTTTGATGATTAGCTTGTAAGCATATATTTCATCTCAATTTCTCTGTTTTATTGGATGTTTTAAGAAATCTCCTTTCTCAGTTTTGGTTAATTTCTATGGCTGTTTTTTTGTTACTCGAGAAAAACACATTTTTATTTGGAAGTTTCTGGTGGAAGTGGTTCTTTTTATCGTGTGCTTGATTGTTAGTTAAAAACAACCCACTTTTGTTCGTTGTTTGTTGTTTTAAGAATTTCCTCTCCAGATTTGGGTGGATTGTATGTTGAGGTTGTTTGTAATTGTTTGCTACTGGGGATATTTAATAATTGAGACAGATTTATGTGGGTAATGGGAATTATCTGATTGTACTTGTTCATCTGTGACATTGTTTGATGTTTTAATTCCAGATTAAAAGTAGATTTTGTGCCAAATTCGTGTTTTGAAACTACCATTCTCACCTTTTCCTGATTTGCTTATATCTTTTACTTTTACGTTTCAGTTATTTTTATTTTTGAATGAAACGCAGAATTGAATAAGTTAGTTCTCCGTAAGGAAGGAATAGAATCACTTCATTTATTTTAAGAGGGCATCATCTGATTGGGCTTTGTTTATTTGTGAAATTGTTTGATGTTTCCCCTCAAAATAGCTCAATTTTGTTGTAGGGTTCAGATTCTACCATTCTCAGCGTTTTGCCAATTTGCTTATTGGTTCTGTTTGTACTGTTTTTATTTTAGAATGTATCATGGAATTGATTAAGTTGTTTTGGTTAAGGCAGGAATAGAATAGCTTCATTCTTAAGAATGTCCCTTGCTATCTTCTTGTAACCTGCTTTTAGGGTTGTTTTCTAAAGATTACCTTTTTACTCTTTTTTGCATGGCATAATTGAATAAACATGTTTTCTGTGAGGGAAAAAATCAATTTTATCTTTGAAGTATTTACGTTTTTCAGCTTTCTGTAAATAACTCGAGGTAATTGGAAACTGTAATTATTTTCTCCACACAAATTTGGACAGACAATTTACTGGTTTCTTTAAGGAAGGAATATATTTATGTTTAAAAACTTCACTTTGACTTTTCTTGTCAAATTGCATCTAGGGCCTTTTGATTTAATTTAAAGAATGCACGTATTGTGACTTTTTCTTTGCACCACATAATTGAATTAAATACTTTATTTATGTTTGTATGGATATATATTGGCTTGTGAGAAACTGAAGGATGTATCAGTGCCCTGCACTTGGAGACTGATTTACAAATTGTGAGCTCATTAGCTCTTTCTCTAATTGAAGTTATGTTGGTTACAGTCTTATACAGACTTACAGTTTACCTGTTTCTTTTGAGTGCTTATTTTATATTGTCTTGATTTTTATATGAAAATATAGTTTTAGTGAGAACTTTTTTTTTGTGTGCTTATCAGAATTGAAGAACATTGTATTCTTTAAGGATTCATATGTCTATACTATTCCTGCAGAAATTGAATGGTGAATGGGTGTCCTGAATTGAATCTAAAGTTGATCTCTTGTAAGCTATGTGAGCTTGTAAATGTTTGAGACTAGAATGACTCTGATTGGATGGAGGCAAAATTTATTCTTGTTTGTCAAAATCTTCTATTTTAATAGATCTGTTTTTTTTATTTAGAAACATTGTTCTTTGAAGGGTTTTCATGATGCTGTATGTTTAATAAGGTGATCTTGATTCACCCTCCGTTTGCTTTTATTGTAAAAATCCCTTTGATTGTAATGTTTGTGATTATTATCTGCACGCAAAAATATAAAGAGTCTCAGGACAATATCAATTGCCATGTTTCAAGGATTATCATTTATGTATGCCGAAGGTCGATGAATGTCATTTGTGAACACATAGATTAATGTTGAAGCTGGCTCATCTTATTCTAACCCTGTTTCAGATCAATGAAGAGGCTAGTGAACAAGTCTTGGCAATAGAGCAGAAATTCAATGCCATAAAAAAGCCTGTCTATGAGAAGCGTCACGAGACCATAAATACCATTCCGGACTTCTGGTTAACTGCAGTAAGTATTTTCCTATATCCATCATACTATTTAAATACGCAAATTAGCATCTGTGTTATATTCTCTAGAACCCTTTTTAACAAATAACGAATCCTATATACTTTGTAGTTTTTGAATCATCCTGCTCTTGGAGACCTTGTGAGTGACGAAGACCAAAAGGTTAGTTTTCTGCTTTTATACAGATGAGCTGGGTGCAGGGGTTGTTTCTTTGCAGCTTTTAAGTAAATAAGCTGGAACTTTTGGAGTTTAAGAAAATGCTAGGTTCATCCAACTTGAAGTCTCTTTTTAAGGCCTATAGACCAGAAAAGTTCAGTTCTTAAACTAGTCCATCAAGTGCAGTTCAGCTTTTAGAAGAGAAAAAAAGCCGTAGGCAAACAAGTCCTAAATAAGATGTAGAGGGCATCCTCTCTTTTTCTTTTTATGGTTGTTCTTTCAGTTAATGCCTAATGGTGTTAGTAAGGTAACTTGGTAAAGTGGTATGTTTTGTTATGTTCCAATTTTTAATTGAGTATGAACTAGCATTGCACTTTTGGTTTTCTCTTTTGGATAGATATTTAGATATTTAAGCTCTCTTGAAGTGGACGACTTTACGGATGTGAAGACAGGATACTCGATTTCACTTGTGAGTTTTCTGCTTCTCTGTAATGATCCTGTTTGGGAATTAATTCAACTCTTTTCTCTCTTTTAATAACTTCATTTCTCATATTGCACCAGGTGTTCAAACCCAATCCGTTCTTTGAGGATGTCAAGCTCACAAAGACTTTTACCTTTGGTGATGAAGGAGCAACAAAAATCACTGCGACAAAGATCAAGTGGAAAGAGGGCATGGTTAGTTATCTTTTTCGTACTTGAATTAAATTTGTTCCCTCCTTTTAATGTGGCTTATAAGTTATTACTTACTCCCTCCGTTCCCAATTAATTGTACACTACGAAACTACGTGCAATTTTGACCGGCCAATGACTTGTATCAAAATTGTCGGAATAAAATTTTTCAAAAGTTAATCATATAGTTCAAACATTAAATTATATGATTTAGTTTTGAAAATTTTCATTTCGACAATTTTGATACATGTTATAAGCCGGTCAAAATTGCATGTAATTTCGTAGAAAACAATTAATTGGGAACAGAGGGAGTATTAAAGATCTTTGTATTGAAAGTCGAAAGCTTTAAATTTGTGAAGGGCCTTCCTAATGGAGTTGCTGATGAGAAGAAGGGGAGTAAGCGACCTCCTTCTGATGAAAGGTTTTTCTCCTCTGGATTTAATTTTTTTCTGACAATGTGATACCATGATTTTATTTTTATGTGTAGGTGTCATAGATATAAAGAGGTTTTGTTATTGGTGGTAGTGTTTGTTTACCTTAATTTTTATTGATCAATTAAATGTTCTTGGAAACTTGGGGTCAATTTATGAGAATCTTGTCTATATTCTTTTCAAGAATTGAATTGAATTTAAATAATGATTGCTTGATTTATTGTCTTTGTATTAGCAATCTAAGCTAAGTCTGTATGTTGTTTATTCATGAACTGTTTATTTGAGAACAAGGAGCTGGGGAGACTTGTCTTAACTCTTAAGACTGTTAACAAGGATTGAACTCTTTTTTTCAAATGCTACTTAATTGCTTTATTTTGGGATATTCTGTGTGTAAATAACTCTAATTAGCTAATTTTATGCATCACTGCCTCCTATCTTAGTCATAAGGCTTCATGTGAAAATATTATTATGTTATATACGAATTAATTACATTTTCCATTTTTTCATGTTTGTTTTGAGTCTATCTGAGGTTCTTAAACTTTTGCTTTTAGGGAATGCAGCTTCTTTACCTGGTTCACTGAGACTGAGTTTAAAAATGACCTCGATGACTTTCAAGACGATGTAAGAATTGTCTTTTAACAAATTATGAACTCAAAAGTATTCTCATTTCTTTCCCTATAATCATCAGTTTGTTGTTCACTTTGCAGATTGCTGAAATAATTAAGGACGACTTGTGGCCCAATCCTCTAAATTATTTCAACAACGTACATCCCCACACTGTATCAGTGTACATAAATTTGTCTCTCTGTTGCAGGCTTAAAAAAATCATTTAGCTTTCCTGATATATTGATTTTGCGATTTTTTTAGGATGGTGAGGACGATGAATTTGAAGATGAAGAAGGCGATGAAGCGGTGAGTTGTGACGTCAATTCAAAATGCTTACTTGCAGTTCTTTGAAATAATTGCGTTTTATAGATAGCAGAATAGTCAACCAAAACGTGTTTTGATTGGTTTTGAACTCTGATATATATCAGGTATTTTCAAGGTTCAATTTATATTACGTTCCTTAATTTGAAGTGATTGTTTCCTATTTCAACTGATTACTCTTTAGGGGGTGTAGAAAAAGGAAAAATATGATTGCTTAAGAGAAGATCTAGATGATAGAACACCTGAAAGAAATAAAGAGCCAGAGCTAGATGTACGGAGTGAGGATCCTCTACCCCCTTACTATTGCCCCTTTGTTATTGCCCGAAATCTGTTGTTCAAAAGAGAAGAAAAATAAACTACCTGAGTTCCAAATTTATGATTAGATATTTATACAAATTCGACCACTATTCAAACCCATCATATTTTTTAAAAATTATAGATAAAATAGAAAAGGATACATTATGCATTTTATTAATCTGAAAATTAATCATTTGGACGGAGATCGTGTCCAAAGTTAAATGTTTTGTCAACATATATTCCAAGAATTCATAAATACGTTTATAAAGTTATAACAAGTCCTAATGTTATCCAATTTGAATAAGGAGGCAAGGATGGTGGTATAGAAATTAAAAGGGAATAAATGAAAGGGGGTAGAGGGGTATATTAAGGGGTGGAAGATCTCGACTCAGTTGTACCAATTATAATGCAAACACTGCATTGGAAAGATTAGTCGAAAATGAGAGTGGCTTAATGCTGACTTGAGGTTTAAGCTAGGAGATCTGTATACATGAAAGGGCAGAGTATTTTTTATCAAGTGGGGAAGTGGTAAAAGTAGATGCACTGTTGGTGATTTTCTATCTTTTTTTAAGTATGGTATCAGTATAATTTTTCATTTGTTGAAGTTTTTCTTTTTTTGAAAGTTATCATCTGTTGAAGTTTATAAGGTACTGCTTATGCATGTTTGTGTTTTACGCTTTTTTGGGTATTTTCTAAATCTTGACTTCAACGGTTTTGAGTCAGTTTAACTAGTATCATCTATTTTACTTTTGCATATGTGAAATTAATTTGAGAAATCAACACATTAACAGTTTTAACAGTTTTTGAGTATTTTCTAAATCTTTTATTGGTGTTTTGTTCTATTTCATACTTATTATTTATCTTCTTACTAACAGGAAGATGGAAGTGATTCTCAAGAAGAGGATGATGATGACGAAGATGACGAATAAGGTGATGACAGATAACAATGAAAAATGAACTTCTAGGATTTTCTTTTGCTGTTGGGCTTTTGTAAAGGAGATCACTGGGCGACTTTTTTTTTTATGTTGTTTCAACGAGGGATTGCCTTTTCTTACTGCTTATGTTTTGCTCCTTTCTGTACACTTAGAAAGCTTGCTTAATCAATGACAGTGTCTCAGGTTTCAACCTGCTAATGCCTTGATCAAAAGCCTTTTATAAAGGTTTTTTTTATTCTTTTGTTAAAAGTTTTCGCCAATGCATTTCTCTTTTGATTACTGGTTCCTTTTTGCGTGATTGCCATCAAATTGATAAGTATGGCTTTCTACCCGAACTAATACTTAGTTCGTAGTTGAGGCCTCTTCTTAGCTGGATCGCACACAACTACACATGTTCCTACTTAGAAACTTGGTGCTCCCTATGTGCCTGCAGTTTTTTTGGGTGCTTTCCTGTAGTTGTTTACATATCCAGAACCTGTGTTAAAAAAATTGCCTGATAAAGAAAAAATAGATAAACTGCGATAGTATCATCATCTCATACTCTTTCTCAGGGTGCAAAATGAGTTGTTCATTTACTGCTTATTTTTTTCTTTTTCTGACTCGTTTTTGTTGTGTTTGTGACGAACAATGGAATAAATGTTCGTTTTCAGATTGTGAAATTTAGAATCGGTTCTTAATATGGATACAACTCGATTATCAATTAGTAGTAGTTTGTAATAGTATAATATATACATTCCAGAAACGTGGCAGAAAGTTTCTTAAACCAAGATCCACGTTCGTATGATACTTTTTTTTTTTTTTTGAGGTTTGAACAATCGATAATACTGGCCTTGTTTGGTTGCAAAGTTTTTTCCTTACTTTTACTTTTACTTATTGTATGTTTGTTTGGTTGCAAAGAAAAAGTTTACTTTTATCAAAAGTAAACCATTAAGGTGCTGTTTGGAAATCAAGTGCTTTCCTAAAAAGTGTTGTCTGAAAAAGTGTTGTTGAAAAGTGACTTATATAAAAAGTACTTTAAAAAAAATTAGCGTCTGGTGAAAAAGTGCTTTTGATTTTTATAAGTTTTGTCTACGTTTGATATGTATAAGTTCGAAATGACTTTAATACCACAATAATTTATATACTACGAAAACACACATAAAGAGAAATTCTAAAGAGAAATTCTACCGGATGAGAGAGAAAATAGTTATATTAGTATAAGAGAGAGTGAGAGAAAAAAGACGCACTGTATTTTTTATCGGGGTAATTCCCTATAAATATCTCATAACAACTTATATTCCTCCTATGTATCTTGATAATTTCACATTCTTCATAGGTACCACTTTTTAATTATTTAGTTTATTTACTAAATTGTCATACAAACTAAAATATAATATACATATTTTATCTTTCTACAAACCCAAAAAAATAGTTTTAAATTACAACAAAATAAAAAAAAACACAAAAAATTATAAAAATGAAAAAAATCACAAAAAATATAAAAAAAACAAAAAAAAAACAAAAAAAAAACAAAAAAAAAACCACAAAAAATTATAAAAAATTATAAAAAATCACCAAAAATCATTAAAAATTATAAAAAAAAATACAAAAATCACAAAAAAATTATAAAAAATTACAAAAATTACAAAAAATCACAAAAAATGAAAAAAATCACAAACTTTTTAAAAAATTACAAAAAAATATATAGTTTTTTTTTGTCAATATAACACTTTATACCGAAAGTGCATATATTTTAGCTAAAAGTGCATCTGGTTCAGTCGAAAGTGCATCTAGTACAGTCGAAAGTGCATAAAGTTCAATAAAAGTGATTTTTTTCATTTTTTTTTATAATTTTGTGATTTTTGTGATTTTTTTTCATTTTTTTAATAATTTTTTATGATTTTTTTCATTTTTTTTATCTTTTATAATTTTTTTTTGTAATTTTTTTAAAATTTTGTGATTTTTTCATTTTTTATAATTTTATGTGTTTTTTTTTTCATTTTTTATAATATTTTGTGATTTTTTTCATTTTTTATAATTTTTTTTTTATTTTTTTTGTGATTTTTTTTATTTTATTTTTTCGTTTTTTGTGATTTTTATTGATTTTTTATTTGTTTTTTTGTACCTATTGGGCATTATTATTATTTTTTTTTGACTTTGTGAGGAAGTCTATTTTCAGAAGTGTCAAAAAACAACTTCTCGCAAATGGGCTTCTAATGCTCCGAATTTTTTGGGAAGTGGGTTGCTTTTACTTACCAAACACTCATAATTTTGCTAGATGGGCTTCTGAACCTAGGAAGTGCTTCTAATCTGTCCGCCAAACAAGTATACTTTTGGCTTTACTTTTACTTTTACTTATATTAGTTTGTTTGGATGTCATCTCATAAGTATACTTTTGGTGAAAATTAAATGTCTATAAGTATACTTTTTAAAAGTAAGTTTAATGATACTTTTTAAAAGTAAGTTTTATGATACTTTTACTTTTGATGATACTTTTAAATAGGTTTTAATCTGAATGTTCTTTTAAAGTACAGTTCAAAACCTAGTTCCTATCATCATTATATTTTTCTAATTTTGTATTTTTTAATCTTTAAATAATAAAATCTTTAATCACAAAAAATATAAAAAATAACAAAAATAACAAAAAATTATTTAAAAAATCACAAAAAATCATAAAAAATTATAAAAATCACAAAAAATCACCAAAAATTATAAAAAATCACCAAAAATTATTTAAAAAATACAAAAATCACAAAAAATATATAATTATAAATTTTTTAAAAAATTTAAAAAAATCATAAAAAATGAAAAAAATCACAAAATTTTAAAAAAAAATTTAAAAAAATATATATTTGAATAAACAATTCATTTTCACTAAAAAAATATATAACACTTTTTATACCGAAAAATCAAAAAAATGTAAAAAATGACAAAAACTTATAAAAAATCACAAAAAATCAAAAAATTTTTTGTAATTTTGTAATTTTTTTTATTTTTTTTTGTGATTTTTTTATTTTTTTTGTGATTTTTTTTCATTTTTGTGATTTTTTATAATTTTTTATAATTTTTTAAAAAAATTTTGTAAATTTTTTGAAATTTTGTGATTTTTTTTGTGATTTTTTCATTTTTTTGTGATTTTTTCATTTTATTTGTGATTTTTTTTTATTTTTCATTTTTTATGATTTTTTGTGATTTTTTTTCATTTATTTTGAGATTTTTTTTATTTTATATAATTTTGTGTGTTTTTTTTTTTCATTTTTTATGAAATATGTATATGGCGTTTTGGTAAATAAAGTAAATAATTAAAAAGTGCTACCTATAGGGAATATGAACCTATGAAGGTACCTATGAGTAATATAAGTTCAAAAGTGGTACATATTGTGCATTATTTGAATAAACAATTCATTTTCACACAAAAAGTAAAAGTAAACATATTTTACCAAACAACATTTTTAATGAAAAATATACTTTTACGGTGTTCACCAAACAGCATTTACTTACTAAAAAGTAAAATAAAAAGTATACTTTTCAACCCACTTATAAAAAGTATATTTTTGAAAATAAAACACGCGAACAAACGAGGCGAATGTCTAGTTTTAATAAATCCATCAGTGAAGAACATTAAACATTTACAAAATAAGTACTCACAAAGCTAGATTAGTCCAAAAATTATGTTATCTTAGGACATCAACTAATATTCTAAAATCAAACCAAGTAAACAACTCAGAAACTAATGGAAATTACATTTGTTCTTCCAAACAGTCGCATTTACTCTATCAAAACTCCGATGCAAGAAGCGGATGATCCAAACACCCTTCAAAAAACAAATAACCCTCCACATTCTCCTTGAACATCAAATAATTATCTTCAAATAAATTTTCCCAAAATAAGCTAGAGTAACCTGTAAACCATATTCTCTTCAAACATCTACTAATATCTTGGAACTCCAAAAAAATAAAACTAGCCGAAGCCAACGAAATCTACATTTTTTCTTCCCTTGGGTTCTCCATTACCATCTAAACGCAACAAAAAGTTGATCCAAAAAGCACTAAATAATCTTTCAATTTCCTCAAAACTTTCCTATCCAAACACCCTCAAAAACCCTTTACCATCTAACATTAATTCATCATAATGTTCCCCTTTGCTTTCTCCACCATCAAACGCAACAAAAGGATGATCCAAAAGCATCACAGCCATCGATCTCCTCGAAGCTTTCCTATCCAAACACGCCCTTAGAAACCCTTTCGCCAAATCCGACACCTCATTAGGTATCCTAACATTCTCTTTCCTTCTCCCGATCCTCAACAAACCCTCCTCAACCTCCTTATCATTCTTCCCATCCCACATCGATTTCCCCATCAACATCTCAATCACAACACATCCAACGGCCCATATATCGGAAGGACCCTCTTGTGTACTCTCCCCCACGACTTCCGGTGCCAAATACCTCATATTTTTCCTCAAATAACGGCATATTTTCACCTTTTTCTTCTCGTTTGATTTTTTAACAAACCCTAAATCCCCGATTTTAGTCGAAACTCTACCTTTATCATAAAAAATCAACAAAATCTCTGGATTAAGACCACAGTGTACGTATCCACGACTATGCAAACAACTAACACCCTCAAGCAAACCCCTAGTGATCCGCCTAACTTTACCTTCCGGTAACTTATTCTTATTCTGAATAAGCAATCCCAAGTTAGAAAAGTTATGTTCTAGAAGAATATTATATATAGCTACAAAATCCGTGTTTACATCACCACCATAAGTGATCTCTTCGCTGAAACAAGTACATATGAAGGGTGACCCAGCCAAGGTTTTGAAAAGCAGAAGCTCTTTCTTCAACAATGCCACATCAGCAGGCAGGGCAGCTGACTTGACCGTCAAGGATACCGGAAGAGGGTTGTTAGGGTGACGGAAACGTGGTTTTTTCAGGATTGCGATATGGGTCGGTCCGTAGGTTTCTGGTCGGGATATGGGTTTGGTTCTGTGCCATAGAAGACCATGCCCGTAGGTGGTGATGTGGCGGTGTGAGTCGCAGTCACGCTTCCTCTTATTAAGCATATTTTCTAAAAAAATCACTATTTTTTTGTTTAGCGTCTAATTTGGCTTTGGTTTGAAAAAAGGGTTTTGTAGGGGAAGAAGGTATCAAGAATTTGAATAGGCAGAGAAACAAAGAGTTTTGTAGAAGTGGTACATTGTATATATATACACCACTTTTCCCACACTTTACGTATGCGATCGACAAATAAACTTAATATTTTTTTAAAAAATTTAAATATCGAATAATTAAATATAATTAATTAACAATCGTATATAAATAGTAACATAATATTTTATCGAATGATTAAATATAATTAATTAGCAATCGTATATAAAGAGTAACATAATGTTTTACTCTTATAAAAAATACACAACGATTTTGTTTGGAATATAAATGTGTGAAAAATAACATTTTTTTAAGTTATTTATGTATTTGAATTGAGTGATGACATTTAAGAGTAATCACAATATTAAAGTGAGGGTATTTTTGAAAAAATTGAACAAAATTGGACAGCATCAAAATGTTTGGGTTGACTTATATTAATAGTATGATAGTATGGTAATATATATGCACAAACTTATACCACTACTTAAAGTAAACAATGCATAACTACATTGTAATCTTTTTAAGAGAGAAGAAAATTTGAATTGAGTATGATTTTCTTTAAACTCTTTTTACAAAAATTGTGTTACGACTCATATTTCCAGGAATAAATTTTTATGGTTTGGTATTATGCGTCAGTCCCACATCGTCCAGATATGAGAGTACTCGTGTAGTATATGAGTTTAAAGATCCATTTACTATCAACAAGACTTTTTAAAGCCGTGCGGCACAATAGCGAGGACGGAACTCCACAGTTAAGCGTGTTTAACTTGGAGTAATACCAGAATGGGTGACCTCTTCTGGAAAGTTGTGTCAAACCGGACAATATTGTTGATATGGGCGTAGCGGTTTGGCTCGTGGGGCCGGGTCGTTACAGGTGATATCAGAGCCTCTATCTGGCCGAAAATACGGGGACTAGCACGTGTGTTTGGACCACTGAAGGACGACGTGCCCGACGAGGACGTTGTGCCTAAAGGGGGTGATTGTGACGACCCAGATTTTCATAAAGTAATTTCTGTGGTTTGGTGTTTGTGCGTCAGTTCCACATCGTTCAGATATGAGAGTACTCGTGTGATATATGAGCTTAAAGATTCATTTTCTATCAACAAGACCTTTTAAAGCCGTGCGACACAATAGCAAAGACGGAAGTTGGATGGGTGACCCCTCTGAGAAGTTGTGTCAAAACGAACAATATTATTGATACGGGTATAACGGTTCGACCGTGGGACCGGGTAGTTACAAATTGTATCTAGAAACTCTTTTTAAATTCCTTTCCAAAAAAAAACTCTTTTTAAATTGCCCAAACAAAAATTGTATCTAGAAAGTTGTCTTCATGCGTGTATTGTTACAGACAGAGCAAAAATTGCAAGAAAAAAAAACAGAAAAAAACAAGAAAATCAGTTGATTGTCCTGCATACGTTCGTTCTATAAGTATTTATAGTAACATATTTTAATTATATACTATTTGCTTGTTTGGTTAGCACATACTTTTTACTTTTTCATACTTAAAAGTACATAAGTAAAAATGAGTGTTTGGGAGTACAAGTTCGTATGATACAACACTAAAGACACCAAAAAACTTTATTAAGGCACAGTCGATATCTTGAGATCTTAACGTCGAATTTTGTGAAAGCTGATCACGCATTTAGTTGATACGGACCGTTCCCAGCCATCCGACAAATATCAGAGTAACAAAAACAAAGAAGCAAAAAAAGACGTGGAGATATATATAGAATAATTCATTATTCTCTTTTTATTCATTATTCTCTTTTTATTCATAATTCTCAATCGAGCTAGTATTACAGAGAGGGATAAATAAGCAGTAGGCTATTATAGACTTACCAAACATAAAATCCTAGGGTCCTTTTTGTAGAATGATTTACTAGAAACCACTACTAGTACTAAATGACTAATAAAATACTAATCAAGTAAATACTAATTAAACATGGTCTCATCGATGCAGTCTACAAAAACATGAGAAAAAACATTAAAAAGAACACACGTATATTTTAAAAATTTATACTATATATAATGATTTAATCATCAGTTGGCATAAGTTTTATATAAATGGCTAGGAAGCCGAGGGTCCGTCACAGCTTCTAATGGGGTGCGCATAAAAGCAACCAGTCCAGGCTTTTCCATCATGTCGATTTCATTAGCTTTAACCCCTTCAGGAATGCTCCAACTAAAATGATGCAATAATTTTCCAAGCATTAAACTCACCAAATTGATCCCAAGTTGTGCACCGGGACACACACGCCTCCCTGCCCCGAAAGGAAGTAGCCTAAAATCATGTCCCTTCATGTCCACATCATCTTCAATGAACCGTTCCGAACAAAATTCTAGCGGGTCCGTCCATTGGGCTGGATCCCGGCCTAAAGCTCAAACATTTACATGCACAGTGGTTCCTGATGGAATATCATATCCGCCTATTCTAACTTTTGCATGGGCTTTATGGAGAAGCATTAGAGGAGTCGCAGGGTGTAGTCGCAATGTCTCTTTCACAATACATTGGATATAAGGAAGGTTACCTAAGTCGGACTCCGTTAAGGCTCGATGAGACCTTATTACCCGATCTAACTCTGTATGGGCCTTAACTTGCACTTTTTGATTTTTTATAACCTCCGTCATGGCCCATTCTACTACTATCATGCTAGTGTCTATCCCGGCATTAATTATATCCCAAACTAGACTAATTGTAGTATTGTCGCTAATATCATAATTAAATTGATGTTTTAGCAATGTCTTGAGAAAACAATGAATGGAATTGCTTCTAGCCTTATCCTCGACTGTATGCTCTTCCATAATGGCTCGAGTTAGTCGGTCTCTTCGGGCCTTATATTCCTCAACATTCTTATGTCCGCCCCATTTTATCCATTTCAGCCATGGTAAATACTCAACGAGGCTAGGTCTACCAAATTTAACCACATCATCAATAAAGCTCTTTAAATTGACTTAATTGCTCATCCATTTTAATCTCCTTATTTCCAAACCTTTTTCCAAGCACCATTCTTGTAATAAAGTTGAATGTGGCTTCTTGTAAGTATCTCCTCAAGGCCAAACTTTTACCAAAAGCATTCAGGCTCGTGCTAAAATTGTAAATGGACTCAACCATGGCCATGACCTCTTCTTCTCGAATGGGCCTTAGAGCTTCGAGGCTTTTCGGAGAAAAAAGCTCGAGGGCAGGTATTTTTCTTAGCTTCACGTAGTGAGGCCCGCAGTTGGCCCATGTTAGGTCCGATCCATATTCGGTATACTTTACTGCTTTTGTATTCCTATGCCTATTAGCCAAATGATGATCATGCTCTTTGAGTATTTGTGCGGCAAATTCGGAGGTTGAAACAACAATATTGAGAGATGAACCGAACCATACCGATATAATTGGACCAGAATATTGTAACCAATCGGAGTAACATCGGAAGATTGGTTGTTTTATACTTCCTAAATTTCCGATAATGGGCCATGGGCTTGGGCCTGGTGGTAGATTGCTAACCGGCTTTAGAAAGAGTTTGCATATGATGAAGATAAATAAGAATAGGGGGACTAGAAAAAAAG
The DNA here is from genome assembly GCA_963920805.1 of Primula vulgaris. NCBI lineage: Eukaryota > Viridiplantae > Streptophyta > Magnoliopsida > Ericales > Primulaceae > Primula > Primula vulgaris. The sequence goes on from OY987212.1 coordinate 48,444,378, forward strand.
GTGACATGGTTTAAATTAGTATTGGTAATGAGTAGTAGTTTCGAGAAGAAATGTTGGAACGAGCTTAATATATGTTAGAGTTATATTATCCTACATCGATGTAATATCGATCAAGCCTTTTGTTTATAAAAAGTTTCCATCCTTACCATTATGAGACCTTTTAGTGGAAAATGGACGGGTTTCTACAAAAGGCCTCCTAATGGTAAGGATGAAAACTCTTTATAAACAACAGGCTTGATCGATATTACATCGATGTGGAATAATATAACTCTAACAATATACGCCTCCTTTTTAATTTATTTTTTTTCTGAAGAGAGAGATTTTATTAACTCATGATCTTTCTCTGTTTTGAGTGTTCCCGATAATTTGGTCTGGTTGAAACTATAGGTATAAATGGTAAATTCATGAAAGAAAATGCAAAGAATGACTGGAATTTTTTATTTTTTTTTGGAGATTAAGCGTGTATATAAAGCCAAAGGCTCGAACAATGTCCGAAGGCTACAACGAAGTCGTAGAAAAGAAAGCGCCTCATCGAATGAATGATGGGCCTAAACTCCAAGCATTACAAATAAACTTATTTCTAAAATTATTTTTTACATTTTTAAATTTATTCAAGCTACTCGTAATAAACACCCCAATCTCCTTGATAATATTTCTGGGGGTGGATTTAATTTCTCGATACAATCTAGCATTCGTTTCGCGCCATATACAGTAGACCGTAGAAGCGATAATGATACCAATTAACGAGTCGGACACCGTGCTTCCCTTGAAGTGAGCGTTAGCCCATTTTACCCAAAAATTCCAAGATCCATTTTGCGCTACCAAACCGGACTTTGATAGGATAATACGCCAAATACGCCGAGAGAAAGAACATTTAAAGAAGAGGTGGTCTCTTGTCTCAGAATGATGGTAACAAAGCTCACATTGGTTCACTTGTACCAATCCCATTCTTTGTAAAGGATCAAGAATGACTGAAATATTGATCAGTCATGTTCTTACTTCTTACTCATGCCATGTACATGAACAGACTGCCGGTCAATTAGCATGGTCGGAATATGCTATTATCAACCTATTCTTTTGGTTATATCTATTAGAGTTCGCAGAGTTTAAGCCGATTTCAACCTAAAAAACAACGAGAAAAAAAAGTTGTTTGTCTAGTTAAAAAGCTGTTTTTGTTTAAAATTTATTGCGTGCTTGGCTTTAAAAAGGGGCAAGTCTTGAGCAAATTAATTCAGCCTTTTTCAACATGAGATAATGTTTATTTGAATTCTATTTAAGAGTGATACTGAATCTTGAAAAACCATATTTCATAACCACCTTTATTAGGTACTTAATTTGAAGCACAATTCGTTTCCTTTTTGTTTTAACAATAAGCTCCGTTTACCAAACGATGGCATAATATTTTTTCAAGAATATCTTATCATGCTTAGTTGGTAGCACTCGATTGGGTCATATAAAGTTTATGTAGAGATAAGGTACACTAGACACACGTATAAATTTAACAACTTGGCCAGGAAAAAAGTCATAGAAAATGATGCGCTATATGTTTTTTTAATATATCCCTCGACCCTCGTATAAGTATTTCGAAAGATTATTTCAAATCCCACATACATAATAATTAACTACTCTTCCCGTTCCATTTAATTGTTCACTACGAAACTAAGTGCAATTTTGACCGGCTTATAACTTGTATCAAAATTATCAAAATGATTTTTTTTAAATCTAATAATAAAATTTAACATTTGAACTATATGATCAATTTTTGAAAATTTCCATTCCGACAATTTTAATACAAGGCCGATCAAAATTACACGTAATTTCGTAATGGACAATTAAATGGCAACTGATTAACTTTTATGCTTTGATATATGGCTTGGATACGATACATATGAAGGTGTTATGTGTAACAATTAGAGAAGAGGTTAAAGAAGTCTAGTCCCATCTTTAAATGCTCCTTGGATTTCAAAAATCATATTTTGTGGATATTCCAAACCAATTATAACAATTTTCTAAAAATCTCTATATTTATTCTGGTACATACTAGCTGGTTTAAAATTTGTTAGAAAATGTAAATTATTTCCTAGTTAAAAAACTCAAATCCAATAGGAATTTATCCTTTTAGTATGTTATAATTTATAAATGTTTAGCTGATTGTCAAACAAACCAAGACTTTTGGCACTGGTACAAAAATACAAGTCTGCACCAATAACCTGTCTTGAAATTAATTAGTTAGTCTCATGGAGATTTAATGGGGTCAGTGCTAAATTTTCCATTAGTAGCCTTTTCAGCTTATTGTATGATTTGGGTGGAATAGTGTCTAACAAAGTAGGACAAAGTATATATAAATCTTGCTTTTCCATCAAGGAGAGATCTGTTTCTCATTCTTTTAGCAAAGGCGTCTCTTTATCTTTCTTTTTCTTGGTGGGAGCAAACTAAAGATAAAAAGAATGTCCACTTATCTTTTAGACCCTATAAGAGGTACAAAACATTCACTACAAAATAATGTTTGATTTAGTGAGAGTCAAAAGCTGTCACAAGCCTGTCGCTAATTTAAAAAGCTGTCACAAATCCGTCGCAAATTGACTAAACTGTCACAAAACCGTCACAAAAACCGTCGTTAATAAGCTCGTAACAAAAAATACCGTCACTAATCCCGTCGCTATTTGAGTATTTTTTTGTAGTGATTGCTCCAATTTTATTATTTTGCTACAATCAAATCAGTAACTACACTATCATAAGTCAATCACAAGGATATGTAAATTAGCAAATAAATTAAAGATATGATTCTCATGAGAATTCATAGCTTTTTATGTAGAGATAAGGTAAAAGAACAATACAAAACTATGTGTGAGCAACTGTATAGTACATTTGCTGTTCAATTTCAAATAATACTATAAAGATTGGTAAAATTCCAGTGAGTAATTTTCACTTCAGATTAACTTGGCTTATCAATGTTTAACACGATTTAAAAGTATTCTTTGATGATTCTTATTTTAATGTCATGATGGCCTTATGGGTAAATAATTTATTTAGACCATATAAATTTGGAATAATAGGAAAATCAATGGCTTTATTGTTGCTTTCATACTACAAATGCAAAAAAAAGGTTTTAACCCTTTTAGAAGGCTACATATTATTTATTTAAGAAGCTATATTTCATAAATATATAAAAAAAAAAAAGTTGATTTTTACGGTCCTCATTCAATAGTTGCTCACACGAACACCTGGTTATAGGCTAGGGGGGTAGCTATTAAACATGAAAGTTAGGAGTTTGAGTATATTGATTTGATGTGACACAACTGGCCAGCTTTTTTTCCAATTATTATTCTCTAATGATGTCACTGCTAGGGCTTTTCTATGGAATGGTAAGATTCCAACTGTCTCTTTTCCACTATCTTCTCTCTAATATCTCTTTCCACACTTACATTTTATTTTATTTTGTTTTGTTTTGTTTTGTGATGACTAGGTCGGTCATCAACTAAACACTTTGCTAGTACTGTTGTTATGTTTATTTATTGCATGATATTATGATCTAAATTAATAACATTTCGTCTCTAATTAGTACATGCATGATACTTTCTTACTTTTATTTCTACTCGTGCCCAACGTGAATCATTGACACTTATGGAGATGATTAATTATAAGTCCACAAGTCAACTAAATTTTCAAGGTTTTGCCTAACCTCTATTTCGATTTAATCATAATTTGAACGGGGAGAAAGTAATTTCACACTACAAAAAAATATCCAAATATCGACGGGATTGATGACCGTATTTTTTCTTACGGGCTTATTAACGACGGTTTTTGTGACGGTTTAGTCAATTTGCGACAGATTTGTGACAACTTTTTAAATTAGCGACAGGTTTATGACAGCTTTTGACTCTCAGTAAACCAAACATTATTTTGTACTGTCAATAGCAATAATAAATTTTGCAAATTTAACTCGGTTTAGTCATAAAATGCTGACCTTATAGTTTTTCATGTCGCTTCTTTCCATAGGCTTTAACACTACAAAGATCTATTTCCATTCAACATCATCCTCAATTCGGTATATTCCATCACGTCTATGTTAAGAGATAATAACCGGGTCACAGTTCACACATATACACATGCAAACATACATCTTTAACTCATCATGTCTTCATTTTGAAAAGTAAAATTAAAATATATATTATGATCAGTCACTGGTGTATAAATTTATCTGTGGGCTGTGGTATATATTCATTTTCTGGGAAAAAATACGTTTAGTACGCCAAACTATAGTGTTGTTAACATTAGGGTAACCAATTTTTCAATTTTTCAATTTGGTTACCACACTATAATAAATTTCCAATTTAGGTGTCACCGTATAAATTAATCATGGAATCATGTCACGTGACATTTGACAAACGTTAATTTGAGAGGCTAATTTGATAATTTTACACAAAAATATGTCATCCTAGAAAAAAACGTTTTTTTTCCAATTTCACACATAACAAAATTTTGGATTATGTGCTAATTTTTGTTATGTGTGAAATTGTGTGAATTTTTTTTCTATGATGACATTTTTTTGTGTAAAATTATCAAATTACCCTATCAAATTAACGTTTGTCAAATGTCATGTGACATGATGTAGTAATCAGATCGTAGTTTGGTTGAAAAGTGAACGGAATAAGTAAGAACGAAAATAGAAACTGACTTTTATTTATCTGATAATTTCAACTGTTACAAATCCCATGTATTTATACTAATACGAAATAATTTGAAATTAAAGAGGTTATAGTGCAGTTACTAAACTGCATCATCTCCACCATTGATGCAGTACACGTAGCATCATCTTAGTACACATACTAATATTGAAATAATAGATCTAACGGCTAATAACCTAACACACTATTACAATCCAACGCTCACAATTAACCCTAATACAATATCATTATACATACACAGTAATAATAAACATAAATTGAAAAATATTTCTCAGTCGGTCCCCTCTCTATCTGCTTCATCTTGTAACTTAGGGCTCATTGACACCATTAAAGCTGAGCTCAAACATAGTCGTCGTGAAATGGGCTCACTACACATGATACCGTAATTAATTTAGATTGTGTTAACTAAATTGGAAAGTTATTATAGTGTGGTACCCAAATTGAAAATTTTGAAAGATGGGTACCCAAATTGTTAAAAGCAGATAGTTTGGTGTATTAAACGTATAAAACTCTCTCATTGTCTGATAAATTTTCTGATGAAACAATAAACTTGACGGGTTCTCGACATAGAGATTCAATAGATTGTTCTCAGTGCTAATTTATTCTCCTTACTTGATGCAATTATTTGTCATCAGGATCGGCTAACCTTCCGAATCTCAAGTCAATAGAGATTAATTAACTTTAGAGAGAAAAATCTAAATAGTAATTGACCTAATTAGAGTGATATATGAGGTATAAGATGTTCACTACCTCAATATTGATTTTTTTAATAGAGATACATGTACCGTATGTTAATGTTGACATGTGACAATATAGCGACATCTAGCGTTAGACTTTTGGGCAACGTGAGTAGACTTAACCGATTAAGTCCGGCCCAATTATAAACGTCTTTAAAAGATAATTTGATAGAATTGCTCTTTTTGTAGATGTTTGACAGTTGTGAGTTAAGTAGTCCCTCATTAAAAGAGTTTAGGGTTCGATATTGTTGGTTTAAATGTAAGGTAATCATTTTCACTTATGCATATAGTGCATCATTTAATATACCCCTTCAATCCAATTTCGACTAAAATCAAGTGTAATTGCGTAATGAACAACAACACGGACTGAATCCAGACTCGTCGATCCAACCACCGCCACTACTTAATTTACCATGTTGCTAGTTTTTTATGGCGTTCATCTTCACTTCACTGTAAAAATCATAGATTTCGGATTTCTGCCTTAGTCCCTTTAATTTTGAATTTCACGTCGAGTAATATATGCAAATACATATAAATGACAATAAATAGCAGCACAGTTGGCTAAACCCATTGGTCTGAGGAATGGCCAACACTAATAGGATTGCCAGCTTTAAGCACAACCAATACTTGCCAATACAATATGTCCCACCATTGTTGTCAGATTGAACATGCAAACAGGACCAGTTACTCAATTGGCTGTTTCACAAATAAATTTACTTATTTCATTTAAAAAACATTTACCAAAAAAAATGTCAGTTATCATCGTTCGTCCGGTTGCTAAACTGATCTTAAACTTAGTATCGTTAAATTTAGCAACAGTTTCATTTTGCTAAATTGTTGCTAAATTTAACGATACCCAGTTTAACATCAGTTTAGTAATACTGCGACCGATGATAAGATGCCATTTTCTTATAGTGTATGGATTGTGCAATTAACTCCTCTACCACATGCAAGAAAAATCACAAAGTTTAATCAAAATTTGAAGTGAAACTATGATAGGGACGGCACGTTATATATTTTTTTATCAAGCCGGGTTAAAAGTTATTTTTTTTTTGTCAAAAAAACTATCGTAAAAAATAGACTTTTTTCAATAGGCCAGAAGTAGTAATTACTAGTCTACCTGCCTGGTGCGGAATCACAGTGATTTAGATAGATTCAAATTCTCTAGCGTTCATAATGCAGTCACATCTTTTAGAGTTTCATCTAACGGATGAAATTAAAACAATTCAATGGTCTATATTTATGCATGAGTTTTGTAATTTTCTTTTTATATAATTTTTATATATAAAATACAAAGTATGATTTTATAAATTAAAAACTAACTTTACAATACAATAAAAACCCAAACAAAATTATAGAACCCTAGTTGAGACTATCATAAATTTAAGTATTATTTAAAAATAGTAAAAAAATCAAGGATTTTAATATATCTTATTTTATATATTAAAATTATAAAATTAATACATAAATCTAGATCATTGCATTGTTTTAATTCCATCCGTTAAATGAAACTATATGGATGTGAGTGTAATATGAACTCTAGGGAATTTGAATTCAATTTATATTTGTATGATATAGACAGAATCTAGACTAAGAGACTAAGCCTTCCATAAATATTCTATAACTGATGATGATTACCAAATTAAATGGTGTTAAATAGACAAATAATAAACGGTAATGGGACATCCACTGGATCTTTATTCATTAACAATGGCCTATTAATTATTATGTTGCCCATTTAAGCTTGCTAATTATGATTGTGGTGCTTATTTATGTTAGCTTCATTGTCTTCTCCATCTGTTTTCTTTCTACAGAATATGGTAGATAGATTAAGTAAAACATTTCCAGAGAAATCCTTAAATCCTATAGTTAAAAAAAACACTTTTTGCGATATATATTTAGTTACTACACATATATAAACCATATAATATTTATTGAAAATGAACACTTTGAATGTTGTTTTTGTTACCATAAGAATCACAATGGATCGATGGCAATTTTATCTTTTCTGATGAAATAATCTTTATAATCTTCCAAATGAATACTACTTTGTAAGGAAATATTAGAAAACACCGCGACGGGAAGAAAGTCATTATGTTAACATAACTCAGCATTAGAAATTTATTTTTATTTTACTCAAATTGTTAGATTTCCTTTTAATTATTTAAGGTGAACGGATATATATGAGTACTCCTCCAACACATCTTATAATCACATATTTAGTAGATCCCACAATTTTACGTAATAAAATATATTAATTGTGTGATTATAAGATGATTAAGAGAAGTAATACCAAATAATTTCATATATATAGCCTTTAGTTCAGAATCCACGTGAGTTGATTTTTTTCTATTATTCAATCTATAAAGACAATGGTCTCCAAAGTAGGACCCAATCCCAAGTCAAAAGAGAAAAAAATGATCAAAGACTAAAAATTGGTTAGAAAAAGAGATGATGAAACATAATTAAGGGCACTAGCTAGGGCAGTATAATTGGGTCCCTATATCTCATTCGTGTGCCCGTGTTTGGGAGGTGAGAAATAGTACTTAAAATAAACTATTTTAAACTTAGTTATTACCGAAAACGGGAAAAGAAAATGAAGTATATATGCAAGGCAAACCCTAAAAAAAGTATTATCATTTTGCTTGGTTATCAATTGAGTAAGTTCAACAATTACGCGGACTAATTAAGATTTTTGTTTGCCAATTCCAAATCTTAGTCCATCCCAAAAGTAGAGGAAAAGTTTGCTCAAAACGGCTCGTCGGCTCCCCTGAACAGATGCTCTTTAAATGTTGATGCGGCGCATTTGCATTACTTCCATTGCTGCTATCAATTTCGATCATAGTATTGTACATTATCTAGGCCAAGTTTAAAAACGTAGGCCAACGTTCAACAACCATAACCTTTTTATGCATGTAACATTCATGTATGGTGGACCTTCTAAAATATTATGTAGTTTAATACAAAAGTCTACATGTAACGTACATTTGTAATTGTGTCTATATCTCAAGGGTGCCATAATAGAACAACAATATTACAACTGCATTGAGTGTGTTCAACAGGAACTTGATGAACGATTTAAGAGACCCGACACAAACCCAAAATGAAGGTCTTAATTTTTTCATTTGCTATAATTTATGTCTTTTTTTCGTAGTACATATCCACAAGAGCATCAAAAATTAAGGTCTCAAGTAAATGTAATATTTTGAAGGGCCGACACAAGTGTGTCTATTGTGGATACGCTGTAACCACCTCTGACGATGTATAATATTAAGATAATCAACTATCCTTTAATTTGTATATATTTTGGAATTGCTAAGTATACGATTTAATTTGTTTCTCCAATGGAGAGTAGTGATACCTGGCAAATCATATAGTAGTATGATATATCATTCTATTATAATAATTCAATCCAAGATTTATTTTTCCAAAATTACTCTTACACCTTTTTATTAATTACCGTAATATCACTCTCATAAATAATAGTAAATTAAAAAACTAATTAGCACTCTTTATCCATCTTTTAACAACTCAAAATTCTTTTAAGTATTTTGTTCTTATATTTTTTTTATTCTCCACATATTTGTATTAAAACTATACTTATTTCATATATTTTAATCGTACTACGCGTGGGGCACGATTACTAGTATTATATATATATATATATATATATATATATATATATATATATATATATATATATATATATATATTCATTCTATTTATGTAGAATGGTATAGAAGCTGAATTTTGATCACTTCCCACATTGTAGCTCATATTGTTGTAACGTGTAATCTTATCAGATCAAATCCTCTACCCCAATTTCTACGGTTCCCCCTTGGCCACATTTTCATATGTTTATAAACGTACAACTTACTCTAGTCAAAATTTATAATATTTGGACATAATATTATTTAAATCATTTTTTGGGACTTATTATCTATTTTACACAAGTTTTTGTTTCTAATTCAAAATTAAAAGATATACGACTTTCCCGTAAGAAAAAAAAAGTAGGAATGTGTTACTACATGTTTCATCGTATTTTATTATTTTTTTCAATAAAATAGAATAACTACTTTGGCTTAAAAATCCAAGCGACCACCGGTCCATCGAAGAGGTAGAAAAGATGAGGTAGATGATCGAGACTCGTTAATATTACTGCCGGTTTGCTTGTTAATTCTTTTTAATATCCTTTAATTTGGGTTCATTGGTCTGATGTCATATTTTAATAAGATTTTTGTTCATAAGTCACTACTTTCATAAAAAAATTAAGTGTATGTCATCTTACAAGTGATAAAAAAAGTTATTATTTTCGTAACTTTTTGTTATTTTTTTTTACTTAATAATTCAAAAAAACACTAAAAAACATAAAACAACTTTTAAGTTATTTTTTTACACTTTGATATCTTTCTCGTGTAGATTATAATATATATTTTTAAGTTGAAAAACAATTTTTAAGCTCTTTTTTATATTTTAATATCTTTTCCGTATAAATTATAAGTTATTTTTTAAGCTTAAAAACATATTTTAAGCTCTTTTTTATTGGGTCGGGGACTAGAACTTAAAAAAAAATCGACACATAACTTCTATTTAAAAAATATTGTAAAAACCTGTGACTAATATTCTCATTTAATTTTTAGGGTCACACCACACCGTCTTACCTTACAGTCCACTCTATATATAACACCCAAACCTGATTTTTGGAAACATTATTTAAAAACAAAACAAAACATCGTGGTAACTAATTCAGTTTAACAAGCTAGTAATGTAAAACTTAGATACTATATATATATGTTATCTTTTTTCCCAAAAAGGCAATCAAGTATATTGTTGTATGCATATTCATTAGGTATCTAGAGGCGTATAAAGAATATTTCTATTTATTTTATTTGCGTTGAATAATAATATTTGCTTTTCCTAAATTAGCTCGCCCTTATAATTACCACTCATTGTCTTTGTTGCTTTAAGCTTGCTCCCTTCCATTATTTCCCTTCTCTCTATCAAGTAAAGCAAATTCCTTGTTCAGCAAAAAATATACCATATCATATATAGACCAATAACTATTTGACCTAAGCTTAGCCCACATTAATTTGTAGAAAAATAAAATATATACAATATATATACACACACACATGTGATCATGGATGACGGAGGGGGCGAAGATCATTTTCACAATCGCGCAAACTTCCCTTTCCAACTCCTCCTTGAGAAAAAAGAAGAGACTATCTCGCCGGAAACCGCTGCCCTAAACTTCACCGGTGCTAGCGGTGAGCTCTCTCCTTCCTCCTCCTCTAAAAAGCCGCCGCCTAAGCGAACATCTACCAAGGACCGTCATACTAAGGTGGACGGGAGAGGACGGCGTATACGGATGCCAGCTGTATGTGCCGCCAGGGTGTTCCAGCTCACCAGGGAGCTGGGACACAAGTCTGACGGGGAGACCATTGAATGGTTGCTACAACAAGCCGAGCCAGCTGTTATCGCCGCTACCGGAACAGGGACTATTCCGGCTAATTTCACCTCCCTCAATATCTCTCTACGAAGCTCCGGGTCCACCATGTCGGTGCCCTCTCAGCTTAGATCATCATCCTCGTATTATAGCCCTAGTTTTTCGATGGCCCAGCGTCGGAGTTTATTTCCAGGTAATTGTGTGTAAATTAATATAATAGTTACTTATTTAATATATTTGAATTTAATTATAACAGTAGTCCATTTTTAACGGAATAGTCGTATGACTTTTACGAATGTGGTTCTTTACTGAATATGATTCTAGCAATAATCAATTTGCAACTGATCACATTTTTTGTTCAAAATGCATTAATTAATAAGGCTGGAATTTTCTTTGCACATACTAGTTCTTATTTTTGATAGCTACAATCACACAAGACATTGTTGAGAGGATCACTCTACTGTGTTGATACTAGCTAATAGTTATGTGGAAAATAAATGACTATTAAGTACAAATATTGAATAAGTTAGAAACTGTTCTTATTAGTAATTTAGTTGTATTGAGTTGTAGAATAGCACTTGGTGCTCACTGAAAGTATATTGAATAGCTCTCCTTGAGCTTCTTGAGATATCAACCTGTTCTATCCAAAATTTTGACCCCTTTTAGTTATTATTTTTTCTTCCTTGCCAAATAATATTGAATAAGAAATCAATTCAATACACAAGTCTAAATTAGTATAACTTATTTAATTTTGGGGGAAGATGGCTCTGACTTATAATTTGTTCCTAGAAAGGAATTTGCCATTTTTGAATTGGTCAAATATTCAGAAGTTTCATACATATATGTATATATTGCCTACCATTGATCATCTAGGTGAAATAATATTTAATGATAACTAGTGTTAGTTTTATGAAACATGACACTTCCACCTTATTAAAGTGACGAAGACATCTATCAATAAACATCATCGTGGGTCTCCAAGAGAACAGACAAGTATTGTCATTTCACATGTTGCACACAAGAAAGGTCACACATATATGATGTGAATTGGAATTACAAGTCAAATTATGCGAGTTTATGTTTGATTGATTACAACATTTGCCAAAATTTTCAACATTGCCAAATCTTGTTCATCTTTCCCATATTAGGTCTGTTGTCCTCGCCCGATAGTTCGTCGTCAACACTGCTTAACTTCCAGTCGGGCCTTCAAGATTCATCTTTACAACAAACTAAACTTGAATTTCAAGAAAATGCATCATCAGATTTTTCGGAAACAGAAGAAAGACTAGAACGAAAGCGAAGGGCCGAACAAGAATTGCCACACAATCAAATAGGAAACTATATGTTGCAATCTAGCACTGGAGTTCTGCCAACGAGCCAAGCTTCAAACGCAGCCAATTTTTGGATGGTCTCTAATTCGAATAACCAATTATTGAGTGGTGACCCTATTTGGACATTTCCTCAAATGAACAATAATGGCATGTATAGGGGAAATGTGTCTAATGGGTTGCATTTTATGAATTTTCCAACTCCGGTGGCAGTAATGCCAAATCAAAATATATTCCAATCCGCCAATTCTGGTGGTGGCGACAATAATCGAAACAATATATACGAAGGACACTTGGGAATGCTCGCGGGTTTAAACCCTTATAGGTCAACTAGCGGGTCAGAATCTCAAGCTAGTGGGTCCCACATGCACCAAGATGATCGGCATGACTCGACGAGCCACCACTCATAGATAAATTTGATTTACTTGCGCACATAACTTGATTGGGAACACAAGTGAGAGGTTTGGTTTGCTAAAAGAATGAGATTTTGTTTTAGTATGTGAGATTTTTGTGTGATTAGTATATTATATTTATTTAAGTGATTGAGGAGCTGTTAGCATGAGAGAAACGCCTATTTTAATCTATTACAACTGCATTGTTATGAAACTTTTTCAATCGAAATTATAGTAGAATCAATACACTTTTGTATATATTTCCTTGTCAGCAGGAATTAGGGCTCATAAGTCATAATATAATTGGCTAACTTATATGTAGGTTTGTATACATAATACATGGTCACGTGAAAGAATGAGCGAATGTCTATGGTTATTTACTCTTTCACCTACAATCCTACAATAGCTCAACCACACATGCATGCATTTATCAAATCATTTTATCTTTTTGTGGTATAAGTGAGAACATTTTTGCGGCCAGATTATTCAATTTAACCTATTATTCACTTTCATATATACTGTAGTACTGTGTATGACAATTGACAGACACTATTGCACTTTTTTTGGGGGTAAGTGGCACTATCACACATGTTATATACTCCAAACATGAGCAATTTTTAACCCCGTGTGCAAGGTCACGATGAAAATGAATTATAGATCTGATGTAAACTTTCAAATGATCCGCTATGAAACATTACCAAAATAAATATTAATGTTTCAACTGGAGTATATAAGTGTATAACATGATAACAAAAATGTCGTTTGAGCACTGTAATTTCATTATCGACCGACTTAGGGTGTTATCTCATGGTTCCGAGACTCAATGAAAGCACATCTTCTTGAAATATAGAAAACCATCTATTGTAAGTTCAATTGACACTCGACTTTTAAGCAATCTATTAAATCAAATGTAACGTTCACAAAAGACTTTTTTGACTGTAATATCAGGAAAACTGATCAACTATAGCTAGTTTGAAAAGAAAAAACAGTCTGTGCAACAAAACCTTACCATTTTAATTTCATTAGCACTTGATTTTTTAAGCTGATGATGCAAATATAGGTCGACTTGCCTATTAAAATAGGGTTAAAACTTAAAACAAAGTGTTCGTAATTGGCATCATTATGTGGTAGGTCCTATGAATAATTCATCTCTGTATTGTGATAGAGATATTTAATTCGGGGTATGGGGACCCATGGGCTAATAATTTTCGGGTACTTGTTCAGGTGGTCGGCCCATTTGCTGTTCAAACTTTGCCTTAACTAATGTTATGTAAATCTATCACTATTTATATTGTACTAGTATATCATATATATAGTACAGATATATCATGTATGTGTATCATATTTCTTCTTTTTTGTTACATTTTATGGAGTAGTCCATTGCAGGCTCCATTAAAAGAGATCAAATGGTGGGTGTTTATGACCCCACTGGAATATCAAATATGTCCCACCTACCCTTCCTGTTGTATTGGTGATTTTGCGTTATAAAAAAACCAGCAAGAAATTAAGCATCTCGTTTGCCATAAAAAAATAAATACGTTTTCCAATTTTTTACCTCTTATATAGTTATATTATAAGTAGTTTACATTTACATTTCTCGTATCATTTTATGTTGTCGTTTCTCATGCGGAAAATGAACATGCATGCATGATGTTAAACCATGTTTTTATAGTACTGTAAAAAGATTGTTACATTTTACTGCAAAGTGAAGGGTTACACTTTGCATGAGTATATTTATAGGTGTTCCTTTTGCATTGCAAAATTTAGGAACTTAACTTTGCTATTATTCCAATAAAGCATAAGTATAAATCTGTTGTTTTGTTATGAATAGTAAGACCATAACATCTTTAAGGATTTGTATATGATCATTTGCAATTATATATGTATATATGTTTCATTGCTTCTTGTTTAAAATTAAACTAAAAACCCACGGAACTTTAATTTTGTATTGCAACAAGTTGGGACGGAACATTGTAGACTTAATATGTGGTAATTAAAAACCTCGTCATAATAAATTGTTGTTTCATTTTGTTTTTTCTCAATGTATCTTGACTAGAAAAAAGATGTCATAAATGTACTTATGTGTATTAACATATGTACAAGTTCTCAAGATCTAGAATCCTGTTTCTCACTTGCCTAATTCATATGATTAAAAGTTTATACACTCACAAATTTTCAATGTTTTGACTTCTTTAAGACCTGGGTGATAACATCATTATGTATTTGATGATTCATGAGGCAGATTATACTCAAGCGAACTTGTTTATTAAGCTTTGACATGTAGAATCCTTAATGACTCGATCGACTCGTTGTAGTAATCAGCTCGTTTACTACCCAAATATTAATAATTCTTCTCAATCCCGTCTCATTGATAAATAACAATCATGGACAGAGAGGTTAGCGAGCTATATATAAACATGAGTTTATTATTGAAAAACTCGATTTTTTGTAGTCCTACTTATTTCAATTGTCATTCGTGCATAATCCCCACACGACTCTATCTGGTGTCAAACGTCTTAAAAACCACTCCATCCATTCCCATATAATCGTACACTACAAAACTGACAGTAATTTTTATCGGCCAAAAATTTGTATTAAAAGTGTCAAAATGAAGCGTGTCTAAAGTTAATCATATAGTTCAACTATTGAATTATTTGAATAAATTTTTAAAAATTTAATTTTAATAATTTTGATACACGTTATTAACCGATCAAAATTTTACGTAATTTCACATAACAGAATTGAATCATGTTAGTCGATTTCATGTAAATAAAAACTTGGAGGCTTCAAAATATGAAAGAGGGGATGAAACTGAACGTTTTCAAAGTCTTGTGGTTGAAATTATAATATTTATATAATTAGAAAAGAAAATAAAGCTGGACAAAAGAAAATTAAGCATTGAAGAAATATTTGGAGAAGAAGAAAAAGAGATAAATATGGTGAATAATAATTACCACAGTAATAAAAAGATAGCATCTTTGATCTGGGTTTTCTCTGCTATTTCATTTTATATAATTTTTCAAATTGTCCAACAAAATTCTTCACATCTTTCTCCTTATAAAGTTCCCTCTCTCTCTTCAGGTACTACATTCATATTATTATTTAATTATTGTTTTTTTAATATTTTAAAAGGAGGGAAAACTCTTTTTTATTTATAAAACATGAGTAAATAAGAAATCATGGGGGGGAAATTTACGACTAGCCCTATGGTATGTGTTGGATTTTAAATTTTAATTATAGTAATTTAAAGGTTTGTTTATCTCCTCATTTTGTGTTACTAATTTTTTTAAAGGAGTTTTAGGCAGGGTTAATTTTTTTTTGTTTCTCCCTTTATAAAAAAAAATAGTTTTAATTTGTCTCGAGGAATTATTATGTATTGGCTTGTGATTGTGGTGAAGAGTAATTTTGTTTTATTTCCACATTTAGATTAATTATTTGGTTGGAGTTGAAAAAATTAAAGGTAGAATTAGTTGGGGGAAATTGTGAGAATTGGTCATGAACTTAATATAACTGAAAGCTGTGTAATTAAGTTGATGGAAAAAAAGTGATTTGCTTCTGGTTGGATTCACTTAATTTCGAGCTATTAATAGTCTTGACCGTAAAGTGTAAATTAGTTTGATTGAGTTTAAAAGGAAAGTTTAATTCACTCATCTAATAAATGGTATTTATCAGAATTTCACAATGTAAAAGTAGCACTTTTCAGTATTAAGTTTTCGGATAGACTGATTGGTTGTGCAAACATCGGAATCTGTGATGATTCATGCTCCTTTGGTGCAAGTATTCTTTTGAGAAAATGTCGTGAAAAAGAGAGTTGTTTTTCCATCAAGGACTTATTACATACGGAATTTTACTTCAAGTTATGGTTTTCCACGAAAAACCTCTAAACTAAAGGCTGAGTAAGTGAATTAATGTGAATTAATATAGATATGTCAATATCGAGCACGGAACAGAGGTCTAGACTTTATAACAAAATGGCGAAGGATTTGGATCAGCATGGTCCAGCTTTTCTTAACCATGGGGAGACTTCTCAGTCACTAACACTTTCAGAACTCTTTAATCTAAGTGGTGGTGTGGTAAAACCTATCCTTAAGGTAAAATGTGAGTAAGCTATCTCGCGTTTGTTTCTTCAATTTTTTGTGGTTACTTTTTTTTTTTAAATCTTATTAAAGAGAATCAAGGGGTCTCACACCTACCCCCTCAATAAGACTTGAACCCTCCGCCTCCTATTTGATAGTGCGGGTTCTAGCCCACTAGACTATTCCTAGCGAGTTTTTTGTGATTACTTAGTCATCACACTTGTAATACTTAAACCTTTAATTTTTCAGGCTGCCAATCCTCCGGTGCGAGCTAATGTTTTATATCTTAGTCCGGAGTACTCCATCCCAATTTCGTAAGAATCAATATTTTTTGGTTGAGAATATTTGATGATACGGAAAGCATAGTGTAGAATCATGTAAGTAATGTTGGCAGGGGCTACTCACCGGAAAATAAATTAAATAAATTAGTGCGAGTATTTTAACTCCTTTTCTGGGTTTCTCCTTTTAGAGGCGTTGACTGTAAATCTTGCAAGACGTTTCATATTTGGATTCTTACATTTATTTTACTATGCTAAACAGAGGTCAATTGTGTTTTCAACTTGTTAAACTAACTAAATCTATACTCACCCTCATACTTACTTTAATGATAAAAGAAAAAATCAAGTATGTAATGTCAACACTTCCTATCATTCTTCTAAGTTTTCTCTGCCATGAAATCGATATAACAACTAAATGAATTCGAATGTTAATTTTACGTCTGGCCTTTTCCGTAACGTTGTTTTTGTTTATTTAGAAATTAAGCCCATCAAACCTTTAAAAAAAATCGCCTACACTCTGGATTCGCAGATTTTTTCCTTCTTTATTGATATGGATCTTTTTCAGTATATGTCAGACCAATTGTGGAATGTTTTACTGGCTATTTGCTTTGTACATGACTATGAATATTCCGGTTTGCTGAAATACTCGAGCATGTTTTGCTTGCTGCAGGAATGCTGTGAAGAGTATATTTCTTCCCAGCTTTGACAAAAGTAAGACATTTTTTCATTTGTTTGTCTTAGTGACTGTAACGTAAAGGTTATGTGAAATAACACGCCCTTCATATGAGTATTAATTTTTATTTGCTTTATGTAAGAAGTTGTCTTTTCCAAAAAATAATAATCTGCGATACAAAGTGCACCTGGTATACCTTTAGGACTGCACTTAGCTAAATATTCGCTGAGGGAAAATCTGGTGTTTTTTGCCAAAACATGTACCACTGTTTTTTATGACATGTTATTGTGATTTCTGTTCTATTTCTAAACTATTTTTATGGTTTAGTGATATGGTTTCAGAACTCTACTATGTACCATTTTAGCATGTTCCACGCCTCACATCATATTTCACCTGTTCCTGCCACCAAAAAAGAGGTGTATATATATATATATATATTTTTTTTTAATTTTCTCTTTGCTGCAAGTACATAATTGTATTTCCTTGAGCTAATGGTCTTTCTATTAGATCGAAGCTGAGGCAAAAGCTGTTAAAGCTGTCACTGAAGGTCTATGTCCGATGAAGATAGTATTAGATAGAGTTGTATTAACTTCTACAGGCGTGCTTCTGGGTTGCTGGCAGGTTCACATTTTCTGTATACCTTCGTATCTCACTGAATGTAATATACTAATATCCACTTAAATAAGCAACAAAATTGTTCATTATGTCAGTAGTAGTTGTTGTAGAATTTTATGATAGCAGTGTAAGATTTTGCTTTTTATTAGGCGAATTTGTCTCTTTTTTGTAGGTTATCTATGGAACAGATCCAATAACTATTCGGGCTAAATTGAGAACAGCCCTTCCTCATGCCCCTGAGAAACAACTTGTAAGGACGTTATATATTGTTTTTCTCTTTCCAGAAGTCAAACAGTATTTCGATATATTAATTCTTTTAAATAAGTTTCTATTATGTGGAATTCATCTTAATATCTAAAAGAAAACTATGAGGTATACGGTAGCTGTTCTCTTCTTCTGATTAAATGTGTGTCAATCTTTTTTGTAAGACTTGTTTATTTTCCTGCTGCAGTACGATGCTGCTATTCTACATACATCCTTTGCAAGACTTCTTGGCCGTCCAAATCGTGGAGTTTGGGTAGTAACTACTCTTTGAGAATAAAATTAACTGTTTCTAGTAAGAGAGTCTTATCAGACCATATTACACAATATTTTGATTACTCTATGCTTTACTTCTAAGTTGGCAAGGTTTAGAAGTAAAACCATTGAATAACATTCCCAAAGCAGGTGTTTACATATTTATGGAAGTTTATACCTCAAATTTGGTCCAGTAATTCTTATTTCAGAATGAATAACATTTTTTTTTGCACAACTAAAACTTTAAGGCTTGAACCCCTTCTAGTTCTCTTACTATGATTATTTGCGTAGGTTATACCCCCTTTTACACTAGTATTAATTGTGCTTATCTTTTACAGGATGAAAATAAAAAATCAGAACTGGCGTTTTTTCATGATCTAGTCACGCGTTTAAACAATCAAATTTATAGATTTCAGGTACTTTCTTTCTTCATGAACAGTAGTGTTTCTTTCTTTTTCTATTTAAAGAGCATTGTAGTAGTAAAGCCGATACTGTTACTAAAAGTACCATGTCGAAGCTGTAGTATAGCAGTAACACCTTTTCAAAAGTGCCGATTTTTACTGATAAATGTAGTCTTATTTATATACATTTGCATCTTCACTGGCATATGTTTTATTTTTTGAAGGCAACAGTTTCAGAACTATGGTATGTTGAAGAGTCGGATGTTTTGGCTCTTGCATTGGATGGGAAAATGGAGGTCCGCAGGTTCCGACTTGGCTGCTCAAGAACTTGACATACAAAAGATTAAACCAATAACTTTATTTTTAGGTTATCCACAGTGTTTATAAAAGTTGTAATATGCAACTTCAAAGTATATTTATTTTCTGTTGATTTTGCACATTTCACCTTTTTTAGAAGGTTCTGTGCATTTCACTTAATACACTTGAACACCTATAAAAACTTGCAGAATAAGGAAAGATACTACCAAGACTCTTACCTCGGAATTCTACTGGGGTATTTATGATTATACCATTTCATTGTACAAATTACACACAGAACAAAATTGAAGTCCTGCCCATAGTTTATTTAATTTAATATCTCGTTTCTACCAGTTGTGTGCGAGTTAGCTATTTCACGTTTTATAAAAATTCGATTATATGAATCTTCATAGATCGAACAGAAAAGCAAGATTTGCGTAAATGGTGACAGTTGGGTCAACAACGGCTGAACCACCCACTCAATCACCAATCTAGTCCAAAATTATCTTGCTACTTTCTCATAGTGTATGGTGTTTTATGTTTGAACAAATGTGTAAAACGCTGAAATGCTACAGTTGCCTCTGTAACTATACTAATCAAGAAGTTCTAAGTTAATTTAGTAATGCTATGAGTCTGCTAATCATCCATTCAACCATTAAGTTGAAAACTAAATTGTTTCCAAATCATTAAATTGTCTCTTTCAGTCTGTTGGGACAATCTAATGACTACAGCCAAAAGGCCCAAAATGATAGCAAAATCATTGAAGAAGTTTCTCTTTCCTTTTTTTTTCTGTTCTTAGCCATAAAAAAAATAAAGCTTCAACCTCCGTCAACTACAACTATATTACTCCATTTCACTAATGAATAACCCAAGAATTGTCAAGTAAAACGCCTGTGTGCTTCGACACTAATCGGTGTCCTGGTCATCATTTTCAGCTCCGCTTACATTGTGGTCTACAGTTTTGTGAGCTTCGTCAAGAGCCGACTCTTTTGCATCAACAGCATACAAAATCTTCTTTATTGCAACTGACATCTGCACGGTAAATTTTCATCAACAGAGTTTAGAGAAACCTCAAGTAGAAATAAAAATTACAGCATTCTTAAAAGTACCTGCCGCAACTATATTTGCATTTTTCATCAAAAACTAATTATTTTCATCAAAAATAAAGCTAGATAAGATGAAGAATACTGAAAGATGAAATAGAGTATACTCCTCACTCAGTCGCACTTTGTTGACAGTATTAGGAAACAATGTAAGACCTCAACTCAGAATAATTTATCACTTCACCGCAACAAGCAAAGCCTAAAGGGAAAATATTTTATACCACCATTATAGCATTTAACAAAATACACATTAAAAAATTACCGGACGATGCTCCAGCTCAGGAACCTGACAAAGTATTTCGATGTCCCTTAGCTTTGCAAAATAGAAATCCCGTTCTTTTTCCAAGAGGTCCACAGAAAGCTTAAGATCCGTGACCTGGGTAACAACATCAAAATATTGCAGAATTTGAATTTAATTGAGGACTTGAAAGCAATGAACTAATAAACTATTACAAGCATCCAAAAATAAAATGACGTCCAAGGTTTAGAAGTCGAAATTCATAGAAAAGACAAACTGTCATAAAAATGATAATGATTTTTAGGTTAATATTTCTACATAATAAAGGGTTCTGTTTTGGTTTGACCAAGAAAATTAGTGAAAGACAAACAATATATTCACCATTACATCTTCCAGAAGAACAAAGCAATTTAACTAACCCTTATATGAAAAACGCATCTTCAGAGCTTTGAAGCGCGCTGGCTTATAATTCTAACTTAAAAAGCACCAAATAAGAATAAAACACAAAGACTAAAAAAACAAGTTACCTCCTTGGTCAACGTCTGAATCTCTGCCAAAGAATTAGCTGCATCAGCTTCGGCGTCTATTTTAGCCTGCTTGTTACCTGCAATATAAATTAGCAAATTATAACACATTGAAAAACTTGAAAAGAAAACTGAATAAAAAGAAAGAAACTGGAAACAGGAAAAAGAAAATGCTAATCAAGAGTCTTACTGATGGCCAAATCAGCACTAGAGAATGAATTTTGCGATGAGTTGTTTGCTTGGAGTGACTTTGAGTTCTTACAAGGAGCCCTTTGAGATCGTTCTCTACCAACCTTACTTCTACGTTCTACGGGATTGTAGTTCCTGTAAGAAAAACAGAAGTTTGAGAAAATAAAATATTTAAATATTCTAATACAAACATGACAAAGAGTTAGAAATCGAAGGCATACTCATTCAAAATTCCATTGTTTACAGAATCGCAATAGCGTTTTAGCCACTGTAGAAACTCCAAATTATCCAAAGGTCGACCTTTCACTAGCCTGTTGACTTCAATATGCTGCCATTTGGACCAGATTAATAAAAGAAAATAAATTAATTATTCAGAGGTTGGCTTCTACATAAGGTGCCATTATCAAAAGTATTCCTAAGTAGTCTACTATTCAGTATGCTATAAGATTATACATCCGCATATTTTGCTTTACAAATAACGAATTAAGAGAAATCATTGTATATGTGATAATTGATGAAAACGCTGAAGACCCTAGGTTTCCACAACCTATTTGAATTTGGCGTCCTCTTCTATTTATTGATTTTAATGTGCACTAGATAACAAAATGCTTCAAAATTTCACGAAACCATACAGAAATTCAATGTCTTTAAGAAACAACTTACCTTGTCAATCTTCAGTTTGTTGAAAACATCCTGCAGCACTTTATAATTCTGGATCCTATCGTATTCAGTCTTCGCATCAAAATTCACCTACGGCACGCCAAAGTTTAAATATTGACATCATAAATAATTTTAAAAGTTTAAAGAAAGAAGTAGATGAATATAATGCGTAGAAGTAGTTACCTTGTGCATTGGGACAACCCCGGAATGAGTCAAATCCATCATTTGACACTGCACAGCACCAGAAGCAGCCTGATACAGAAGTATAAAAACAATACATAAGAAGATATGTTTAAAGACCTAAGAAAAGACACATGTTTCACTACGGAAATAACTACATATGAAGTATTTCAATTACAGACTGAAGACTTTTCTAACCAACTGGCTCTCGCAGTTGATTGTAATGTTTGTATAATAGTTACAGATTATCACCAAGCTCAAACCCATTCCACATAAATATTCCAACTACAAAGCAAAGTTCGCTATTTTTCATAAAAGTTAAAAGATATTCCATATAATAGATCGCTAGGAGTGAAATTTATTTATTTTACAAAAGGAAACTCAAGAAAAACAAAGAGGACTAAAATGAAATGTTGTTGGAATATCAGTGACCTAATCACCAACATGATAGTTGCCATATCAAAATTGATAACCAAATTTGGTTAATGATAATAAAAAGGAAGACTTTTTCAGGAAACATCTAAACTAGAGAAAGTGACCGACTCAACCGGCCTGCAGCTTATCACATAAATACTTATTTTCTGAGAAAAGAAACTAACATATTATATTTGCAGTTAAGATTCGAGAGCCATTCAGTAATATCAATAAGGGGACCGAATAAGATGAAAAAAGAATGCTAAAACATAACTGAAAACCCCAATTTAATACGTCTCATAAACAAAAAAACAATAATGGACAACATTTCTTGGGTATCATTAACAATGCTGCATCCATGTGGAAATATTACATGATTTACATCAATGATATGAACTTCAAAACGTAATTTTGTTTCAAACGTTACACGGAAAATTATTAGCTACCAGCCTACCAGCAAAAAATCATATAAATGGACAGACTGTCAATATTAGGTACTTGCACAAAATTCTCAACGAGGCTCATTCAAATACCAAGTTTAGCAAAACTTAACATACATTTATATTGCTCGTTAGAAAATCAACTAAAAGGCGAAATTCTTACCAAGTCTAATGAAATGCAGCATCTTTGCGGAAATATCATGTCATAATTCCTAAAGGCCCTAATCTAGAACTAATTTCTCAACACTTAACATGCATTTCAATTACCCATTGGCAAAAATCATATGAAAAAAGACTCTTTAAGCATCCTGATGGAAATCAATGCAAAATCCTCAAAAAATCTATTTCATAAACATTTTTCTTCAGAATCCAACATACATACATGACAACAAACTATCAAGAAAAATCACATAAAAAGGAACATTATAATCCTAGATTTTCTACAACATCTTCTTACAAATAATTACAAAATCTCAAAACCTTTACGAAACCGAAATATTTACAAAACATTCAAATATTTAAACAATCAAATGAAAAAAAAAAACATCTATAGAATGAACAAATTAATTTCCACGGAAGAACGAAACATCGATGTTCAAATCCTAACAAACCCTAATTCAGTAAATATAACATTTTTAATTTGAAAAAAAAAAATCATACAAATTATACCACTTTCTTTTAAATAAAATAAAAAATGCTTGATTTTATAAGTAATTAAATCAACTTATAAAACCCTAATTAAACAACAAATACTCCGTATTTAACAGCCCACATACACTTCTATCAAAAAAGTAAACAGAGTAAAAAAAAAACAAATTTAATACGATCCTACAAAAACCCAATAGAAAAACGAAATAATTAAATTATTATTTAAGAGATTAAAAAAAAAATACATCTTCAACGCGAGAGAGACTAAGTTGAAGAGCGTTATTGACCCATAAAAGAATTTCATTTCTACCCACAAAATAAGCACTATCCATCATCCCAATATTCGTCGCCATTTTATTTATTTATTTATTATCTCTCTTAAATTTAAATAAAAGAAAATGACAGGGTGTTATGTATCTATATATCTCTGTAATCTGTATAGCATTTAAATATGATATGTGACTTAAAATGGGGGGATTTTTTTTAAGTTTTTTTTTCTTTCTTTTTTTCAAATTGCAAATTGATTACATAATAGTCCCATATTATGAATAACATTTCCCATATTACATAAGGCATATGTGTAAAGTTAAAGATTTGCTTATTCATATTTTAAATTTTTTAATTTGTATATCACATTATAATAAATTGTCCAATTTAGTTAGCACTGTCTAAATTAATCACGGAATCATGGCACATGACAGCACGTGCTTGATAAACTTGAACGTAAGAGGGTAATTTTATCATTCTGCATCAAAATATATCATCATAGAACAACGTTTTCTCCCAATTTTGTATTATGTCTGATTTTTGTTATGTGTGAAATTGGGGGGAAATATTTTTTTCTAGGATGATATATTTTGGTACACAGTGACAAAATTACTCTATCACGTTAACGTTTGTCAAGAACGTGCTATCACGTGACATGATTCCGTGATTAATCGGTACTTAAATTGGAAAGTTTATTATAGTGTGGTATCCAAATTAAAAAAATTGAAACATGAATATCCAAATCGTTAAAATTACATAGTTTGGTGTAGTAGATGTATAAAACCCGGCGTATATACTGACTTGAGTTGTTTACATTTTTTGGTCTGAAATATTTTAATTTTTAGTGAACGGTTATTAGTCTCGATCAGTCTCGATTGATAGATGAAACGCTATTACTTATTACAGTCTGTCATACAAAATTCGATGAAAAAAATTGTAATTCTTTATAATAGATTTTAATTTTCTGAAATACTTTATATTCACTTTAAATATTAAGGTTTTGGAGCCATTAAACTGATGTTGTAATCAAGACAAAGCCAAGCAGTCGAAAAATTGTTAGTAAATATTTTATGTGTAATTGACGGTTTCTTAATGCGTTCTACCGGATAGTAATGAAGATCAACGGAACTTTATGTGTAACTGGCATTACGTTGACTTTTTTGTAACATTGCTTTTATCTGTTATAATAAAATTATCAATTTATGTAATTAATTAGGTTGGGATAAATGAGATGAGATCGAGTTCGAACCAAACAAGCCAAATCAATTTAATGCGTTAAATTGCCAGGCTAAATTGGCAGTATCAAGAATGGGCTGGGCCTAATACTCTAATTTGAAGTTATGGTACTAGATTGGACTGGCCCAATAGCCCCTTTAATTAAGTAGGCCACGTCATAGACAACATTTGTTAGTTTTCAAAATTGGGGGTTCATTTTGGAAGATTTTCCGAAATCAGATACCTTTTTTATTTATTTATTTTCCATTCCAAAATTTTGGAAGATGTTTCTTTAATTTTTTGTTGATGTGTTGGTAACATTTAACATTTTACTATTATAAGAGAAATTGTAAAAACTTGCCTGGCTAGGCGGCATTGTTAACTAGCATAATTAGGGAAGCAGAGTACCTGACTCCGAGTCAGGTTTACTCTGCTTTCCCCAACCATTGGATCTGTATTTTATTAATACTGTATTGATAAAATAACAGATCTAATTGTGTAGGAAGCAGAGTAAATCTGACTCAGAGTCAGGTACTCTGTTTCCCATAATTGGCCATTCAAACACTGCCAATAGTGGATGATATATGAAGAATTTATAGAACGGTTTAACAGACCAAAGGTACAGATATTTAGGTCAATTGGAATTTGGTAGTTTAGTAGTCAGTCATGAGTTTATATATTTTTTATTTTGAGTTATTTGATTTTTTTTTGTAATGGGTAAGCAATTTGCAGAGACATTTTCTATACATGCATTACAAATCAGATCTATAGGTTTATTGGTTACTCATATAAGCGGCACGTACACTATAAAAAAAATACCCAAATAACGACGGGATTAGTGATGATATTTTTTGTTACGAGCTTATTAGCGACGGATATTGTGATGGTTTTGTGACAGTTTAGTCAATTTGCGACAGATTTGTGACAACTTTTTAAATTAGCGACATGCTTATGACAGCTTTTGACTCTCACTAAATCAAATATTATTTTGTAGTGATACGTACATATGTAAATCTATACTAATTATTATTTATAATAAGTTGTTAGTTGCCATCTGATGGTCTAAATAGTAAAAATGATCATTTAGTACGTAACATGTTAAATTGAAAATTTTCAATATAGGATTGCAGGTAGGGGCGGCCCAGACCCAATTCCAGTAAGATTTGGGCCTGAGGCAAAAACTGGGTTGATGCAAAAAAAAAAAACTGGACTGACATTTGGACAACCAACAGTACTGGGCCGCCCCTGGTTGCAGGTTGCTTTGTGAACTCTGAAAACATAGGACATAAAATATTAAGTTTTCTCGATAGAGACGGGTTTTAGGACATAAAATATTAAGTTTTCTCGATAGAGACGGGTTTCGATAGGATAGACAACAAATGACACAATGCAATTCAATTTTTTTTAAAATATCTTGAGTTAGTTCGTTTACTTATATGACCAAATGGCCATAACATTTGATGGATGTAACAGCTTGCTAATGATTACACTTTATAGTTAAAGTTTTAAGACTTGAGAAACCCTTCATATTATTTTCAGGAAAAAAATACAATCTATCTACTTGTGTTTCCCAAGAGAACTTCTTCATGATTCAACCAGCTATATATACTTTTATCTATCGTTCTATTATAATAACTCAACTCAAGATAAATGAGTATCCAATTTTGTCTAATTTTTTTAAAAATACTTTCACTTTAATAATTACCAATATAGTTAATTAATTAACAAATTGTCCTCACTATATTTTCCTAAGTACGGATGTAACCTAAATTAATTAAAAATTCGTTTTAACCTACATAACTACAATAAATGATACCAAATCTGAATATTATGTTCAAAATAAAATATATTACGAGATTTATGTCATTACGCGTTTCACACGCAACGCGTATGTAACTTTTACTAAGTATATATATATCAAAATTGTAGGTACCAGGTCGTCTTTTCTTTTCGACAAAACTTTCATTCCACGTAGAAATAAAAAAAAAAGCAATAACCCTTGTAACAAACAATGTTTACTTTTTAAAGCATGAAATATTGAAATTCATAAAAAGTAATGTCTAAAAAGATTGGTATCACTATAAAATAATGTTTGATTTAGTAAGAGTAAAAAATTGTCACAAGTCTGTCACAAATTGACTAAACTGTCACAAAACCGTCACAAATTACAAAACCGTCACAAAACCGTCACTAATAAGCTCGTAACAAAAAATACCGTCACTAATTCCGTCGTTATTTAAGTATTTTTTTGTAGTGTATAAAGAGTGTTGACATTTATCGTTCAAATTAAGAAGCGTATATGACCATAAACTTTTACAAACCAATTAAGCTTATATTGTGCTTTTGAAGAAAGCATGTTATTGTCTGAACAATATTTATAATTTCTCCCAATCTGAAAATCAATCACATAGTATTTTTACTTTTTCAACTTATGGTAAATTTGTATACACGAAGGCTTTCATTGACGTTTCTCCTTATAAGTCTCCGAGCACACCTTGAAACTTGTCACTGATAATTCAATTTATAGAAATATTTATAAATAGAGTGACTCTACGGCCACCCATAAAAGTGATATGAAAATTATACCCGTTGAGCTGAGGTGTAATAGTCCTAGTCATTATTTTTTCAACCCAAAATCTCAAATCTCAAAAAGATGAAAGTGCACGTGTAAAATAAATCACTTGTTGTTTATAACCTTCGTTTTTTATGAGTTTGTTTTGTTTATATCTTTTATAAAAATAAAATATACAGTATGATTAAAGAAAAAATTATGTCCATTATCCCACATATTAGAGAAAAAATTTGAAAAAATTATAAATTAAAAAATTTTCTATCAATTTACATATTCATTTGTTTTTTTATCATTTATTTATCGAGTAATGTTAGACTCATAATCTGCACACAACTCACACACTCCATATGCTAATAAAATACGTATTTATCTCTTCAAATATACATAAAATTCTATAATTTGATAAATCAAAATATAAATATACAATATAATAAAAACTCAAATAAAAATATACTAGAACCCTACTTGAGCCTACTCTAAATTTAAATATTAATTAAAAAAATCTGTTAAATTTAAAAACTCAACCCACTAAAAAGTCAGATAAAAATATACTATAACCCTAGTTAAGCCTAACATAAATTTAAATAATAATTATAAAAAAAATATTATTAAATATAATATCAATAACAATCGAAACACTTGATAAAATAGATATGTCATACAATGTTACACAAAATTGATTTTTTAAATAGGAAAGTAAAATCATTTTACTTATAAATACTTATAAGTCAAACTAGCTAGTTACAAGCCCAAAATTCTGCGTAGAACCTGGACAAAAAAATAGGGTATTTTACTGATTTCATTCGTCATGGCATCAGCATATACAGGGGATGTGTTCATTATCATAAATGTATGTTTGACTACCAAATAATCTATCTATATTTATTTATAAAGAAAAGGAAATATGTCAAATCTCTAGACAGATCAAATAATATATAAATTAAATTTGATGAATATAGCAAGCTAGGATTTGTTGTAATCACTATATTTTCTCTAAGTATTTGCAATAGCTGGCTAAAAATTAATCTCCATCCGATTTACCCGCTACGAGGTTATGCGTAATTTTGGGTGACAAAAACTCTGAGATAAATTAGCGAAAATAAAAATTTGAAAACTTTATCAAACAGTTCATATATTAAACTATAATCTTGGTTTAATTATAAAAAAAAATATATTTCAGTAGTTTTTATGTGAGATCTAGCAGGTCAAAATTGCACTCTAAATTTGTAGAGCACTCTGGATGTAAAAAAATATAGCCTCATTATGCTTTAGAAAAATTAATGTTAACAACCTCTAAACACCGACTTTAATATTTTAGGTGTAAAAGTATTATTGATCCGTTGTTAAGTGGAAAATCATTGCCTTCTAAAGAACTATTCATTTTCTTTTCAAAATAAAAAAGTTTTTATTTAGGTCATCTCGATAAATAAATAAAAAATCATGAAAACTACAAGCAAAATTTGTTGTTTGCCAATCGAAGATATCAAGTACGACTGATGAGCTGTGTATTTGATCTATGGTCATGTGCACCGCAATGCATGCTGAAGAATCTCTTTCTTTTATTTAATTTAATTATCTCTCTAAATAGATTTCAATCAGAACAAACAGTAATAAATAACTGAAAAAATTGTTAAAGTATGGATTGTAAGTAGGTTTCTAAGTTTATAAACTGTGTGTGTGTGTCTGGTTTATTTCCTGATATCGTGAAGATGAGAAAAAATAACTCCAAAATATCATTAAAAGGAAAACAATATCTTGATATAATTTTTATTATTCACACAAAAATTATAACATATGAACAACAAGCTTGATACATAAAAAAACACATCACAAGCACACTCGGCCAAAGTCCAAACAAAAATACACTTAAAAAAAATACTTAAATAGCGACGGGATTAGTGACGCTATTTTTTGTTACAAGCTTATTAGCGACGGTTTTTGTGACGGTTTTATAACAGTTTAGTTAATTTGCGACAGACTTATGACAGATTTTGACCCTCACTAAATCAAACATTATTTTATAGTGGATATAAAAGCAAAAACGAAAGGCCGTAATTAGTTGTTTTGCGCGCAATAATGCGATAATGAGTTGTAACTGGCCAAAGTCTTGGTGCAGACCTTGTAATTTTCACGTATTGACTGTCGTGGCCTCGTTTGTAATATATGTTTACTTCCCCGAAAAAAAATGTAATTAAGAATCACATGACACACTTATAAATTATAATAAACACGTACTATGATAATTAAAGTACGTACTATATGCCCTTGAATCCTGATAGATTTAATTAATTATAACGTGCTTAATATTCCTAAATAACACAAAAGAGATCTTGAAATGTACTATGCCTACGCATTACCAGGTCGGCTTTGTAATAGAATTTCAAAATAAAAGATGAGGTTTTAATATTTGCTTAACAAATGCAAAGAGATTGTCCCAAAATAGAAATTAGTAACCTCCTTGTTAGATTGATATACTACCATTTATATATCTATGTAACTACTCTCACAGGTGTAACCACTGCAAAAAAATATCAAAATATTAGTGGTGGTATTTTTTATTACGAGCTTATTAGCGACAATTTTTATGATGGTTTTGTGACAGTTTAGTCAATTTGCGACAGATTTGTGACAGTTTTTTAAATTAGCGACAGGCTTGTGACAACTTTTGACTCTCACTAAATCAAATATTATTTTGTAGTGAACGGGATCTTTCATGTGCCTTCTATTATTAATTAGCTCATTTATAAATTATAATCAAGGTTACTGCATTAGGAATACGTACACCTATAACCGATACATCCATTAGAGCGCTCACATCAGTTTCCTTATATCATCGATTAACCTTAAAATTGTATACGCATCAGTTTTTTTATCCATTACCACTACAAAAAAAATACTCAAATAGCGACGGAATTAGTGACGGTATTTTTTGTTACGAGCTTATTAGCGACGGTTTTTGTGACGGTTTAATCAATTTGTGACAGCTTTTTAAATTAGCGACAGACTTGTGACAACTTTTGACTCTCACTAAATCAAACATTATTTTGTAGCCTTAAATATACATGAACTCAAATATCACTCAAATATAAGAGATCAAGATGTTTACTTATAATTAAAATAATAATTTTTCTCTCTTAGTTTTCTCTTATTCGTTCTCCTTTATTTGTACTTTTCACATATAAATTAATAAAATAACAAAAAGATATGTATAGTTTTTATAGAGAAATTTATAAAAAAGCTGATAATTTGTATAAACCAACACGTTTCCTTATAAGTTGTAAAAGTATAGTTTTTACTTTAAATACGAGAAAACTTGTAAGTTGTTGTAGGTTATTATTGGACTATTGGGCCTTACTCATAGTGGGCCTAAGTTGGGCTTTCTAGCTTGTATAACCCTAACCTCTAGTATATAAAGAAGGTTAGGGTCCCTTGTATTTACACATTCTGATGAATAAAAACCTACTGTTCCCTCTCTCTATGTTCTCTCTATGTCTCCTATATAATATATATACTGAGCTAATAAGACTCACAACACGTTATCGGCACTTTGCTCGCGGAGACTAAGATATATGCTCGCAGATATTGAAAATTTTGGTAAACGCACGGATATTGAGTATCTATAAATCTTGAGATTTATCCGGATTTAATTAGGATTTTGCTATATCGATCTTCACCAAAATACCGTGAGAAAGGTACACGGTATATTGGTATCCTGATAGTGATAATTAAGTGTAACAGTGCGTATCAATGCTTGTTACAACCGGATGTAAAACTACATATATAAATTGCTATGTTGCACTGCATGCCCAATGGTGCTAGTAAAATCCTTATCTGCTTAATTATTAATTTTAAAAACTAGGTCATAATATGATAATCCATGTTATATTTGTTGATTGGCTTGTTGATAAATATTCTATACTACATGCGTGAAAACATTGAGTTACTAGTAGTATATCAAGTCCAAATAGGAAAAAGACAAACATGATTATTGTTGCCCAACTAGGTCAGAATTGAAAGGAGAATTCACGTTAGTATAACTAACAATTTGGGTATGAAACGGCATGATTAACCTAACCTAAATAGTTATAGACTATTATTAAACTTGGTTGAATACATATCTCACTGGGTGCATGTTAATGTAATTAATCTACTGCATGTTGAAACTAAAAGTATTTGGAAAATCTTAGCTATGGATTATATACATGTAGTAGTGCTAAATTCTGAAACTCGCTGAATAATGTATACTTACATATTACATTCTGTAAACTTATGGACTGGACCTGTAATTACTATGTAGCCCCATATAGTATGCTGAATTTACACGTGTGCTCCCTGTTGTTTACTCCCATATGCAGAACAATTCATGCGTTTAATTCACCTAAAATTTGATCAATACATGCAAACTTGGAACTTGATTATGTAATTAGATAAATTAACATGAGTTAATATTTGATTCCTTTCATGATATAATGAATCTTGTGAATTACCATGTATGTAACTTGCGTGTATATTGTAAATTGGTAAATTTAGATTGTGCTAATATGTACTACCATGCTACTGCTATATTATTTAATCATGCAAGCAGGTACGATCTATGTATTTATTTACTACCATGTACACATGTGTAAAATACGGTAATTTGCGAAATCATATATTTTCACATTTAAGTTGGAAAAATTATGAACCTTCCCTAAATAGGCTAACCTATTTGGATACGATGTCTAGGAAAGATATAGGCGGAAGTCGATATCCTAATGAGGTCGGGTTTTAAGTGGCATTCGTGCCCTCCACCCTCACCGTCTTTCCTGGTCGTTTTTCAAGTAGAGCTACCGAAAGGGGTTGACTAAATAATAATTTCCCCGAGTGTGTTTATATAGTGATGTATGTTTCGCCGAATTGGTGTTTCAGTATCGACCCGTCGTTCGATCAATGAGAACCGATTCACATGAGAAGCAAAACTAATGTTTTCGAACCTGTCGTTTCGAAAAAACGTTTGTACTTATGCAAACCATAAACATATAAACCAGTCGTTTTATATGATAAATAATCCAGAACTCCCAACACATGTTGGATGCCATCTATGACGAGAAAAATCGCAAAACATACTTGCGAAATGACTGTTTAGACGTTGATGTTATTCTGTCACCGCATGTTAGTCACCCTGATGTGTGAAAATGTGATGCCCAAATTTTTTTTTGGATGCCATCTTTGATGTGTAAAACACAAGTTTGTTGTTACACTCGAGATGAATGCTAAGGCGTTGATTTTATTCCGCCGCCACATTTGAGACGTGATGACGTATATGGTGAACAAATGTCTGAAATTGACATATTGGAGCTATCTTTCATCAAAATACTAGCTTGGAAATTGTATTCCATAAGCAGTATCGTGAATTTATATTCACCATGTTCCTTTATCGCCCATCTGTTATTGGATAAGAAAATTGCCCCGGTGAGTAGTTTTAATCCTATTGGGACAATGGCGAATTGTTTGCCTGATATTAATGCTCTTCGTGTACATTTTTTTTTCCACGAATCGAGAACCGAGACAAGTGTTATTTGTCTCGAACTGTCGCGATCCCGATGAATCGCCTAGCCACGCGAGATTTTAGACAATCGTCAAAATCGAAAACCTGTGGCTCCAAGACAGTAATTGAAAGGAACAATATGACCCGTTGTCACAAAGCAAGAGATAATGCTCAATGAGGCAACTCTATGCTATAAAGACAAAGGTCATGCACGGTTACTCCTTAAATAGTTCACAACTATTATAAAGGTGGAAAAACCGATGCTAATGTGGTTAAAGTTAATTGAAAGA
This sequence comes from Primula vulgaris, assembly GCA_963920805.1. Classification (NCBI taxonomy): domain Eukaryota; kingdom Viridiplantae; phylum Streptophyta; class Magnoliopsida; order Ericales; family Primulaceae; genus Primula; species Primula vulgaris. The sequence continues at coordinate 48,478,092 of OY987212.1, forward strand.
AAACTCTTGAGACCCCCGATTTTGTGACTCAAATGAGTTTGATACCTTTCTTTATAGATTTTGATAAATCATTGAGCCATTTTTTCGCTCATCTGGATTATGTTTTCCATTTGGATTACGATTTTTCCATTTGGACATACTTTTGGATTATGGTTTGCCTGTTTACGAAATTTCTCGAAATAATTTTAAAGTAATTTGAGCAAATTCCTTTGACAAATGTGACCAAACTTTAAATTATGAAATTTTAGGCAATACTTGTGGTGTAGTTGGTTTTTTGGAAATAGTGGGTAACAGTGTACCACATAATTTCACCAACTACTTGCCTAAAAGAGTACTCAGTGACAATGATTCTGGACCTGTCGTTCCAAAAATCAAAATCTTTGGTAAAACCAAATTGATTTGTCAAATATGAGGTCTTATACTCATGTAGGTCCTGCCGTACCTTGTTGAGTAATAAAATATTCGAGAAAACCAGTGTTATCTGATAATAGCTCATGAAAGAATTAAAATTTCTTTACATAGCCTCCACTCAAAAACGTATTTTAGAGGAGTTGAAATGTCTTTCAAGTGGTTGCTACCACATTCTTTAAAGCATTTAAAGTTACCTTATCATTTCGCCTGTCGTCGAATGATAAATGATTTAGATGCTAAGACATGATTGTCTGTACTATCATTCGCCTGTCGTCGATTGATAAGAGCATTTTGATATTGTGGCATTGACCGGATGAGATATTCCCGGGTCAAAAGACGATGCTTGATTTATAATCGCATCGCATTTGGATTCTCTCTGAGAATATATTTCGTGATTAATCCGAAATTCATGCCACTAATGCTCACTTTGAAAGACTAGTATGTGTAAAGATCACGAAAAGAACTCGTAGAATTCTTGTAAAGAATTGAAGGAGTTATTGTGGACTTATCCAACCATAAGACGGACCATAAATATAAATGGTTATGGTTGATGCATCGACAATAAGGTCACATGATTATTGTTGTCCATAGAAATGCAGCATTTTCTAAACTTCTAGCCCTATCATTAAGTTGATGGCTCATGATCCGGATTATCCTGAAAAGTCTAGTCGACTTGATAATACCGAAGAGTAAGAATCGAAATTTCGATTTGAATTACTTGAGTTTGGAAATTGAAACTGAACATCTTGTCGATTATGTTTAGACCCAAATGGACTCACGGAAAGTTTGATGATGCGACTGTAAATGATTGCACGCACTTCTTGGTCTTGCGCACCAAGATTTATATTTCCGTGTGGGGTTATGCTATTTTGCTGCATTGGTCCGTCATGAGGCCCATAGACACTCAAACACCATATGCGTACCAGCTGGTTACTGGTTATGAGCCAGAAGTCTCATATTAACGCGTGTTTGGAGTGCTAAATTAATATTTTGATTGAGCCGCTATAGCGTTCAAAATATGGACCTCTGAAGGAGACATAAGTCGATTATGAATCCCATGCCTATCATTTGATAGAGTAACCTTGGCAAGCGATCTCTTTACCGCATAATATGCGAAAGTGACATCGCTAAGACTGTTCTCCCCGTCATTAGGGGGAGATTTGCACGTTACCGTTGATAAGGAACGACGTGAAATAACGTGGCATAACCCACTCAGTCTTAGCTTGATCCCCAAAACTGCACTTAGTGATAAGTAAGTGCATAGACTCCATCAAGTCTAACTAAATGCCAGACGCATTTAATGACTTTATGAGATGTCACGAGATCATTTATACCTGCTGCAAAATGCTTGCAAGGATAGACGACCCTATCGGACGCCGTGTTCCTGTCGTAACACGTTGGTTTGGCCGAACCCGCCAAGCAAAGGACGCTGCCGTCGGCCGTCAGTCTGTTGTCATTCCTAAGATATGAGGAAGTTGACCGGTTCTTAATTTGTTCAGCCCCAGAGGTGGTGAACTGAAACTCGTTTGTCGCACGAGATTATAAAGGATCAAGGAGATGTGTGATTTCCTCCTCATCCTAAGAATCTTGAAATATCTGTCGATCATGATATCTTAGACGATATTGAAGCGAAACGAGACTGTCATTGATTACTTGTTCATATATTCGGTGACGACTGATAATATGAGCAAATTATGACGGGGAACCATGTATCGTTGCCTGAAGTCAACGTAGAATAGACTGGACTAATGGAAACTTGCAATCCAAGTAGACTCCTTAGCGAAAGTGTGTTCGGACCTGTAGCTCCAACACCATCAATGTTAAACAAGTTCGTTTATTTGGTTATTCGTAAGGAAAAGTGATGAGAATAATGAGATTGTAGAATGCTCGCCTAGTAGCACAAGGCTTCTCTCACACCTTGGAATTGATTACGAGATGGTTGATTTCCTCGTAATGGACATTATAATAGTCCCCTACTTTACCAGTTTAGTAGTTTCCGAAAAACTGAGTATGCAGCCATGAATGTGGTCACGGTTTTATCTCTATGGGGATTTAGACAAAGAGATATAGATGAAGGTCCCTGTGTGACTTCATGTGCTTAAATCAAGTAGTTCCTGACCACGGAACACGATCTCAATTAAATGAGACATTTACTATATGGATTAATATAATCCGAGCGGATGTGGTATACCCGCCTAAGTGAGTACTTGATCAGCTTGGGATACTTGAACAAGTATTATGCCCTTGCGTGTTTTATTACGCGATCCATTTTTTTGGATTTGCCTTCGAGATGAAGGATCTTGGGAAGACACGGTAGTGACTCGACCTGATGATCGAGTCCCGTAAAGATTGAATCTAAGTCCATGATTCAGACTACACCCAGAAGGTGTTATGACGTTTTAGTCATCATGATGCTAAGTCGTCAGATTCTCCCATGATCGTTCGATCACTAGACATTGATATAGACCCGGTCCGTCCCTGATGAGACGATGAAGAGATATTGAACCATGATGTTCATATCTAAGTACAATAAGCGCATCATTGTACTTGGTCTAATGTGCTAGGACGAACATCTCGTTTGCTGTGAATGGTATAGCTCGACACAGCATCGCGCTAACACGCTGCCATCGAAATGGCATAAAAGACATTTTCCCATTACCTCAAGGTAACTGTGGATGAGGGCGTGTCTTATCCCATTTTGCGTCATCGAGTGTATCTACCCCCTTCGGTACTCGAATTAACGCAACCCTTTTTCGGTTATACCGATGCCGATTACTTATCAGATCCGCATAAGGGATATTCCTAACATGGTATGTCTTTGCCATTAGGAATAAGGCGATATCTTGGAGGTCTTGAAATGACTCCAAACGAATCACTCTGATCTATTCGTGCTCTATGAGACGACTAGAGAGTGTATATGGCTTCGAGCTAGTATTAGCCATATTTGAATTACATATGCTCTGTCTCACGATCCAGATAAAACACTTGTCTTATTTGAGGACAACTTGTTGTTATCGATCAAGAGAGACATGACTAGATTATGCTATTTAGCATTTTTTGCCGAAATAAATCTTCACATATGAAGTTTAAGAGCATCCAGTTGAATGCTCGTTCTATTCCACGTTAGATTTTCTTGCATCCAGTCGTGTACAAGTAAATGAGGCATCCAGTCGAATGCTCGTACTCTTTCTTGGAATATGAAATCATTGCAACCAGTCGTGTGCAAGTGAGGGGGAGCATCCAGATGAATGCTTATTGTACTAATTACTACTTAGTCGAAATCCTCGCACCCTGTCGTGTGCAAGTGAGGGGGAGCATCCAGTCGCATGCTCGTGTACTCTTTTTATCCTTAGACCAAGGTTTTTTCCCACTGGGTTTTCCTTGGCAAGGTTTTTAGCGAGACACGTTCCCATCTTATCTCACTTAAGATTGCCGAAATTAGGGGGAGTATCCTGTTGTATATTTCTTACCACTGTGTACTCTTTTGTCCTTCGACTAGAGGTTTTTCCCACTGGGTTTACTCTAGCAAGGTTTTGATGAGGCACCTGTTTTATGGTTGATCCCCTACTACTACCACTGTTGCACTTTTTTTTCCTTCGATCAGAGATTTTCCCATTGGGTTTGCTCTGGCAAGGTTTTGATGAGGCACACTGTTTTGTGGTTAGTTACTTACATGATATTTCGGCCTATATCATTCGGCTACACAGTTTCTCCTAGGTACCGGTTTTGTCCCACACTGGGTTTTCCGCCCCTAAGGTTTTTATGTGTTTAGCACTGCGAATGAACTCGACTCAGATCGACTGCATGAAGACGAAGAATTCAAGACGTCCAAAGGGGGAGTGTTGTAGGTTATTATTGGACTATTGGGCCTTACTCATAGTGGGCCTAAGTTGGGCTTTCTAGCTTGTATAACCCTAACCTCTAGTATATAAAGAAGGTTAGGGTCCCTTGTATTTACACATTCTGATGAATAAAGACCTACTGTTCCCTCTCTCTATGTTCTCTCTATGTCTCCTATATAATATATATACTGAGCTAATAAGACTCACAACATAAGTTATTTAATGTGATTGTTATAGTAAATTAATTTGGGTTGAAAAAAATTGATAGAAGTATATTAAAATATAGTAATATTTAGTTATGACAATAAATTTGATAGAGAAGCTGAAAAAATGTATAAAGTTCAACTGTTACGCTAAAAATATAAAAAGTGATACTAATTACCTTAAATATAGAAAAATTGTAAGTAGAGTGGTGCGTTTTTATAATCCAGCAATATTTCTACCCAGCTGCTTCCTTGTTTAAGTTTTAAAAGAACATTAAACTTTTTAGTATCAGGTTAAGAATTCCAATGTCGGTTTTCAGTTTGTAAAACCAAATATTGTATGTTTCGCGCCTATATGTCTAATTAATTCATCATAAAAGGTAAGGCATTGTTCAAAAAATGTGTTCAGATCAGAAAGAGTATATTTTTTGCCTTTTTGGGAAAGGATATCAGAAATAGTTTGTTCTTTTCCTATGCCGATGTGCAATTTTTTAGGAGTTCAGGGTGAAACTAGTAATCGTTACCCATGCATTGAGTGCACGACGCGTGGTATATATATATATGATCCGGGTAAATAAATTTTTAAAAAGTATATTAATTGAATAAATATATTAAATTAGAAATGATGAGTAATATAATATTTTTGTTATATAAAATACACGTAAAACGATTTTGTTTGTTATAAGATTATAATTGTTTTGAAAAAATAATAATTTTTATATGTTTTTTATATTTTGAATTGAATAAATGTAAATGAGTTATCAATAAAAAAAATAGTTGAAACATTTTTAAAAGATCAAAATTTGATAGGCTTATTTTTTATCATGTTGAGTTATAGAAACAGTATAAAGTATAAACCTTCACTATATAGATTCAGTGGATGTGGACAAAAGTTAGTAATGGAGGGGAGTTATTGGGTGTGTAAGTCGAACTAATACACTCACGCATGCACAAACGAAAATAATATCTATTCTATTATAATAAGACAATAGAGAAAATGACATTTATTTTTTAGTCTGTCAAAATCAACCTCAATTCATATAAAAAAAAACCTAAACTTTTTAATAATTATCCGTATAGTTTATGAAATTTCGAAAATACTTATATATTTTAAAAAATAACTGTTAATTAATTTTTAAATAAAAAAAATCATCCCATCAGACACACGTAGGGGTGGACACGGTTCGGTCCGGTTCGGTTTTGATGTAAACCGGAACCGAAACCAAAATATTAGTCGGTTCGGTTTCGGTCCGGTTTTCATGTTTTAGGAATTGAAACTAGGGTTTTCGGTTATATAACTAGGGTTACAAAGTTATAAAGTAATATAATATAAGTATATTAATATTATAATTTTTATAGTATAAGTAATTATCCGGTTTGGTTTTAAATCCGATCCGGTTTTTTATTTCGGTTTCAGTTTTAAATCCGGTTCGGTTTAAACTTCCGGTTTTCGGTTCGGTTTCGGTTTATTTTCAGTGAACCGGTTCCGGTTCGGTTCCGGTTTAGTCCGGTTTTCCGGTTTTTTTACCCACAGTACTAAGCACGCGTAGTGGGCCAAAATATACTGGTATAAAATATGTGTACACAGAAAGTTTTGAAACCTAATTATGAGATCTGATGGTGTGGTCATATGGCCATGAATCATATGATATATGTTGGCTTTCTTCAAATGAAGTTCATGTTAGACTTGGTTCAAATTTCATAGTGTGTCAAGTTCATGTGTGGAACAAGTTTTCCAACAAAATCTCAAGCTCGTTTACAAAGTACGTAATTTGGATTCGGATGAGTAACAAAAATTGGTTTAGAATTCTGACTAATGAAATTCTTTTTTCTAACTGGGAAACTTTAACGTATTTTTTGTATTTTTAAGTGATATATTTTCTTGCTAAAAGTTGTAGTTGAGAAATAAATGCAATATTTGTCTTGATGGTTAAGGAATTAGCCACAGTTTCACTTTAACTGCCTTGTGATCTCACATGCATGACCTTTGAATATCAGTAAGATAACATTTTATAATCCATACGGATACGTAACTTAAAACAAATTGCAAGAAAATATTAATTGCAAGGAAACCGGAAATGTGTAATGCTTGTGTCCACTAGATATTTATCACGTATTTTTTTTTTATAATCATGTACAGTAGAACCTCTATACCGTAATAAATTCGGGATCAGAAAAAAATATTAATATATAGAAGTTATTTTTAAGTGGAGGTACATATATAAAAATAATAATAATTTTATTTAAATATATATTTTGTATAATACAAGATAGATGTATACATTTGTTTTCACTAACTAGTACAAATCTTTAAAAGACAAATACATATTTTTATTTTAACTAGCTAAATACATGATGACATTAATTCAAAGAGATGGAAAATCACGATATAATAAACTCATAAATTTTTTAAAAATTAAGTAATTACGTAATTATTTAGAAAATTACGTAATTAATTTAATTACGTAAATAGGTTGCCCGAAAATAATATATATATATATATATATATATATATATAATATTTTATTAAAGTAGACAAAAAAACCTAGATATAGAAAAGGAATATAAAATTCGGCAAACAATATGAATAAATAAAGACAACATGAATATCCCTTGTTGTCGTACACTTTATTACTTTCTTATATTATGTCATTCTGTGTATTTTGATTTGTTTGTCCGAAATATGATTATTTGTTAGGTTTCTTGAGTTAGCGGACTTCTGACGCCTTGTGTCTTTGTATTATTCTATTTTACTTACTCTGGATTTATGTCCGTTATTATTAATAATAATGAACATGTTTCTTTAGAAAGAAAAAATTGAATAGCCACTTTGGTGTCACAGTAGAAATAGAAAAAATAAGCACAAGCAGAATCAATGTAAACGACAATATCCCGATCTTTACAAGCCTCGATCTATCACATTTTAGAAACAGAAAAAAAAAAGACTTTTGTAAACGGAATGGTTCACCACACTATACACTTCGTCTTCAAGTTGCATCTCCAATTTCAACTTTTTAATTAATGTTCCTAATAAAATCATTTTGGGATTTTATTTCTCTTGTTTTTTTTTCCACTTGATGTTCACTTGTAGTACTGTATTACTATTACAGAAAAAGACCTAACAAAATAAGAGATCAAATTAAAATAATAATCTATAGTACATGAAGATTCATTTCAATGTAAAACTCTGACACATACACAAACCTCGTGGCTGGCTTTGTCCACACACTCATCTCTCAACAGTATTTTATATCGATCGAGATCTTTTTACTTAGTATAAAATGGAGTAGTAAGTTTAGTGATTCGAAAACGTTACATGACGTATACATCTCCATTTTAAATGTACTATCCTCTCTCGTTAAAACCCTAATATAAATTCATTCTCACTTACTTACTTTCCTACATCATCACACACAGTCTCTCTTACTCTTAAGATCTATATTTATATATACTTTCACTCTGATCACTAGATGTCGAGCAGGAGGTCACGTTCGAGGCAAACAGGAGGAAGTTCGAGAATAAGCGAGGAAGCGATCAATGAGCTTGTTTTGAAATTGCATCAGTTACTTCCCGAGCTACAACCACGTAGGAGGTCAGACAAGGTAATGCTCATTTCCTTGCGAGCGATTTTTAGTTCCTTTATTTCATTGTTTTCTTCAAACTTTGTCATGATCAGCTTGGTACGTATCCTATTTGCTTGCTTAGTTAGACGTACACTTTTATTATTAAGATCCAGCCTTTTTCTCATTCTTAATTTTAACCCAATTAACACGAGAAAGGAAATTGTTACACTCAGATTGTGTGCTTAAACCCTTTGCTTAAGGTTTTTACTAGAAATTAGACAAAGGGAAGTTATTAGGTGAATTTATTTTTTAATCATATCAAGTATAAACATAGGGTTGGACTATACTGAAGTTATTAAAAATATTCAAATTATTCATTAGTCACAGAGAACAGTTGGTATGAATACTTTTTAGAAAATAAATAAATTATTATGTGTGAATCATTGTAATAGTTATAAAATTATGAAGACAGATTTTGCTAGATTTGATATGTTAGAGACAAAATAGAACGACTATCTATTGATTGAATCACAATAAATGTAGAAAAGGACATATTTTGTTACATTAGGCGCCGTTAACGGGAGTATAAATATTTTACCTCTATTTTCTATCATCTACCACTTTCCGTATCCATTTACTTATTTTATTTAAAAAAAATTTATAACAAACTTGAAAAAAATTGTGAAATTACTATAAGACAAGTATCAATTAATCCCAATAATTATTTTTAAAATAAAATCCACATGCAATTTATTTTGGAATAAATGTATAAATTAGTGTAAATTAAACATTAAATCTTAGAAAAATTGTCTAAAACAATATTATGTCCAAATGTTTTAAAATTTGAATACAATATAATATAAAATCTTATAAATTTACGGAACAAGTTGTGAAATTTTAAAATTTGAGTGAAAATAAGTAAGGGGGCACGAAATTGGATAGAAGATTTAGACTCCGTTAACCAACCTCACAATTATTATTTTTAAATAGGAGTGAGAGGTTTTTTATGAAGCAAAATTCTTATATAGTGATGTGTTAACATTACATTAGATTTTATGCTTGCAAAGTATTAATCTGCCATAATTTTTATTTTTTTTATGAAGGTTTCAGCAGTCCAAGTGTTACAAGAGACTTGCAATTACATAAGAAATTTGCACAGAGAGGTTGATGGTTTGAGTGAGAGGTTAGCTGAGTTATTAGCCACATCAGATACTAATCAAGCAGCCATGATTAGGAATTTACTTATGCAATAATTTTCCCACACCTATACTAGTTATAGTCTCTATGTCAGGGTTACTTCATTAATTTCTCTTAATTATAAATGTGTACTTCTTTTCTACTGTAGTTCCTTAGCATTTCAAAGTTTTTTGGAGCTAGAGGAGATCATGACATGTACCATTAGTTACCCTGGCTAGTTCTAAATTATTGTGTAGCTTGAGTTACAATTTCAATTTGTGAGCTTAATTTACTATTTACTTTAATCTTCTGAACTGTTACATGTAACAGAACTAGCTTGTTTTTCTCTCGTGAGCGAGTCGAAAATGAGTTGTATGGTTTTATGTTTCATTTTAAGTTTGCTTGTACCTCAATATTTTTTGACAATGAAGAAAGGTATGTCATTCTTCTGTTTTGCTATTGAAATCATGTTGCTCTTTTTCTAGTGAAACCAATGTTTATCCCTCTTTTTAGAGTAAGAACTTAATCAAATGCTTCCGTTGTTTGCTTCTTAATGATTTGAACGAATAATATAAGAGCTCGATATGTACACCAATGATGTGTTTGGTTTATTTCAAATTTTAGGATAACCTAATATTAAGGCATCTCATGCGACCAGATTTGGAATGAAGTGTGTTTCTGGTCCCATTTTTTAAGATCAAATCCAAAAGTCACAAAAGGCGAGCATTTAGTGCAAAGGAAATACGACGATAGTCTTACACAAAAATCTCTATGATATCAAAGCAATTAAAATTGGATCATCAATCTGAATTCCGGACAATGGTTTAAGTGTAACGGCGGTGCAATTCCAATCATGACACCAAATTCCTGTTCAACTTAAATTAGGCTCTAGGTACGAGTTTCACGCAGCCATGTTTTTTGGCAATAGGATTTTCTTTTCCATAACATTTTCCATCGGAATTCCTTGCACCAAGCATAGCCTTACATAAATGATTTCTTTTCACAGGAAAAGAAAAGATTTGTATGAAAGAACAGATTGTTCATGCATATCCATGATTTTGTGTGAAGCATTTTTTCGTCCAAAACATGCACCCATTGAAGCCTAAAGAAAATACATGCTTTTATTTTCCATTGCCCAAACGACAAACAAGAGAATTCCTTTATCAAGACCATCAAGAAAAACTTACACAGTGACAATTGTTCCAAGATAAACAATAGGTAACAAAAAAAGTCACTTCCAGGAAGCCTTTGATGAAATGATTTAACTCCAAATCTGCATAATTATTAATGAGCAGTAAATCTATAAACCATAACGTGCTCGTAAGTCTCGCCCACGTTCACTATCTGGGACGGAAAATTTGCGTAGTTTACAGCATCAGGAAAACCTTGTGTCTCTAAACACAAACCTGCATATCTCTTGTACTCGAACCCTCCTTTACCCTTAATGGTTGTGATCATATTGCTAGTGTAGAATTGGACACCGGGTTTGTTAGTCCACAACTCCATCTTCCTTCCTGACTTGCTTTCTTTCATAACTGCCACCTTGCTCAAATGCTTCCCACCGCCTTTTTTAAAGGAAAATCAATTAGGACAAAAGAGCTTTGACTAATCTAAATTTATAAAAAAAAGTTAATTATTATTTATGAAATGAAATAACCTGGAAAAATATAATAAGTCACATTTTTTACCTCTTATATATTATTTTGGTACAAGTGCCTTGTATATTATACAAATTCAGTAAAGTACCTTTTTTTTTATTTTTTATAAAAGTACCCTTTCCAAGAAAAACTGATTTTATGCTGGTAATGAGAAAATCAAAACATACAAATACAATACTGAATTTAATGTAAACAATGAAGGGATTAAGCTAAATCAAATTAATTTCGTGAAATTCTTTAAATAAATTCGAGTAACCTTGTATGTCGAGCGCGTAGTTGATATCATAACCACCTGGCAACTCATTAATCCTGCTACCAATGGAACGTGGTTTAAGAAAATCGAACGGTGTCCCTTGGATATCAGTGATTTGTCCGGTGGGGATGAGATCCGACCCCACTGGAGTTATCTTTGATCCGAATATCTGAATATCATGAGAGAGAATATCACCGCTGTTGTGACCACCAAGGTTCCAATATGTATGCGAAGCCAAGTTCACCGGTGTGGGTTTGTCTAGTGCTTTTGCCTCCATTTTTATTGCCATTCTTCGGTTTGCAAGCACCATATATGTTACGGACACGGCAAGACGGCCCGGGAAACCTAATTGTCGTGATTTTTTTTGTTTGGAAATGCATGAGTTAAAAGAATTTCAGTCTAAAATCAACGTTACGATATGGACTAAATATCTATCATTAGCAGCATGAGTGACATTGCAAATTAACGTGCCTTTGGATTGACCTTAAGAGGCTTTTATTTGTTGCATCTTTTAAATAAAACAATTGTTCTCTCATAATAAATCTTAGTAGTTAACTTAAATAATGGTTATGGTTTTTGAGCTAAATACTGTTTAGTTGCTATAAGTTATTATTATTATTATTATTATTAATCTTCTCAGAGAGGATCGAAAGCTATTAGCGCTAAGACTCGAACCCTGCACCTCAACTAGAGTACGGTTTCCTACCCAATAGGTTGGCCTTAGTGGGTTAAGAAATTTGAGAACAGAAGTTTATGCATACAAGAGATCGATAACTCAAATTTTTTGTACTCACTTATAACCTACGAAGCCTGATCATATTTCTAGTTAAATTTGAAGCCGAATACTTCTTTTATTTAAAACGGTTAAGATGAACTTAGCTCTTTAAATATACACTTTGAGGAGTAAAATAAAGTAGCATGGAATTTTTGTTCGTTTTTGCTTGAAAAAACTAGGAAAATACTACAATATCAATCATTTTTTTTACCTTCTTCACCATCAAAGCTGGTATAGGTGAATGTGATGTGACTAGATGTATCATAACTTCCCATCTTCCAAATAACATCACCAAATCCTTTGGGACCTCCTGTTGAACAAATTATGTAATTAATTATACAATAAAACTCGAAGACGTATTACTATACTAGATTCTAAATACGGTACGATTTCTCATACCATGGAGTGTGTTATTTCCATCATTGGCAAGTAATTTGTAGAGCTTGCCATCTATAGAAAACTTAGCCCCTCCAATTCTGTTTGCTACACGACCCACGAGCGCACCAAAGTAGGTCGTATCGTTCTGTGTATAATGTAAATTAATAAACGAGCCTAATTAATAAGTTTTCAGATCACTGTCAAGCGAGTCAATAAATATGAGAAAATGTACATGGTTAGGTAACTGGGAAATCAGGTTCTTTATTCTTCTTCTTATTAAGAACAAAATCATGCAGTACAAATACAAAGAAAATGTAAAACTTTTACTCTCCCATTAATTGCTTATCAAACGCATAAGCCTATTATGGGCTTTGGATTTTACTAATTAAAATTCTGTTTTTTGAGGTGAGAAAAGGTCTAAAACAAGCCGTATGTGACTCAACTATAGCTATATATATGCCTATATGTCTATTTAGGTTTTCATTGCCAAACTAAGCATTTTAAAAGGTAAAGTATAACATCATCTAAAAACAGAGAAATTATCAACCTTATATCCATCTAGCGTATCGAATCCAAGGACAATATCTGACATGTTCCCTGAGATTACAAGCACATGTTGATACACAACAAATTATTATGGAATATGGAAGAAAAAAAAAACTAATACTAACATGAAATGTACTTTAGAGATTATTATCATGATATGGATATAAGTTAAGAGAAAATACCATTTTTATCTGGGACAATGACAGATAAAACAACAGCACCATAGTTGGTGAGCTTAACAATTAAATCCCCCTTCTTCAACACATATATCCTTTCTGATTTTACAAATCCAATCACTAACAAAATATGAAAAATGAGCAAAAGAACCTTTGTCATTGCTATCTAGGCTTGGTTTTTAAAGAAAAGAAAAAGACTAGCACTTTAAATGTTCAACTCATATATAGATAGTCAGTATATATAGTGTGACTGAGGGATACAGGAGTGAAATAGGGGAGTTTGATAATTTTGATAAATAGCTTAAGTTATGGGATAAGGATTTGCATTTAGGAAATTGTAACTGTCACTCTGTGACAAGTTTTGCAATTGTTTTAAGAGAATTTCAAAGGCAGATATATACCCTATTGAAATGGTAAAAATAAATAAATAAATAAGAAGAAGAAATTAACGTTACTCATTTACGGAAAATTCTTTCCAAATATTTACCCATAACTAGCTAACTGGATAGAGATTATGACCCTTTTTTGACAAGATAATATTTGGTATTTTGCCAAGCAAAAAAAATACAGCTTATGATTTCCCGTGTAGCTCTAGGCGAGTATATATTTTCGGTTGCAGAAATATCTTTTCATTTATAACGTAGCAACTCTGTAAATTAATATTTTTTTACAAAATTGTGACAAACAATCGGTGGCAAAACCAGGATTGCGAAATTGGTAGGAGGCTGATTTTTTATTTTAAAAAAGTATATCTTATATGAAGTTATTTTACGGAATGAGGGCTGAAACATTAAATTTTAAAAGTTTTGATCGAAATAAAAACTCTATTTTTTCATCATTTTTTTTTCCAAAATGGTTTGGCCCGACTGTCATTTACTTCCCTGCAAACAATGTATAGCACAGACTATCATGTGTAGCTATTTTTCCAATTGATGTGTCACTCTAAATTAGGTTGAAAAACCGATTCATTGAAGGGAAACATTGGAAATTTGTAGTATACGGAGTAGTCCCATTTTAATCCATATTTTTTAGTATTTTTATTAGTGAATTAAAGCTAATGCCACAATAGATATATAATAAACATTGACATCTTAATTTAAATTACTACAAATTGATATCGCTCACCAAACACATGACAAATCATACGAAGAATGTGAGCTTAACAGCTTTCCTAACACTTAAAACAGAAAAAAAAACACGTGAAGTTTTGTCTCATAACTTCTACTTGCATTTAATCATTTTTGGCCCTTTAAATTTACAGGAGAATTTGAATTGTGAATATAGTTTGTTGGGTTGCTAAATGCCACGACTTGTATTGTTGACAAAATCTTATGCTGATCAATGGACTCAATAAATAAATAAAGTATTGTTGACAAAAAAGTTTATCAAAGTTATTGTTTTCCACAATAAAATTAGTCAGGGTCCAAATGTATTCTTTCAATTTTAATCGGTGATAAATCGAGCGAAATATACCAAGTCCAGTACCAAAACATAAAAAAATCCCTATATTTTTATGGGCACTATACCAATCTATACATCGGAAAATGGTAGCTAAATGTATGCATATTTTCAGTTTTTTGTTGTTGTTGTAATCATGTATATTTATCAACTAAGAGAGCGCATCAGATGACTGTGCTCCACCAGCAACCTTAATAAAAACATCCTCCAAGGTAGTGTCGGCCAACCCCCAAGCATGAATAGCGAACTTGCTTTTTGCACTATCAACTGCTCGGAAAACATCTGCAATTCGAATTTCCTGTTTCGGAATCTCAAATTTCTGAGTTCCTGACAAATGGTAAACCTTGTTAGCGTTTGGAGATAAAATTCGGACCATTCTATCCACCTCGTCTTCGTGATCCGACGATGTTGTCATTGTAAATACGTATGACCCTCCGTATCTAGCCTTGAGCTGTGAATGACAACAGTCGCTTATCAGAAATACACTCATTTAATATCGCTTACAAGTTACATCGTTCCAGTCCCCAGTAAGTCATACACGATGCAAAAGATTTTATACATATATGTCATTATTTAAGGGAGCTTTCCGTGTTACTTCTCAAAAAGGAAAAAGTGCATCACGTGAGTTTAATTAGTCATGCACCAGCACCACTTTCTTCTTGCAATCTAATGCACCCCTGGGGGCTGGGTGATAGAGTTTGACAATGTTGTTTGGATGATAGTGTAATTAGTCATTCACCACTTTCTTCTTATTTTCAACCTTTTTCATGGTAATGCTGACATTTAAATATTTTCATAATCCCGGAAATTCACCACACAAAAAAAAAAAATGTTTCCGAGTGTGTTCTAATTGGAAGATTTGTATTGAAACGATAAGCTAGATACATTGATCCTAGATTCCTAATTGGGTCCGTGATTTTATAATATTTACCTCTTTAGGATTTCCAATACACTGCAGACTACCGTCAACAAAAATCCCAAGCCGATCACATAAATGTTCTGCCTCTTCCATTGAATGCGCTGAAAGCAATAACCAAAGCTATATCAGTTTTATAAGAGGCAAAGATGCATATAAAAAAAATCATCTTAACTACACAAGATAGAGATTAATGAAAAAATTTAATGAGGGAAAGATTAGGAAATTACTTGTAAGAATGATTGCCCGGTTTTGTTTGGCACGCTTCACAATATTCCATAAGCTATTTCTAGAAGCTGGATCAAGGCCAGTACTTGGCTCATCCATATAGACAACCTTAAATAAAATAAAAACTGTCAAAAAATTTCTTTTATTATTGGATAACACTAGGAGAAGTATGTTCGAATTTCGAAGTGTATAGACGTTACTTTAGGATCTCCAATCAGTGAAATGGCAACACTAAGCCTCCTTTTCATACCACCGCTATATTTTCCAGCTTGTTTGTCAGCAAAGCCTCCAGAGAGGTTTACGCTCCTAAGAGATTCTTCCACTGCCTGCAACCAATAAAAAGAAGGGAAAAAAGGTATAACTAAAACGATGAGGTTTAATCAAACAATACATTTATATCACACGCTATCTCTACTTTTCCTCTGCCTCTCTATCTTATTTAGATGAAACTCAATCTGAAGGTGAGATACGATATCAACTAAGGTTGCCAACAACATGGCAGTGCCTATGTTTTTAAAGATGATAAATAAGACAATGTGTGGCTTGTAAGAGCTTAGTTTTTTACTTAGGAAGGTGCAACGTCTCTTAACATGTCATAAGAGCGTGCAGAACTTATAGATTCAACCAAGATTCATGTCTCACTACTGCCAATTGAACTTGCACTTGTTTTGTCTAGAAACTACTCATATAAAATAATATGAGGGGGACATGTTGAAGATAAAAATATAAAGCGCATTTCCTGAACAGTTTCAGCTTTTAGATCCGATGGTAATAGAAACTTTGCTGGTACAGAGAAGATCCATAAATTTCAGCAAAACAAAATATACCTGTGTTAAATTAGACCCTTGCAGGTTCTTCAACCTCCCATAAAAAAGTAAGTGCTCTCTTCCTGTTAGAGATTCCCAGAGCAAGCTGTAAGAGAGACCAATAATGAAATTGATAAAAAAAAAAAAAAAAAAAAACTCCCCTTTTAAAAACTAAAGTACATTAATACTCACTCGTGTTGTGGGCATACTCCCATGTCGGAATATATTTCATTCATCTGGGTTCGTATATCCAAACCATGAACATAAGCAGCACCAGAGCTTGGCTTTATGAGACCGATCATCTGTCAACAAGAACATGTAAAAAGCCAAAAGTTGGTCACTCCTGCGAAAATCTACATTTTAAAAGTTACCAAACTGACAGATGCAACAGATGGACGATAAATTCACACTGGGGCGTAAAAGGAGAAACAAGAAGGCATCAAGTCTGGAAGAGAAGAGAATCTCAAAAAACTCAAACAAGTGGAAAACTATATATACATATTACATGGCTATGTTGCACGGATATTAATGCATACAACGTATTCGATGCGAAACTAATATCAATAATCAATATGGTGACAATTTAAGGATATGATACTATGATACAAGAATGATTTATTTATATATATTTTGTTTTAACTGTTAAAAAAATGTCAACAAATATATTCTAAGAAAAAAATTCAAATTCTTCTTTCTCAGTCTATAAAAGAGCGCTTTAATTTTTTACCTTTTTATTACTTTATAAATAGATAATTATAATTAGACCCCTCATATTTCTAGATTCTAACATGCCCACCTACTCATTATTAAAATCTATAGTTTTCCTCTTCATTTTCTTTTAAAATTAGACATTGTTGTATCCAACACTCTGCCCAATCGGTCATCGAGAAAATATCAAATTTTCTCCACAATGTCTAATTGATACTCATTGCCCCATTTACTGTCTATATCTTATCTGTATCAAATACTCAAGAAAAGAATTGGTGCAACTATGCTACAGGAGTATAAGAGATGCACGAAACTGTCGGATAAGAAGTATTACTACTAGAAGTCTAGAACTAATGCCGAATTTTCAACTAACCATATTGATAAAAGATGTTTTTCCAGCACCATTAGGACCAAGTATGCCAAAGCATTCTCCTTGAGGCAGAGCAAGCGACATCCCTCTCACTGCGTATTTCTCGGGATTACCATCCCTTTTCGGGTACATTTTCTTTAAATCGTCACAAATAATTGCATGACTTGAGGTTTCAAGGTACAAACGTCCAACCTTCTCCCTCTACAGAAAAATAAAAGAGACAAATTATATTGAGGAGAGATGTGTAAGAGAACGTGCACAAAACTTGAACCTAAAATCGGCTAAGAAAATCATACTCTCTCCGAGCCTTATTGTTTGGTAGTTTTTGGAAGGTAAAATTTTGTATAGATGCAATTAATGATGCTACTGGAAGTTAGATTACCCATTCCACCCCTCCCTGCTTCTAAATAAAATACATGAAAATTTGGAACATTGTCCATTTCTTTAGGTTAACTTTCAAACATGATAGACATTCTGTAATTATTAAAAATAATTTCCGGTAAAAAAAAGGGACATAGGGAGTAATATAGATTTCTGTCTAAGATGCATTACCAAATATCGGTTTTGACAGGTATGTAAGAAAGAAAAGGTAGAATACAGCAATAAGAAATTTTAAATCGCTATGCACTTGATAGATTCAATTACGTATCAAAAAACATTTTGCTTGGTCATATTGTCCCAAGGTGAAAGTTGTAGGAAAATTGTACTGATTGGCATGGCAGCTCATGAGACGATAATTATTTAAGCACTAACATTTGTTATCGCTACGTTACTCCGAGAATCAAAACAAAAATTGTTAAAGGTTTCAAAATCTGTAAATATACTTGTTACAAATGCTAAGCATAATAAAAACTACCTACCTCCTGTGCAACATCAGGTTTATCCATTTCAAGAACCTTAGATCCCTGCCTTTCCAAGCTCGTTTTTCTTGATGATGAAGATATATTATTTTTCCGAAATCTGTCTAAAAAAAAGAGAGTACTTCTTCCGACACCACTTCCTGTTGATATAACTTGGTTTATATAATAAGCAACAAAAAGAACGACTACCCACTCCACAAGCATGATTATACATACGTCACTTAGTCCATTATCGCTGTCACTCAAGTCTATCCAGCGCATTCCATGAGTTCCCGTGTAAGATCCCGTGAAAGCATACTGGGAAAATTCATACAATCCCCGATATAGAGAAAAACCAGGATATAATTCCATGAAAATGATCCAGCTTCCTGCAATATTTAAATTTTTGGCAATTCAAGTTATTAAAAATGTATTTGAAGTAAATTAAAATTATTTTTATGAAAAAAAAGAAAGGAATTAGACTAAAAGCCCAAACGGACTTGACCTTCCTATAAATGAATTTTAGTCAGCTCGATACTAGATGAAAGCTCATATTTCAAGAAATGTCATCTGGGACATTCAAAACTGAGCCTCAACTTAAGAAATCTCATTTGATTAACTTTCACATTCAAGCTGATAGCTCCAAGCCTCCACTAAGACATGAGTTTTGTTGAAGTTATAAAACTTGTTCTAGAATAATTGTAAAAAAAAAAAAGTACTTACAATTGATTACCAATATACAGCTCCACAGTTCCCAAAAATGAAGTGCTGATACTATACTATTATTAATTTCAGAAAATTCCCTTTTAAACCCAAACAGGCTTCCAACGTTTTCGATACATAATTTGGATACATGTGATTTCTTGTAAAATCACGCTGATTTTTGGTTGCACATTCAATTAAATTTACAAATAAATTCTTTAGGAAAGCATCAAACGTAGAGGTTGTGGGGCAAGTAGTTATTTCTCCCGAAAGGGAAGCAAGATTTCCGAAAGAGAATAAGTTGAACAAGTTTACAACTAAATATGGTGAAGTTCATTTACTCACTTGGGAATGATTTGTCTTCAACAAAGAAATTGAAAAGAAAGCCTCCTAATAGCCCAGAGCCAAAAACCAATATGTAACCTATAACTGCAACAAACAAATTTTGAAGATAAACCTGCTATCGTATCTCATAAAAAGCAAGATTATAATTTGAATCTTTAATACCCCTCACACAATAACATTGTTTGAATGAGGACATACCTGTTGCAATCTTCACATTCGAGAACATCGCAGCAGTTAAAAAGGCCAGAGCGATTTGCAAGTTTATGTAAATGAAATAAAACACAAATTGGATGCTGTAGTCATTGAGTGTAAAGAACTTCAGTCCTGTATTAAAACCAACATAATAAGTATCTCGATATCTAATACAAATAAAGAAAAGGAAACCTGCCTGATTCATCACATTACCTATCACTGAGCCAAAAGTCACAAAACATAGCATGTATGCGGTAGACACAATAAGGAAATAACCATAAGTTATCATCCAATAAGGGCCATCTCCTAACCCGTGCATTTTCATCATTATTCTAAGCCTTT
The DNA here is from genome assembly GCA_963920805.1 of Primula vulgaris. Lineage (NCBI taxonomy): Eukaryota > Viridiplantae > Streptophyta > Magnoliopsida > Ericales > Primulaceae > Primula > Primula vulgaris. The sequence goes on from OY987212.1 coordinate 48,497,979, forward strand.
GTTGCTTCTCATAAACCAAAGACGTCAACATAACCTTCAAAGATGTACAAACTTAGTTTCAGTGCATTAGATTATACAAATTTCATTGACTGCAGAAAATTAATAACAGCCTTCCAAATTATGGACTCACAATCAAAATAAATCTTACTTTATAGTTAGGAAATACACTCTAAAATGACCTTACAAAATACCAGGAAGGTTTCCCCTCAAACGAGTTACTGCTATCATGCAATTTACACCTTGTTTGGTTTGCTTTAAACTCGGCTCTTTTTTCTACTTTTTCCCTCAGAAGACGGATTGTATTTGGTTGACCAGGTCCAAAATGGAGCAAATCTGGGTTTTTGGCTTAAAAAAACTTAGGCGCTTTAACCCAACTTTAGTCTCAACCTAAAAATGAGCATATTCGCTCAAAAGTTGCAGTCTAACAATCCCTTAAACCGAAAAGAGTTCATTTTGAAAGCCTGTATTGAAATGTAAAATCGCCGAAAACTTATTATTCTGACATGTAGACGTCTATCTCAATGGCGTCTACTATCATGGTTATAATGAACTGCTGAGAGCATTTTGCAATTATGTATGTAGATTATAGTAAATGAGAAAGACTTGTATGAACCCGGTGCACCATAATTAAGGGTGTGACAACCAATATGATTTTTAGTTTTAATGTTGAATTACTTTCAGGGTAGTTTTTTTTTGGGTTTATTAGTATGTGTTGGGTTTATATTGGGTGGCACATCCTAAATTATAGTGCACCCGGTGTACGGTAGTGTTACTCGTAGTAAATATAGCAAATATTCTCAGACATATAGAAACACAATCAAGGCAAACATTCACGAATAGTCACTTACTGGGAATAATTGAAGAACGACCCATGTAAAGAATAATGGTCCAAGAAGAGAAACGAGATCCAGATTTAATCGGGTTTTAGGCTTGGGCATCTCTTTAACAAATTCTAGTAGCATTTCCATAGAAGGTCCACGCAGATATTTGAGGTAAGTATTTGAGATCTTCACAAGAAAAAAGTATATGCGTTAAAAAGATTGAAAGGGGGAGCTAGTAAAACAGTGTGAACATAAGGATGAAACAATTTTCTGAATCAGATTCCATATGATAAAAAGAGATGCCAATATTACCCAGTAGACAGAAATGTTAGGCGTATATACATACCAGATTTACAGCACGAGGCACTCGTGTCAATGAAATAGGGCGATTACCAGCGTCATTCTTGTATGTAGCATTATACCAAACACTCACATTGAAGTTATTCATATCAGAATTCAGAAAATCATAGGCTGTGAAAGAAAATAAAAATAAGATAAGCTAATTCACAACATAAAGCATGTGAGTTGGAATTTAAAGGATAACCAACCTCCCACAATCTCATTCGAGTTTTGATAACCCTTAAAAAGCTCATCGTTAATTTCAGCAGAACTATTGCGCCACAGGTTAAGTCCTTCAACACATATAAATTCTGCATGCAAAATAAAATTGTATAAAATCAGTTACAAAGTTTGCACTTAAATTGCAGCTGCAATATCTAACTATACAAAGGATAATAAGATTAACCGACAACTTAAGATGGATAAGAATCAGAAACCTTAAAGATATGAAAGGTCTAATAAAACAACTGTACCCTTAAGTATTGACATGGAACCAATATTCATGGGAACTGATATGGTAGAGTTTGCAGGGCAATGAGTTTGAAGATAATATAAAGGAACATTTGAAACAAAGCTCGGGTCGAGAAAATTGATAATTGTCATCTCCATATCTGATCCCTGGGAGAGATTCATATAGTTTGTATTAGTAAAAGAATGGAGCATGTAGCGTCGACTACAAATAAGATTAATAGTATTACAAAAAAAATATATCTATATATACTTACCAAGATGTTTTTTGCTAGGGTGTATAAGATGTCAGAGGAATTGTAATATGTGGAATTGGTGAAAATCCTCCCCGTCAAACCTATTGAACACAAAAAGCACTAAGTGAAAGATATCTTTGTCTAGATACATAAAGAGAAACATGAAGAAAGATAGAGAGGGTATACTTTTTCCAAAAGTTTGATTTTTCCCAGTAAAAAGTAATGTGGCAGGACAGGACCCCATATCTCTACACGATTCGTTATGGAAACCCGAGAATTTAGAATCAGTTCTTACTGCACGATAATTAGGAGATGGCACTTGCAAAACCGAAGGCCACTCTTGGGGACTAGAAATGGGACAACTAGCCACTTGATCTTGCATTGAATATTCGATTCCACATGCTGTTGTATTAGTTGTATCACAACCACAACTGTATTTTGGCTTATCCAGCACATTGTTAATCAAATTTTGAATCAAAACAAGTAGGACACAGAGTAACAATGGGAATAAGGTGAGCCTTAAATTTGCCGTGATATTTCTTTTCTGCAGAAAAGCATGAAAAGTCTATGAAGTTGCCAGTATTAATGTAAAACGACAGTTTAATTCCGGAGAAAGTTATTTGGGAAGAAAAGGACACACATCAAGACATTCAAACAACGATATAACTGAAAACAGGTTATGGTCTTACATTTCGCCTTAATCTATGTTCCAGCAGTGGGATGAAAAATCCCCTTCCACTTCTCACAACTAAAGCAACCTTTTTGCAACCCTTTTTGTATCAAGCAGAAAGAAAAAAGAAAAGAAAAGAAAAGAAACAGGAAGTAAAAGTCTTGTCCCTGAATGCTTTCTCAGCATTCAAAGAAGTTTCCAATACGAAAAAAGAACTAATCTAATTATTTATCTTTACGGTCTTACAAACTACAAATGGAAAGCACAACTGAGCTCGTTTGGATGCATATTTATAGGTGAATTTTTACTCAGTAAAGCTTTATAGCTGTAATACATGGAATATTGTAGAAATTTAATAAATAAGCTTTAATAAATTTCCAATTTTTAACAAAAAATCATAGCAGTAAATAAATTTATCCAGCTCTGGAAATATGACAGATAATTTTGTTTGCTCATATGTGCCAAACAAACTTGTAAAATAAAAGGCACAATTGTAAAAGCTAATACTTTGTCGCACAACCCAAACATGCCTATCGATTAATGTAGTCAAATTTTCATTAAACATCTCAAAAAGATACAACCAAATAAACAATATCTATTAAAATTTTAAACTTAAACAAGTTAAAAGATCCAATTCTTGCCGGTGGCAGAGCTAGGGTTCGGATATGGGCGTGCTGAAATCCAAAAATAATATATATTGGGGGCCTCCGCCTAAACCACTATTTTAATAATTTTTTATGTAAAATATACAGGCAGGGTTTTTCATAATCTATGGGTGGTCCCCTAATTCTTGTATATGCAATAAAACTAGAAACAAATAGCAATATTAAATTTTATGGCACTTTACCTTGTATCCAACATATAAGACATGAAACCAAAGATAAAATCAATTACTCCTTTGTAATTTAAATTAAAAAAGTATTTAACATTTAATAACATTTAACAATACTCTATACAAGATTGCCATTCACCCACCTAAAACTATAGATGAAAATTCCATAATCTGATCAAAAACAGAGAAAATACTATCAGATAGGTTTAATAAATTTTGAAATTTCCATAAGCTAAATCACTATTTTAATAATTTTTTATGTAAAATATACAGGCAAGGTTCACTACAAAATAATGTTTAATTTAGTGAGAGTCAAAAGATGTCACAAGTCTGTCACTAGTTTAAAAAGTTGTCACAAATCTGTCGCAAATTGGCTAAACTGTCACAAATCCGTCACAAAAACCGTCGTTAATAAGCTCGTAACAAAAAATACCGTCACTAATACCGTCGCTATTTGGTTATTTTTTTGTAGTGAACGTTTTTCATAATCTGGAGTGGTCCCCTCATTCTTGTGTATGCAAGAAAACTAGAAACAAATATCAATATTCAAATTAATAGAACTTTACCTTGTATATATCCAACATATATATATATATATATAAGACATAAAATCAATTACTTTGTAATTTTAAATTAAAAGCGTAAATAACATTTAACAAAACTCTATACAAGTAATTCATTTTCGCTAAAAGTAGAGATAGAAATCCCTAATCTGTTCAAAAACAGACAAAAAAGGACAAAATACAGATTAAATAATTACAAAACCGAATAACAGTATAAAAAAAAAGATTAAAAAAACCTGAAAAGTAAGGTTTTTACGGAGCAAAGCGTTGGCTTGAGTAGCAAAACTCGTTCGCCCTTTTGACGAATTATTATTAGCCATTGATACCAAAAAAAGAGAGATAAAATTCTCCCTCGCTTTATATATGTATGTTTATATGGGTTTAGTGAATTATAATTTAGATAGACAGCAATATATATATATATATATATATTTATATGGATTTGTTGTCTGTTTTTCGTCTACGCCATTTGCATGGCCGTTATTCCCTCCCTAAATATTTAATTTAATTTACACAATTATAATAATAATAATTCCGTCCTGTCTACTTGTAACTTGATGGGGTTTTAATATATAATTAAATTCTTGAAATGAATTTTTTAATTTTTTTTAAATAGTTTAAATATTAAATTACAAGTAATAGTTGCTCACGCGTTGCGTATGCGATACGTAGTGATATAGATATGATCCCGATAAATAAACTTAATATTTTTTTTTAAATTTAAATATCGAATGATTAAATATAATTAATTAACAATCGTATATAAATAGTAACATAATGGTTTACTTTTATAAAAAATACATAACGATTTTGTTTAGAATATAAATGTGTGAAAAATAACATTTTTTAAATTATTTATGTATTTAAATTGATTGATGTCATTTAAGAGTAATTATAATATTAGAGTGGTGTATTTTTGAAAAATTTGGACAAAATTGGACAGTTTTAAAATGTTTGAGTCGACTTATTTTAATAATATGATACGATATAATTTAAAAAAAATTATTTCGATAATTTAAATACGAGTTATTTAATGGATAAAGTTGTGTGCAGTTTCAATAATGAGGAGGGAGTGCAATAATATTAAGCGAAAGTCATGTGCCCCGGGCACACATTCAGAATATTACTAATATTAGGAGAAACAAATTGATATATGACCTTAAATATTACTCGGTTCTAACGATTAGTGTATTGTATGATCATTTATGTTTATTTGCATTAATTATTTTTCTATAACAATAATATTTTGCCACTCCACCCTCATTTTACATATTTTAATAGCTAGTTTTTTTATGTTTACAATTTCCGTTTATAGAATATATTACATATATTATTTTTCCAATTATAGAATTATGCAAAAGTTACCCATTCATCACCGAAGCTATATTTGCATTTAAAAAAAGTATATACTAATTTGAGGTCCTCATTTGGTACTAGAAACAAATATCAATACTCAAATTAATTGTTTTGATTAGGGGTGGGCAAAAAATCCGCAAACCCGTCCCGTAACCCAATCCGTGCGGATTGGGGCGGATTGGGGCGGATTGGATGTCAAAAAAAGTTAAATCCGCCCCGCCCCAATCCGTAAAAAAATTCGTGGGTTGGGTTAGGGTTGGGATTTCCAAACCGCGGGTTAATCCACCCCAACCCGTTTCAATCCGCATATATATATATATATAAATATAAATATAAATTTTCTCAAGATCTTTTTTTAATAAGAGTTTCTATATTATAATAGTATTAATTTAAGAAAAATTATATATATAGACAGAAAATCTTTGGATTGTCCAAACTTAAGCTTAATGATTTGATTGATATATTGTCTTATAAATTCAATGTATTATCTCGTACTTACAAAAAGAAGGAATTTTTAATCTGGGTCTAGGTAGTATGAGTGGTTAATTTATTTTTAAAAACTTTATTTGTAATTGAAGTATAGCCAAATATGAAGTTATATAAAGTTATTACGAAATCTGTAGCTATTGAACTTGTGGATTCAATTAGCTATTGAACTTTATTTTGATTATGTTGATGAAGAATAATTTGTTTTGTTTTGTTTTGTTTTGTTTTGTTTTAGCTTTGTTACTTATTCCGAACATTCTAAACGTATTTTGGTTGGCTTTTAGTTTATATTTCTATTTGAAAGATTTTTTTTTAAAAATATTTAGGTAAATTATGCGAAAAAATGAAAAATTAATGACTAAAATGAAAATTTAAGAAACAACCCGCACCCAATCCGCCCCGCTTGATAATGGGTTGGGTTGGGGTTTTAATTATAATGGGTTGGGTTGGGTTGGGATTTGAATTTCACTAATCCGCCCCAATCCGTCCCGCCATTTATTTTACGGGACGGGTTAGGATTGCGACCAATCCGCCTCAATCCGCCCCGTGCCCACCCCTAGTTTTGATTAGTGATTAACTTCAGTTCCAAATATATATTATATATTTAATTTCAGAATATTTCAATAATTACTAAATTAGTTATGTGCGCATTGTTACGTTAAATGAGTATCATTACGGATACAATTATTGTCATATTAGGTGTAACTTAATATATGCCGGGTACATGTTAGCATGCCCGTAATATTAATATTAATAACAAAAATTAATGTCCAAAAGTACGGTGTAATTTGCACTTGCACAAGAAAACGTGGATGTGAATAGTAATATTTTAAATGTAGGCTCAAGACGTACAGTAAAAACATTTAATTTGAAAATAATAAGGGTAAAAATGCAAATGCATAAAATGATTCTTACTAATTTAGGAAAGTAAACAATTAAATAGTAACTTGCCAAAAATGAATAATGGACCATAAAAATGGAACGAATAGAGTAATTAACTATCCATGTTAAACAAATTGAATATGTACAGATTGGAATTTTGTTTTGGAATGGAATAAAAATCGATTTGGTCCCTTTTATGGGATAGATAAGTATTCATATCATTTTCTACATTTTATAACAATGAAAGTCATAAAATATTGTTTAATAAAAAGGACAAGGTAATACGTGTCACAGAAACGATACGGTGGTTGATGGAATTTAGTTAAAAGGATCCAGTCTTATTTAGCAAATAAGCTACTAAGGTTTATAAATTAGTCAATTTATCATTTTACGTTTTTCTATTCTCGGCCACATAAAATTGATGACGTGGTTAGTGTGGGTATGAGTGTCGGAGTTGTGAATTTATCTTTTAACATGCAACACACAATTAACTACAGTATTAGACACGAGACACCGTCAAGACGAGTTTTCAAGTTACTGCTCATCTACTCTTTCCTTTTATAAGACACGGCAATATTTCCATAATACAAGAAACAAATAAGCTTTTTATTGGTATACGAAACTGTAGCCGATACAACAACAAACTTCCAAAAGAATACGTAGAAATACAACATACGAGTAACAAATCAAAATGAGATGAAAAAACACTATAATGGGAACTATACTGATATACATGAAAAGATCAAAATCCTATATAAATACAAAAAGAATTAGTAACTATTGTAGCACATTAGATGTCTGTGCCCCACGAGCAACCTTGATAAAAACATCCTCCAATGTAGTATCAGCCAATCCCCAAGCATAAACGACGAATTTGCTTTTTGCTTTTTCAACTGCTTGAAAAACATCTGCAATTCTAACTTCGTTTTTCGGCAACTCAAATTTCTGTGTCCCAGACAAGTGGTAAATCTTGTTAGCACTTGGAGATAGCTTTCGGACCATGTTTTCCACCTCAGCCTCGTTGTTTGATGATGTCGTCATTGTAAATACGTATGACCCTCCATATCTGGCCTTTAACTGTGATCAAAATTATGAAGTGTCAGATATTAGTACTACAATATGTCTATAGTGGCGTCTTTATACAATCATGATAATCTGAATCCAGTCTGAGACTCGTACTTCTGAAGTACGAGTCGTACTTCTGAAGTACGAGATTGATTTAGAAAAGTCAACCGTTTAAAAAAAAAGTCAAGCCTCGTATTTCAGAATTACGACTCGTACTTCAGAACTACGACTCGTACTTCAGAAGTACGAGTCTCAGACTGGATTCAGATTATCATGACTGTATAAAGACGCCATCTATGTCTATTCTAGCTATGCGGCTATGCCCAGGTTATGTTCATGTCTGCTGTATTTTTGTACACTCGTATCAGGAGGTGATTTTATCAAAGACAAGTTAACGAAAATTTCAATTGAATACAATTTTTTGTATGCTTATGCAATAACATTATAATGGTAAAGGCATACTACCTGTTTAGGATTTCCAATACATTGCAGGCTACCATCCACAAAAATTCCAAGCCGATCACACAAAACTTCAGCTTCTTCCATAGAATGAGCTGAAAAAATTCAGGGAAGTGTGTATAAGAAAAGGCCAGTGGATAGAAAAGAATATGTAAATGAAATTTCACAAACTTTTAAGAGAATAATATGAAGAATTACTTGTAAGAATGATCGCCCGGTTCTGTTTGGCCTTCTTCACGACATTCCATAAGCTGTTTCTTGAAGCTGGATCCAGCCCAGTACTTGGCTCGTCCATATACACAACCTTTCCAAAATTACCAAAAATTAGATCCTCGAAAAATCAGGAGTCTTCATATAAATCCAAAGTTAAAAGCCCTTATAATTCATTGAAAAGAGATTACAGACAAGACCAGATACATACTTTAGGATCTCCAATAAGTGAAATGGCGACACTGAGCCGTCTCTTCATTCCACCGCTATACTTCCCAGCTTGTTTATCGGGAACTCCTCCATGGAACAGATTAACACCCTTTAAAGATTCTTCAACTGCCTGTAACACTTCATTTAATTATTACAAAATACATACTAAATATCTCACCAAACACAACACATCTAATCCAAAACTTACTTCTGTTAAGACGGACCCTTTAAGGTTCTTGAGCCTTCCATAGAAAAGCAAATGCTCTCTTCCGGTAAGAGACTCCCAGAGTAAGCTGTGTAATATATCCAATGTAAAAAACATTAAACCATAACTAATTTTCAGACTGTAATGAATTCAATGAACAATAGATATACTTAATTGCTTACTCGTGTTGTGGACAGACGCCCATATTGTTATATATCTCATTCATTTCGCTCCTTATATCTAAACCTTGAACATATGCTGTACCAGAGCTTGGCTTGATCAGACCAATCATCTGTCACACAAAAAATCATCAAATTATATAATAAAAGAGGTCTTCAAGACCAAGTTTCACATAATGATTTTGATAATTATTTTACTAACCATGCTTATAAATGAGGTTTTTCCAGCACCATTTGGCCCAAGCATGCCAAAGCACTCTCCTTGAGGCAAAGCAAGTGACATTCCTCTAACGGCAAATTTAGGGGGATTACCATCCCTTCTCGGATACACCTTTTTGAGGTTATCACATACAACGGCATGGCTCGATGGGTCGAACACCAACTCGTCAACCTTCTCTCTCTATGTTTAGAAAGAAATGTATCAAACAATAAAAAGTTAGCAACCTTAATCATTTTCCAACTGTGATGGGTCTAGTTGCAATTTTGTACACTAACGTATCATCGGTTTACGATTTTGTACACCAAAGTACAATAAATTTAGTACCTAACTATTTTTAAGTTTCAAAAAAAAAAATTAATACACTTAGCCTACGAATCAAAAGAAAATATAGGTGGAGGTACTAAATAGTTGCGAAAATTAAATACTTTATACAATATTTTATCAGAATTTTTTTATTAGTCTATCAAGTTTTTTAATTTTGGTCACCAAACAATGAAGTTTCTTCTATGTAGTGTAGGATAGTGAAAAAAATCTTTCAATCGGTGAACTAATTGTTGATTTTAATAGACGTGAAGTACATAACGAAAATGTGATGATAGTTAGTGTATAGAAGTGCAATTAACCCAATTGCGGTAGACAAACCTGAAATATAAAAAAACTGCTTACCTCTTGGGCAACATCAGGTTTATCCATTTGAACGAAAACTTTAGATCCTTGTCTATCAAGACTGGGTCTTTTCAAGGATGGGGATGATGATAAACGCTTCTTTTTGAACCTATCGAGGAAAAATAGGGGGCTTCTACCAACACCACTACCCGCGGAAATCACTTGATCTACGTAATAAGCGACAAAAAGAACCACAATCCACTCTATAAACATGATTATGAAAACTTCTTTCATTCCATTATCACTGTCGTTTAAGTCTCCCCATCTCATACCATCGGAGTTCGTGTTTTCTGCCATAGAAGCGTACTGGGCAAATTCATATAAGCCACGGAATAGAGTAAAGCCAGGATACAACTGCATAAGAGTAACCCATGTCCCTAAAATTTGGAAAAACATTCATTGTCAAATTAACTAGATGAATAATTATATAATGCCAAAATAGTTGGGAATTCAGTGCAATTACTTGAAAATGATGCATCTTCAAGGAAGAACTGGAAAAGAAAGCCTCCAAGTAGCCCAGTTCCAAAGACGATTATGTATCCAATAACTGAAATAAAAGAGATCATTAATTATAATCAATCTTAGTCTGTTGATGGTCTGTGATGCATAGGAAACTAAGAAAAGTATTTGAACCATTTCAGATTTGAAAAAGGTGGAGGAGGAGGCACCTGATGCAGTCTTCACGCTTGAGAACATTGCAGCAACAAGAAAAGCGAGAGCAATTTGCAGGTTAATGTAGATGAAATAAAACACAAATTGGATGGTGTAGTCGTTTTGCGTGAAAAATTTCAACCCTGTAATCAAATTAATAGCATTAGTAACTAGATGTGGAACCATAACATAGAAAATGGGGTGATAAAGAAAAGAAACGAAAAACTACTTTACTCCATTACCTATGCCTGAGCCAAACAGGACAAAACAAACCATGTATGTAGCAGATACGACAAGGAAATAGCTATATGTAATCATCCAGTAAGGGCCATCACCGAGCCCATGCATTTTCATCATAATCCTGAGCTTTTGTTCCTTCTCATAGACCAAAGATGTTAATATGACCTGCGCAAAAAAAACAAAACTATAAGACTTTGTAAGTGATCTATTAAAGTTGCTAATCAAAATTAACTCCAACAAAAAGCGACAGACAAAACCATGGATCTTTTTACTCTTAACACGCACTGACGCGCACGACACATGTATTTATACAAACAAGTAATCTAATTTATGCACTTACAGGGAATAATTGAAGAATGACCCAAGTAAAAAACAATGGTCCAAGGACAGAAGCAAGATCCAGCGTGAGCCGGGTTTGCGGCTTGGGCATTTCTTTCACAAATTCTAGCAGCATTTCAACTCCATGTGACAATTTGAGGTAGCTATTTGAGATCTGTTGATGTATGTGGTAAAATCTTATGATATCTGATTATTTTTCAATTCAGGCTATGCTTTTTCAACAAACTTTTGAAGTTCAGAACACATACCAGATTCACAGAGCGAGGAATCCTCAACAAAGCAACAGGTTGATTACCAGTGTCATTCTTATAAGTAGCATTATACCATACAGTCATATTGAAGTTGTTCACATTGGAGTTTTGGATATCATAGGCTGCAATATTGTTTTTTTGAGAATGAGCTTTTTAACGAGGATATAATAATATATAAAGAACATGAGTAGTAAAATGCCATTTGAACCACCTGCTAATATTTCATTTATCCTTCTTTCTTTGTTTCCGCCAAAATAACCTTTGTATAGTGCATCATTAATTTCAGAAGATGCGTTGCGCCATATATGATTACTTTGAACACATACAGTATCTGCAATCAAATTAAGAAGAAGATAACATGTAATCATCAGATTCCAAGCAAATAATGTACATTGTACATACAACCAGGTGGATATTTTTAAATTCTTAATCTAATAATGTATAGGCAGGTGTGTATGTTTCAGACGGTCAGACCCGTTCATAACGTAGACAAAATAATAAAAATCTTAAAATCATCTGGGCAACAATCCTGATAGGAACAAGTCCCGAATCAATTAGGTTTTGAAGAATGGAGTAATACACAATGTAAAATAGCTGCAGTTTTACTCGGTACTCTTTGAAGTGTAGCTTCAACATCATAATACTAATACCTCATGGTCACATATAATGAAATCTATGTTCAGTGGATTCAAGGAGTTTTCGTTACGTTTGGAAAAGGACTTGTTTGAGTTCTTCCAATACAGATGATCAATTTATCATTGTGTTCCATAAGCAAAATTGACAAAGTGAACCTAAAAAACTTGAACTTAAAGTGGAGGAATATATGTGTAATGTGTACAGTTGCACAATATATTACCCTTTCTTATTGTAGTTAAAGAAATCTCAACAGGTACAGAAATAGAAGAATTCGCAGTACAATCAGGTTGAAGACGGTAAAGAGGGTGGTCATCCGTTATAAAGGCTGGGTCAAGAAAATTTGCGTTTTCTGGGTATGTATCTGATCCCTGAAATTACAAAAAGAATTTTTCTGAGCAATTAGCATAAGGATAAGACGTGATGGAATAAAGATCAATATAACAAGAAACGATGATTAAGGAAATAACGATACTGAATCACTGATACATAAAGGAGGTGAACTGTAATTATACACGAAAGAGATGAACCATGTTACCATAATGATACATAAAGTAGATGAATTAAACTAACCAAGGCATTCTTGGCTAAGCTGTTCACCACAGCTGACGTATCAGTGGTATTGATTGCAGAAGTAGCAAAAATATTAGCAACCAGACCTATCAGGATACATCAAACACAACAGGCAATTAGTAAATAAATCAAAAAGTTCTAGAAGTTAATAATATTCATCTATCCTATTATCTACGTGAGCCGTAGTTTCCAATCATTTGATATTTAAACCTGCATTTCTTTTCCGTTTTTAAAGCTTCTTGAATTCCATATTAACTATATCCTTATACTAAAAAGGCATTTTTTTTTTATATGTGAACTTTAAATCCCAATACTTGATTTCGAATCCCTGGCTAAATTCTTATGCGCTATTAGAATACCATCAAAGTAGATGTCACATCTCCTTAACCACAGGTTGTAAATCCCAAAACGGAAAAAAAAAATGATTACTCAGTTTATAAAATAAACGGTTTTCGTGACTAATTAGTATACCAAACTACTCCTATGACTTTTTTTCTCTATTCGGTACACCAGAGTCTACTTGATGCCCCAGAAATGCAACATCGCCATATTAACCAACAACTTTTGGACGTTCGTGCATAAAGTCGAAATCCAATGATAAGTTAGTGAATAAACTAATTCTTGTATCAATTGATATTTTATATATACTTGAGTTTTACACAAACACAAACACACAAACACACATATATACTTAGAGAGAGGGTCATACTGTCTCCAAGAGATTGATCTTGACCGGTGAAAAGCACCGTAGCAGGACAGGTCCCCGTATTCCTACATGACTCATTTGGCAAACCAGAAAATGAAACAGAGTCTGATCTTATGGCTCGATATTCAGGAGATGGTACTTGCAATAAAGCAGGCCACTCCGGCGGGCTAGCGATGGGGCAACTAGAGGCTTGGTCTAGAGTTGAATATTCAACACCGCACACCTTTGTTCCATTAGTAGTAATACACCCACACTTGTATTTTGATCCATTTAACTCACTATTGATTAGCGTTTGGATCATAAGAAGTAAGATGCAGAGGAAGAATGGGAATACGATTAGCCTGATATTTGCCGAGATGTTGCGTTTCTGCCAAAAGAAATCACAAGACATTGGTCATCATAGAAGTGTAAAGGTTAAAAAGTGTGTAAAGGGCAACCACTTTGCTCTATACTAAGTCTGTTTGAATACAGAAATTATGAACCTTACCAGAACTGTTAACCAATAACCAATCTAAAACTCAATTTATCAAGATGAGCTCTAAAAGTGAAACTGTAGCATACAAATACATCAGTCAGAGTAACTGCCAGTTTGCACAACTCAAATAACGTGAACTATCGAAAATTGCAGATATTGAGAAACATGGTATTATTATAAGGTTAATTCATGAAAACTTCAGTTCTTATGAAATTAGAGAAAGTGATCCGCCAATAGATCAAGACTAAAATCCCTTTTACTAAGACCTATGGCCCCTATCAATATGAAAAACGGACCGCTGGCCCCGCCTTTCATTTTAGGATTTTGCTATCATACAAAATTGATTCAGATACATATATTGACACCATTACATCAATATGCACTTTCTGGTAGGCACACAATAAATTTATATTAAGGATATAAGTTGGCATATCATGAAAATGTTCACTAATTTATACGTTCTAGATAGATAATTGAACTCCCTAAGCATTTAATTCCTTTTTTTTTCTCGGAAAAACACAACGCTTACTTATTTTCCAATAATAAGAACTTTCTACCAGATGCATCTAGACTATTAATCATGGTTCTACTTCAAGATACAATTTTGAACCTCCACCAAATCATGCAAGCTTTTTACTTCAAAAAGGAAACTAAGGCTATATCTTTGACAGCAGATTTTTGGGTTCTAAATTAGATTACAAAAATCTGTTTCAAAAATCCACTGAAAATCCATATTTTTTAATTTTAGATTTTTTAAACCTTTTTAGTCTAAAAATCTGCTTAAAAACTAAATAATACGACTGTCCAAACACTCACACATTCTTAAAATCAATAATCCAAAAGGCAACTAATTTTTTTTCTACATTATACATGGGAGTAAATTGGAACATATTAATGTAATTATGTAAAGAACAAGTAATTAATCACAACTAAAAAATAATGTACTGCTCTATGAATATATTAATATAATACTCTGATAACCATAGTTTCTTAACTTAATCTAAACAACTTTCAATATTCCAGTTACTTTATAGTTGCTTTTCTTTAACTAATGACTCGTTATATTTCAAAATCTTATATTATAAACCTATGGTAATACTAATCAAAAAACTTAAAAAGTAAAAACAGATAAATTTTAAGAATTAAATGTTAAGTACCTGGAAAGTCAAGTTTTTCCTGAGCAAGGCATTGGCTTGAGTCCAGTAACTCGCCCGCATCGCCATTCTCTCTCTATCTCTCTCTCTATATATATATATATGTATATATATATATAATTTATAAAAGTATGTAAATACAAAATCTCTGTCTTTCTTATTTCTAGTTTGAACTTATACACGTTTATCTTGTAATAAAAGCAAAGCAAACCTTGTGTATATATATAAACGGTTAAAAGTCTCCTTTATTTAAATGACGAGTTTACCCTTTCCCTCTATTAATTTAATTAAATGTAAATGACGATAATACCCTTTACGCGTTATTTTATTGACTGTTCTTAGTCAACTCTAGTTGTCAATCCCATATTTGCCCTCTTGTTTTTCTCGTAATTTCTATAATGCTCCTTAATTAAATTGATTTTATTTATTTAATCAATGTTTTGACCCAAATTTTTTAATCTCAAACACAGAAGATTTCGAAATATAAGATTTGGGGTACTCTAAATATGTTTCACATGGGTTTACATTCACATGGTTTGAAGGTGCTAAGTAAACCACAAATTTAAAAAGTCATGGTGAAAATACATGATACGAAATATGTCATTTTATGTATTGGATGTCGAGGCATCCGATGATCATGTTGCTCGCGTTTCCTGGCCTCATGGGTCATAGGACCAAATAATAAATACTACGTAAATATATCTAATACATCGTACAAGTTAATAAAATGATTTATGCTTTGATCGATTCGTAATTTATGCTTCTCGCAATTGGAAAAATATAGAAATTTCGTCGTCGTTTATCATGATCAATTACTATATATGATGATTTATTGTATTTTTATTTTTCTAGAAAATTTATTTTTTAATGTAAATAACAAATTCTAAGTAATTGACTTCAAGGTATGGCCATCTTATGGTAAAATTCTAAGGGTACTAGTGAGGAAACTGCCTAAATTTAAATGAATAAGAAAAGACAGTAGACTTTTATTGTATTTATAAAATAATATAAGAAACAAAGAGTACGGTAGAAAAATTGGAAAATGATCATTTAATACAAAATTTGAAACCTAAATAAAAAAAAATCGATATTTATATAAAATATTTTTTAATACTATTAGATAGATACAAATGCTCAATGATATATATTTGTCTCCTTTTACTCTGTATGTCTATATTTGAAGCCCAGTGACAAAAACACATATTGAGGTTTTGATAATTAACACTACAAAATAATGTTGATTTAGTGAGAGTCAAAAGTTATCACAAGCCTGTCGGTAATTTAAATAGTTGTCACAAATCTGTCGCAAATTGACTAAACTGTCACAAAACTGTCACAAAAACCGTCGCTAATAAGCTCGTAACAAAAAATACCGTCACTAATCCCGTCGCTATTTGAGTATTTTTTTATAGTGTAAGTCTTAAACTCTGTACTAAACATTAAATTTTACTTATACACTATAAAAAAATATCAGTTTGCCGTCAATTTATTAGGTCCGGCCGTTAAATGTAATAACTCACACCTTGCTAATAAAGTTAACTTTTTAGCTGTAGAACAAGTTGATCGTTATGCTTTAGAGCAATATTGGACATGTAGTATGTACATTGTATAATATTGGAGTAGTTTGGATCCAACATTTGCTCAATCATAGTCTATTCTGTTTAATAAGTCCAATAATGCGGAGTTAAGAATATTATTATTTTTGTACGGAGACTAATCTACTTTACAGTTTATGTGATCCGTTAGGGTAGTTTAATCGCATGAATATTATGCAATAGTTCGTTGTCTATATTTGACCAAATTAACTTTCACAAGTGAACAATGTGAAGTGAAATAATCAAATAATAAATGTATATATATATACACACACCAGTAAACGATACCAACGTGTTACGTGTGAAACGGTATAAATTGTGATAATGATATAAATATAGTAAAAAAAAATAGGACATAAGAAAAAAAAAATGATATAAATTATGATAATTATACAAATATTTAGAAAAACAAAAATATGGGATATAAGAACTTTTGTGTGGTTAAACGGTGAGAAAAAGTGTATTTAGTTTTTATTTTTCTATTTTTAATAAAATTAGTTAATATGTTAATTAAGAAAAAAAATATAAGAGTATTATTAGAAAAAAGTAGCTAAATTGGACCTACTCAATTTTGATGGACTTTTCTTATATTAATATTATTATACCAAACGGTATTCTAAAGTAAAGTACTTGATGCATAATTTTAGGTAAGGTCAATTTTGCAAAAAACAACACGCTTTTTAATCTAGCTTATTTTGATAATAGTCTTCTCCAAGTAAATAGGAAATTTCAAATACAAGATCTCACTAAAGTTGGGTACGTGTATATGGAGTTCTTTAAAATAATAACAGTGTCATTACCGTGAAATTCTTACAAAAATATTGATCATATACTATTAGTCGTAAATGGCCTTTATTTTAATCATGAAAACAATTAAAATAACAATCTTATACAAGCATCATTCTATAAGAAAAAAAATCTAAAATAAAGAACAAAATACATAAAAAATACCATTACCAAATCATTTCATCCTGAAAGACTAAAAAAAAAACATGAAATACAAAAGAACAAGTCTCACCTATCAAAACAAAGAGAACTGAAATATTGTCAAGCGTGCCAATCGAGCCATCGAATGTGGAGAAACGTCTAAATTAAAGGTCTCGTGCCAACCAAAAGCAAACTTGAAGGTCTAAAAATAGTTCCAATGCAGACTAGCATAAGAAAACACTATCGGGGTGCAAGCACACAGTTAAACCCGATCTAAATATATCAATCACCGAGAAGGACCTAAATGAGCAACCCCGTACGCCAACGATTTTTACAAAACCTCACAAACATCTAACCAAACAATATACACACTACGATTGCGACAAACTAGACAAACCCCGTCAATACTCGTGTACAATAAATAAGACAATATCATATCGTATAATACGTCTAACTAGTGTAAACGAGAAAACACAACAATCAAAAATTGTTTGACTCATCAAAAACTCATGTTCAGCTAAACCAAATCTATAATATATAATCTATCGTCCAAATACGAAAATAAGGAAGCGACATACTATACCACATGTAGATGAAGGCCCCAAGGGTCTAGAAAAGTACCCATCTCTGTTCGGCACTGTAGTCGTAATCGGAATTTTTACACAATTTAAGACCCGATTTAAGCAGGATTACAAATCCGCAATAATCAAAAAATCCCGACATAGCAAACCGTAAGCCGTAGCGTGTGGGCGCCCTTAGTGTAGTTATATCACGTAACTACACGATAATTGACACGTAGTGTGTGTATATAATAATATAATATTGAAATTGAAACAAAGTATATAAAATTAATGGGAAAAAATACATTTACTACACCAAACTATAGTGTTGTTAACGATTTGAGTACCGACCTTTCAAATTTTTCAATTTAGGTACCACACTATAACAACTTTTCAATTTAGGTACCACCGTTTAAATAAATTACGGAATCATGTCACGTAACATTTGACAAACATTAATTTGAGAGGTTAATTTGACAATTTTGCACAAAAATATGTCATATTAGAAAAAATTTCCCCCCAATTTCACAAATAAAAAAAAATTAGCATATAATCCAAATTTTTGTTATGTGTGAAATTGGGGGAAACGTTTTTATAGAATGACATATTTTTGTGCAAAATTGTCAAATTAGCTTCTCAAATTAATGTTTGTCAAATGTCACGTGACATGATTTCGTGATTTATTTAGACGGTGGTATCTAAATTGGAAAGTTATTATATTGTGGTACCTAAATTGAAAAATTTGAAAATTAAATATCCAAATTGTTAAAAACAGATAGTTTGATATACTAAACCTATAATGTCGTTACTAATTAGGCGGCTTGAATAGATCAATTATTCTCTTGCTTTTGAGGTGTAAGCGTGTAGTAACAAAATTGGAGAGCAATATTTAATTTAGAAACAGTATTCTATTACTATAACACGTTCTAATTTCCTAGTTTGGAAATGATAAAAATCTTTGGTACAACATTGACAATTTTTTTGAGGCTGTTGCTGCCTTTTCTACTTTACATACATTTTATAAGAGCTCTAATTGAGAAGTATTAGTTTTCAAATTATCATTAACATAGTTTCTATTATTCTATGAGAGCCTGTTCGATAAAAGCCTTTTGTCTTATATATCATTAATAAAAAAAATTAATAAGCCTAACTAATTAACTCCTTAGAAATCTGATAGGAACGTGGTTTTCTTATCAAAATCATAAAGATCCTAATACAAGCAAATTAATCCTAATGATTTTGACATCGACCCGTATCCAACTTCTATGAAATGACATTAACGATGCACTCGATGATTCATCCAAAAGTTCTTTCTTTTACTGGAGCAATTTACATCTCAAACTCAAAGAATGAAAAGTGGCCGGTTTGCCGTCCAAAATTCGTGAAAAACAATTGTTTCCTATTCTTTAATTTTATTTCCTTCAAAATTGAATCAGTCAAGTATTAAAAAGTAAGTATAAATGCCAAATGGCCACCAAGAATAAAATTTAAGATTTTTAGAAATTGATGGATGGATCGATTGAAAAGTTTAACTAGTAAACGAGATCTAAAACGTATGGAATAATTAGCAATTCCCCGTCATACATAAGGATATTGCTTGCATTTTTCTTAAAATGTTTTCTTGAAAACAGAAAAAGTTCGTATAAAACCATTTCAAGTCTCTCATTATCGACGTGGTCGATATTAGGAAGTCAATGATATCTCCATCATTGGATTTTCTTCGTTTGATCGATGCCCACTCTAAGTTTTAAATCTTCAAACTGTTTGAAATTTGAACTTTAAAGAATAAACTAAATATAAATTTTGATTAGTGTAGACATTAATTTGTTTAAAGTCAGAGTACTCTCTGTCCGTTGTTTCTACTTTCAAAGTAATTTTCATTTTGATAATTGTGGTCCTTATGTATGTTTTAGTTTTCGATGACTTAAAACACAACATGTTGTAACAATTTATGAAATATGCATGTCAATATGTATTTTTATTCAACATGATGAATTTGTTTGATAAATGAGTAGTTATTTAATTTAATATAACAGTGATGATAGACGTGGAATACTCACGAATTTATAAGCTTTGAGTTTAGATCATCATTCATTGTTATTTTTTTTTACATAAGTATTTTAAAATGGAAAATATTTGATAATACACAACTAAAGAATGAGAATTAACAAAAAAAGAGTAGTTGTAATTAATTAGCATGATTAACAAATATTACGAAATTATAAAACCGGTTATGTAAAGAAGGTTTATATTTTTCAAAATAAAAAAAGAGAGAATAAAATCTACATATATATTTAATCGAAATATGAATACACAGTAATAATATCTTGCACATGTGACTCTATTTTTTTTTATTAATGATTGCAATAATGGTATATATTCAAAATATAGGTATTGTTGAAAGTGAATCCAAAAAATGTTGGAGTTATTTTGTAACGTGATAGCATTATTTTGGAAAATAGTTTGAGAGTATAGCACTATTTTGGGAAATAGTTTGAGTGATTTCATTATTTTGATTAAAAAAAACTCTATGATGATGCAAGATGAGAAGGATATTAAACTAGTTATATTAATGCTGAGCGTTACTAATTAGGCGACTTGAAAAGCAATATTTAATTTAGAAACGTTAATTCTAATATTTCAAGTCGCATTATCACCGTGGTCGATATTAGGAGGTCAGTTATATCTCCATCATTGGATTTTCAATCGTGATCGATGCCCACTCATAAGTTTTAAATCTTCAAACTCTTTGAACTTCAAAGAATAAATTAAATATATTTTTTCATTATTGAAGACTTTTGTTTAAAATGTAGTCGGAATACTTTGTACGTTGTTTCCACTTTCCAAGTAATTTTCATTTTGATAAATTCTGGTCCTGTGGATGATTAGTATTTAAATTTTATTATTTAATATTTAATTTTAATATAAATTAAGATAATTAGAAATTAGTTTTGTAAACTATAAATAATATATATATATATATAATCGAAGTAAAATGAATGGCAATTAGAATGAATAATTCATAAATAACGAATCACGCGTTGCGTGTGCGGTGCGTAATGAAATAAAAATATAGAAAATATGTATAATTATGATATAAATATGTGGATAATACAAAAAAAAAACATGGTTTAAGATTTAAAAGAATGTTTGATTATTAAAAAGTGATAAATAATTTTATTAGTTTTTAATTTTTCTATTTTTATGTGAGTACGGTATTATTGTATTTAATATAAAGGTTTAGATATATTTTTTTAAAAAAATTAATTAAATTTGTCAGACTCATTTCAGTTGTATTGATTTATTATAATAAAACATTATAATCAGCTCCGTTTTGGTCTTCGTCTGCATTAATATTCCACCATACATACAAATTAAACTACTCTTTATGTATTTGACTAGTCTGGCTTTGACAATTCCTGTTTTCATATTAATTAGAGTATTATTTGAGGAAAGTTATTCATTCCTTGCGTGTACTCATTTTGAATTTATTAGTTAAATGTTACTATCTTATAGAATGTCTTATTTACCCCTTAACATTACCTCCTTAAATGACCTATTTGCCATTACGTTTATGACATACTTGAACATGCTACATCATTATAACGAGACATTAGGTCAGCTATCTGACTCTCAAATAAAAATGTTTTGATTAATTTTCACAAATCTTACTAAGTAAGTAATGAGATATTAACGTCCGATGTTGATTACGCTTTCATCTTCATAATGCTAACCCCGCTTAATTAGTTTAATAAGAGAAGATACTTAAACGCACTAAAAGATATTACGAACTAATAGCTATAGCCATGATTCATACAAATATAATATCATACAATCCGGTTCTATTTCATGTACATTTTCAAAGTCGTTTTTTATTTACATCCGACTCATCGGTCATCACAGTTTATCAATCCATACTCTCCGTATGGATAGTCGTAGTTATTGACTCGTTCCACTCAATTTAGTATAGCATTTCACTTGGTCTCGTAACTAATTCAACTCAACTTATTCAATTTAACTAATTCAACTCAATTATTCTGCTAATCAAATAGTCAACCCTTTACCCACTCGTTTTAACATTGAAAAGAAAACCATCACCTTTTTCAAACTCTAGGGACCAGATAAAAAAAAACTCAAAACCAAAACACCAAAACATCAATTATCATAATAAAAGGGAAAAATGGTTAAAATGGTGCCAACCTATTAAATTTTAGCGATCTGATATCGAACCTAACACCTTTTCTAATCCGGTATCCAACCTATACGTTTCGTTCTAATTTGGTACCCAACCTAATATTTTTTCTAATTTTATACCCAACCTATACGTATTCAGTACAATTAAGGAACTCAATCTGTTTTCGATCATCGCTTTTTAACGCATACTAAGTCTCGTTTACTATTGATTAAGCTACATGAAACCTTCAATTGTTGTATTAAATAATTTAAAGTGAAACCCTACTTAATATATTTGATTTAATTAGGCTAAAATGATTTAATTGGAAAGAAAATGCATAGGTTGAGTAGCAAATTAAAAAGTGTGTTACGCTACAAAATAATGTTTGATTTAGTGAAAGTCAAAAGTTGTCACAAGTTTGTTACAAATTGACTAAACTGTCACAAAACCGTCACAAATTGACTAAATTGTCACAAAACCGTCATAAAAACCGTCGCTAATAAGCTCGTAACAAAAAATACCGTCACTAATCCCGTCGGTATTTGAGTATTTTATTACGGTGTTAGTTTGGTTAGCAAATCACTATAATTTAATAGTTATTTAATAGTTTGGGTCCCATTTTAGACTTTTCGGAAAGGTAAAAGTCAAAACAAATCTATAGTGGCAATAACGTAATTCTATCCAACCCCAAGGTCAAACAAAATCCCCTTATTTTTTTTTGTAATTAATAAATATACAGCACATTATTTACATAAATACACAAAACCCCGCGCTATAAAACCATCCAATCCCCCATACAAACCCCAAAATCCCCCTACAAACAAATACAAAAATAAAACCCAAAACTATACATACATAACAAAATAAAATTTAAATAAAAACGCAATGGAATTGCAACGGGGGTTTCGGCTCCTAACACAGCAATTCATAGCTCTATTCAAAAAAAACTTAATATTATCATACCGTTACGTAACATCTACAATCCTCCAACTATTCTCCTCATTAATTTTCATTTTTCTAATATTCTGCATACAGAAAGCGATCGACTCTCGTTACTCGACTACTTCTACGTATAAAGACGTGCGCGATCCTCAGCCGTTGATTTTTCCCCCGATCCTACGGTGTGAGGATAAGTATTTTGTTAAGATGCCGTGTTACGATTTTGTCTATAGTGGGAATGATAGCCCCAGAGTCGTCTCGATTGTTGATAATATTCGGAATAATAATCCTGGCCGGAAAATTGATTCCAATAAGGTACTTTTTTTTATTTTTTTTGCTTGTTCTGTTATTTTGGATACTGTAGTTTTGTTTATTACAGTATTAGTCCCTATGTTTTAGTATGTGACACATTTAGGTTTCCACTAAGATACCTTTTTTGTTTTTTGTT
Organism: Primula vulgaris; assembly: GCA_963920805.1. NCBI lineage: Eukaryota > Viridiplantae > Streptophyta > Magnoliopsida > Ericales > Primulaceae > Primula > Primula vulgaris. The sequence continues at coordinate 48,521,511 of OY987212.1, forward strand.
GGGTGGATTTTTTATTAGTTTGTTCAGTTATTTTGGATACTGTAGTTTTGTTTATTACAGAAATAGTCCCCATGTTTTAGCATGTGACACATTTAGGTCCTGTTTGGTTAAATGCTTTTAAAACCCAACGAAAAAAAAGCCTGCTTAGGAAAAGATGTAGTAAGTGTTTGGCACCGGTGTAAATTTATTTATTTATAAGTGACTTATAACTTATTTTTACTGATAAGTTATTGGTGACTTATTTTATCTTATAAATATATAATCAGATTCTATTATAAAGTTTTCATTTTTCTAAATTTCCATGTGAATTTTTTTTTTAAAAACCCGTAAATTTTCTATTTTTCTAATTTTGGGGTTTTTAGCTTTTTTGACCTAAAAGCTATATTTTTAAAAGATCAAAAAGCGGACATATGAAACACACATGTATCGTTTTAATCAAAAAGTTTAAAAAAAGGCAAAAAAGAAAGTTGTTGGCAAACACGCACTTAGTTTGTTCCCTTTTTTACTGCTAATATCATGTTATAGTATATTTTATCGGGAAAAGCACACGATGGCGCGGGGGAAACATTAAAAGCACTAGATTTGATACAATGTATTTTCTAATTTTTAGTGATACTATTAGTATGGAAATAAATTGATGTAACATTGGTTACATTAGATCTTGTAATATGTAGGTGCGTTGAGTATGATAAATTCTATATTTTACATTAATTATTTTGCTACAATCTTGATACTAATATTTATTTTCCCAATGTTGAAGTAAAATATTATATTTACATTTAATGTGAAAATATTTATTGTAGTTTTGGAGGTAAATAATTTTCATCAATTATTATTCCAAAACATAAAATTATGTAAAAATTACCCATTCATCACCCAAATACGTGTAAATGATTTTTCATTACTAATTTGAGGCATGCGTTAATTTCAATATAAATTGCTTTTGATTAGCCATAATTATTTAAATTACAATTATACACATATATATGATTCTTTCTATGATGGTTGTAACATATTGTTACATTAAATGATACTATTATTATGTCAAAAGTCATTGCCATATTAAGTGTATATTAACATGTGCCCCGGGCCCCTGGGATACATGTTAGCAGAACCGTATTTTATTTGTGCGAAAACGAATTACCACTTGAAATATACTTATGAAATTTAGGTACCGTAGTTGTTATTTTCTTCGGTCCTCTAGTTATCGGTTATAACACTATTAGTCCGTAAGTTTGAATGTATGACACAATTAGTTCAGTGTTGGTGTAAGGGTTTTGGGTGTTTGTCCCCTTTATTACTATACTTTTATAATAAGCTGACTTCTTTGGAGGTCTAGAAAAGCTAGCTTTTTTTGATTGCCTATAGCTATAAGCACCATTAAGACAACTCACAAAGATACTGTTTTTTAAATAAAAATATGACCCAAAAGACAGATTTTCATTTAAAAAAAGCTTTTTTTATGTAACATTTTTCATCTGCAATTCTCATAGTTTTGGTGATAAGAACTCTGATCTCTGACATCCTCGTTTTAAGTATAACTAATGACACTAAACCTTGATATACACGGAGTATATGCGGATAACTTTGTTCTTTTGATGCACGGTGATTTAAATTTTAGAATTCGAACCCATAACCTTCGATTTGAGAAGTTGAGTCCTGGTACTCAAAAGGTGGTCAGGAGACCAACAAGTAATTAGTGAGCGACGCACATTGACCCAATTTAATAGGGTCGCCGCATGTAAGTTTGTAATTGTTTTAAATATATCAATGGTTTTTTCAGGAGATAATAGAATGATAGTATACCTTTCTCTTCCAGTAAAATATGTGATTCTAAATATAGACGATATTTTCTGATTGTAGTTTTGCTTATTATTTAGTTGTTGAGTTGGTCAGACTCGGTTTTCCCTAAAGTTATAACAATGAATTAGGTAAGTAGTATTGGAGTATATGTTGATAACAGTAACAAAAACTTAATCGAAAAGGAAGACAAGGTTTTTTGGATTTGTAATTTGTAGACGATGTTGAAACTTTAAGGTTGATACGTCTGGAAGGCAAAAAGTTATCCTATGGTGGAAACAAATCACCCATTTGTAACTTATTTTAAATTTAGGAAGTATTTGGTTACAACTGTTGAGCTCAGTCTGTTTTGTTTTATTATAGATTATTTGGTTGGTCAGCTAAAAAGATTAGTTTCTGCGTTTACACTGACATATGTATGCTGTCTCTAAATTTTAGAATGCTAAAGTTTTAAACAATAGTCTTCTGCAAATGGAGTAGGGAGTAGGGAGTAGGGAGTAGGGAGTAGGGACCAAGGACTTCACCTATATTCACTTCGAACCTATCAATTCTTCACTGCTTGTTTTTTGAGTTGATTAGGATAATAAGTACGTGAACGTCCACCTTGGTTCCTCTCTATATTACTACTAAAACTTGAAGCCTTTGATATTAGCTTGTTGAGTTCTCTAACAGCCTTAAAAACTTGATTGACTTCTAATAGTGTCTTGGGAATAGGGATTAACTAATTTCTCAACTGTACAAATTGTGCATCCACTTATTGAAATAAATTTTACTTAGCTTTTGTCGTTGACTTGAGTTATCGTAGCTTTTTATATCATTTTAACGACTATTTTCGTTCAATACTTCAACTCTTTCAGAAGCTAGTTCATTGCTTACAAATGCTCTCTATCTCGGTGATCTCTATGAGCTTGTATTCTTTGTTTTTACAGGTCTTACCTTTTAGAACGAGAGAGGACGTGGACAAATGGCTTTTCGAAAACCCTATGCAAACCCCTGGAGCTTTGCATTTCATGGACAGAAATTTAACTTCAATAAGCTATGGATTACAAACTAATTCTACTCCGGTTGAGAAACGTGGTAACTATGAAGACCCCACTTTTAAATTTCAAATTCCTCTTCAAATTGCGGCAGAGCGTGAAATCGCAAGGACTCTAATTGGAGGTAAATACATGTGGCAGTTTGATCCATTTTATCGGGAAAATATTACTTTTTACACCAACCTTCAAATCAGATCATAACAATCAATACGCCAACCTATCAGAATTCACAATTTAGACACCGATTTAACAGAAAATCAAACAATTAAAACAATTTAGACACTAATGTACACAAAATCACTTCCGTGATGTTGCGAGATTACATCATGATAATCAAACAATTCATACACAAGATTACATCATCATAATCAAAGAATTCATATACAAGTAGTTCTTGTGAGTTGAAACTGTGGTGTATTTATTTTTTCAAATTGTTTAGATTGGTCTATAAATTTATTTAATAGTTCTCTAATTGTTGAACGTTGATAGGTTGGTGTGCACAAGTAATCTCCTCGCATAATTTTTTTGCTAATAGTAGTGTATCTAACATTTAGGTATATCTTTTACTGATATTTCTTTTTGGCTAAATTTTTTAGAACCAAACTTCAGCTGGGCTGTGAATTTGAAGGAATTTGCTCATCCTTCACTTGAGGCTTTCTCTGCTGTGGGTTCAATTGGGCCAACTTTTTTCCTTGCAATTTGCATGTTTGGCTTTGTCTTTCAGATTAGTTCTCTGATTGCAGAGAAAGAACTCAAACTTCGGCAGGTAATTTTCATATATATAGTGTTTCTGTTACGTACTACTTCTTCGCTTCCGAATTCGTTGAAAAGCACTTATTAATCCAATTTATGTCATTTTCAACAGGCAATGACCATGATGGGTCTTTATGATACTGCCTATTGGTTATCATGGCTCACTTGGGAAGGCATTATCGGCGCTTTATCAGCCCTTATCACTGTTCTCTTTGGAATGATGTTTCAGTTTGATTTTTTCTTGAACAACAGTTTTGTAGTCGTGTACCTTCTTTTCTTGCTTTTCCAACTTAATATGGTAAGCTACGTTTCTTTGTTCCAGTAGAAACCTCCTATCCAATATTGATATATACATTTGTATTGAAACCTCACTGTTGATGTTTTTCATTTACATCAGATTGGTTTTGCATTCATGCTGTCTTCTTTTATTAGTAAGTCAGCATCATCTACGACAGTGGGTTTCTCCATATTCATCATTGGTTTTCTAGCACAGGCAAGTTCATTAGCTCCTAATTTAAAGTTTATAGAGTTGAAATTTTCTTATAGACTAGTTACCATCTGGCAATTTTTTGCAGCTCGTTACACAATTTGGATTTCCCTACAGTGATAGTTACGCAAGTTATTTCCGGTACATATGGTCACTATTTCCACCAAATCTTCTCACTGAAGGTCTTCTATTACTAGCTGGTGCTACTTCTACTCCACAAGATCCTGGTATCGATTGGAATGGAATCGGAAAATGTGCGCCAAATGACGAGGAGTGTGTTATGACCATTGTATGTCCTTTTCTTTCTTACATTCATACTTAAAGATTAGAAACTTATTTTAATCCTTAGCATAATCTATTACTTTTCTTTGGCAGCGTGATATTTACTTATGGCTCGCGTCCTTGTTCGTGGCATGGTTTGTTTTGGCAATCTACTTCGACAATATTCTACCAAACTCAGCTGGTGTGAGAAAACCTGTATTTTACTTTATCAACCCCGGATATTGGTCCGGCAAAGGAGGAAATAAAGTTTCAGGTATTTTTATTTAATTTTCATTAATTTTTATTTTTTCTTTATAAATGCCCATGGCTGACTTATTTATAATTTTCTGTTATATTCAGAGGGTGGCCTTTGTAGTTGCACGAAATCAATTCCCACAGTGGATGAAATTACTCCTGATGATGTGGATGTACTTGAAGAGGAACTTACGGTAAAAAAACAAGCACAGGAAGGTTTAGTTGATCCTAATATTGCTGTTCAAATACGTGGTCTTTCAAAAATATATCCTGGCAAAACAAATATTGGTTGCTTCAAATGTAAGAAGACCCCACACTATCAGGCTCTGAAGGTAAAATTATACTTTTAAGTTTCTACCTCGATAATACATTTCATAACAAGAAATGCAGAAGGCAGAACGCCTTCTATTTAAGTACTTATAATTTCATATTTGTACGCCTAAATAGACGTCTAGATATTTATTTGCTGTTACTGTGTATCTACGACATCGTAACCGACCAGCGGGAAAAATAGAGAAATTCTTGTTTCCTCTTTGTTTAGTTAGTTTCAGAAGAATTTGCTTTAGTTTTTTAAGTTTGTGAAGGGATATGAATTAATTTCAGGGTTCGTGGGTGAACTTCCCTAAAGATCAGTTATTTTGTCTTCTTGGACCCAATGGAGCTGGAAAAACTACTACTATAAGTTGCCTGACTGGAATAACGCCAGTGACATCCGGAGATGGTATGAATTATGTAAATGTTTTTAATGTTAGTTGACTAAGACAGGTTTTACTAAAGTAATTAGAAAATAAATTTAATCTCGATATATGTTACAGCTCTTATATATGGAGACTCTGTTCGGAACTCTGTTGGCATGTCTAACATCAGAAGAATCATTGGGGTTTGCCCACAGGTACAGTTTCCATTGATAGTTAATACTATCCAAGTTTGTCCTTTCCAGCTTCGTTGGCTAATAATAAATCTTAATTATGTCTATATTTTTCAGTTTGATATTCTGTGGGAGGCACTTTCTGGTAAAGAGCATCTTCACCTTTTCGCAAGTATTAAAGGACTGCCCCCTTCTTCTATCAAAGAGGTGTGTGGTGTGAATATGAAGCTTATTTTTCAGTACTCATTTTCCATAGGTGACAAGTTATCCACTTTTTAACATTTTTGTAAACACAGGTTGCAGAAAAATCCCTAGCAGAGGTGAGACTCACGGAGGCAGCTAAAACGAGAGCTGGAAGTTACAGTGGGGGAATGAAACGTAGGCTCAGTGTCGCAATTGCCCTTATCGGTGACCCTAAATTAGTCATTTTGGATGAACCAGTACGTACACCCATAACAAATTTTTATTCTTCATACTTTTTAGCAATGTTTGAAAGTTTGCTTTCAAATGCCTTAAAAGTTTTTTTTTGGTAATCTAGGTGAATATATATGTTACATGATGCTCAAAGCAAAAAAAAAAAGTGCTTTTTACGCTCTAAGCTGCACTCTTTGAGCTTGAGAACATGAAAAGCACAATCTTTGATATTTTTTCAAATAAACATGCTATCTTTTTCCCCATAAATGATGAGTCATGGCATCACAGATTTTTTTAATGATTATGATCAATTTGTTTCTAGTTTAAATTCAAAAATAAATCTTTGAGCATTTTATATTTGTTTTATGTTATTCAATTATGTTTTCTGTTGCTATTAAGTTTGAACTTAATGAACATATGCAATGTCGTTTCACCTATATAGTTTTGTTTCATGTATGTAATTGTAACTTTATGCAAAACCCGTGCATTAAAAATTGATGGTTACTTTTTTGTGACACTCTTTAGAAAACTGCTTAGCTATGTTTTTGCTTTTTGAGGTATTTCTTTTTCCACTTGCAACTATTTTACCGAAATTCTTTGTTGTGCAGACAACGGGCATGGACCCAATCACTAGGAGACATGTTTGGGACATTATTGAAAACGCAAAAAAGGGAAGAGCTATTATATTGACCACTCATTCAATGGAAGAAGCTGATATTTTAAGCGATCGTATTGGAATTATGGCGAAAGGAAGGCTTCGTTGCATTGGGACCTCAATTAGGTTAAAATCACGTTTTGGAACTGGATTCATTGCTAACGTAAGCTTCTCTGGAGTTGCCAATGGAGCCCCTGCTAGAGGAGATGGTGTTGCAAGTAGAAACCATGAGCCTGTGAAGAAGTTCTTTAAAGATGTAAATTACATGATATACCTTGTTATAAGTTATTTTCCTGAGTTTGTTAAAAAATGATTCTAAAGTAGGGCATTTCTCTTTTGCAGCGCTTGAATGTTTTGCCAAAAGAAGAAAACAAGTCATTCCTGACATATGTCATCCCCCACGACAGGGAGGAGCTATTGACGGTAAACTCTATTTCTCTCTTAAATTATTTTTTTCAACTTTTAGCATTTTACAAATAAAGTGCCAGAATATGGTGTTATTTGACCATAATAATACTGGTTTATTGCTACGGTGGCATTTTCTCTATGAATTTTTTATCAGTGTAACAAAGAACCTTGATGGAATGTTGTCTTGCATAGTTGTATGTCTACTATCTGAAATTCCAGTTATTGTTGCTAAATCATGAAGACCAAAATGATTTTTTTTAAAACATTTTGGACTAAAAATCAGTGTAATAAATCAGAAAAAATATCATTGACTGGCCATTTCTTGATTGGTAATTATTTCTGTTCAGAACTTCTTCGCGGAGCTCCAAGATAGAGAAACCGAATTTGGGATATCAGATATCCAGTTGGGTCTTACTACCCTTGAAGAGGTTTTTCTAAATATAGCAAAGCAAGCAGAGCTTGAAAGTGCTGCAGCTGATGGTAGTATGGCCACTTTGGCTTTAACATCTGGATCGGAACTTCAGGTTTACTACGAATCCATGTTTTTTATAATCGCACTATACACATTGCGTTGCTTGTATAAGTTATATTTCGGTAACAACATACTTTCGCTTTAATAATATAAGTTTATTACTATATTGGGTATTCATAAAGACGATCTACTTAGCAAGCTGACAGAAGGGTGGTGTGTAAAGGAAATTGAAAATAAACAAAAGTAACTGTAGTAAATATAAATATGTATGTAGGGTTTTTTTTATAATTTTCTTCTTTAACATATCATAAGATTCTGATTTTTAATTCAGCCTACCAATATTAGCAATCAGTAGATAAGGTTACAGAACTAGACCATTCGTACAGTACTTGGTGTACCAAATCAGGAAAAGAATGATACTGAAAAATTACAAAAACATAATACTCATACGCTATTCTTTTAGTTTTTGTGACCCTATGTAGTTTATTTTCCTATGTAGTTTACAAAATCAAAATTAAAAATTAAAGAGTGGGTACTAATCTAGTTTTGGAAGTATATATCAGTGTATCCAGTGTAGCATCCAAACCAATGTCCTAACGCTGCAAGACTGTCTTTGAAACTTTTAACATGTGCTGCATCTGATATAATGTATGTATGTATGTATGTATGTATGTATGTATGTATGTATCTCATCTTTTGATCTTTACACAGATACCCATAGGAGCGAGGTACATTGGGATTCCAGGTACGGAAACAGCAGAGAATCCTATAGGTGTAATGGTGGAAGTGTACTGGGAACAAGATGATTCTGGTTCTCTCTGCATCTCTGGCCACTCACCCGAAACTCCAATTCCCTCTCATGTTCAAGTACAGTCTCTCTCCTCAATTGCTTCAGTTCGACTAGGCCAAACTGGACCTCCCCAAGGACTCGTTATTGATCCTAGTCAAATTGGTACTCTTAGTTAGTATTATACTATATAGTCTGGATTTTGGAGAGTCATCGAGTACTGAATTATCTTTTGTTGATGTTTATATCTCAAACTTTGTTGTAACTATGTTATAGGTTTGTGCTTGCTTCATTTTTGTTGCTTTTTTTATTTATTAAAATTTGGCTTTGTTAAAAGCTTGTTCTAATAAACTGTTGTCCTCCTTCATGCACAGAAATTATAGTTCAGAAATATAGAGAGATTGCTACATGCTGTTTTGGCCTTTTTCTTTAAGCTTACTAAAATACTGGTTCAGAAGTGCCTTCGGTTCAGGAATACTAAATACCAAAATTAAGCATCACAGAACATTAATTTTTGAAGGTGCTATAAGATGAAAGTAAGGAATTAATCCGTTACAACAGAGGTAGTTTAAATGAAGGGTTGGTCGACTTATATACCAGTAAATCTGTACACATCAGAAATTTGAACAAGACTGCTAATAGTATTGAAAAACAGATGCACAAGCTATCAGCTTCCTTCATTTTAGAAATACGAACTAAAGAATATTTTGAAGTTAATAAAATCTATTTTTTTTGGTATTGATCATCAGCGGAAACAAGAGTAAGAATACAGAACGGAGGAAAACCCAAAACTGAACTACATTCTGTAACACATGATTTTTGAACTACATTGTCAAAATTGAACTACACTCAAAACGTTTCAAAAGCTAAGAACCACCAAAAGAAGAAAGATAAGGGGCATATTCTTTGGTAAGTTGAAGCATGAAACACTAACTCGGCTCTTGAGAACGAAATACTCAGATTTTATATCCCCAACGCTAAAGATAAACTCGTAAGTCTTCAAAATAAAACAGCTAAATCTCATGTTCAAAACAAGAAGTTAAAGACGACATCCAAATAGGGCCATGTTTCCATTGTCCTATAACAAGTACATTCTGATAGGCATTGTCAGCGCCAATAACATTCTGTAACATCTAAAAGTAGTCTTTTCATTCTTTGAATCGAATTGCTCTGAAATCACCCAATGGTCAACCTGCAAATAAGTAGCAAGTACTAAAATCAGAAACCTCACCCATCGATCAAGTTGCCTTAGGAAACTTTAACAGCTATATATATAGATGGCAATAAAAAACCAAAACTATGCAGTTATGTATATATAGAACAAGAAAATGATTTGATTGGCTGAAATTTTCATGGAAAAAGCTTAAATATCTGAGATTGAAAAAGTAGGTATAGTCCAGGTTAAAATTCCTAGCTTTTTCACACGGAATGATAAAATGTTGAGTACCCAATCAATTAACTGTAACCAAAAGACAGATAAACTGATGAAATCTATAAATGAACATGCTCTTATAAGGATGCAATCAGAATCATCACCTACATGTAGTAGAGATTTTAGGAACAAATAATAATAAACGAAGTGACGAAACAAAGTTTATACATTAAATAAGTAAACTACCATAGATAGTTGATATCTAGACTCAGATTAGTAGAATCAATTTCCAATTCAAGAAGAAATTCATTAGCCTCTCACTGTCTCACAAGCTGCGAATGGCCATAAAATAAAACTACAATAATATGAAAACATAATAATCTACGCACCTTCAACTTTAGCTCTCAGAGTTTCCATCACATTTCCCATGGTGCTACAAATTTTTGACTCAAAAGCTAATGAACCAACAACCTCATCTATAAATCTCAACTCCTCGTGAAATTCTTTATTCAAAACCAATGACAAAAAATGCTCATCCAACACCAGACCAAGACACATGGCAACATTTTCAATCGTGGGAACAAATTCACACGCTTTCAAACCTAGCTTAGACGAAGCGTTAAGACATGGACCCACTTGAGGAAAGGTCTCATATTTTTTCAACCACTTGCCTAAATATTTAATCAACCTCATCATCTCAAACCCATTGAGCTTACTAACACAAGACGAAAAAACCACCTCGTCAACATTAGAAGACGCGAGCAAGTAATGCAAACACAGTTCCGATAAAGAAAATGCATCATGTGCTATCATGAGCAATAGCGAAGCCTCTTTAGCTAAATCCAACTTTTTGCCATTTAGTTTCTTATCCTTTGTTTTCTCTATGGCATTTAATGCTTGGCTCTCCCATTCCTTTCTAACAGACACCATAGTTTTGTAGGCGCCTTTGGGAGGAGAAAGAAAGTACTTCAGTATCGAAAGTATATCACCGGATTGAAGATCCGTAAGACTCTTCACACATAGGCAAACCAAATCTGACCTTTTTTTCTCGATTAAGTTGTGAACCAAGTTCGAAGACGAAGAATGCTCGACAAGTCTGTTACCGATTAGGGTTTCTAACAATTCCCAAATCTCCAAAACAATACAACCCTCCAAAACTAAACCTTTGACATCTCGACCCATGAAAGACCCCACCTTTTCAATCAATTTTTGAGTATGCCCATAAGAACCAACTTTCGTCGAATCAACCACAACAGAGACCCCAACCTTCCTTCCTAAATTCTCCAAATGTGTATCCAGCATTTTCACAAACCCGTCTTTTCCAAAAGCATTAGGGTCTTTGAGGCTACGTTTCATTTTCGTGAAGAGTTTGTCGTTCAATGCGATTATTTCAGAATCCATTTTCGAGACTTGCCAGCCATCAACGGGTTTGACTAGCGATGAAGTGTCGCTTTGGGGAGGATCGAGAGGTTTTAAGGTGATGAAGACTTGATCAGGGTTGAAAACAATAGGGTGAGTCAAATTGGGGGCCAGCTCGTGGGTTTCAGATGAAGCCTTAGTAATAAGTTCGAGCAAAGACATCGTGAGTCTTTGTAAAGATTCGAAAAAATAATCAGCTGGAAACTGCGATCGTGTTTGGCTGCAAATTAGAAGCAAATATTTAAGCAGAAACAAAGTTTGGTTAATCTATTCTAGAACTTCTATTTTTACCATGAAACTGTCAAAATACAGCTTTTAAACTGCCCAAACAAAAAAAGTGAAAAAACTCAGCACCAAAGCTAGTACAACCAAACAAACCATATTAATTACTACTCCCCCGTCCCATAATAATAGTCGAGTTAGGCTTTTGACTCCTTCCCAAAATAACAGTACTCCAGTTTCCTTTGAACTATTGTTTTTCCTCTTATACCCTTATTTATTACTTTTGGAATCAACAAACGTTACAAATATTTAATGTTTATAGTTTATACTAATACTTTAACCAACTTGACATCTACCTAAAAATTAAATTACGGACAATTGTGGAAGAAGTCAACTTTGTAACCACATTAAGCAATTTTTTTAGACCATGTGAAAACCCTAGCTGGACTATTTTTATGGAACGGAGAGAGTAATACATGATATATTAAGGATAAAAATAATATACTCCCTCCGTTCCCATTTATTTGTCCACTACGAAACTACGTGCAATTTTGACCAGCTTATAACTTGTATCAAAATTGTTGAAATGGTTTTTTTTTTAAATTTAACATTTGAGCTATATGATCAACTTTTGAAAATTTTCATTCCGACAATTTTGATACAAATTCTTGGCCAATCAAAATTACACGCAGTTTCGTAATGGATAATTAAATAGGAACGGAGGGAGCATAAAGTTGGTCCTCGAAAAAACCCTCGAAAAGCTCAATAAACAAATTTAATGGAACTTAAACGCAAAAAATCGGAAGTTCAGTTTAAAAGCTAGCACACCCAAACAAACCAATACTATTATCATCACATTTACATTAACTATAACTCTTTTATTCTATGTAGAATAAAACACACAAAACACTCACTTTTAATCAGAACAAACAAACAAAAACAAGGTAAACCTTAAAATTCAAATAGTCCAAAGAAACCTGAGCATATACCAACCTTATATTTAATAGATTAGAAAATTAAGATGGGTAATTTTGGTCTTTAAAAAAAAAAAAACTCATTATTAGAACGAAGAAACGGATGAAACAAAAAATTAAGCAAACCCATATAAATACATATATATATATATGTATAGTGTATATATATATACACGTTCATGTAAAATTAGAGAAAGGAGAAAAAACGAACCAGGGTTGGAGGAGAGAGAAATGAGCGGCGTTGAAACTTAAAACCCTAAAAACAGAGATATAGAGAGAGATAGTGATTGCTGTTAAATAGGATTATTTAACAATAAAAATAAAGTTAATACAGTTTTCAAAAATAATAATAATAGTAGTAACTTTATTTTATTGTTTATTTACTACTTACCATTTACTAGTTAGTAATCCTCCTTGTCAATCAGCTAAAAAGCACGACTAAGCGGAAATTAGACGGAGCCTAGAAGCCTAAGATAATAGGTGAGATTAGACGAGATTAGTTGATAATTAATCGGAATTATGCGGGATTAAGTGCTAGGCGGAGAATTTCATCTAAAATATGTCTGGCGACTTTTAGAACATTGCTCGTTGTTTTTGTTGCTAGCACGTAGTAGTAATTGGCATTGGGCTCGTTTGGTTTGCGTCTTATAAGAGAAAAGTATATTTCTTTTATGAATATAGAGAATTACACTTTTAACGAATGGTTTTTAGTAAAAAAATAGGTTGTTTGGTGAAAAGTATAAAAGTATACTGTTAAATAAAAAGTAAATTTTTTAGTAAATAACTTCTTCAATCAGTCAAAATTTTGCAATGTTTTGCATTATCATTGAAGACTCACATGTTAGTGTACTTTCAAGTTTTTCTTTCAATAACTGGTTTGGTTCATAAATCATAATTCATCTAAATTTTGTGCCATGCACTCACGGCTTTAACATAAATAGAATAGATATGTTCAGCCATGGTATATACCAACTTCTGGAGAATTTTTTTTTTTACCTATGCTTGTTCATGGTTAACTAAAATCGTTATCGTGTTATCGACATCACATCCTCTTTTGCCCACCCAGATTAAGGAGGGAAAGAAAGGCATTTTGACGCCAGAAATCAGAAGAATTCAGGCTTAAAGCTAATAACCCACATACTCCATGTATTGTTGTAGCTTATAATAAATAAACAAACAAAAAAGACCAAAGGTTACCAGACAACTTTAGCAACTAAACAAAATTCATAATTCCTTTGTCGGTACCAAATGCTAACATGACACAATTTTCATAACTACAACATAAACAGTGTCAAAATTCTATGAGTATAGAGGGACTAATCGATGCATCTGCAGTGAATTCCCAGGTCACGAATACGTATCAGTTGCAAAACCTATTTTAGAGATCCAACTTTTCATCAAAAACCTTCAAGCAATGTTGAAACTCGGCCAGCAAGGGATGGAGGTAATGCCGACATCCCATTTTGGATTTCCTGACAGAATATTGTTACAACAACAATCATTTAAAAAAACATACTAATATAGACCATGAATTCATAGTTTTATAACCCACGGTGTAGCTTATATGATGCAATATGGGTTCATCCCCATTGACAGCTATTGGTTGCAAATATTTCAAGAAAAAAAGAAGCAAATGGGATGTGCCACAAACAACATTCCCTGTTAAAAAATAAATGCTAACCTCCCCCAAAAGAACAAAATACTCCTGTAACTAGATGTTCGGAGAAGAAAACTTACATCCGCATGATATCGAGCTGAAAAATGGATCAAAAGAATAGCTTTGTTCTGGAACATATCTGCATGATCAATAATCTGAATTCACAAAAGTATAAGATTCAAACAGCATTGAAGTTAAAAAACAAAATACTTGCAGTAACAGACTAAATGAGAGTAGAATAGAATAATTAACAAAAACTTATGTATTCGAACCTCGGATAAATGTGTGTGCCCATAGTCTCTTGCCTTCTCTACCGTTTCTAGGTCAGTAACATAAGTGCTCTGTATACAAAACGAGAGAACAGGAATGGCTTTTTAGTTTGATCATAATACTCATTCCTTTATTCTCACTTTCCTAAAAAACGTCAAAAAAATAAAAGACTGCTATAAGCTTATGCATGTGACTCGGAAAAGAAACAATACCTCCATGATGAGAACCTTTGACCTCAGAACATCATTATTATCCTCGTCCATGATGAAATCGGATGTAGTGTCACCAGTGAAAGCAACTTCTGGTACGATAATGACATCAGTTATCTGTAAATCGTAAAGTAAGTTTAATGGTATCAGTTATCTGTCAATCGTAAGTTTATCAAATCATTTGTTCAATTTAACTGCCGGAGTGAGAAGGTTGTCAAATAGTAAGGAATTCCACTTGCAAAAGTAATTGTATGAGCTAAAACCTTAGTTACCAAAAAGGGAAACTGAGGCGGGAATCGAAACAGGAACGGAAACGTGAAACGTGAAAAAATGAAGAAATAAATAAATTTTACACGTGAAATAATGGGAATCGGGAAACAAGAAGCGGGAATCGAGAAACGGAGTTTTTAAAATGCGAATAGAGTTTCCCGGTAATTATGGCTAAAACCTATAGTCCTATACACTAAGTTCAAGTATTTTTCTTAACTTTACTTCTATTTTTGTTCAAAAGCTGGAAACATTTGGTTCATCAGCTTAAAAACTGAAATTTTTTCGTTATCCGGGGATGAAAAAGCTAAAAGCTTTTGGCATGGATGGACATGGACTAAGGTTTTTTCTCAAGCTCATAAAAGTTGCAACCCAAGAAGCCCTAAAGTACGTAATGTATATGTAAAAAAAAACGTCACCAATGCATACCTCAATTCCCGATAACTTCACATTTTTTATCTCATTTCCTGGCAGCCCAATGTACTCCTGCTTAAGTTTGTGCTTTACAGAGTAAACTATATAACCCTGCCAAAATAATTGTGGTTTAACAGTTATTCGAAGAAAAGGTAATTCTCTACATACATAAATTGGCACACATAGCATATTCAAACAAATGAAGCAGCATAAACACATAAATCAATAACTAGGCAAACATCTATCACGATTGGTTACAGTTCCTAAAACTAAGTCTATTTCCAAGTTGAAATATCAACACTACTTAAACTTCACTAGACATAAAAGGATAGAACAGAGATTATCAAGGATAGGGGATATGCGGATAGCGAAAATCTGAAAAGAATGAACAGGACAATGTAGTAAATCACCTGGCTAGGTATGGTGTGGTATGTTCTAAATGCCTTCACTTTAAGGTCCTTTCTTAAATAGAACCCCTCCCCTGCAAATATTAGACTGCCAGGATCAGGATTTAAGAGCGACAATAGGAAGTAGAAGTATATAAACTTTCAAACTTAAAAAATGCAAACTAAGAAAAGCGTTTTACCCGCATCCAAGCATACTAGATTATGCTTCAGTTCTGATTGGTCCATTGCTCTGTGGACTTCAAATAACCTCTCAACGTTTTCTTTTATACAGCTTGGTATTATAATTGTTGGAGGTTCCATTCTATATAAGCCACGTGTTGCTACATACATAGGCAGACCTCCCTGAAACAAAAGATAAAGGAAAAGGGTTAAACGGTAGGAGAAAAAATAAAGACAAGCACTAATTTTGAATCGTATATAATTTCATACTTAAAAGTCAGGAGTACTGATTTTTGATATATATTTTTAACAAGAGATATCGTATATCGAAGTTCAAGGAATTAACAAGCTGTAGAAACCAACATAAAGAGAAAGCTACCAAATTATCGAAGAATTTGGGTCAATTCTGGGAGAGAATTATAGACTTTTAACTTTAACTTGTAAGTGAAACAGCTACTGAAGGTAAAATCATTTTGCTGGGAAGTAATATTGTAGCTCAATCCAAAACACAAAACAACCACCACTAACTGTATTGATTCTAATACTTGTAAAAGATTCATGAGCAGCAATGGGAAAATAACACTAGAGCAGCTCGGGAAGAGATATAATTTAAACTCTTTTACCTTCTTTTTTTAATTTCTTTTTTATGCACTGGGCCGTTTGCTGTGGAAAAATACTATCTCCTGCCTATTTCATTCTAGTGTGGGACACATATGCCATGGGGGGAGGGTGTTACCAATAAGTAGTTGTTTGCTCGCAGAATATAAGCACATAAGCTTGCTCATTTGAGGCTAAGAAAGGATTTAATACATTCAGCTTAGGCCTTAGTGGTAGCGGGTATTAGTTTTATATGGCCAGAAACCAGAAAGAAACGGGTTTTAATATAGCTAACCAAATGTACTACAACTGAATAAAGAAAGAGCTTAAAAGCTGCAACTTTAGTGCAGAGTGAAGTGAAATTTGTTCGAAAAACATAACTTTCATAAATATCTCACAATTTTAAAATCTAGTCCCCGAAAGCCTGTCTGACATTAACACTAACAATCAGGGAATACGGCTCTTGGTTTTCAAGATTATAGTTTGGTAGTGGTGCTACTAGAAAGAAGTTATAAGTCACTTATAAGTAAAAAAGTTAAGTAGCACCACTACCAAACACTTCACTGCAGCTTTTTTTAATCAAACTTTTTTCTCATTGCTTTTTGACCAAAAAAGTCTAATGCTAAACGGGCCCTAAAGGTCCACTCTATCTGGTCCAGATAATTTAATATAATGCAACTATATAACTATATACAAATCCTAAGTCCTAAAATATGTAATAAAAAGACACTCGGGACCCCCATATTGAGAAGAAAAAAAACAATCTTTTACAGCTTTTTTTTTTCAATTTTAGACTTTCACCACCCCATAGTTCCAAAAACAACAGTTCTAGTTATGCCACAAATTATATATGTAATAAATAAAAAAAGAGTATTATAAATAAAGGAGAGGGTGCTAATGATGTGGTCCATGTGTCCGTGTGAGATAAAACAAAACTGCTGAGAAATAGCGAATTGTGGGCATCCGATATTGAAAACATTGTTCAAAGAATCGATTTTCTCGTTGTCTATAAAAAACAGCTTTTTGACCAAAAAACATGATTTCAATATGGATGGGGTTGAATTACACGTGTATACTTTTTTTGTACGCATACGGGTCCTGTAAGACTATAATTGTCAACTTTTCAGTAAAATACATGGGAAAATTTCGGTTTTTTTAATATACTTTTAGCCTACTAGCCTGATCCTAAGTACTAATTTATATAATCATAGATAAAAAATTAAAGGAGAATGGTGCTTGATTAAAAGTCCATTGATGAGAGAGAGAGAATTATGGATTCCGTAGGGTTTTGGTTTTATTTGGGGTTAAATTAATTTATAAGCTCAATGTACTATGGATTATTATAAATAGACCTTATACTTAAACAAGTCTTATACGTAAGTATTTTATATTAAGTCATTAATAAGAGCCCGGTACACATAAACTGAATCAACCAATCAAACCGGTCGATACCAATTTGTAATTATATTATCAATAATAAAATTGAAAGTCACTTACAAGCAAAAAAGTTGCAGGAGTAGCAAATACTACACTGCATCTTTTTCTCAAAGCAGCTTTTTGGGCAAAAAAACTGATACCAAACGGGTCCAAAACCTTGAATAAAAGTCCACTCCAGGCTCCAGCATAGTCCAGTTAAGTAAAATATTGCAAGTATTTATCTACATACAAACCTAAGTCCTAAGTCCTAACATATGTAATAAATAAACAAGAGCATTATAAATAAAGAAGAGGGTGGTGTACGATGTGGTCCACGTGTCCATGTGAGATGAGACAAAATTCCAGAGAAATAGCAAGCTGTGGGCACCGTCCGATATCGAGAATGACGTTTAGAGGGTCGACTTTAATACAAGTCCGGTGACCAGCTATAGATATACCCTCTATTTTTAACCCTTCTATCATCATCCCCTTCTTCTTCTCTAAACTCTTTTACTCTGTGCTTATATCACTTGCTAATTTGCGATTTTTTAAGCTTTTTGACATTAAATTTTACAAATACAAAAACTTCCTTATAGAATATGTGTATATATTCACAACTCGCTTATAAGTTAAAATCGGTAACCAATGATTTAACAATAAAAATCAGTTAAAAATCACCTATAGGTAAAAAAGTTACAGGGTGTCAAACGCTACACTACAACTTATTTCTCGTTGCTTTTAAAAAGCAGCTTTCTGACAAAAAAACTGATGCCAAACGGGCCTTATACAATGCAAGTAAGTATATAGTCCTAATTAATAGTATATGTAATAAATAAAAAAGAGCATTATAAATAAAGGATAGGGTGATATACGATCTGGTCCATGTGAGATGAAACAAAAATCCCGAGAAACAGCAAACTGTGGGCATCGTCCGATATCGAAAACAAGGTTTAGAGGATCAATTTTAATACAAGTCTCGTGACCAGCTATAAATATACCCTCTATACGTAAAAGCTAGCTTTTGGGTCAAAAAAGCTAGGAATTTGCGATTTTTTTAGCCTTTTCACATTAAATTCTCCAAAAATAAAAAACTTGTTAATAGAATTTGTTTGTATATCTACAACTCACTTATAAGTTAAAACAGGTCACTTATAAGTAAAAAAAAAAAGTTACAGGAATCTTTTATATTGTTGCTTTTAAAAAGCAGCTATTTGACCGAAAAATCTGATGCCAAACGGGCCCTAAACCCTGATTAAATAGAAGAGTAATATAAATAAATAAAGGATAGAGTGATATATACAATGTGGTCCATGTGTCCATGTGAGATGAAACAAAACTGTTGAGAAATAGCGAATTGTGGACAACGTCCGATATCGAAAACGAGGTTTAGAGGATCGACACGGATACAAGTCTCATGACCAGCTATGGATTTACCCTCTATTCTAAACCCTTCTATATCCATCCCCTTCTTCTTCTTCTTATCCTTCGTATCTATGCTATTTGAGCCTGTGTTTTTATTGTTTTCTCGTGTGACATTTTTTGCCTCCATTGTTGAGAGAGAGAGAGAGTATGGGTTTGGAGATTTTTTCTAAATTGGCTCAACACAAATTCGTATTTTGGCTGGGGGAATCTCTTTTGAGCTGTCATTTGCTCAAATGAGACCCAAATCACTCAAATGAAACATCGCGTCACATCTTATTTTTATTTATTTTTTTAATTAATTTCACTCAATTTCATTACAAAATAAGTAACTCTAAAATCACTTCATTGCATCTCATTACACTTTATTTATCTACAAAATAAATAAATTTATCCACTCTATCACACTATTAGCTTTTTTTTTCCACTCAAACTAAATACAAAATTAAAATATTTTATAATCATAATATTATATCAAGTTAACACTTTCAATTAATTTATATTTTGCACTTTTTTATTTATTAATTTTGTTACTTCCGAGTAAATAATTAAATTGTATCCAAAAACCATACACGTCATTATTTTCTTCCGTGATTTCAAATAGTACGTCCGTGATTTTTTAAATTCGAGTTTGATTTGATTTCGAATAGTACGTCCGTGATTTCAACTCCATTCCATTACAAAATAAATAACCCTAACACCAATTCATTCTACCTCCGAGTAAATATTTTAAAATATTATATCAAGTTAACACTTTCAAGTAATTTATATTTTGCATTTTTTTATTTATTAATTTTGTTACTTCCGAGTAAATAATTAAATTGTCTCCAAAAACCCTACGCGTTATTATTTACATTTCAAATCAAGCAAAAATCACGGACTTACGAATTATTTACATTTCACGTATTTTGGCTTGATTTGAATGAATGGAGTGGAATCACGGATTTTGGCTTGATTTGAAATGAAAATAATTCATACGTCCGTGATTTTTGCTTGATTTGAAATGTAAATAGTTTCGTGCTTTATTTCAAAATTCGACGAATTACTCCCAAAATAAATAACCCTCAACACCAATTCATTCAACTCCATTTTATTACAAAATAAATAAACTTAACACCAATTCATTCCACTACATTCCACTACAAAATAAATAACCATAACACAAATTCATTCCACCCCATTTCATTACAAAATAAATAGCCATAACACAAATAAATAAATTTATCCACTCTATCGTACTATTAATTAATACATTCTTCTGCTTTTTTTACCATTCAAACTAAATACAAAATTAAAATATTTTATAATCATAATATTATATCAACTTAACACTTTCAAGTAATTTATATTTTGCACCTTTTTATTTATTAATTTTGTTA
The DNA here is from genome assembly GCA_963920805.1 of Primula vulgaris. Taxonomy (NCBI): domain Eukaryota; kingdom Viridiplantae; phylum Streptophyta; class Magnoliopsida; order Ericales; family Primulaceae; genus Primula; species Primula vulgaris. The sequence goes on from OY987212.1 coordinate 48,541,889, forward strand.
CTTCCGAGTAAATAATTAAATTGTCTCCAAAAACCCTACACGTTATTATTTACATTTCAAATCAAGCAAAAATCACGGACTTACGAATTATTTACATTTCACGGATTTTGGGTTGATTTGAATGAATGGAGTGGAATCACGGATTTTGGCTTGATTTGAATGAATGGAGTGGAATCACGGGTTTTGGCTTGATTTGAAATGAAAATTCATAAAGTGTGATTTCAAATTCTATAAATAGGAGGCCTCACCCTCATTTATTTTCACCACAATTCCACAACTTTTATTAGATCTCTCCAAAATCATATACATATGGATAACAATTATGATATTTCGGAAATAGATCTAAATTTACCTTCTCATGACGATACTTTTCAAAATACACAATTTCCATTTGATTATCATAATACATTTTTTCCATCTAATATGTATCCAAATTACCAGTTTTCGCCTGATATGGTTGAAAATACTAATTTCCCCTCTGATCCATATCAAAATTCTCATGTTTCATTTGATCCAAATTTTAACAATCAATTTACACCGAATGACTATGACTACATGGGGAATCAACCTGAACCGTCAGAACAAACATTTACGAGCCACTTTGAAGAAGTTCAAAGAGATCAGTATGAAAATACCGAAAATTCTCAATCGGATCTTGATGAACATAGTGAACCAACCGAATTTGGAATTGGATATGATTATAGCGATCATTTTCAGAGTAATTTGGTGAGTTTACAATTTTTTTAATTTCATGAGTTTTTGCTTGTGTAAGTTTTTTACATTTTTTTTTTACTTCTATTTAATTTCTTTCAGGCTTTTTCCTCGATTGATGAATTGAAAAATTACCTGAATGATACAGCAGAAGCCTTTGGTTTATTTTTGAGAACAACTTCGTCAAAAAATATCAAAGGACACTTTAATACAAAAAGTAGGGCCATTATGATGTGTACCAAGGAAGGGGATCACCAACCGAAAAAACCATCGACTAGAGACACCAGCTCTAGTAAATGTTTCTGTTTGTTTAAAATAGAGTGTTACAAAGTTGAGAATAATTGGAAGTTTTATATAAAAAATGGGATACACAATCATGATATGGCTGTTTATCCAGAAGCTCACCCCCGAGCACGTAGACTTAAAAAAGATGAAAAGGGGTTATTTAGAACCATGGTAGATAGTCTGGCAAATCCAAGAACTATACTTTCCGCTATAAAACAAAAATTCCCTGCTAATAAGTCTACTAGAAAAGATATCTATAACCTTAAGGCTAGAGAAAAGGTTAAAGAAATGGTGGGTATGAGTCAAATGCAACATCTTATGAATCTCCTAGTTAAAAATGATTTTTTATCGTTTTATAGAACCAACCCCGAAACGAACCAATTGGAAGATATATTTTTTGCCCATAAAGATTCTGTAAAATTAGTACGTGCATTCCCTTATGTACTTTGCATGGATTGCACATATAGTACTAATAGGTTCAATTTACCATTTTTACAAATTGTGGGAGTAACATCAACCCAAAAAACATTTTGTGTCGCATTCGCTTGCTTACGTAATGAAAAGCAGCCGACTTACGAATGGGCTCTAGAATGTTTGAGAACGATGATGAAAGACTGTAAGAGTCCGCGAGTTGTGCTGACAGATAGGGATCAAGCGTTGACAAATGCGGTCCAAAATTTATACCCTAATGCAAACCATCTATTATGCACATTTCATATTGCTCAGAATGTCATGGCTAATTGCTCTCCAAAAGTTACTAAAGAAGTATGGGACGTAATGAAAATAGATTGGAAAAAGTTGGTGGATAGTAAAACAGAATACGATTATGAAGCGGCACGCATGAAACTGGAAAGTGATTATAAAACATTTCCAAATGTATTGAAATATATGTGTGAATTGCTAGACAAACATGACAAGAAGTTTGTGGCTTGTTGGACTAGCAAAACTAGACATTTCGGTAACCGAACGACGAACAGGTATACAACTTATGATTTGACATTGTGTACATATTTTTTTTTATTATAAAATAACAAATTATCTAATATATATTTTCTTTCAAACAGGGTTGAGGGTGCTCATGCATCACTTAAACAATATATAAAAACTTCTGGTGGGAATCTCGAGAACATGTTCGTATGCATTAACGATTTGCTTTCAACTCAACATAATAGAATTAAGGAGTCTTTGGGAAGAAGCATGAATAGAGTTAAAAGAACACATGATATTCCGTTTTTTTCAGTAATAAAAGGTAAACTTAATTTTTATAGAATATTTTTTTATAATCATTGTATAATATGTTAATTTTAATGATATAATATTTTTTATATCAGGTAAATGCTCTGCGGATGCGATGGATGAAATGCTTACTGAGATTAGACAGCTCGAGTGGACAACAGCAGACCCAACCTGCTCTGAGTGTGAGATAACATTGGTCAATAACCTTCCATGTCGCCATGTTATACGTAACTATTGGGATAGAGCTTGTCCTATTCCGCTAGAAAGAATTGATCCGCACTGGAGAAAACTAAAGTTTGATGCCGAACTTATAAACTAAGAAGAAGACAACATTGGAGTGCATGTTGAAGCCTTACGGAGAAGGTATGATGAAACTCATGATCAAGTTTTAAAGGCAAATTTAAAAGCCCAAATCGAACTTCTGCACGATCCTTCGAAAACTTCAGCAAGAGAACCTGAACTCAGACCACAGCGTCGAAGTACATCATCAGCAAGGGAAAAAAAAGAAGGTAAATATTCAACAAAACGTGACCCATTTGCTTTTGAATATACTCAGGCGTATAAAGATGAGCAAGCAGAACGGAGACGTAGCTATAGCAGCCCGAAAACCAAATACGATCCTTCAGCCCCTTTACCCCCTAGATATTCTGTTTACGACAAACAAAAAGGTAAAGGATCATCGCAATCAAAAAAACCTCCCCACAAGTCTTTTAAATATATTAAGCAGATTCCACCTATTTTCCATAATCACATATTCGAGGTGAATGATGTACTTGGGGATGGTCACTGCGGTTTTCGTGTTATTGCGAAGGCTATGGGAATGAAATTTGGAGAAGACGACTGGGGAAAAGTGCGCGTAGAACTACAATTAGAGATCGAAAATTTCCCTTCTTATTATCTTGATATCCTTGGAGAACTGAAAGGATATGGTTTTATTCGTGACTCGTTTTCTTGGAATGACATGACTTGTATGGCGCCTCCACATAAATGGATGACGTTTCCAGAGACAGGGTTCATAATTGCATCACGGTATAATATAGCAGTGGTTATGATAATCATTTTGACGGGTACGACAACATATTTACCACAACATACAGCCCATCCGGCAAACCCTGCTGTGATTTTCATGGTTCACGTTAACACAAACCATTATGCCGAGGTCATTATTGATCAAAAAAAAATAATTTCAACCCGTTCCCTTTGCCCCCGATTATTAGTGGATGGGACAAGCATCACTCTCCAGAAGCTGATCCATGGCAAGATGTTTTTAGACAAAATTTTAAATATTATGAGGCATTAAGAAGGCAGTCTCGTCCCGCCAATTATTTCGAGAACATCAACATACCTGATGACCAGTGATTGTTTTTTTAATCGTTTACTGTTTTTTTTCTTGTTTTTTGATACTATTTTTCTCAGCTCTTACGTAGTACAATTTTAGTGAGTTTATAATTTACTCTTAGAAGTTTGAATTTAAAAAATCACGGACGTACTATTTGAAATCACGGAAGAAAATAATGACGTGTATGGTTTTTGGAGACAATTTAATTATTTACTCGGAAGTAACAAAATTAATAAATAAAAAAGTGCAAAATATAAATTACTTGAAAGTGTTAAATTGATATAATATTATGATTATAAAATATTTTAATTTTGTATTTAGTTTGAGTGGAAAAAAAAATAGAGAAATGTATTAATTAATAGTGTGATAGAGTGGGTAAATTTATTTATTTTGTAGATAAATGAAGTGTAATGAGATGTAATGAAGTGGTGTTAGAGTTATTTATTTTGTAATGAAATTGAGTGAAATGAATTGAAAAAATAAATAAAAATAAAATGTTACGTGTACTTGGAATTTTATACATGTCCTAAAAAAAAGTGATTTGGGTGCTCATAAAAGTAATATGATGAGTAAAAAAGACTCTGCTTTTATTCCTACTTTAATTTGGTCCAACTGTAACTCTCACAGTTCATTATCTGTATTCTGTTTCTTCCATTTTGTCTTCAGCCGAAAACTAATAAAATCACATATCTCATTGAATTGAATGAGGAATAATTAACCAACTAGGACCCATAGGTTCTAGGTGTTACCTATAATTTTTTTGATATAAATTTTTTATTTATTTTGTGATAGAGTAGGTAAATTTATTTATTTTGTAGATAAATGAAGTGTAATGAGATGTAATGAAGTGGTGTTAGAGTTATTTATTTTGTAATGAAATTGAGTAAAATTAATTAAAAAAATAAATAAAAATAAGAAGTGACGTGGACCTGGTTTTTAACCAGGTCCTCATTTGAGTGATTTGGGGTCTCATTTGAGCGAAATGACACCTCAAAAGAGATTCCCCCATTTTGGCTACTCTTTTAATAAATTACAAAATTGAGCTGTTTTTTCAATACCCTATTTTTCCAACTCCAAATATTGCAATATCGTGCTGTTAAGGGAGTTTTTAACAAAATTAATATTTTTTCCCTATTAACTTGATTGATATAAACGTAATTTTTTCTAATAATCAATTTGTTAGAAGAAACTAATACTTTTTTATGCCGGAAGAAAATAAAAAAGGATAAATTTTGGATCGGTACATTATCTACAACTTAATTAAGTATTGGTCTATGAAACTAAAACTGACTAAGCATTGATCCATTTTCCCTGACTAACCAATAAAAATGGAAAGAAAAAAAAGGGAAGAAAAAAAAAACTTTAAAGAGGCAAAACTCCGAAAAAACACGAATAAAATTATATTTAATTGTATATTACGAAACTACGTGCAATTTTGTATCAAAATTATCGAAATGATTTAGTCGGCAATTAAATTGAACAGTAACACGAGGGAGTAAACATTTAGATTAGTAGGGGGAGTCTCTTTTGAGTTGTCAAATCACTCAAATGAGACTCCAAATTACTCAAACGAGGACGTGGTTAAAAACCAGGTCCACGTCACATTTTATTTTTATTTATTTTTTCAATTCATTCCACTCAATTTCATTACAAAATAAATAAATCTAATACCACTTACAGCTCATTACACTTCATTTATATACAAAATAAATAAATTTACCCACTCTATCACACTATTAATTAATACATTCCTCTGTTTTTTTTTCACTCAAACTAAATACAAAATTAAAATATTTTATAATCATAATATTATATCAAGTTAACACTTTCAATTAATTTATATTTTGCACTTTTTTATTTATTAAATTTGTTACTTCAGAGTAAATAATTAAATTGTCTCCAAAAACCATACACGTCAATTTAATTATTTACTCGAAAGTAACAAAATTAATAAATTAATAAGTGCAAAATATAAATTACTTGAAAGTGTTAACTTGATATAATATTTTAAAATATTTACTCGGAGATAGAAATGAATTTGTGTTAGGGTTATTTATTTTGTAATGGAATTGATTTGAAATCACGGACGTACTATTTGAAATCAAATCAAATACGAATTTAAAAAATAACGGACGTACTATTTGAAATCACGGAAGAAAATAATGACGTGTATGGTTTTTGGAGACAATTTAATTATTTACTCGGAAGTAACAAAATTAATAATTAAAAAAGTGCAAAATATAAATTAATTGAAAGTGTTAACTTGATATAATATTATGATTATAAAATATTTTAATTTTGTATTTAGTTTGAGTGGAAAAAAAAAGAGAAATGTATTAATTAATAGTGTGATAGATGACGTGTATGGTTTTTGGAGACAATTTAATTATTTACTCGGAAGTAACAAAATTAATAAATAAAAAAGTGTAAAATATAAATTAATTGAAAGTGTTAACTTGATATAATATTATGATTATAAAATATTTTAATTTTGTATTTAGTTTGAGTGGAAAAAAAAACAGAGAAATGTATTAATTAATAGTGTGATAGAGTGGGTAAATTTATTTATTTTGTATATAAATGAAGTGTAATGGGCTGTAATAAAATGATATTAGAGTTATTTATTTTGTAATAAAATTGAATGGAATGAATTAAAAAAATAAATAAAAATAAAATATGACGTGGACCTGGTTTTTAACCGGTCGAGTAATTTGGAGTCGTGATTTGACACCTCAAAACAGACTCCCCCTACCCTATTAGTAGTAGTTACGATTAAGCCAATCATATATCTCTCTCTAAAAACGGGGAAAATGGAGTATCCATGGCACCACCACCACCCTCCACCGCCACTCTACCCACCGCCGATACAACCTCCACCTCCACCGCAACCTCCACATCACTTTTTAAGCCCCCCTCCTTTTTCCCATTCTCACAATCACACCCCTATTTCTCAATTGCATCATCAACACCCTAATCCCCAATCACAACCCAATCAAATCCTCAATTCCCAATTTCATAACCAACACCCCAGCTTTGAATTGTCGCACAATCGACACCCTGGTTTTGAATTGTTACATGATCAGCACCCTGGTTTTCAATTGCAAGATCCTAACCCTAGTTTACGATTGCATCATCATAGCTCTAATTCCCAATTTCACAATCAAAACCCCAGCTTCCAACCACACGATCGATACCCTAGTTTACAATCACACAATCAAAACCCTAATTTTCAGCCTCACAATCAACACCCTAGTTTTGAATTGTTACATGATCGACACCCCGGTTTTGAATTGTTACATGATCAACACCCTGATTTTCAGTTGCATGATCGTAACCCTAGTTTACGACCACATGATCAAAACCCTAGTTTTCGATTGCACGATCAAAACCCGAGTTTTGAACTGCTACATGATCAACACCCAAGTTTTCAATTGAACGATCGTAACCCTAGTTTACGATTGCACGATCAAAACCCTAGTTTACGACTACATGATCAAAACCGTAGTGTTGAATTGTTACATGATCAACACTCTAGTTTTCGATTGCACGATCATAGCGCTAATATTCAATCTCACAATCAAAACCCTAGTTTTGAATTGTTACACGATCAACACCCTAGTGTTCGATTGCACGATCATAGCGCTAGTTTACGATCACATGATCAGGACCCTCGGTTCGAGTTACGCAATCGAAATCTGGGTGATGCTTATTCTCCGTTTGATCATGGGTACAAGAGGCCGAGGCCAGATGAATTGGGTGTTAAGGAGCATAGGTTGAAGCTAATCCACGAGCATGGTGGCAATGAATTCATGTTACCTAACGAAGAAATCAGAGGGAATTTTCGTGAAGATTTGGGTTTAAAGCGTCCGAGATTTGATGAATCGGATCTTAGAAAGAGGTATTTAATGCCAAACTTGGATACTCATTATGAAATTAAAGGGTTACGAGACTCTAATGAATTAAGTAGTCGTGTTAAAGGCGAAGAAAAACCATTGGAGACTAGGTTTAGGAGTGGCTTTGAGCATAACCATAATGATACAAAGAGTAATATACCGTTAAACCGTGATATTCGTTCTCATGGGTATAACATTAGCCCAGAAAATAGGACAATTTTAGAAAATAGGCGTGTTGCTTTACCAACTTCCCCCTTTATGGACCCTAAAGGACCACTTTTTTCTGATAAGCTCGCACCGCCTTTGCAAGAAAAACCATCTTCGCTATTTCCCATTTCCGTCACCGCTGCATCTCCAGTAGCTTCATCGTATTCTCCGTTTTCGGAAGCTCAAAACTCTGCACGGCCTTATTTTCATGATAAGTCGCGTATTCAGGATTCTAATGGATTCCCCACGAAGGTATTTTTGTTAAGCACTTGGATAGTTGGGTTATTCCTACACTTTAGCAAAATTTTGTAGATTTGATTTTTATATATATATATGGTCTTTTATAGGAGTTGCAGCCTATTGGTCATAGATTGTCGATGAATTACGCAAGAGAAGGACAACGCTTTCCGTTGATTCCATTTGATAAGCCGAAAGCCCTTGATGCATCTCAAATTTTTAAGCAGCCGCATAGAGCAACACGTCCGGATCATATCGTGGTTATCCTTCGTGGTCTTCCAGGTATACTATTTTGTATTTTGGTTTTGTTTGCCCGTGGATATCAAACGCACATTGTAATACTTGTTAGCTAATATCTGGTCAAATGTTGGCTTTGCAAGTATTCTGTAGATACCCTTGCGCAACCATTAATTTAGGTTTTTACTATGGAAATTTGGTACATTCTCTTTAGGTAGTGGGAAGAGCTACTTGGCAAAGATGATTAGGGACCTTGAACTTGAAAATGGTGGTATGGCTCCTAGAATTCATTCCATGGACGATTATTTCATGACTGAAGTTGAAAAGGTCAGAACGGAACCAATTTTTAAGTGATGCTATATAAACCTTACATGTTTCTCTTACTAGATACCTAACAAGGCGCCATCTTCTGCTTTGTAGGTTGAAGAGAGTGACAGTTCGAAGTCTTCTGGTTCTTCGAGGGGAAAAAAGGCAGTTGTTAAAATGGTGATGGAGTACTGTTATGAAGCTGAGCTGGAAGAGGTAATCATACGAAACAAAGATGAATTATATTAAATAAATTTTCGATATTGTGCACATTTCTATTAGTATATACTTGTTGAAGGCATGTGTCCTTGTTGTAAAGAAGTTTCTTATAGTCAGTAGCTATTGTCTCCTTGTTTAGTAATTGGCCATTTTTTAGATTGTAATTACATAAACCTTTTTTCAGTTGAAATATAAAGAGAGATCTTGTTTTGCGTTTATGATGGAAGTTGTGATGCTTAATCCTGTTAGCAAGATCTTGTGTTTCTGATGTTTAAGTATTTTCGGTATATTTTAATTGATATTTAACTTTATGTCAGGCTTATCGGTCAAGCATGTTAAAGACATTTAAGAAGACCCTTGACGAAGGTGCCTTTCCGTTTGTTATTGGTAAGAATTTTGGGACTTAAAGACTAGTCTTTTCTTTTATTATTACGCCCTACGTGACTTCCATTCAGCTCCCTATTAATTTTAGCTGTTTCCGAGGAGGTTTCTCAGTTCGCAAGGTCTCAATTCTTTTAATTGAGTAACTGGCCTTCTCCTTTGTGATTTAAATATATAATTTTGATAAACAATTATTGCTTAGTTGAGTTTTTTGACATGTGTTCATCGATTAAGCTATTGCTCATTCCTAGTTGTTAAATTTTAAAACATTTAATGGTAAATAATAATTACGGACAGGGAGTGTGTGGTTGCTGATTTGTTATGCGTAAGTAAGAAGTAGCAAGATTAAGATTGTTAGAGTTTAAGCAATGAGACAGTGCATTTTGCACTGGTTTCATCATTAACTAACGAGACAGATGCAGTTTTGTTGTTCGGCAATTGACCCTTTTGTTGGTGGTATCGTTCTAGTGGATGACCGCAATCTGCGGGTAGCTGATTTTGCTCAGTTTTGGGCAATTGCAAAGGTAATAATACCCCCTTAATCTTTCATCTTACGAAGCTGTCCGAGTATTTATCATCTAAGTGTTTAACCGTCCTGGTAGTCATCATTGATTTTCTTGGTACTTGTGGCTTATTTTGTTTTCTTCTTCTTCTTTTATCTTTTTTCTTTTATATGTTTGCGAGGGGTGAGGTGGTGGTGGGTCCTTGATTCGGTCCTTGCTGGTAGTTCGGATTTCATAACTGTATAGTACTAAACATGATGAAAATAAGTGAGAGAAAGGGATGTCTGTAGTACGAATGGAAGTTGGGGTCCAATAAAATTATATAAGCCTAAATAGAAAGATTAGAATTTCACTTGAGGGGTCTTACTAATTATTTAATAATGCATATCTTCTACTTTTAGTATCTGCATCACATGCTAGTATCTTCATCATGTGCTGCCAATTCCTGCAAGTTAGTCTAGTTTTGTTATCTTCTGGTAAAAACATAAATTACTCCTCTTTTTGGTGAGATTTAGATTTAGAGCGTGATGTATTGGAACACAGGTTATTTGGCTTAGTTATAGCCTGCCTACCTATTCTCAAATGAGAGGTTGGTTGCAATCTCTGGCTTCTGTGCCAATGTACCTTTAAATTTTGTTAAGAAAATGTTGACAATTTAAATACAAGTCATAATCCGAGAGAATGATGTTCACTTTTGTCATTCGAAGTCTTTTTGTCTGTATGGTTGATGAATAGGACGAGTTTATTCTTATATTCAAATACTTCAAAGCAATAGTACGAGTCTATTCGTTGAAATCTTTTTGTCTGCATGGTGGTTGATTTGTAATTTGGGACGACTATATTCTCATATTCAAATATTTTAGAGCTATAGGATGTTTTTAATGAAACTGAAATAGTTCAGAGCAATATCGTCTTCCTAAATTGACGAGTCTCTTTTATTTATTTTCTAGGTCCCTTGTTGGCTGTGTACACCAATTTTGTAATGATGCTAGTAATCAACTTTTGAGCAATTGTTTTGCTCTGTGTTCTCTAGGACTATATGCCTTCGATTTATTAGCTCACGATATTTGGTTTTTGAATTTTTGTTAGTAGTCATCGTTATCTGTAAGTGGTTGTGATCCATTGAATGGTACTTTTAGATAAAGTATCAGTTGTAGCTGGACAGCTGCTCCTGTTAAATTAGTCAATTGTTGTGGTACACGTATTGTTAAAGAAGGGGTTAACTGCAAATAACCCGTATGTACTATGGGTGTTTTGCAGTTAACCCTATATATTTTCATTACTAGCATTTAACTCCCTTTTACTATATAAATTTTGCAATCAACCCCCACATCCAATACTGAAATGACATAACTTTTTGCTCAATAGCTCGTTTTGGATGATACCTTGTCTCTGTTTCGTGCATATTTTCTTGAGATCTATGAACTGCAACCCGGTGGATGCGGGTTGAGAACATATTTTGTTAAAAAAAAGTGCAGTTTTCTTTTTTAATATTTTTTTTCCAAGAAAGTTGCTCTAAATGACTCTTTCTGATAACTGCCATCTTTATTGCATAATCTTTGATCAAATACAGGTATCAGAGCAATACTAATCTAAAACAGACCATTGAATACAAAAGTTTTCCTTTTTTAAAACATGGGGGTTGATTGCAAATATTAGATAGTATGTGGGTGATTAATATATAGTAGCCGAAGTACTTGAGATTATGGGAGTAATTTACAAAACACCCCTAACACCCCTAGTACATGGGGATAATTTGCATTTATTCTTAAAGGAAGGCATCATAACCTGATTGCCAGTGAGATGACAGCATTTCGGAGTCATAGTCGGCTTGCTTATAAAAGTGACCCTCTAGCCTTTTTGACCCGATCCATGTGATAAACATTAATGATTGGTCGCGGTTTAGGTTCCACTGAATGGGTTTAGTTAGAGCTTATAGGTCTGGATCTGCTTAAAAACTTACTTTGCTTCCACAAGATCTTTTCGCTATTTTTGTATGGTTTCTTGAGATAGTGACTTTTACGGTTTGGTCATTCTTATTCTTTATTGTTTGCATTGCAGAGATCTGGTTATGAAGTATACCTGCTTGAGGCTACATACAAGGATCCTGCGGTAATTTCTCTCTGTATAATATATATATGTGTGTGTGTGTGTGTGTGTGTTTTGCTTTTGGTCACAAGATCTTTAGCTGTGCTAAAATAATTAGTTACAGTGTTCTAATACTAAGTTGACATAGTTCCTCATTATTTGGACTTGGATTTGAGAAACATTGTTTAGTATAAGTGGGAACTTAGATCTTCTTCTAATTTGTAGGGTTGTGCAGCTCGAAATGTCCATAATTTTACTTTAGAAGACATAAAAAAAATGGCTGACCAGTGGGAAGAAGCACCATCAATGTACTTGAAGTTGGACGCTAAGGTTTGTCTTTATATGTTTTTTGTTTCTTTCTCTTTCTTCTGTGAGTGTTATTTTCGTTTACAGTTCTGTAGTCGGTATACCTAGGAACTTTTTCACAGAATAGAGCTGCGAGTTTAGACCAATTAAAAATGAAGAAAAGGGAAAGCGATTGGTTCAAAAAAATTCCGGCCGTCTGTTTATTTTTCTGTTAGAAACTTTGGTTCTACTATTTTTGACATTTTTGCTTCGGTTTTGTGACATGTCTGATATACTACAGTCATTATTACAAGGGGAAAATTTGAAGGAAAACTCGATTCAAGAGGTAAACTCATTGTACTACTATCAGTTCATATTCAATATGTTTAAAATACTTTTAGTGCTTCTGTTTTAAGGGCCCCAGATTTATATTGTTGGACAGTTAATACTGAATAGAAGATGCTAATTGTATTTTTTTTACATCATATTAGACATTTCTATTTCCATTTTATTTTCGAGCAGTTAATGAAAGATGCTTATTGTAATTTTTTTAATATATAAGACACTCTTGAGCAGTTAATGAGCGATGCTAACTGTACTTTGCTGCATCATACCAGTCATAAGTATCAAAAGCTCCTATAGATATTAAAGCAGGGCATCTATTTTTAAACTGATTTCAAATTTAGAACGCTTATTTGTATCATCTACCAGAATAGAGTATAGACTATAGAGTGGATAAACTTGAACAATTCACTGATGCCTTATTTTTTCTTGTGCAATTTTACAGGTAGACATGGATACAGACGATGGAGAGTCCGAAGATGCCCAAAATGGATTAGCAGAAAGATATTCCAATATTTTGGCACCTGCTGTTGAAAATCTTCTTCCCTCTGGTATAATTTGGACCGAAATTTGTTTACATAGTTTGGGATCAACAATTATGAGTTTTCTGAAATAATCTCATTATGACAAATTCCATCAAAAGGATTGATTTGCATTAAATTCTAGTTTATGGGACTGGGGAAATTCACATGCTTTAGTTTCACAAATTAACTTGTTGATTGTACCCACTACCCATATTCTTGAATATAACATCCAAATTGTCACCATTACACCTTTGTTTATATTTCATTTAGTTTTTGTATACCTTTCTTTAGGACGGTCCAAGGCTGTTGACACTTTGAATGCTGAAAGCGACCATGTAAGGGAAGAAGTCAAAGAGCTGGGGAGGAGTAAATGGTCCAAAGATTTAGAAGATGATGATGGTGTAAAGGCAGAATTTAATGAAGGGGATAATGCAAATGCTCTTTCTGCAATAATTAAGGCTTACAAAAAAGATGGTAAATCTGTCCACTGGGGTGACAAGGTAAGTCTTCCATTTCATTCTTTTTGTTAGTATACAATTTTGTATAATTAGACTGATACTTTTAAACGACTTTTGTGTATACACGTATGCTCCTGCATGTTTCTTCTTCGTTCGTAATACACATGCTCCTGTATGTTTCTTCTTCATTGGTATGTGTGCCTTGGATTAAAGAAGGTGGTCTACTTTATATGGAATTATGCAAAAATTGCTATTAAGGAGATAAGTTATTACAAGAACTTGTGGGGTTAAATTTGTTAGTGAATATATTTTATAGTCTTAGTAGCCTAATCTGTCATGTGCCTTGATCCAGTTTAAGCTTACGATGAACATGCATGAAACTTTTTTCCTAGTTTGATATGGATTTATGCAGAAGTTGCCACTACGGAGATAAAAATTTTACAAGAACTTTTGGGCTTAAATTCGTAAGTGAATGAAGTATATATTATAGTCTTAGTAGCCTAATCTGTTAGATGTGCTTTGATCCGGTATAAGCCTACAATGAACATGTATGAAGGTTTTTTTTCTAATTTGATTGATTTCTTCTTGGGCTTCTTATATTGCTAAATCCTTGTTCTCAAGAACTGAAATCAGCGAGTATAGTTATTAGGAAAATCTACCATAAGAAAGACTTAGGCTATGTTTGGTAACAGATTTTTTGGTCCAAAATCAGATTTTAAAAATCTGTTTTGGGAATCCACTGAAAAGCTAGATTTTCAAAATCTGGATTTTTGAGCCTTTTCAGCCTAAAAATCAGATTTTCAGAAGCTGAATAATCTGACATGCCAAACACAGATTTTTAAAATCTAAAATCCAAAAATTTACTAAAAAAATCTGTTGCCAAACGGACCCTTAAAGCTACACCGGAGATACTTCGTTTCTGCCAAATGAGTTGCATGTGCCTTTATTATGCTTTATGTTTGAGATGCTTTATTTTCTGTCTCGGTCTGGAGGTTTGTTACCTTGTCTTTGCAATTACATCTTGGATATGTCGCTTCTTGCTCTCTCCAGGCTGCAAATATTGGCTTCTCGATAGGTGCAGCAAAAAGGCTAAATACAATCCTAGAAATTGGACCAGGCTCTGGATATAACTCGGTGAGTTTAACCATTGGAACATTATATTTCCGCTGTGATCACTCTCAAAGTCTCTCTTACATACTTTCAGATGACTAAGATTCTTCTAGTCTTCTTTAGCACGACTGTGTTGAAAAAATTGTGTTTTCTTACCAACGCATATTGGTTAGTCATGTTTGTCCTATAATGACATGTGCAACCTTTGCAGAAATCTAATCCCTTGCCTGTGGAACTTGTTTCTCCTGATAATAATGGAAAGTCGAAAACACAGAGTGTGTTCCAAGAGAGGATGCGGGCCGAACGCGAATCTACTCGAGCTGTTTTTGACAGGAGGAGACACCGGATTGGTGGGATTGACTCAGATGAGGAATAGAATAGAATTTGTTGCTTGTATTTTATTTTTATTCTTTGTTGTATTTTTTATAGTTGGTGATTTTAGAAATAAAAGTTTTTTTGACTTATCCCTTCGATTTCTTTTCCTTCTTGTTTGGAAAGTGGATATCCTTCTTACCCTTTCAGTTGGGGTCCTTTGTAACATGGTGTTTCCTCCATCATAAGTGAGGTTTCCATATAGTGAACCTTTCGCGTCATTAATCGAAGTAAACATTTTATAGAAGATTGTGCTGTATCTGTACCGTATGCAGGTCTTGTTTGGTTGTACGTTGCAGTACATGTTAGCGAACTTTAAGCTAGTACATACCCATTTTCCCACTCAAATCTTATTTACTTGCAAACTGTTATGAAACGATCTCCTTTGCTGTTAATGGGGGGTCCTCAATGTTTTAACCTTCAGACAAATCTAAGAAAAATGTATTATTCCAACAGTAGTTAGATTTCTTTATTACGTGTCATATTGTGTGCCAATCATCACTGTCATACTATGTAATAGTGACAACTAGGGCTGGGCTCGGTCCGGTTCGGTTTTTGGTGAAACCGAAACCGAGCATATTTTTCGGTTCTGTTTTTTTCGGTTTCGGTCTTTTTATTTTTTGGACCGAACCCGACCGGTTTTTTCCGGTTATTTTTCGGTTTTTTCCGGTTTTTTTTTGTTCGGTTTTACCCGATTTTTTTTTCGTTTTTTCGGTTTTTTTCGATTCGGTTATCGGTTCGATTCGATTTTTCCGGTTTTTTGCCCGCCTGGTGACAATGTGAAGAATGAAGATATATAAACTTCACAAATCATTGCCAGACTAGTAGCTTGAATGCTCCTAACATAGTAAAATCCAAGTTCTTTCTTCTCTCTCTCTTTCACACACACACACGCACAACACACACTTTCTCTATCATGGCTGTCACTGCGGGACGCTGTATTGCACAGTTTATGGAGTACCCCGAAGCAACAAAGTGCCGTGTATCTTCACCGCCTATCTCCAGCAAACATCCAGTTCAGTTATCCATTCACCAAGTAAATCTTAAAAATAATAACTCTAATTATAATCTAGAATGAAGATTTGGCATTTGAAAATGGCATATCCTCCACCTGGTTATTGTTTGTAGCTATACATTATATATGTAGGAACAGAAGTATGAGCTATCTGCACTGTCAATGAATGGTTGTCAAGGTGACTCAAGAGCTCAAGTTGGTACAGTCGAAACTCGGACTTTTCCAGCAGTTTTCACGACAGAGTCTGCTATGACCTGCCTCGATGCTGCTATCTTGGAAATGTGCTCTGATGAGCCGTCGTTTGACTCCGGAATTATCCGTCTCGAGGTAATTCTTTTATTTATCGTTAGTGTTTTAGTAGCAAAAAGGAAGCATATTGTTAAAAAATGCTCATATGATTTCTTTACTAGAGGAGTGGAATACTGGTTTGGAGGACTAAAGATGGGCATGTGCCACGTGGTTGGCTATTGAATAAAATGTAATCTAAATTTCTTATCTCAAAGAAGGTGTCTTTTGTCCAATATATCATTCCTTGGCTTAGAATCTCAACGTCACACGCAAAATAATAAATAAATGAACTTTTTTATATTCTGTACTTTTGTCATTTAATTACATATAAAGATATCATCATCATAGTCAAACCAAGCCGTAGAGAAATTATTACATCTTCCTGGAGGAGTCAAGAATTTGGGGTCGGCTATTGCGTTTTGGATACTAATCTCTATAATTTTTGTAATACATTATAAAAATCAATTTACAAAACAGAAAAATGTAGTATTAAATACTTTTGCAAGTCAAAACGAAATAGTAAATGCATGAGCAATTATGTTGCACATGCAAGTTCTTCTTGATACTGTTCAGTGTTCACACAACTGAGGAACTCTCTATGTAAAGGTGCCTATACTTGAGCAAATAGAAGCAATAGATTGGCTACATGGGCAGAGGGAACTTCACCGCCTTCCTCGCTGTTTCTTCTCTGGCCGTAGTCCCAGCATTGATCGATTCGTTGATTTCTCAGAAGGATTTAGCAATGGCCACAATATTCCAACTTACAACAACTTGGTCAGTGTGGCGGGTGTGGGGTCCGCTGTATACTTTCGTGGGTCCCGTCCCTTTTCCTTAGATGATTGGAGGTTCATCAAGAGGTACAGGCTCATCAAACCTTATGTCACTTTAAAATGTAATTTTACCTTGTTTGGTTGTGAGTTAAGCTCGTTTTTTGATTTATTTACTTATAAGATTACTACATTTGTTTGACTAGCTTGGATCCTGAGGCATTTTGATTAATCTAGAAGTTTTAATCTGAATAAACGAACTGTTTTTCTCCGCTTCAAATATGCCAGCTTAACATTTTACTTCTCGTATATCATCATCATCAAACTACGCATTAATCCAAAGAATTAAGGGTCGGCACCTTCTAGTATATTATCTGACAGAAAAATAAAAAACTTAGCTTCAAAGTTGGTCAGCCAAGTGCACTGCATCTTACTAGAAAAGTAGCCAATAAGCTGACCATCAGAGCTTCAACTGGGAAAACTCAAGGCTACAATAACAACCATAACAATTAATGAACATGTAACAGGGGAAAAAAGGAATTAAGCTACTATTTGCACTTAATGAAAGATGAAACACTTAAAACATGCTACTGTGAAAGTTTCCACTTAAATTTCTACAATCTAAATAATTTAGTAAGTTCTTGATTTGTTTTCTCTTTACACA
Organism: Primula vulgaris; assembly: GCA_963920805.1. Classification (NCBI taxonomy): domain Eukaryota; kingdom Viridiplantae; phylum Streptophyta; class Magnoliopsida; order Ericales; family Primulaceae; genus Primula; species Primula vulgaris. The sequence continues at coordinate 48,559,356 of OY987212.1, forward strand.
AAGGTTCCTCTCAAAGAGATGCCCTATGGTTCGAGCATATGGAGCTATTCGCTTTGATTCAAGAGCTAACATGTCAACTGAATGGAAGGCTTTCGGTTCATTTTACTTCATGGTGCCTCAAGTACTACCCTATTATACTCACTCTCATCCAATGCATGTATATCATGTTTACCATTATGTAACCTATTTGAGAATGGGATCACAGATTGAGTTTGATGAGTTTGAAGGAAGTTCAATGCTTGCTGCAACAGTTGCTTGGGACAAAAATCTTTCATGGACTTATAATAAAGCATTGGCTGCAATCCGGTCCACTTTGCAGCAGGTTCTCAGCCTCAATTTTTTAAAGTAACATTATTATGTTTTTCTTTGCTGTTTCGATTCTTATATTTTATTTTATTTAGCTGCAAAAATGTTGGTTTTGTTGGTTCTCTTTCCCCTTTTCCTTTTCCATTCAATTTTTGGGCTCCTCCTCATTTTTATAACTGATTAATTTAGGCGTCCTCAATGGTTACAAGGTTGCAAAAAGAAGCCCCTAATATGTTCATTCTTAGCAACACCTATGCTCCTGGTTTGACCTCTTGGGATGATTCCGTCAAGAGAGCTCTACGAAAGATACAAAGAAACAATTCACCCCTTATTAAGGTAATCAGAGAACTACAGATTATTTATTCCGATGAGATTAGCTTAGTTTCAAGTTATAGTAAAAGCCAAACCAGTGGAAAATACCAGCCATAATGCTTTTCCTTTTGATTGTTATTGTACTGTATTAGTAGTACGCGTTTTAATTGACTGAACTTGGTTTAATAACTGTTTTAAAATGCAGGTTGTTCTTGCGCGTAGTAGCAGAGTCATTACATCGACTGATATTGACCCATTGACATGGTTAGCTTGTTTGCAGGTGTAGCTCCGTATCTTAGTTTTGTTGTTATGAACCTTTATGCGCCAATTTTAAGTTTCTTTTAGATATTGATTTCAGGTTGAAGGAGAAAATTCGTATCAATTTTGTCTTCAACCTCCTGATGCACCAGCATTTATCGGAAATACAGTACGTACACACTTCTGTTCTCCTCAAGTTTGCTTTTGTTTTACCTAAAACCATTGGTCACTCCCTTAGTGGTATTCTAGTTGGTCGTATAAGTTATAACCATACATAAATACCAACTTCCTAATACCTGAAGCCAATTTTTATGTTTATTTTGCATTTCTGCCTGATAAAGCTAAATTTTTAAGCTACTTGATCCCAACTTTTTTTCTCAGCCTTGAATAACCCAGCTGAATTGCTCAATTTCCTCATCAAAACAATTCTGTATATATAAATGAGTATTCCTACCCACATTTTATACCTTTGTGAATTATGCACCTTCTGCTTGTTTTACCCATTGCATTATCAGAGCCCTTGTGCACTCGATAGATGTGCTTCTATATTTCATAGTTCTGGCTCATCTGATAATATTCTGATGGTGGCAGTTCTTTTCACTCAGAAAGAAGAAACATAGCAACCCATGTAACACCAATTTCTAGATTTTAAATTCTTACATTATGTCCTTGTATGTTCTAACTAGCTAATCCTTCATGAATCGCTAGCCAGAACAACTTTTTCACCGGAAGTGGCATTGCATTTGTAGCGATGCATTAGCCGGAACCCGAGCTAGAGGTGTATCAGAGGCCTTGGATCGTCAGATAGAGCTCGAGTTACTATCCAGGTTCTCTCTCTTACATCGGTTGACAATATTTTCATGCAAAATCATCCTACTGTTTTTGTTTTTGGAACACTTTCCTTATGGGCTCAATTGCAGCTCAATACAGTAACGTCTCATTTAATTTCCATTTTCGTACATCAGCTTATAAAGTTTAACAATTCAAATAGTACTTGCTTAATTTCTTATTTATTTTCTTATTTTGACTTTTGTAGTGCTAATCTAACTTGAGGTCTTTTTGGACTATTTAGAATATTTTATTAAATAATAGAAAATTCTAATTTATATATGTTTAAATTTAACGGAAATGGGATATTTTTTCTCGAAATTTAGTACACTTGAGTGAACTAAATTGAAAATCCTTCATAGCCTGGGGTAGTAATTAGTTAAGGAAACCCTATAAAATCACTATTGTATCATTCGTTTACGCTTATCTCATGTACACTATTCTATCAAAATTTAGTCCCCAAAGTATGGTTCCTTTTCGAGTTTGAAAGACGAAAATAATGCTAGTTGTTAATTTCCGTAGATTGGTGTATGAAATTGAAATTTGACGACACAGTAGGAATCAAACGTATAATTGACCTCTTCAATTTTATTGAATGGTATCTTATTATTACCTATCTTTCAGCCGCAAGGACGACCATGAGTTTACTATAGTACGAGAGTTTGTAAGAAGAAAGCTCGAGGTTAGCGACTTTAGATAAACTCTGAAAACTTGTGATCCCAAAAAATATTGCCAAAAATTAGCATAACATATCTTACCCTCTTAGTACAACTTGTTATGTAGGATGTGTGCGGTAGTGTATTGGTTGAACCAAGAAAGGCGATTCGGAAACTCCCTAGAGTCCAGCATCTCTATGCCCGGTTAACTGGGACACTCAGAAATGAAGATGATGAGGTGATGCCCCATTTTTTAACATTTTAATATGTATAACGAGATCACACTTTATGCTAATTCCAAGATAAAACGTATTTAATTAAAAATTCTCCGTTATTTCAGTTTGAAATTTTGTCAGCTCTTCATCCAACTCCTGCTGTTTGTGGTTTCCCTACAGAAGAGGCCCGAGTTTTAATCGCAGACACGGGTATAAGTTCACTTTTTCTTGTCAAACATGTCCTGAATGCTTTTCATGGCCTTTTCTGGTTTGATCTTTTAAGCTAAGACTTTTTTGCTTATAGGCTGTACTCTATTTGGTTGGTAAGCTTAAAAATGAGCTTCTTTCATTTCTTGATCTGAAAAGGCCTAAAATTTAACAATGAGTTAACCATACCTTCTTTTTAGAGTTACATTAGCCAGCTTATTTGTCTACAAACTCTAGCCAAATAAGACCACAGAAATGGACCATTTCTTAGTTTCTTTAAATTGCTGCAACTTTCAGTTTGGATATTCAAAAATTTCTGGATCCTTCCACATTTATAATTAACTATAATTTTTATTTTGTTGCAGAAACTTTTGACCGGGGGATGTATGCTGGCCCAGTTGGCTGGTTTGGGGGAGGAGAGAGTGAATTTGCTGTAGGTATACGGTCAGCCTTGGTTGAAAGGGTGAGCTTATTTATCATGTAATTTTTTTTAGATTATCTATAAACAAGTTACTCCAACAATAGCTTTGGACATGTTCGGTTTTTATAAAGTTAATTTAACATTACTATTTTTTTCCCTTTTTATGAGAAGGGATATGGCGCGATAATTTATGCTGGAACTGGCATAGTTGAAGGAAGCAATTCTTCTTCAGAATGGGAGGAATTGGAACTCAAGACATCTCAGGTTTGTTTTGATGTGCTTAAAATAAAATCAAAACTTCTTTCTTTCAATGAAAGTTTAGTACTTTATTCGTCTGTGTGTTTTGCAGTTTACCAAGTTAATGAAACTGCAACATATAATCAAATGAAAAAGTCTATAGAGAAGTTCATATTTGACAGAATTCAGAATTCTCACGCAATCATGCTCAAGCAGGCGTATATAGTGATTTTTAATTTACCATGCTCCCTTGCTAATAGAAGGTGCTGGTTGGTGAAAAAAGAGATTGGACATGTTTTCGACTTATTTGGTAAATTATTATTAGCCTAGATTGGCTATAAGATAGAGCCAAGTTTTTGCTCTATGCTGTGTTTCATTCTCATTGACATGTGTGTAGAGTTTCTTTTTCCTTTCTTGGGTACTTTCTGATATTTACAATCTGTTTATTACATGTGAATGTAAACACCAACTATTTGGTAATCAAAGAGATACTTATATTTTTTGTGTAATTATTTCATCTTTTCTAGAAGTTCTGAAGTTTTACTCTACTGGGCATAGCCTATTATTTTGTTTTGACAAGATTGTAGATACTTTTTGTGAAATTTCCTGGACCATATGAAGGACCATTGTTTTTCGGGTGGCATTGCGAAAAGGATTAATACATTTTCACAATTCCTCCACCGAGGGATGGAAGTAGGATTATAGGGCGGTGTATGAGTCTTGTTTCATCTTACTCCTTTTTCTGTTCAGCTAGCTTGTGAACTCAAATTTCCAGGTAAAGAGAATTTGAAAAAATGCCACAAACATAATTACTGTTACGGTTAATTTCTCTTCTCACTACATCCAGGAAAGCTGCTATGATGATGCGGTAGAGAGTAACGAAACTCTAGCTGGTGATGATTTTTTTTTTGGTAATCAGGAAGTAAAATACTAATTTTTTTTGCTTAAATTAAATAATTAATCAATTAACTGCTTATTCATAAGCAATATCTCATATGCTATTCAACCCCTCATAGCCGGAAAATAGTGAGGATGATGAGTGATGACAATGAGCCTGATCTTATATAGCGAGTCGTTTCATTTTCATGAGAAAACAGCCAAGAAAACATGCATCAATTTAGTGAACACCTTATCACGAAGGATCATATTCCAAAAGCAGCCCCGTATCCACCGACTCAAAAGATGAAAAATAAAGTTCTATTTATCTTTATAGCATATGAACATACGACATGGGAACGAGAAGCTTCTTCGATTTGTGTGCCACTTGCCAAGTTAAAATCCAAAAGGAAGAATCTTAGATTTTTTTCTACAATCTAACGATTCGATCATCATCACATCAGAATACATATGTGAATGGCCACATTACATATGTATCATTTGTTATTGCTACTGATCAAGGTAGTTTATACTTTATTCAAAATAATTCCCATTATAAATTATGACTTCTAATTTAGAGAACGTTTGGTGGAAATATATATACAGACCACGATGGTGATTAAAACTTGACTGTAAGCCATGGCTAGGGATGGCAGAACTCCGGGCTTTGGCCCAATCCGACCCGACCCGGTACGAGTTGGATAAAAGTGCAGGTTTATTTGGACCGGATTGTATTGGGTTAAAATACAACCCAACACACACACATCATGCCCATGATAGATATACAAAATATGTATTTATGGTGTGTTTGATATCAGATTTTTTGGGTGGTTTTTGGATTTTTGAATTTTGAAAATCCAGATTTTTTAATAGATGTTTGGTTACTAGGATTTTTTTAATTCTTAAAATCCATATTTTTAGTTAAAATAATTCAAAAAAATTCCAGAATTCATCTTTTTGCTGGATTTTTAGATTTTTAGATTTTAAAAATCAGATTTTTTATCAAACGGACCTTAATGTTTTGATAATCTCATCTCATCCACTTATTTAGAATGAAAATGCGAGTGAAATGCCTCAAAATTACAAAAAACACTTGAAAAAATTGTAGAATTTTCACTCAAAAGTGGACACTGTCATTATATATGTGCATAAGTGCATTTACAAACTTGAATTGTAAACAACATTTGATTATTTCAACTGTAACAGCTACAAAATTGACAAAAGGGTATAAAAAAGACGAGGAATCTCAATCAATAAAGGAGATGCTTAGTCCTTAAAAATTATTCTGAAAATAAGTTGCTTTGCTTTTTTGGTGGAAAGAGGGAATACATTTACAATGTTGGGTGATGGAGATGGAATCATTTACTTTGCTAAGGCATCTTAGTTGTGGTGTGACTAGGTTCACAGCCAATGTTTTGTTCTCTAATATTAGAATATGTGCCGGGGTAAAAAAAACAAAAGCCGGTTACGGAATTCAACTATCATACATTAACAAAATATAAACAAAACTCATGATATTAACAATTGAAACACCGAAATATATTTTTTTTTTTTACTAAATTGGTGATCTCCGTCAATTTAATTGGACGGAAGTTAAGTTTAAATTTCATTTCAGTCCCAAATTTTATAAAACATATGAATTTAACCCGAAAAGTTTATAAATTTACATTTTTAACACTCATTAACAAGTAGTTTCATATGTACAAATAGGTATATATAAATATAACGTTTTTATAAAAATAATTAACAAATAATTACATTTTTTTAAAATATATTTTTTTTATTCAAAAAAAATTTGATTTTTTTCTATATCGTTATATATATATTGTGTATTTTTTTTGTATATGTAACTATTTGTTTATGGGTATGTTAAAAATATAAAATTATAAATGTTTCGGGTTAAATTCAATTTTTTTTTTAATTTGGGACTGAAATATAATTAAAACTTAACTTCCGTCCAATTAAATTGACGGAGGTTCCCAATTTAGGAAAAAAGTATACAATTCGGTGCCTCAATTGTTACTATCAGTAGTTTGATCCTCATTTTGCTTATATGGTCACAATGAGAATTTTATGTGCTTAAACAATTTTTTTTTTTTTTAAAAAAAATTGTGAGTAATTTTTTGTTTTGTTTTGTTTGAAATAAAGATTGTGAGCATTAATTGAAATAAAGATTGTTTGGCTTATAATTGTTATTGTTGCTGTTATTACGTAATATATAAAGCAAGAGATCAGACTCATGAATACATGCATGGCAATTGTACGTTATGGGTTTAATATATAACTAATTAATCTCACATAATCAATGATACGCACATAGTCCATACTCCATATCATATGTTAGCAGATGTATAAGAAAATGATTACAAACTTTGTACGAACACGTACGATTATATCGTCGAATCGGAAAATTTGCACTGCTTCATTTATAAACGCGCAGGAAGGCGAAAAACAAAACTGCGAGTCTGTGATAAATGCTTTACTTCTTTAATATATTCTCAATTTCAATTTTTTTTTACTAAAGATTATATTATGAAATCGGATATTGTATCGAGTTACGTTTTTTTAATACTTCAAGTGTTCGACGTGAATAATATGAACTATGTATAACTTTTACTTCTTTTTTTCAATTGATATGGGGTGTATTTTTGTAAATTTTATGCTTAAAACATTGAGGTTTATGTTTTACTCTTCTAGTAAAGTCGCAAAAATCATTGTCACCATTTCGTATTTCAAAAGCTTGGCATTAACACATTTCATTTACTGGGAACATAAAGCACTATTCTGTCAATATGATCAAATGTAAAGGGAACTTTATGTAGTAATACTACTTTTTGGTCAATTATTATTATTATTTTAAACGTTCGTTTTTATAGGTTTACTCTTTCTTGAGCCACTTACTATTTAATTAAAATCGGCATCGTGCTCTATTATACTAATACTTTATTTGTAACTTGTCTTCAACGTACAAATCAGGACCCAATATGGCTTTGGGGAAAGTTGGCTATAGTATGTAGGCCATTAAGTGTGACAAATAAACTAAGCATGCTAAGTGAAAGTTAACGTGTCTCTCTATATCTTAGCACTACTGCAGTATAATTATAAATACTTTTAAGACAGTACTCTTCAAGGGATAATGACCCTAAGTTGAGTATACTATTTTAGCCCGTTTCATAATATAAATACATTTTTTTAAAAATATAAAATAATTTTATATAATATTACATATTTACCCATATTTTTATTTTATAGGAGAATATGCATTAATAAAAATAAGGATAAAAGGTGGGAATAGAGTGTAAAAAGAGTGTACTCTATATCTTAGCACTACTGCAGTATAATTATAAATACTTTTTAAGACAGTACTTTTCAAGGGATAATGACCCTAAGTCGAGTATACTATTTTAGCCCGTTCCATAATATAAATACGTTTTTTCAAAATATAAAATAATTTTGTATAATATTACATATTTACTCATACTTTTATTTTGTAGGAGAATATGCATTAATAAAAATAAGGATAAAAGGTGGGAATAGAGTGTAAAAAGAGTGTAATTATTGTATTTTTTTAGTAAGTTGGGTTTTTCGCAGTTAACTTATATTTTGGAACGGAATGATGAGTAATATTTAACATGCAGTAACTAATAAGGTGGAAAAGGGATTTTTTTAATCCTTGCAAAATCTAAAAGCATTAACCACCTCATCATTATTTTTATTTATTTTGTTGAAAAGCACCTCAACATTAATTATTACGTATTTAATTTGTCTCAAAACAAAGTTTTTCTTGGTATAGAGTATATATATATACATATGATTTACCACGTAAAAGTGATAAGTATACTTCAAATTAATTTGAGCAACTTTTAAGAATAAAATGTTGAGAAAGCGAAAAGATAGATAGACATTTGAGTTGATCAGTACGTAGATTTAAAATAACTCGTGTGTTTTCGTGAATTTTACTATCCAATTCCACTATCATTTAGAAATTACTAGAATGTTATTTTAATTACCGTACGTATTGAATTTTCTAGCTAAATAATTCTATAAAAAGTTGTTATCAGTAAAAATTTGTTTCATTATTTTCTCAGGAAAACATGGAAGCATGAGTTGACTTGATTATTCTTACACTCAAGTGAGAATTAAGAGTTTAACTTTTATTCTTAGTCTTAGCTTCACTCCAATTAAACCTCGGATTTGCCAACTCTAAAAAGTAGAAATTAAATAAAATACTTAATTAATTACAAAAAAAAAGTTTAGGAGGGTACGTTACGTTGGTTTTGTTTTAATATATAGTATAAACTATAAAGCAAGAAAACCCAAAAGTGAAAAAGTAAACCTACATTAGGGGAAATGGAATCTCGTTTTTCTATGATATCATTACATGCATATACATAAGTTTGTCACACTAAAAAGATTATATGTCTTCTAACTTGGTATAACATTATTTATTCATATTGAGAAAGATTTTATATATTTTCTTTTTCTATTGCCATATGCTAATATATAAATGCTATATTGCTATTTATATAAGAATCTTGAATAACACGATAGAATTTGCGTTATTTTCTTCTGAAACCCTCTATTATATATATAGTTTTCTCTAAAAAAAACCACATTATTTTACCAATTCAGTTTTTAGTTTGGTAGAAAAAAAATCAACTCCAGTTTTTTTTTATAGACTTGGAGATAATTACTAGCTATTTTACACAATCAAGACTAAACGAATACGACTAGGCGTAAAACTATAACGACCGTTTATACCACAGTTTCGGATATAATGTTGATAAATACGTATATCGATCATCCATCCAGAAACATTCTCCAAACGTTAAAAGTTCTCAAAAAAATTGAATATACTCCCTCTCCCTACGATAAATTCAAATTTGGATTTTAACTCCGTACCAAAATAATAATTTAACTAGTTTTCTAAGCCTCGTTACCCATATTTCATGTGTCATGTCATCATTAACACACACAAAAAATTAAAACCACACAGAAAGTCTAAATGGAAACGGAGTATTATTATAGTAAATATTTTTCAAACATATATGTCATTAATAACAAAAAGAAATGCCAGGTGACGATAGAAATTCATTAGTAAATGGAATAATATTAGTAAATGTTTTTACAAACATAGCGGAACTAAAAAGCAAAGCACCCATTCATTCAAAAAGTCCACAAACGCACAAAAGCAAACCTTCTACAAAGCAAACTCCATATTCTCACTTTCAAAAAAATATAAAAACCAAAAAACACTCAACCAGAAAATAAAATGTGGCCATGACGACGCCGGAGCCTCAAAAAACTACGCGTAAGCTGACCGTTGAGGTGGTCGAGGCACGTGACTTGCTCCCAAAAGACGGTCAGGGTAGCTCAAGCGCTTACGTTGTAGTTGATTTTGATGGGCAGAAGAAAAGAACGGGCACAGTGGCACGTACACTGTGCCCTGTATGGAACGAGTCGGTCACTTTTGAAGTGACCGACCCGAATACCATGGAGTATGAGGAGGTAGAGATTGAGGTCTTGAATGATAAAAAGATGAGTAATGGGAGTGGCAAGAAGAATCACTTCTTAGGGCGTGTCAAGGTTTGTTTGGTTTATGTTATTGTACCTTATGATTTACTAAAAAATGTTTGTAACCTGTGAGAAACTAGTAACACGCTAAAAAGACTCCGCACGCCCACATTGAGAAAAAGCCGATCTTTTACCATATAACTTGATTTTTTTAATATCGATTTTAACATTTCATCACCCCCATAATTACGGAAAAAACATTTCCAGTTCCGCCACTGTTTGTAATCATTTTTATTACCTTGGTGAATTGTTGGTATTTTCTTTAGCATTCTGTGATTATGATTTGCCTTGTTTGGTTGCATCTTTAAATTGGGTTTTCTTGCTTTTTAGCTTAGAACCTGGGTGAGCATGCCGATGTTGATTAAAAAAAATAGAACATGGGTTGCTTTTGTTTGATCAACTTAAAAGATAAGCGCTTCTGGGGGGTTTCGGAAAAGCTAGAAGATCTAAAGCTTGAAAGACGAACCTTTTTTCTCTTAGTCAGGAAATCTAACTCTTATGTAACAAAAATTTAGCCGAGGCCTTGTTTGGACGGAATTAGTAAGCTTGTTTTTTTTTCTTTTTCGGCTTAAGAAGTTCTGCATAAGAAAGCTAGAATCTTCAAGCCGGAAAAATCCAGCTCTTTTCCTCTTAACAATTTACGTGCTTAAAAGCTGCAACCAAATAAGCCTTGAACTAATTAAAATGTCCAAGTAAAACAATATGCATCCATGCCTCCAGTTACTCTTTATTCTTGTACTATAAACAATAAAAATTAATGCTGAAATTTTTACATGGTATTTGAAACAGATATATGGGAGTCAATTTGCCAAGAAAGGAGAAGAAGGGCTAATCTATTTCCAGCTGGAAAAAAAGAGTGTTTTTAGCTGGGTTCGAGGTGAGCTTGGCCTTAGAATTTATTACTATGAGGAGCCGATTGAGGAAGAAAACAAGGGCGAGGCTCCTGAGTCATCTCAGGTGCCACCTCCTGAGAAGGTTTCGGAAGCGGCACCAATGGTAACGGAGGATGGAAGAGTGATGGAAGTTCCGAGATCAGAGTTCCCTCCGGTTGTGACTATATTGGAGTCACCACCGGTGGCGGTGGGGGTGGGGCTGCCCGAGCATCATCATTACTGTAGTCAAGAGGTGCGGCTTAGTAGTTTGTGAAATAATAACAGCAGTTTTAGTGCAATGATTCTTAATACTTTGTAGGAAATATAATGGAACAAAAAGGTAAGTACTTCCATGTGAAAGAAGCATAATCTTATTTGTTTGTCAATTTTGGTACCTGCGATAGATTCTCCTGGTACAGTATTTAAGGGTTCGAAACTGCTAACGATGAGTTGATTATACCATCGACGTAGCGGTGATGTGAAGTTTACTACGGGCAAGAATTAAGACTAACGGAACTTGCTTGAAAGCGGCTAGTGACATACTGTATTTGTTATTCAGCTTCGAAGTAATATTTTTCACTCGATTAATGAGCTACATTTGCTAGTCCTGCATCATGAGCATGTAATTATTTATCCTGTAATGTTAGCTCGTAAATTTGTCATTAGGAGCTTGATCTGTCGAAGTTCTAATTATATAGTTTGGTTAGTGTCGAATTCAAGGCTTGTTTAGTGAAAACTGAGTTACGCCATAGCAAACCCAGGCTCGATTCCTTCCCATATTACAATAATCGTAGCAAACCCAGGCTCGGATCGTTCCCATATTACTAATAATAAGTTTTTGCAACAGGCAGGGCACCAGGATCCGTCGCCACCAATGGCTAATTATCCGCCAGAGGTAAGGAAAATGCAAATTGGGCCCATGGGAAGAAATTTAGGACCCGAAAAATCTCGGCTCTACAAGAGACCAACTTCAAACGGAGACTACTCCCCTCGAATCATCTCAAGTAAATTCTCAGGTGAACCAGAACGAACACCAGCATATGGCTTAGTCGAACCAATGCAATATCTCTTCATCAAGATTGTAAAAGCCCGAGGCCTTAGCCCAAATGAAAGTCCATTTGTTAAAATTAGGAACTCGACTCATTCAGTCCGGTCCAAACCTGCCACTACTAGGACCATTGACTCAGCTGAGTGGCACCAAGTTTTCGCTTTGTCACATAATAAGCAAGAAACTGCGAATTCAACACTAGAGATCTCTGTGTGGGACACATCATCGGAGCGATTCTTGGGTGGGGTCTGTTTTGATCTATCAGACGTTCCCATACGGGACCCTCCTGATAGCCCCTTGGCGTCGCAATGGTACTACTAAATTGTTTATAAGGATGTATCCAGTAAACCACAATTTAAATGGTGCATGCCACTTAAGTTTTCATAGTTTTACACTTCTAGTGAAAAGATGGTTTTTTTCTATGAATGTTGAGATTTTGAGTGATCTAATACAAGCAATAAATAACCTGAAGTGAAAACTATGCATTCAGATTTAAACATAGCAATTCAAATTTGATATACGGTGATCATTACCCAACTATTCCATTCAGCATAAGATTTTCCATTAAGCTGGTAACTTAAATTTAAGATCTCCGTAAACACACTCCTAAATCATTATTTTTGTGTGTAGTAATGTCTTGAACTGTTATTAGAGAAAACTTCTACTAATCATTAGTAATATTATTTTCCAACAGGTACCGTCTCGAGGGAGGCGGAGAGGACCCAAACTCTACTGTATCCGGAGACGTGCAGCTATCGGTCTGGATTGGGACCCAAGCCGACGACTCCTTTCCTGAATCCTGCTCCTCAGACGCGCCTTACGTGGCCCACACTAGGTCAAAAGTATACCAATCCCCAAAGCTTTTTTACCTACGTGTAACAGTAATAGAAGCTCAAGATCTTCAAATTGTGCCTAATTTACCACCTTTAACGGTCCCAGATGTTCGTGTCAAAGCCCAAGTAGGGTTCCAGTCGAACCGGACCCGAAGAGGAACCATGAACAATCACACCTCGGCATTTTTCTGGAAAGAGGATTTACTATTTGTAGCGGGGGAGCCGCTAGAGGACAATTTAATTTTACTCTTGGAGGATCGTACCTGTAAAGATACGGTACTCTTGGGACACGTAATGATTCCAGTTGGATCAATCGAGCAACGAATAGATGAGCGCCATGTGGCATCAAAATGGTTCGGATTGGAAGGTGGTGGCGGATCTGGTGGTGTTCCACCCGACAGTTATCGTGGGAGGATACACCTTCGGGTTTGTTTGGAGGGTGGGTATCACGTGTTAGACGAGGCTGCACACCTGTGTAGTGATTTTAGACCAACTGCTAAGCAGTTGTGGAGACCTGCAGTTGGGGTGTTGGAATTGGGAATTCTCGGGGCTCGTGGGTTGTTACCGATGAAATCAAAAGGGGGCGGAAAAGGGTCTACGGATGCTTATTGTGTGGCGAAATACGGGAAGAAATGGGTTCGTACCAGAACTATCACCGAGAGCTTTGATCCGCGTTGGAACGAGCAGTATTCGTGGCAGGTAGGTTCTGTGTATTTATTTTTATTTCCACTACAAAATAGATGCCATAAATTACAGCAAACATGGTCACTGCTATTTTTATGACGTGTTATGATGGTTAAATCGATTTGTGTTGGAGTTTTCAAGTTGCGGCAACTTTGTGGCAACTTTCGACTGTAACTTTGTTTTGTAGTGTTTTCAATGATTTTTTTCCTTTTTTTTTTGACATTTAACTTACTGATTTTGTCTGACGTGGCAGGTTTACGACCCCTGCACGGTCCTCACCATCGCGGTTTTCGACAATTGGCATTTGTTTGCTGATATGTCAGATGAGAAACCTGATTCTCGAATCGGTAAAGTCCGCATACGTGTATCTACGCTCGAGAGCAACCGAGTCTACACCAACTCGTATCCTCTCCTCGTCTTGCTCCGGTCCGGGTTAAAGAAAATGGGCGAAATCGAGGTAGCGATACGATTCGCATGTCCGTCGCTGCTGCCAGAAACCTGTGGGTTGTATGGGCAGCCGCTGCTCCCGAGGATGCATTATCTCCGACCGCTAGGCGTTGCTCAACAGGAGGCTCTCCGCCACGCAGCTACCAGAATGGTGGCTGCTTGGCTAGCTCGGTCAGAGCCAGCACTGGGGCCAGAGGTGGTGCGTTACATGTTGGACGCGGATTCCCACATGTGGAGCATGAGAAAAAGTAAGGCTAATTGGCTTCGTATTGTATCAGTATTAGCTTGGGCGGTTGGGTTAGCAAAGTGGCTTGACGATATCCGTAGGTGGAGAAACCCGGTCACTTCGGTCCTCGTTCATTTTCTTTACTTAGTGCTTGTTTGGTATCCGGATTTAATCGTTCCAACCGGGTTTCTATACGTGTTTTTAATAGGAATATGGTATTATCGTTTTAAGCCAAAAATACCCGCCGGGATGGATACTAAACTCTCTCAAGCTGAAATGGTCGACCCGGACGAATTAGACGAAGAGTTTGATACATTCCCGAGTTCAAGGCCATATGAGATTGTGCGCGCTCGATATGACAGATTGAGGTTGTTGGCTGCTAGGGTGCAAACGGTTTTGGGAGATTTTGCGGCTCAAGGGGAGAGGGTCCAGGCATTGGTGAGCTGGCGAGACCCGAGGGCGACTAAATTGTTTATAGTTATATGTTTAGGGATTACGGTGATGCTGTACACGGTACCACCAAAGATGGTGGCAGTGGCGCTCGGTTTCTATTTTTTACGCCACCCTATGTTTAGGGACCCAATGCCGTCGACTAGCTTGAACTTTTTTAGGCGACTCCCAAGTTTGTCGGACCGGTTGATTTAAAAAAATAAAAATTATTACTAATAGTCAAACACTTCTTTTAAGGGTAGGGACTAAAATTTGTGGAAAGGATGGAAATGGATTGAGACTATTTGTTTCAATATTTTGTTGGAAAGTGGAGAAAAAAGGTGTGGGAAAAGATTGGAGAGTGACATTTTTGGTCTCTTTTTATTTGTTGAAGGGGCACTTGTAATAAGAAAAAAGCAGCAGCATCCAAGAATCGGAAAAGGTGATATTAGGCTAAAAGGTTAAATTTTGAAAATGCTTGTTTTTTTTTTTTATAATTTTGTTGACTAAAATATTAACATTGAAATGCATTTTTTTCCTTCTTACAGCAGAAACTAGGGGTGAGGGAAAATAATTAATGTTACTCATTGTTAACGATTTAGTTACTGCACTATAAATTTTAACAATTGAGTTATCAAACTACGAAATTTCGTTCAATTAAGGGAATAATAACATAAATCGATAAAAATGCAGTCAGTATATCTCACAATTGGCGATCTATTTTTGACGGATGTTGATAGAAATGCAGTCAACATGTGATAGGCAAGAGAATGTGACTGCAATTTAATCATTTTGTTTTACGATAGGTACTCAATTGTGACAAATTTCGTAGTTTGGTATCTCAATTGTTAAAATTGGTAGTTCAGTACATAAATCGTTAAACACCGATAGTACATCCGCCAAAACTACCCATCTTGCTCAGTCCTATTGGAAGTACACTAATAAGAAAATTATAAATTGACAACAGATTTCGGGCAATGAAACAGGCAACAAAGTATAAACAAGATTTATGTATATCCATTAATAAACAGTAATAATACACTTGGACCAGTTATCGGAGAAAAAAAAAACAGCATGTGTCATGTTAAAACCTTCAAAATAAACGACATTGTGCTTTCTCCTATCCAAAATACCAGAGCATCAATCATCATCTTCGGCGAGACTTTTAACATAAAACAAATATGTAGTATAAAACTTCTGGGTCACACACCAATCTGAACTGAAAATAAATCAAGCATTTACAACATGATCAACACAGAGACAACACAATCCAAATTCCACATTTAAAAAGGCACCACACTTGTTTAACTCAAACTTTAATGATTTTTAAGACGCGGCTACCAGATGGTCCAAATCAACTGAGAGAAGATTGGAGAAGCCCATCACGGATCTGAGAAGCAACGTCACGTACAGCCCCGGGCCCATGTGGTATAAATACAGCAGATGATTTAGACGAAGCCCCAATTTCCTTCATGGTATCGAAATACTGAGTAACAAGCACCATGTCCATAACATCCTTAGCAGTGGTCCCAGGGACATTTACGGAAAATCCTAGCACACTGTCTCTCAAACCGTCAACAATTGCTTGGCGTTGACGAGCAATACCTAATCCCGATAAGTACTTAGCTTCTGCTTCTCCTTCGGCTCTTTTTATTTGTAGGATCTTCTCGGCCTCTGCTTTTTCAGTAGCTGCCAATCTCATCCTTGCAGCTGCATTATAACAAAAGAAACATTGAGAACATAAAAAACTTGTTAGTGCATATTGCAAAGTTGTTAAGTTTGCTAGCAACTTTGCAACTGGTAACTTCGGAAGAAACACGGTTTTGCTTAAACTACTAATTCAAGTTTATTAAGGGTATATACACGTATCCTGTTCACACCATAGAGCAACTTATAAGCAGAGTAATAAATTTATTCAACGCCATTAAAAGACGATTAGTATGTTTCATATATAATAGCTGACCCCAAATTCTTGGAATTAAGGCGTTGCATGATGATGATGATGATGATAAATTAAGCTGTTAAAAAATTGTATATGTATATTTAATTTAGACCATTGGAAAGAGGCGTAATAGTAAAAGTAGATTTACCAGCATTTATCTCGTTCATAGCCCGCTTGACATTCTCGTCAGGTTCTATATCAACAATCAGCGTCTGTACAATTTCAAATCCGTAAGCAGACATAGCCTGCAATCAATATCAACAACAACATTTGTTAGGGTTAAGGATACAAAATATTAAAATATGGATTACAAACATGTTAGAACATATCTCACCTTCTCGAGTTCTTCTTCAACTGCTCTGGCAATTTCATTTTTCTGCTCAAAAGTATCATCCAGATTGAGCTTGGGTACAAAGGCTCTGATGACTACAATATGAAAAAGATAATATCAAATTTCCAATCATTACTGATGATTTACTGATAGCCAAACACAGCATCTAGCATTTTATTCTACTATAAGTGGCAACATACCATCAAAAACATAAGCTTGGATCTGAGCCCTAGTGTTGCTAAGCTTGTAGAAGGCGTCATTAGCCTTATCTGCTAGAGCTCGATATTGTATCGATGCGACCACGTTAACAAACACATTATCCTGCATATTGAACCAATGTAAAATTGATAGTGGGCTTGTCAGTCACATTGGTCATTTTGGTCGTGTAATGTGTCTTTTTAGCTTTACTCTCATTTTTATGATTCAGGATTGGCGATGGTACTACTTTTGCATGTATGTTTTTGTCTGATTTTACATGTGTTTTCAAGTACCAGTTACAATCTTCTACAGGTCTCTAAAGAGAAAAAAAATCAATAAACAAATTTAAATGGTTTTTTTTTTCCTTGACAAAATCTTCCAACTGGTGGTGCAATTATGCTATGGGAAACAGTATTTGAGTCCAAAGGTAATAACAGTATTCGGTGCAAGCACTGCCATAGAAGAAGAAAGCGCACTTAATGTTTCATTACTGGCCTTATCTTAAAGCATTTTAACAGTGCCTAAAATAATGAGTGTATAGTTTCTAGGCCAAGAAAACACATCTTCAAATTTCAAGTAAATAGGAGTGAACCTTTGTTTTAGTCTCGCACCGAACATCCAACTGTTGAAGGCGGAGAGAGAGACGGCCAGCGATCTGGCTACCGAGGAACCATGGCAAGCAGTGACAACCTGGTTCGAGAACATCCTCAAACTTTCCAAACCTCTCCTTAATGGCAACATTTGATTGATCCACTTGTACACAACATAATAAGTTGCCCATTTTTCTCTACATTAAGGCATTGAAATATCAAAAAGTCAATTCTGGGACCTTAAATACGTTCTTGAATATTACAGGTGAAGGCCTAACATTAAAAATGTGGTGAACCTAAGTCCTTATCTTGGCAGCAGATTTTAGCCAAAGAAGCTGGCTTGTTTGTTTAACACAAAGAAGAAAAGCTGTGTACATTTTAGTTAAAGACTTGTACCTTCTTCTTTTGAAAAAACAAAAACAAATACTCAAGCTTAAAACTTGGTCAAAGAAACACAGAGCTTGTATTCAAAATGGTAAATAAGTTGAACTTAAATGCAGCCAAATCAATCCCTAAGACGAGACGTGTTCCGATACTTGCAATTTTGTCTCACATGGAAGAAACATGTTACATACATGGACACTCAAATAAAAATTGCGTATCAAATTTTTTCAGACAGTCCACTATCCATAGCCTGTAAATCCAACATCCTATCTAATTTTAAGGGCTAAGCTCACATTAACACCATTCTTGTTAAGTTAAAGAGAAACATAAAGATATTCATGTTTGCTAACAGCGAATAAAGTGCATAGAACTCCAGATGCACAATCTTATCAACAGAAACAAGTGTGAAGGTAAAAATACGACTGCAAAATATATAGGCTTGTTTGGTCGAAGTTTTCAAACCCAGCACATTTTTTTTTCTTTACAAGCAATCATAATTTGAATGATAAACTTAAAAACTGAGGTTTTCCGCTTCATGGAACTTTTTTTTTATCAACTATAATTTTACATTCGCAACTAAGCTACCCTATTAGCGTGCTTGAAAGCTGCAACCAAACAAGTCCAAAGGAACAAAGGGCATAAACCAGGACCACAGAAAGAAGGAAAGAATCAGATAATGAATTAATTTACCATTTTTCCACTGTATAAAGAACATACTATCTACTACTCCCTCCGTTACTATTTAATTGTCCACTACGAAACTACGTGCAATTTTGACCGGCTTATAACTTGTATCAAAATTGTCCGAATGAATTTTTTTAAAATCTAATCATAAAATTTAACATTTGAACTATATAATCAACTTTTGAAAATTTTCATTCCGACAATTTTAATACAAGTTCTTGGCCGGTCAAAATTGCACGTAATTTCGTAGTGAACAATTAAATAGGAACGGAAGGAGTATCACTTTTCCTTATGCTTTTAAACCCAGTAAAAAATATTGAATCTTTTTTCCTAACCAAATAAAATAAATTTCAATAATAAACAAATAAAACGTTAGCAGACAATAAGTACACAAAGGATCCCAAGAAAAACCCATAACAAATCGCCTATAATTTTAGAACATTATCATATAATATAAACCCAATAAAAAATTGAATCTTTTTTCCTAACCAGATAAAAGTAATTTCATTTTTACAAAAAAAGGCAAACCCTAGTAGATTATCACATACTAATATAGATTAATGTTAACACTGAGACTAAGCTACAAAATACATAAACAACTCAAAACTTATCCATAAATGATACTACTAATATCCTATAATATATAAATATATATATATATATACTATATATTATATACTATTAGTTTATGTCAACAAGACTTGTGTTACAAACTAACCCTATTAATTAATCAAATTACAGCAAAAAACCAAAACTGCCTAAAAAAGAAACTGTCATACGTTAATAACTTTCATTGTCAATTTCAAAAAAAACTTTCATTCTCCCTACAATATCATCACCTCTTCTTATATCAGATCATAAATAGTTAGATCAGAAAAATATTTCGGTTACTTAGAATTATTTAAGCAATCAAAAAACGAAATCAATTGCACACATTACGCGTGTGCCTCGGTTTACTTAGTATATATACATATATATAGAGAGAGAGAGAGAGATTCTCACAGTGCAACTCTGAGACAAACGGTTATGACAGCTGCAAAAAATGGGAAGTTGGTTTTTGATTATTTATAGGCAAGGCACATTAACAAAATTAAATAATAAATAAATAATACTAATGTAACTTGGTATTTGCCAGGAACATTCAAAACAATTTCCACTGTATTTAAATTTAATGCTTGACAATGATTAATATGGAATGTTCCACCAAGTTGCTATGTTTGTACATATCCAATACTATCGTGGAGTGGACTTTAGTATGTTGAATTTATAGTCTTTCTGGTATTTATTTGTCCTGATTTTGATCGGTCAAAAATTTATATCAAAATTGTCAGAATGAATTTTTTTAAAAATTGATCATATAGTTTAAATGTTAAATTTTATGATTAGATTTAAAAAAAATTCATTTCAACAATTTTGATAGAAGTTATAAACCGGTCAAAATTACACGTAGTTTCGTAATGCACAATTAAACGAGAACGGATGAAGTATTTATTTTTATTTTTACTTTAAGTAAAAGAGCCGTGACCTATCATTTCAATATATAGTGACCTGACTTAGTGATTAACTGATTATAATCAACTATATTAGTACGATAATTAAAAATAAAAATACAAAACTACATGACTACCACTTGGCTACAAAATATAGAAGACAACAAATATAATCAAATAGTATAAAATAATTGCTACTCCATCTGTTTTTATTTAATTGTTCATTACGAAATTACGTGTAATTTTGATCGGTTAACTAAGATCTCGTATCAAAATTGTTGGAATGAAAATTTTCAAAAGTTAATCATACAGTTCAAATGTTAAATTTTGTGATTAGATTTTAAAAAAAAAATCATTTCGACAATTTTGATACAAGTTATAACCCGGTCAAAATTGGATATATTTTCGTAATGCACAATTAAATGAGAACGGATGGAGTAATTCCTTCAACAAAGAAATAGAAATAGCAACTATGCACAAAGTCGTTAATTCCTTTTACATCATCATGTAATCTTGGTATTATTTAAGTGAGGATCCGCTTATGAAGCGTTGAGACATTTTGTTCTGAAAATACCCTTATTTGTTTAAATAATTACAATAAATATTATTATATAAATTTAAAATACAAATAACTGCTAAAAAAAACTTCCCTACAAAACCACCTCTTTATACGAAAACTTCTTTATACGAAAACTGGCATTAACTTCTTCCTATCTCCCAGAGTCCAGTGATTGGAAGCAGAGTACCTGACTCTGAGTCAGGATTACTCTACTTTCCACAGCCATTGGATCTGCTACAGTTTAAATTTAATAACATATCCAATGGCTGTGGGAAGCAGAGTAACCATGACTCAGAGTCAGATACTCTGCTTCCCCAATGATTCCTCCCTCTCCCAATCTCCATCGGATATTTAATTATTTTTAGATTTATAATAAGTTATATTAATTTTTTAAAAGTTATTTTTACGATTTTTATTTCGTTCACACCCATCGTATGGAATTTACCGCTAAGATATTAAAGTAAACATAGGACCAAATACCACCACCCCATCACTATCCAATTTAATCATAAGCTATTTAATTATTGATAGCCATTTGTATGAAATTTCCACATTGTCCAATAATATCGTGGACTTCAAGGATTTGAATCAATTTAATAATAAGTCGTTATTAGTGGTGGCGTGGAGAATTAGTATTTCACCAAATTTATTACCACGTCTTTTATTAGTCCTTGACACCCTGTGTATAACACCATATTCAATAATTCTATGAAACTAAAATTTTTTAATAAAAAAATGAATAAATTATTTTCAACACATAATATGCAACACACAATTAACCATTTCTATAGCAACTCATAATATGCCCATTGCCCTTTTTATATAGCTAGATAAATTAATTTCTCGATAAAAATAATAGTACAGTATAAACTTTTTTGTAAATGAGAAATAATAAAGATGTAACATCTACAACCTACTAGTGTAGATGTAATCTTTAAAATTACGAATACAAAATAACTAAAACCTAAAACATTTAAGATCGTTATTGTAGTTTACCAAGGAGTTGTGTATAGACTCTATACTTTGGTTGAAGAATTGAAGACGAGTTCAATTCACATTTCTATTTATATCTAACATTTGTATTAGCGATTCACATTTAAAACATTGATAGATGTAGAGATTTTTTGATACATACTTCGAGACTCGACGAGACGCGTTTGATCAACTATATCGAGACATATCAATAGACCTCGACGAGTCTATGGAAGATTGTGCGTTAAAAAGCCTATATATCACCACTCGCTAAGATTGGTATAAATAAAAATTAAAGAAAAAAAAGCATCACTTCATAAATGGATAATGGAGCATATGCCAGGACAAATAGAAAAGTAAAGTGGACAATCACTCTCATGTCTAGAAAAATACCCTTCACTTACTAAAACAAACGCATTACATATTGTTAACAAATCGGACCCTTCACTTGTCGAGACCCTTTCACGTACTAAAAGTCTAAAACAAACGCATCACATATTTTCAATAAATCGGACCCTTCACTACTTGTCGAGACCCTTTCACATACTAAAACAAAGGCATCACATATTGTCTACAAATCGGACCCTTCACTTGTCCAAACCCTTTCACTTACTAAAACAAATGCATCACATATCGATATCGTCAACAAACCGGACCCTTCACATATTGTCCTGAAAAACCCCTTCCCTTGCTAAAACAAACATTGTGCAAATCCTCAACAAAACAACAGCTTAGCTACCTACCTATACCATTCACTTAGTAAAACAATACTAGACAAGATTTTACATGATCTTCGTGGATAACAATGGGTATCAACATACTGATCAGCAGATGATCATCCCTGCAACAAATTAGACAAAATTTGCATCAGCATAATGCAATTTATGATGCCTATAAGTTACAGTAAACTTCCACCATCTTGGATAATATGGTATTTGAATTGTTTTTTGATAAAATTTAATTTAATTATTCTTGAAATTCGTAATGTATAATTAATTATTTAAGGTCAGAAGCAAAATTTTCAAAACCTCTGAAATGATTTTTTAAGAAATTCACTAAATAAAGCATAGGCATCTAAGTGTAAGCTTTGCACCAGCATGTTTTAATCTCACAAATAAAAAATAAATAGCTAGAATAAAATTGCATAGTTAAAAAGAGAGCATCTGAAACACTTAGAATCAACAAAATCACATACTGCAATACGATGATACAAGGAGCGTTTTTATAATTCAAGGAGCGTTTTTATAATTCAAGGAGCGTTTTTTGCGATTTTAATGAGAAATATGTATTTTCAACTCTAGAGGCAAAAGCATTTCTCGTAGCACTTTGAGTATATTTGAAGTGGCATATTTCGACCACCGTTGCTTTGATTTTTTCGAGCATTACTTTAAAAAACAGTGAGAAATTTTAAAAAATCAAAGTCAAGCCTCGTAGTTATAAGTTACGAGTTTATTTTTGAAACCACGACTATGGTTCCCTAATTACGAAGCTAAGACTGTAAATAGATAGTAGCGACCGCATAAAGACGCCGCCATTTTTAAAAGCTAACAAAGCTGACAAACCAAACACACATGAACTTTTTTAATCAACAAGCTAAGAAAAAAAGTAGTTCCCAAACAGGCACTTAAACTAATCTTATTCAAATAAAAATCGGTCTCTGCTAATCGGAGACTTGCCCTCTTTCCATTAATCTACTCTATTAGTTTTCTGATAAAAAAAACTGACACGTTTAACACTTTAAAATAGACTTGTAATTAAGTAAACAGAAACTAAATTTACGAGTATAAATTACAACAATGCAGTCTTTAACTTTACCAACAATAGTCAACAAAAACTGGAATTCGGGAAAAATAACATCACGCTATAATAATTTAGGAAAAAAACTAGAAGAAAATAATAGAGTAAAACAGTAACTATTTTGAGTAAAAAGGTACCTTGATATTTTCATAATAGAAGTTCTATTTGAAATTAGACTGTTGTTATAGGATTGTAATTTGTAAGTACGTACGTAGTATGAAGCATGTTCAGTCCATATTATAGTGAAACTTTTGTGGCTGATACTGATTTGTTTCGGAGACCGCTACGTTACTCTTTTAAGATTTCAATTTAAAATGTTTCGGAAATTCAATTTTAAAATTTTACATAAAACTTCGCAGAAACTTGGGCAAAACATTCAAGAAACTTATAAAATACAATTTTTTTTCTAAATAAAGTTGAAAAAATACATCTAAAATATGATGAAATCAAGTTACTAAGAGAGTATGATATTTTAAAAAATTACTCAAATAATTAACTATTATATTTCTTAAATTATAAGAAATTAACTACTTGACTTTATTATTGTGAAATTTCTTAATTTCGAGAGGGTTTCATGAAACATTTCCTACATATTATATTCTAAATTTTTAACAATGTCGCTCGCGTTTTTCGTACTTGTTTCCCCTTTTTTGCTTCCCGACTTGATAACTACGTCGTACACCAATATTGCGGTTGTCACTTGTCATACACGAACACGTCAAAACGTCAAAATTATAAAATTAGGACACGACTCGGTCAAGAGACGTTACTAATAAATTATATAATTACATCTTCATACATGTGGCATATTGATCTACGGATCGGTGAAAGATGTTATTGTGGTATGGTGGTAGTATAAAACATTGTCAATTAGAAAATTTCTTTTAAACCTACATTTTATGGAGAATTATATATGATTCATATATTTAAATTTTATTATATTAAACTTATTTTTTGAACTATCGGTGTCGTCTAATCCTTCAATCATGTTCAACTCGCATGTGCAAATGATCAGTAGAAAAATCATAATAAACACGTGAATAAGTCGTGTCGAAGATAGCATTCGATCGGATGCCATAGCAATTAGCATGAATGTATTATGTACATATTAAGTTTTTGAAATTCACAACTATTTTGATAAAATCCAGAATATATAAGGGATTCCTCAATTATATGATTATATCACGTTCTATAAGTTATTATGAGCTGATGACTTAATTAGTTACTATACATAGAAGAATGTTTGAACCTAGCCATATATTTTCTGATTCATATATACATTATCAGGTCTAAAATGGATGTTCTAATCCAAACAGCTGTAGAAATTTTATCTAGTAAAATGCTAATTAAGGAATTAACCCAAAAAAAAGGCAATTTTAATAAATAGTGGTTGAGAAAATCAATTAAAAATAGACTAAACCTGGAAACAAATCAACAGAGGATGCCTATTAGGCGGATAAAATTTGGATAAAAACTACTCAAAAAGAAATATATGGCATTTTCTATTTTAGCTAGTCAATAGTCATTGCACTAAAATTAGAATGGCTTTAATGGTGATCAGGTTTCTAACCTCTATATAACGTGCAAAGATTTATAAACAAAAACAAGCAGTTCCGAGGAAACAAAGGTCTTTCGCAACGAAGGACAAAATCTTCTACCGAAGAACCTTTGTTCACTCAACCACGGGGTATATACTTGTTTCTCTGATAAAACATGGCAGGCGGAGGATATGCTGGTGGAGGGTCGGCTAATTACGAAGGCAAAGTCACAGGCTTTGTGATAATAACATGTTTAGTCGCAGCAACCGGTGGTCTTATATTTGGTTATGACATTGGTATCTCCGGAGGTGTCACATCTATGGATATCTTTCTGCAAAGGTTTTTCCCAGACGTTTACGCCAAGGAGAAAATAACGCACGAAAGTCAATATTGTAAGTTCGATAACCACCTACTCACCCTCTTCACATCCTCGCTCTACCTCGCTGCTCTTGTGGCTTCCTTCTTTGCATCCGCGACCACGAGGGCGTTTGGTAGAAAGGTGTCCATGCTTGTTGGAGGTATCATTTTCCTCGTCGGCGCTATTCTCAATGGTGCTGCCCAGAATGTAGCAATGCTCATCATCGGTCGTTTGTTGCTTGGTGTTGGTATTGGATATGCCAATCAGGTACACTAAAAAAATTACGGTCATTTTATTTGTTTTCTTTAATTCTCTATTTGTTACTAAACTTGATGCAGAGCTAAATAACTCTAGCTTATAAGTTATAACCAAGTGGTGCAATAAATAAGTATGTCGAATGGTATTGGTTGCTAACATTACCCAATACGGATTGGTAGCAAGTCAACAAAAAATGTTAATAAATTTACGGATACTCACTTTTGCAAAGTGTTTGTTACTATCCTAACATTTTTCTTGCACTCCTTTCTGTTACGATTTTATTTTCATGCAGTCCGTTCCTGTTTACCTCTCCGAAATGGCACCTCCGAGAATCAGAGGAGCTCTAAATATTGGATTTCAAATGGCCATCACCATCGGTATCTTAGCTGCTAACCTCATCAACTACGCGACCTCAAAGATGAAAGGCGAGGGGTGGAGAATTTCCTTGGGTCTTGCTGCAGTTCCAGCGGTGATCATGACTGTTGGTGCTATCTTCCTACCTGATACCCCCAACTCTCTCCTCGAGCGTGGTCAATCAGAGAAAGCCCGTGAGATGTTACAAAAGATCCGCGGTGTTGAAAACGTCAATGCTGAGTTCCAGGACCTTGTCGATGCTACTGAGGCATCAAAGCTGGTATTGTAGTCGATCTTTCTAAGAACTCTATCAATAAATACGTGAAAAGTTAATCGTGATGGAACCAGAATATCCTTATGGGCTGAACTTGAATTTGAGGGAACTTAATCGAAGCATTAAGAATTTTCTTTTGCTTTTACGTCCAATTTTAACAAAGGGTTGCATCCTATAAGTATATCCGCCTAGTTTCTTCCGTAAAGTTAACTGATATGAAATAAAAAGTTTTTATAAGTATCTTTATAATATTACAGGTAAAACACCCATGGAGGAACATGTTGAAGCCTCAGTACAGGCCACAACTTGTGATTGTGTGCTTCATCCCATTCTTCCAGCAACTAACTGGCATTAACGTTATCATGTTTTATGCGCCTGTCCTTTTCAAGACTTTGGGTTTCGGTGATGATGCAGCTCTAATGAGTGCAGTTATCACTGGGTTAGTTAACGTGATTGCCACTTTAGTGTCTGTTTTCACAGTTGACAAAGTCGGAAGAAGGAAGCTATTCCTTCAGGGAGGAGCTCAGATGATTATTTGTCAGGTATGGCAATACTATATCACTAAAAATAATAAGTTGTAATTAGGGATCGACGGTCTAATTCTGTTACAAAGATGTCGCAAACTGATAAAAGTTGTCAGGAAAAAAGAAAAACACTCACCTTAATTCGTGTCCCCGAACATTAGAGCATTAGGAAAAAAGTTGTCACTGTTTCCTCCTACAATGTGAACTTTTTTCAAAAGTAGAAAAATTACAGGCACATTAATTCTGATGTTCTATGTTGTTTTCTACTTTTATGGTATCTAATATGGACACGTGCACCTAATTGTGCAGATTGCTGTGGGTTGTCTCATTGGGTCGGTATTCGGAACCACAGGCACCGGGGCTTTCTCAAAGGGATTGGGTAACTTGACTCTAGTATTCATCTGTTTGTACGTCGCGGCCTTTGCATGGTCATGGGGCCCACTAGGATGGCTCGTACCAAGTGAGATATTCCCACTGGAAATTCGATCAGCTGGACAGTCCATCAATGTGTCGGTGAACATGCTTTTCACCTTCTTCATCGGTCAGGCCTTCTTATCCTTGCTATGCCACATGAAGTTTGGCCTCTTCTTCTTTTTCGGAGGATTTGTTTTCATCATGAGCTTGTTCATTTTCTTCCTCTTGCCCGAGACTAAGAATGTTCCGATTGAAGAAATGAATAGAGTCTGGAAGGCTCACTGGTTCTGGGGAAAGTATATTCCTGATGATGCTGTTGGTGTTGCACCTCATCACAATTTGAAGACTCAAGATGCTTGAAACTCGAATTAAACGATGGCAAATTTACGCAAGCCGATGCATCTATCATCATCTGATATTTGAATTTTAATAAGTTTGGTTGATTTCTGTGTAGGATTTCAGATGTGTTAGATCTGTACATTACTTGTGTTGATCAGCTTTTGGGAATTGTTCTCAATTCATGTTTATTTGAGAACAATTCCCTAAATTATCCTTTTCTTAATTCAAGTGATTTGATGATTATTCATTTGGTATGATCTAACTAAAATTACACCGTCTTTAATATCTTATAAATCAATACAATGTTATTAAATCAATTTTTTCATAATTTTTTTCAAATGAAAAGCGGAAATACTACTTTTTGATATTTAGAGAGTTTATTTACAATTCACATGATTTATAGTCTCTTTAAAATAACTTTCTATTTATATACTACTAATTTTTTTCTTAAGGCACAAAAGCAAAAAATGAATAAAGCGGGATCCAATAATTTGCTTTTTGAAGTTTGAATAATGAGATTTATTCTCCATTTGCATTATTCTCTCTAACAATAGAGAGTGAACTTTGATTTCAATGGGAATGGGTTTTTTTTGGGTAAACTATTCAAATAATGAAAAAAGTGGTAACACTTCGTATCATGGTAATTGGTATGACTTATTTGTTTGGTTGTGTTCTTTTATTGGAATATGGAGGGCCGTGGATTTTGGGTTTCAAAACAGCTCATTTTAAATCGTTTTGATCTTGTAGTTATAAAGAGAGTTATAAGAATGGGGTAAAGAGAAATAAGAGCTAGCAATTTTTTTTCCTCAAATTGCAACATAATATAACTCATTTGTCTTTAAGAGAGTTAATATTTTAGTTTTATCGTATCGTTTTTTATTCGTCCAGACCATGATGGGGGTTTTGTTCTACTGTTTTTTTATAATTTTCATTAATAAAGATCGGAGCCATTAATAAAAAATATATATATATAGAGGGCCGTATAAAATAAGGAATAATTATACTTTCATTTTAGGATAAATTAACAAAACATACTACTTTTGAAACTAAATTACAAAAAACATACCGTTACAACTTTAACTATCAAAAACATACCAAACAATTTTAATGATGTTTATTCTCTTTTTTCTCTATCTCTCATTTACTCTCTCTCTCCTCCCTTATTATCTCTCTCCTCTATTCTTCTCTCTCTCACCAATTCTTCTCTACATCTCTCTCATCTTAGTCTATCTCTCCTCCATCGTTGTTTATATTTTTATTTTATATCCCACTCTATCTCTCTTCCCTCTTTCATCACGAAAACCCGCCACTAACTATATATGAAAAATATATGAAATTGGTGAGATTGTTTTCTATCCCGTAATATATGAAAAATAAATGAAATTGTTGATATTGTTTTCTATTTATTGAGCTTTGAGACTATTGTAAAATTTGTGGGTTTAAAGTTGAAGGAGGAGAATTTATATGTATAGTATTGAGAGAAATTTATATGTAGAGTATGAAGTTTTAAAATTAGGGTATGAAGTTTTGAAATTACGGTATGAAGTTTTAAAATTAGGGTATGGAGTTTTGAAATTAGTATATTGAGAGAAATTTATATGTAGAGTATGAAGTTTTGAAATTAGGGTATTAAGTTTTGAAATTATGGTATGAAGTTTTAAAATTAGGGTATGAAGTTTTGAAATTAGGGTATGAAGTTTTGAAATTAGGGTATGAAGTTTTGAAATTAGGGTATGAAGTTTTGAAATCAGGGTATGAAGTTTTTAAATCAGTGTATGAAGTTTTGAAATCAGTGTATGAAGTTTTAAAATTAGGGTGTGAACTCTTTTTTAGATATTTGATTGTGATTCAGAACATTTAGGTATGACATTTTAAAATTAGGGTATGACATTTTAAAATTACCATATGAATATTTTTGTGAGTTTTTAGTCATTTTGAGAGAGATAGATGGGTGATTAGCATGTGTTAGAAAGATGTGCGATTATCGTGTGTTAGAGAGATATGTACGATTAGAGAGAGAGAGTTGCGGTTAGAGAGAGAGAGGTTAGATTATGGTTTGATTAGAATTAGAGAAATAATAAGTATATATAGGTATGTTTTTTGTAAGTTAAGTTTTGGGGGTATGTTTTTTGTAATATAATAGAGTTATGGTATTTTTTGTTAATTGCCCCTTGATTTTATAACTGCAATACATCCAAATATGATAGAGTAATTAACTGAAATTTGTTCCCATACCTTGCCATGTATAGAGAAGGAAGAATAAAAAAATTGCATGGCATGTCAAAAGTTGATATGTATATAACATTGTTTACAAGACTTGAGTTATTATCTTAACAATTACAATTGTGCTGTTGTTAAATTCAAATTGTACATACGTGTTGAAAGGTTTGTAACACTTTTGTTCTAACTACAATATACACTTCAAATTATATTTACGTGTCCAAATGTTTGTGATTCTCTGATCCAAATCTTGATGGGAATTTATAGAGACATTGGTCCATGAATTTGTGTATTAAATTACATGTATTCATCATTAATGTCATACAATCATCAAAAGTTGGTGCAAATTTTAATGTAACGTACAATATGTCATTAACAGAAATGCTTGATATATATATTAAGAATCCTGACAGTTTATTGGCATTTACTAATAAATTACCAAAAATTGTAGTTTGTACATTACCAAAAAAAAATATATTTATAGAGGCATTGGTCCATGAATCATGATATGAATTTGTGTATTTGAATACATATATTCATCATTAATGTCATACAATTATCAAAAGTTGGTCCAAAAATTCTTTTTTTTTGTAATGGTCAGTTGGTCCAAATTCTAATGTAACGTACAGTATGCCATTAACAGAAAGGCTTGATATTAAGAATCCTTATAGTTTATTGGCATTTACTAATAAATTAACAAAATAAACGTTTTCTCAATTTGGTTCTTAACTATAAATGGTTGGTTCTTAAACATAAAGTATTGGGGGCCTTGTTCCATACAATGACTTAATACATTTTCATCTAATAAATTTTTTATTTCTGTAAAAAAAAAAAAACCAGAAACACAAGTTTTTGTTTTTTCTTCTAAAATAGGAATAATATTTAATCATGTCTGGTGT
Organism: Primula vulgaris; assembly: GCA_963920805.1. Lineage (NCBI taxonomy): Eukaryota > Viridiplantae > Streptophyta > Magnoliopsida > Ericales > Primulaceae > Primula > Primula vulgaris. Next base: position 48,589,910 of record OY987212.1, read on the forward strand.
ACTATTAGGGTTAGGAATAAACACATTAAGTCATGCATGTTCTATGGTTAAAAAACCATAACTTGAAGTATGGAAAATTAAAGTCCAAGTCAGATTCTTCAAGCTAATACTAAATCTTGACCAAAAAAACAAATGTATAAGGAGTCCAAATCTTTTATCCTTATTTTCTAATTTTTTTCGTGTCTCTTTACTTATTTTCATTCAAATTTTAAATTTTCACAACTTATACCGCAACTTTATAAACTTTTATATTATATTGTATTCAAATTTTAAAACATTTGAACATAATATTGTTTTAGACAATTTTTTTAATATTCAATGTTTAATTTACACTAATTTATACATTTATTCCAAAATAAATTTTGTGTGGATTTTCTTTTAAAAATAATTATTGGAATATATTGATACATGTATTATAGTAATTGTACAATTTTTTTAGAAATTTTTTTTGGATAAAATAAGTAATGGGACACGAAAAAGGATAAAAGATTTGGACTCATGTACAAGGATAATTTTTTTAGAAATTTTTTTTGGATAAAATAAGTAATGGGACACGAAAAAGGATAAAAGATTTGGACTCATGTACAAGGATAAAAAATGGAGATGCGGGGTATCGATCCCCGTACCTCTCGCATGCTAAGCGAGCGCTCTACCATCTGAGCTACATCCCCTTTTTAAATACTATATTCAAATAAATTAAAATTATAAGTAAATAAATCGTAAGTAATAAGAGTAAAGTGTAAACATTATATGACACGCTAATTATGTTCGAACTTTTGTATCCCTTTTATTTCTTTACTCTTTACATAAAAACACGTACGTATAGTAATTTGAGGTAAGAACTTTTATAATATATTTAACTCTAAAGTTGTTTTACGTATTTAACTGGTGATAAATATATATATAGTATTTCTGGTTTTCTTCTTGGGAGCATGAACTTGTGCTTTTGATTTTTTTTCACAATATTTAGTTTTATTTTCTTTCGCTTCCGTGTTTGCTTGTTGTATTTTGTGAAGTGTTTATTTTCCATTATACACTGTTATTGAGCAGTTGAGAAAATTTCTTTGAAGAAACTGATATAAATCGGTTTAGGAGTATTTTCATGTTTAGGTTTACATTTTTGTATGGATGGAATGAGAGTTATGTCTATTTTTAAGAGATTTTGGCAGGCGAATTCTGATCAATAAGATTTTGAGCTGTTTAAGAGATTCAATGATCGTTTAACATTGAGATATTTTGAGGAATTACCAGTTTAAATATTAAGAACCATTTTATTTTTTCCGTGCTTCTGTTCTGTTTTTTGTACCGAGTTTGATTGAAGACAAAGCTGCATATGAGTAAGTTAACTTTTACTAGAAAGTGGAACCTTTATCAGTTCTGAAAAATTTATTGGTTTAGGTTTTCGTTGTGTTTGGCTCGAAGAAATTTCGCTGCAGTTACTAGACATGGAAAAAAAATCTTTTATAGACCAATCTCACACCGTAACTTTAAGTTATGAGGACATCGTGAACGTGTTTCACATGTCACCCTTAGACGAGTTTTAAACGATGCATACACTGATACACATACAATATACGTTTATAACTAGGAACAAGGGAAGGTTTTATTGATGAAACTGGAGCGCAATAATACATAAGCCTGAATTACTCAAAATTTATTAGTTGATGCTCCACATTACAGTCAATTAGTATATGGAGAGGCATAATTACGTGATTGATTAAACCACTGAAGGGTTATTTACTTCATGAAAATCTTGATGATTATCGGTCATGATTGTTCTGTACTTGTAGTGAAATGCCCAGAAGAGGTAGTGCAGAAAATTTACCCCACTTAGCACACACATTAGCCAGTAAAACTTATCAAGTCGATAGTGATTTAGATTACTTCCAGTAAGCCACGGTTCTTTCCAAATCCTTTCAGGGATACGGTTGACTATAGATACGAGCACTGAGCTAAAGTAGTATCCCATTGCTAGCGAGGCCCACGATAGAGACCCGGCTAAAGATCTCATGCTAAACGGTGCCTCAGTGAAGAAAAACTCCATCATGCCAGCTAAGCTGAAAAGATCAGCCGATCCTAAAATCAAACCAATAAAAGTAATTAATTCAGAAACCTTTTTTCTTGTTTTTATAAATTTTTACAATAAATGTATGTATTCCCACTTCACTGTAGTGCTAATCCAGTGTTGACGCACCACTTTCCGTATGTGTTTGCATATAGAGTCATAGGGCTTGTTTATTTGCAGCTTTTAAGGCTATAAGCTTGAGTTTAAAAAGAAGGTAGGTTCATAGAGATCTTAAAGCTTCTAGCTTTAAAGGTCAAAATTTCCAAAAATCTCAGTTTTTTTGCTAGTCAATCAAATGCAAGTTTACGGTTAAGAAAATAAGTTGAGTTCTGAAAGTTGCAACCTAACAAGGCCTGTATATAAGAGTCTCTGAGCTTTTTTGTATGCAGATAATAAGAAAATAAGTTATTTCCTTTTTAAGTTTCAGGAAAAGCTAGATTCATACAGCTCAGAGCTTCTAATTTTTTCAGGCCAAAATTTGAGGGGAACTTTCTAGGTGACCAAGCAAAGGCAGTGCAACCTTGAAGCAAAAGCTGAAATCAAAAGCTGCAACCAAACAAGGCCTTTGTGTATATAGCACTACCTAAAAACAAATACTGCAAAGCGATCCATAAGAATGTGATCGGAAGAGGCTCAGTAGAATCCATTAGACCAGTTTTATCTGCTATATTCCTTCTTTTTGCCTCAACTATAGCTGCAACTGCCATAGCAATAATAGAGAGAACTAACCCGGTTCCTATTCTTTGTAAATGAGTTATACCCATTTCAGTTTTTGTTATTTTTCGCGCAAAAGGGATGATGATGTGGCTATATATTGGGGCAAGTGCCATCATGAAGAGGACAGGAAATATAGGGAGAGAAGCTGGTGGGACTTTTAGTGAGCCGATGTTGGTGTTCATTGTAGCTGCTTGTTGGACGGAGAAAGTAGAGAGCTGAGCTAGGCAACAGTTGAGCATGATGGTGGAGAGGAAAATCGGGAGGATTTTTAGGACTATTTTGACTTCTTCTACTTCTCTTTTACTACAGGTTATAATTGGGTGATTATGGTTGTTCATCATTGCTTTATCGAGGAACATTGGGTCTTTTGTCGTATCCCGTATTTGTTCGTTATTTTTGCAATGATTTTGTTCTTCACTGGTATCCATTTCTGATAGAGTTGTCTTTGTGCTTGCGGCTACATTGTTGGATTTTCTCAATGTGCAGGTGTTATATAATGCTGCTGCCAAAACCTGTTATCCATAAGAGAATTGAAAAAGGTTACAAAACATCAAACTAGTCAGGTAAAGGTAGGAAAAATTCAACAAGCTCATTTTGAACGGTAATTTTTCTGTTATAAATTGAAGTGCTTTAGGAAGCGGTGTATTCCTTGAGTGTCACCCCCGGTCTAGTCTCAGGCATATTCGAAATGGCTCTATTTCAAGATGATTACAGAAGATGATATGTTTTTAAATCTAGACCATATTGTGTTTTTTGGAGAAAGAAGTTCATATTGTCAGACTTCAAGATACCACAAACAAAGTTCATTTTAAATATTAAGAGTAATCATTCTTACCTTGAAAATGGTTGTAATGGGGCTTCCTTTAGGAACTTTCATCCTATAACTAGGGGAACCAAGGAGAAAAACAGGAACAGATATCAAAATTGCAGCTGTTGAAATCCCAAAACCCCATTGCCAACCTTTATTATCCTCAACCCATACCACAAATGTCACAGCAATTAGAGCCCCACATGAGAGGGAAAACACGAAATAGTTGAAAAAAGTTGATCTTTGTTTTCTTCCTTTTGGTGTGCTCTCGTCGAATTGCTCTGCCCCATGAGGTGGCAGAGAACCTTTTATTCCACCAACTCCCAACGCCACGAGATAAAGGCCCGTAAAAAGTAGAGCTGTCTGAGCTTTTTCATTATATGATGATGTGTGAGCGTTTACTGTGAGTAGTAGTAGGCCCTGTGCAAGGATAGAAAAATCAGTTACTTTATTGGAAAGCGACATTTTATTTGATCTGATGATCTGTTTCCGAAAAAACAAAGACAAATGGTTATATAGTACATAAGGAGTGCTTTCTGTTGATTCATAATTAGTTTGGTCTTAGTTGTCCTCCTAATAACATCCTTTTGCTGGATTGAAATTTTAAAATTCAAGGTACTATTTACAATATTCAATCTCTTACTTTTTTTCTTTATGGCCTCGTTTGTTTGCATCTTTTATAGAGATGGGATTGAGAGTTCAAGTTGGAGTGTGCTGGGGTTATCATTAATATTAATCTAGTGGTCAAAAGGAAAATTTGGTCTTACGTTGGATTAATGTGTACAGTACTAAATATTACTACTATTTTATCCATTGACTAAAGTTGTACAGCTTTTAGAACTAAACAAATAGTCTCATCTTAATTGCTTTACGTTTGATCTTATTTTCTTAAACTTCGAGTTTATGTCATAACAAACAGATAAAATGCAATGATCCGTTTGCAGAAAGATCAAAAAATTAGATAGTATATTTGCAGTGCTGTATTATGATGATAAATAGTTATGGCAGTGTCTTTTACAAAAATTCTGTTTCTTGCTTTTGTACTCTTATCTTATAATTTTATCTCTAAATCTCTTCAGAGCGGCACACTTTTGTTCCTTCAATGGACAAAACACTTACCAGAAATTCTATTGTGGCACTTATCAGATATATGCGAAAAGTGGTGATGTAAGCATCTGCCAAGAAACCTCCAAGAAGAGCTAGTAGGAAAGATGTGCCCATGAAGTTGGTAACCATATTGGCAGCATTTGACGGAGAATAATGCACCAAATTTGTAAAATACAGTACAAGGTTGCTCGCTGTTGCCAGGTATGCTAGGTTCTCAAGTACCTCCACAACTAAAGTTGAACCAAAAAAGGAGTGAAGCAGGAGTAAATAGATTCATAAACTATGGGAAAGACACTATAAAATTATGTATTCTTTAGCCTAGTTGGTTTTGAAGTATCCATCTTTTACTGTTCAAGCGAGTGCATCCTAGCTGTGGTAGATTAGTTGTCACAGCTTCCTTTACTGTAATCCAAATATTGAAGAAGGATATTAGTCTTCGAGTATCATGTTGAATGTGTATAATGTACCTTGTTTAAGATTAGTTGAGGGAATTAAGTTTAAAGGTGTTTGACACAGTTAACATGTGTAAATTGGAAGAGTTTTAGTATACTGAACATATAATTAAAACACTAACCTAGGACAAATGAGGCAGCCATCAAACCACCATGGCGGCCTTTTACAGCTGGCTTATTCCTCCAATTCACATAACCATCCCACATATTCATTTCTTGTGCCTCAGCCTATACAATAAAGAGGAAATAATGTAAATTTAAACAGTAAATTCTGATTATGTGGAGAAGAATAAGTGTGAGAAGATACATAGGAGCACTACCATTTATTTTCTCGATGGTGTTATTAGGTGATCTTTTTTGTAGTAATCTTAATAAGAACAGTTTTTAGTTGACGATGAACTTTATGTTGCAGTCTATTTATACACTGAGAAGATATTAAGCTCACACTTCTGTGGAAGGATCTAGAGCACAAGGAAGTGACTACAACAATCACTTGTACTGTTCATCAATAGGTCTGCTTGGGCACCCAACAGAGTACGTACGGTGTTTGGCATTTTAAGAAGGAAGAGTAACTTGTATTATGTGCTATTGTTTTATTTCTCATGATTTATTTGGTCAATATCAAATACTTGCATTATTTAAACAAAAAGTTACTCATTAGAATTCTAGTGTTAATGGTAGTTATTAAGCTCCATTATCTAATCACGGGTTTTGTAAATGTGGCGATTGCTGATGTGTAATGCAATATCAGTAAGTGGTAGACACCATTTTTTTGTTTACAGAAACGAAGTGGTGGACACAGGACACCATAAGAACTAAGAAGAGATCAAAGTTCCATGCTAGTGCACTTGATCATTAAAAGAGTTCATGATGGCGGGGTATTTACCAGAGTGGCTGCAATCATTTTTTGTTTACAGTGGTTATATAGTACTTTTTAGCTTGTTAGATTATATGTTGGTTATTTCTGTTATGCTTCCATTGGTTAATATCCGCATTAACATTTTTTTTACAGCATTTTGAGTCTTTTCCGTTTACTGTGGTCATCAGAAGAATCATTGTCGAATTGTGTTGGTTACATTATATATGGTTTTAGCCCCACATCTCTTTTTAATTTGAAATTAACTAAGGTTTCGTCCATTGGCCCAGTCTTACGTTATATTTGTTCTTTGCATGTTATCACAGATCTTTAAACCAGGATGTAAAGGGTCGTTATCAATTTTACTTGCTGTAAGGAATTTCTTTTTTCTCTGTAATTTTTCAAATGGTCAAAAATTTCAACCAAGGTCATTGTTGGCTCGTAATCTGAGGAATTGGTAGACTAGGAGTTTCCAAACTGTAGGACCCAAGTCGTTGTTCTGGATATTTCTCATCAAATAACCATTAAAATATGGCTTATCATTAAATCATTACAATCAATTGGTGGTGAGGCAGGAATTTAATGTTGAAAATTTGTATAATTTGGATCAATGAAACCCAACACTTGCCACCTGTTTTCGCAAACTTATGTGTTAGTGTAACTATTAGATTTTCTTTGTAAAAAACTTATGTGTTGGAGTAATGACTAATGATTAGAACAATTATTTACTTGTTGATAAGCAAATTTCATTCTCTAGACCCCATGTTTATCTCTGGTTCAAGTAACCTGCAATGTCAATTGAGTTCTGTACTCTGACAATAAATTCTTAATTTATGGTGAATAATAAAGTTTAATCAATGAAACGTCATGGTATTACGCTCACACTTTTTTACCTTTATCTCTAGCTATACACAAGGTTAGTAACGACTTCTATTGGAGTGTGTTTTTTTCTGATTGAAGCAGATCGACGTTGAACCTTTTTTTGCCTTCTTAGTGGAACCTTATCTTGGCTATAGTTTCCGTGTACGGATATTTATTGCAATATATGGCAGTTTTAGCCTTTTAGGGCATCGAAGGAATCTTCTGAAAATGCCTCTTTCACTTGTTTTTACTGTCAAAACTTATAGCATATTTTGTGTTCAAAACAATTACGTCTGCGAGTTGATAGCTTGATATTTGTATGAAGTTTGTGCAGACTGCAAAAAGGCCAGCTTTACGTGAATGTGTATGACCAATGTAAGTTCAAATGTTAATTATTCTTATTACGTTGTCCACTGACCTGAAATTCTAGTGTTGAGTCACAAGACTAGTTCTCCTTAATCATATGCATCTCCTATTATCTGATACCTAAACTCTATGCAGATTAACAATCGGTAAACAAATAGTGGTAGTATCACTAGGAACTTCTCCTTTCACTATCGTAACTCTCTGGCAATTTTAAGGACACTTACCAATCGTTCATTGGCCCTAGTCATGTGTTGATTTGTCCTTCCCATGTTGGCATAGAGCATTCAGGAAGCATTTATAGGGTCATTATCAGTTTCTTAACCGAGCCATGAGGCAAAAAAACTCCTTTTGTGTTGCTCAGATTTGTGGACCAAATTTAAACCTTGGAGTTGTTGGTTCATAAACAAAGGAACGGGTAATAGGAGTTTCTTCAATATAGCAGTATCTCCTTATTATAACCAAGATAGTGGCTTATCAGACAAAACTAAAATAATTATGCACTTTTTATGTGCTTATTTTAAAAATAAAAAAAAGACAAAACTGAAATACATCAGTAGACAGATATCGAAGTTGTGTACTAGTAGTATAGTACTACTTATCAATTATCATGTTGGAGTAATAAATAGATTAATGTTTTTGTTTCCGTTTTGAAAATAATTTTGTTTAGATTACTACTGTTTTACTTTCAACCTCTGATGAAGAAATACACTACCTTTGAGTCATTTTCTCATTCTCAAGTTTTTGTCACCACCAAAAGTTCTGGAATTTTATAAAATATAAATGTCAACAAGGTTGGATAAAAGTTTTTTGTCACTGCCCATCGTTACCTTCCACTTTTAGTCCTAAGTAAGTTAATGACTGATACTCGGTGTTCTCTTTCGTGTTTGAGAACACTCTTTTTGCCTTTCAAGTGTGGAACCCTACTTTAGAAGTTTTTTTTTTTTCCAAATTTAAACATGCCTTGCAATAGACGGCATTATATGGGGACTCAAGAAAATCTTCAGCAAATACCTCTCTTTGTCAATTACTTTCCTGTCGAAGTTTGTGGCATATTCAGTGGTCGAGAATAATTGTTCGGCAGGATGATGACTTGATATTGGCATGCAAATTTCAGAAAAGGGTGATTATCTGAAATTGTAGCACTATGTTACTTCGTGGTCCTGGTTTTATTTTCATGCTTCGGGTTCCACCTATTAAAGTTTGTTTGGTCCCAGTATATTATTGTCCTTTCTTAAAAAGTTCTTGATGTCTCCAGAGAATAAGGTAAAAGGTTTTTATTTCGGTAATTAAGACTAAAAAAGGTAAAAGCTATGGTGAAATACGCTGTATAACTGTGGAAAACACAAGATCTTTGTAGTTTGTATCCATTTACATCTATGGAGGATTGAGCCATAGCGGTTGTATTGCATTTGCACATTTAGGAAACAACATGGTGCATATTCTTTTGGCATTTCAAAAACACCCTTGTTTACAAGTCATATGATCATATTGTAACTTCACTCGCTCTTATATGTTTACTACTCCGAGTATGTTCCATTTTCACTTGTAAGTCTTACTTGAATTGTGTCGATTTGTGCCTCTTATCCTGTCTTTTTCTTTATATGGAACGATAACCCGGAGAAAGTTGACGAGGTATTCAGATTTCGGTTAAAACGTTGCAACTTCATCAACCTTTTTGGTATAGAAGGCTATCTTGTTAGTTTACAGTAATTCGTATGTAGTTCTCTTTAAATCAGTGTTTTAAAAAAGCTAAATCTTAGCTAAATCGTTTTTGTAAGAGATATGCTAAAATCGTAAAAAGGGTAAGCTTTTAGCGGCCTAAAAAACGGAAAAACGAGCTATTTAAGCTTTTTATCGGGTTTTGAATCGAGCTTTTTCACTATGAAGCGCATTTTTTAAAACAGGGCTTTAAATTGGTGGTTTCTGCTTTCTCTCAACGGAATAATGCCAACAGAATGATTGTTTTAAATAAACCGGTGACAGTTGATGAAGGGTTAGATAACTACATAAATGAAGATCAAGTTCCATTGAGCAAAAAAAGAAAGCAAAAGTATTACAGAGATGGTAAATGTCTGTATTGTTCACGGAATATTACTTTCAAGAGAGTGATTGCTCTCCAATGATATTATTTGAGGCACTATAGTTAATCCCTCCATTCTAAACAAATGTCTATTACGAAAATACATGCAACTTTGACCATTAAATTTTTCATATCAAAATTTCCGAAATGAAAAAATTGAAAATTACATCCTATAGTTCTAATCATGAACTACGTGATTAACTTTTGAAAGTAATTTTTTCGGCAATCTAGATATAAAAAAATTGTCCGTTAAAGTTACACGTATTTTCGTAAAAGACATTTGTTTATGGATGGATGGAGTATAAATTGGTAGATACAACCAGTCACTTCTCTTTACATAAATCTCTACATGTGTATAATTAACTCATCAGCTAACATATTCAATATAAGTTGAGGGCTTGCTCATCAAATTTGTAATCGCTATCATAGAAGCAGCGACTAATCAAAATTTGAAGTTCTCCTTCAAGTAAGACACCACCTCTTGCTGAAAAGATATAAATATTGAGTTCTAATCAAACAAAATAGCGATGCATGATTTTAGGTCTCATCATAATTTGAAATTAATTAAAAGCGAATGCTAAGTCGAGAGAAAAAGGCCTTACGATCAAACAGAGGATTACGCAGCCAGCAGCGCCAGGGAAGAAAGCATACCAATAGTTGAGGTGGTGTAACTTCAATCCATCAACAAATAGTAACGGCAAACTTGCAGCTACAAATAATTTATTCAAAATTTATGCCACGATAACGCGAGAATAAGATAAATGAGGCTCCCACAAATGAATGTAGGAAAAAACTACACTTCCAAACTATAAAACTAAATTTGTTTAGACTTTACACATAGTCTACCAGGTGATCGTTAGACTTGTGAAAAATTGTATATTTCAGGGAAAATTGGTATTTTTCTTTTGGTTGATGAATCAGAAATTCAGAATTACTAACCAGGTGGATGAATTGAACGAGTGTAAATCATGAACGCGATAGCTGCGGATAGACCTGCACTTCGAGCAAGCCAACCAGGCCCAAACAAAGCAAAAGCTAAAGCGCCCAATGCTGCACAACCGATTTGAGCCATAAACATATTATACTTCTGCAAAATTGCCACAAAAAGAACCAATGTGTAATTCAGAATATTGTTTTCTCAAGGTAACTAAATCAATCTTGGATAATCTGTTCTCAATAGTTATCCGTAAATTGCTATATATATATCATTGTTTTAAAAAGCGCGCTATAATTCGCGAAATAGTGTTTTTCTTATGATAAACGGCTAAATTCGCGAAATAGGGACTAATAAAGCAAATAGCGGGTGCAGCCCAATTTTTTTAATTTTTTTTGCAGTTAAAATTTTAATAAAATTTTTGGAGTCTAAAGGTAATCGAATCTCAAACCTCTCACAAACAAAATAAATGCTCTACCATGTCAACTACAATCACTTTGTAATTATTAATTACAAATTTTTATATATATTTAGTTAATTTTGATTAGATGTTCTGAATTTAGTGCTATATTTATATATATTTAGGTAAAAAAAAAGTACACCGCAAAACGATATGTATCAACGCTATTTGCGTTTTTCGCATTTCTCTCAAAAAAACGCTACGCTAGCGATAACGCTATTTAAAACATTGATATATATGAGAGGAGATACCCGAGCAGAAGGGGAAGAAGGGGCAGTGAAGAGAACAGCACAAACAGCCCCAAATGGTGCGATTGTCATCGAAACACCTTTTGGCGTTAACATCTGATCTACTCTCCCCATCAATGCCATTGCGGCAAATGCCCCTAATTTCACAAATGGTAAAATTCATACATCAAAATAGAGCGGCATATCCGTGTAGGTCAACATCAGCACAAAGGTGACCTAATTTGGGAGAATATTTCCACCAATATTGGTCTTCTTAGGTTGTAGCTTTTAATCTCAGCTTATTTACTCTTTCCTGTTTATAAGTTACTGCCATAATTTGATTTCTCCGCTTGAAACAATTTGTAGAAGTTAAAGACTAAAGGAGCTCAAGTTTTTTTCAGCTCAAAAGGGCAGTTTATTCGAACAAAACTTGCAGCCAAATAAGCCCATGTTCTAGATTCATAAGTATTCTGTATTCATTCATAAAAACACAATGAAATGCTCTCTGACTAACCAGCAGCAGGCCAAATGACATCGCTGAGCGAAGGAGCTTTCGACCCTTTCTCAGGTTTCCACTCATCCCAACTCAAGGGTGAAACCGACGACGCTGAAAAGATAAACCTTGAACCTAAACCATTTTTCCTTGGAATTCTTTCATTAAAACTAGAAGATTTCAAGATAGCAGAATGGTTCTTGAGACTATGCAATGAAATTCCTGAATAAAAACAGCTGGTGACATATAATGATGATTGTAACAACTTTGGTGATATTGTGAGATTTAATGAATGTATTTGCATAGCCATCTCTGAGTTCGTTGGCTTGATGCTTATTCAGTTTTCTTAATGAAAATAAGCAATACATCATCACAAGTCTTGTATAGTGCAATTTTATCGGGTTTTAAACGTGTAACTAAATTGGTAAAATAAATAATTTTAAATTTTTTCTGTATAGTTTAAATGTTAAACTATATTATGTATTTTTTAAAAAAAATTGGCAATTTAGATACGACTTACTAATAAATATATATACATAATAAGCATATGTAAGTTGCATTATTCATTATTATATACTCATCCCGTTTTTATTTAATTATTCATTACGAAATTATGTGTAATTTTAATCGATCAAAAAATTATATCAAAATTATCGGAATAAAAATTTTCAAAAGTTGATCATATAGTTCAAATATTAAATTTTATGATTAGATTTAAAAAAAAAATCATTTCGATAATTTTAATACGAATTATAAACCGATTAAAATTACATATAATGTCGTAATGAATAATTAAATGTAACTAAAGTATGTATTTTATTTTATTTTGAAAGGTCATTATTATATATGCTATGATCTTAGGAAAGGTTGAAAGAGTAGAACAACAATAAGCTTTTGGTGGGATTGAAAGGTCATTTGGCTTACTTTGTGACCCCACTTGGCCACACTTGTGCACAAGCTATCGAATGGTTATGTTCTAGGATAAAAGTCTATATTTCATCATTAACTAATACTAATACTAATACTAATACTATAAATTAATGTTACTATCTAAGAATATTCCCTATAGAATATTCCCTCCCTTACAATTTAGTGGATTTTTTTTTTTTTTTTATGTACTGATTTTTATTGGGAAGTTTTTATTAAATAGAAATCAATTTTTTTTTGTTAGCTTTTATCATTTTTTCAATGTAACATACGAGAGTGTAAAAAAATAAATAATTATAAAAAAGTCAATTTAAATAAAAATCAACACAATTATTATGTTCACTTATTTTTACTATTTATCATGGTGCCCCAATAAAATGGTAGCCAATTACATTGGAAATGGACCACAATTCACACATCATGTACTTCAAGTAAATTGGTATTAATTCGTTATTATTTAATTATTCATTATGAAACTACATGCAATTTTGATCGATTTATAACTTCTATCAAAATTTAACATTTGAACTACATAATCAATTTTTGAAATTTTTTATTCAAACAATTATGATACAAGTTATTGATCGGTTAAAATTACATGTAGTTTGTTAGTGAACATTAAATATTGAGAGAGAGAGAGTAACTATCAATTGTCTTTTTTCACCCATATTTGAACAGTAAATTGGTACTGATCAATACCAATAACCTGCTTTATACATATTTTTTTTGCAATAGATACATGTAAAAAAGTTATCGTGAATTTCTCCAATTATATTTATGAAAATAAAATTCTATTGCAGTGGAGAGATTGTTGATTACCAAAATTGATGCAACGAGATATCTATAAATAAAATACGATTACACACAAAAATATTTGTTGGATTAGCAAAAATATATGGCTTGATTGTTGAATAATGATCTCATATGTATCTTTAGTATATGAAATAATCTTAATATATAAAGATTTGAACATAAGTCCTACGCCTCTAAATTGAATATCTTTTGGTGGTGTAGAGTGTCTTTGTTAGTTTTTTTTGCATATCTTTTGTTTTATATTGTACTTCAGTAAAATTATTTGAAGCTTGAAATTAATTTTTTGTTTTCTTTATTAGACTTTTTATCTACTTGTGAAATAATATTTTTAAGGAAAAAAATGTCTTCTATCCATTTTAAATTTGATGTGGAATTTAAAAATATCTATTTTAGATAGTCAGCGGGAAAGAAAATTTTGTTTAACAATTTTGTATTTTGGATAAACAGTTGTGCTGAAATGTATGATAGAGAATCTGTATTATATATACGAAATAGATTATGCTGTAAAATAGAAAATCAATATACATAAGCAGGTGTGAATGCTCTAAATATAGAATAAATATTGAAAGAACAAAGCAGTCGTAATGAAAATAATCAGAAAACAAATAATGTGAAATAAATGCTAGTAATAGGTAAAAGTTCAAACTAAAACTGAAATATTTATTAATGCCAACACTTGATGGATTAAAAAATTATAGATCATTGCACTGAAAATGCAAAGTTGCATGATGGATGCTAGCAACTTGACATATTTAAGTGTCTAGAGGGTTTAACAAATCGGTTAAATATCTTACCGTTTTTATCAGAGAGTACGTTTTTATAAATTTGGCCTGACCTGTGATCGTTAATTGACTCTGATTTATCGTAACTTTTATTTATAAATATATTTTTTTTTTAAAAAAACTTAGACAGCTTTCACACCTGACAAAGGTCAACTTGAACGCCTCATATGCTTATTAACATAATTTCCAATCAACTCAATAAAAGACCAAGAAATGAGACCATTAGCAACATGTTGACTTTAGGGTCAGAAAAATTCCCGAAATCCCGACCCGATCCGACATCGGATCCGGTCTCGATCTGATTTTTTTTCCGTCCCGATATGAAAGATCGGATTTTCGTGCCGTCCCGAAGTAATTCGGATCGGGATTGAATTTTTATTTCCAATCCCGATGGATTTCCCGACCCGACCCGATAGAATTAATATACATTAAAAAATATATTTTTTTTAAAAAAATCTTATTATGAATAGTATCAGTTTATATTTATTAAAAAAAAAACTTACTCTCACATCTACTCTATTTACTAAATAACACATTTTTATTTTCGTATGTGTTTATTGTTGCATATATTGTGTATCCCATCTTAATCTTAAATAAATAAAATTATAACATTTGTTTGCTGATTTTAGTTTGAATAATTTTATTATTTATTTTTTCTTAAAAATAATTATAATTAGTTGTATTGTTTGATAATCAATCTTATAAACGAATACAATATCAACGTAGTATTGTCTCGGTTTTTGTTTTTGCTGATAGTTGTCCTGTTTGAATAATTTAGTTTGAATAATTATAATTTAGTTGTCCTGTTTCCTGATAGTTATGTTGTGACTTTTTAACAATTTTTTTAGGAGTGTGAAGTATCGGGAAATCCCGTCCCGACCTTTCGGGATCCCGAAGTATCGGAAATCCATATTATCGGGATCCGACCATTTTCGGGTCGGGATCAGTATTTTTAAATGACATCCGAAAACTATCGGATCGGGACACAAGTTTAACTTTTTCAGATCGGGTCACGTCCCGATTCCACCCCTAGTTGACTTCCATGTTTAGAAACCATATTTTTAGACTTTAAAAGCTAAAAAAAATCTGAATATTTATTTATTTATTTACGGTGGAATTTTAAAACTAATATTTTAAAAATAAATTTGCCAAAAAAAAATATGTGAACCTATATAAACCCTAAATAATCTAATTTACTCTCTCCATTTTTAATTAATTGTCCTCTCGATATGATTTACTTTTGAAACTTTTGATTTCGATAATTTTCAGCGGACAAATAATTTGTAACGGAGGGAGTATACTCTCTTGTCAAATCATACCGAACACTCTCTCCCTCTCTAGACCATCTCCGCCGTGTCTTGCCGGTCCGTCGACGTCGTCGCAGTCGATAAAAAACTGTATGTCTTCTCATCCGTCATCGTATAATAGACAATTAAGTTAACAAATATGATTGATTTGATTAGCTGTTATAAGATTTGAATTTTCTATCGTTCGTGGCTTGTTTAATAAGCTTGCTCTTTATGTCATTAAAGATCTGTATTAATAATCTCATCAGTAAGCTATACACACGTTTTGCTGTCACTTTAATTGTTAAGCATGGATACTATTAGCTTGTTTTATACAAACCCGTGTGTATGTTGTTTATGCTGATGTGCATAATTAGGGATGTCAATTGGGTTGAATCCGACTCGTTTTCCAACCCGGTTTTTTTTAATAAAAAAATTGTTCGTTTTCATTATTTAAGATGAGAAAAATATATAAACTAAAAAAAGTATAAAGAGAAGAATACGTTAAAAACCAGTATTATATTAACATTAATAATCTGGATTAGAACTTGCTATAATTTTGATTTGTATAGTATTGAATGCTAATTTGATTACCAATCCATATTACTAATAATTTGGTCTATTATTATAAGTAATGTGACAACTTGTTTATTTGCCATCCATGTACGTAAGGATACCTTTTCTAGTTTATAAAGAACAAGGGGTGTTTGGCTAGACTGCTATTTAGCTTATAAGGAAGCTTATAGTCCGAGGTCTACATAATTTGTTTTTAGCCTTTTAAGTCGTGTTTGGCCTTAGGATATTTAGCTTATTGTTAAAAAAACAAGTGGTGTTTGGCTAGGTAAACTTTTATCTTCTAAAAGCAAGTTTCCTAGGTTAAAAAGCAAGTGAGGCATCTATTTGTTGCTATTCTCTTGTTTTTCTATATATTAGGATTGTGTACTTTTGTTAAGTGATTATATAGATCCGTAAGCTCAAATTGGTGAGAGCGTTTGCATCTAAATCGAGGTTCAAGAGGCTGACGGTTCAACTCCACCCGGATTTGAAACTTTTTTTACTTTAAAGTGTGTGTACTTTACTGTGAACTATATGCAGTTTAAGCTGAACTAATATTTATAAATTTGAACCCTTAATAGCGAGTTTTAGCTTCTGATTCAAACACGGATCCGTTAATAAATTTTACATGACATCCCTTTAAGAAAAGAGGTTTTTGCATCTCTAATAATACCAGTAATACCACTGACCTTTTTTGAAACTTTGTAACGGTCATCAATATTCTGTTATAACCAGAAGAAGGATTGATACAATTCACTAACTTTATAGTTTTGCAAACTTTAATTGTTTTTCACAAGAACTAGATAAAGAGTAATAGATTATTGCACAGTATATTCACTAATTCAGTAATTAGAAGACATTCTTATTATTGAGGCCTAGTTTGTTATAGATAATATCATTTCGCGAAACATCAAAATAATAATAAGCCGAGTTTATAAACTCTGCCCACCTAAAGCCTAGGCAACATATCCACCGTCGACAAGAAGATTATGCCCGGTGATAAAACTCGACTCATTGGAAGCCAAGAACAACACAGCTTCCGCCACTTGGTTAGCTTTCAATACAGTTCCTTTGAGGGCAGTCATCGGCTCAAGCTCAAGCTCCACCTCTTCGGCATTTCTCTTAAGGTGATTTAGAGTCATTGGTGTAGCCAGCATAGCAGGCGAAACAGCGTTTACCCTGATCCCGTGTTCACCTAGCTGTTGGGCCGCTGCTTTTATGAGGCTTACTACTGCGCTTTTTGACATTCCGTAATCCGTGCAAAACTTCATCCGGCTGCTTGCAGCTACGCTTGCTGTGCATATAATGTTTCCTCTCGTGTTCCGGCTCACCATCTCACGTGCTGCGTGCTTCACGCAAGCTGCCATGCCCTATTTAGGATAAAAGTACAAATGTGGAGAAAATTAAAGCTAGTGTAACAAGAAAAACTTGGTTAATTTACTAAAGTAAAAAGATTGAACATGCAGTTTATCATAAGGTTTGTAAATATACACGAAGTACTAAACTCAGTGATTGATCAATAATACGTGAAAAGGACAATGACACAGCATCTACAGGCAAAAAATATCTAGTGCATAAAACAATAAATGTATTTTTCACGTCTATGTTGATATCACCACTTTAGCATATAATATAAGTTTTAACTTTTTATATTGGTGTTGATAGTTGACAGATGCATACATAAGATTAAAGATTTAACGTGACATTTAATAATTGAAACTTGAAAAAGATCTTTCCTAATTTTTTTTAATGATTATTACCGTAAAACATGTCGTTTATAAATGATCGTGGTCCGAAAAGACGGACAGGTCTAAAGAAGTTGTTGATTAACAATTTAAAGGAGATGGACTCATAGTAGATGAAGGTTTACCCTGACGTTGATTGAAAAGACGTGATCAAACTCAGAGAAGTCGAGGTCAAGAATTTTTTGCCATGAGGGGCTGATTACTCCCGCGTTGCTGAACATGATATCTAGTTGTCCATAAATCTGTACCGTCGATTCCACCATGGATCTCACCTATATATAGAAGAAATGTGGTCATGATCGATATAAGCAAAACAACAACAGCAGCAAAACCAACTTTTTCACCATGTGTTACATTTTCAACTTCAATTTTTCGACCAAAAAAGTAGTTCTTATTCTATAAGTGCTAACCTGATCCTCATCTCTCACATCACAGTGGATGTAGGTGCACCGATCCGAGCCGATGGATGCAGCAACAGCCTGGCCTAAGTCGTCTTGGATGTCAGCAATAACGATGCCACGTGTGCCGTGAGTGGCAAAAAGGCGAACAGTGGCTTCCCCTATGCCGCTAGCACCACCGGTAATTATGGCCACTTTGCCTTCCAGCTTGGGTAAGAAAGTGTATGACATGTTTCTCACTCGAAGTATTATGCTAGTTGAAAAATATAGGAGCAAGACTGTTTTGTAAGCATTTGTTGGTCTAGTTAATTAATTATCCACGTAATTTATATCTCATTTGTGGAGTGTGCATCACGTTGGAAGAAAATTCAAGTCCATGATGGTTGAGTATTCTGACCAGCACTTGTGATATTTTGTGGAATTTTCTTGGAATGTGTTGAAAAATTAGCAAAAAGTGTGTATATTTTGTTTTGCAATGACCTAAAAGGTGTCCTTTTGACTTATTTGAATTAATTAGTAGTATTAACCATCAACAATCTAGAATGATGATTTAAGTGGATGTTTAGCCGATAACTTACTTTTTAAGCTTTTTGATCATGATTGATTGGCTTGTAAGTTTTTTTGGCTTTTAAAAAGCTAGCTTTCTGGTACAAAAACGCAAAAGCGGAGATACAAGGAATTTACGAATTTTTATAACTTTATAACACATTAAATTCTCCAAAAATAAAAAACTTTATAATATAGTGTGTTTATATGTTCACAACCCTGTATATATTTAATATAATATATACTCCATAGCAATGGAGACCGGTAAAACAATATAGAAACCAAACTGAAACTTGGTAACTTTCAAACAAAATAGCCGACATCGATCATATTCTTATTATTGAGGTCTAGTTTGTTATAGATTATTATTTACATAAACAATAAAATGTAAACGTGCGAGTTTACAAACTCTGCCTACACGATATATAAAGCCTAACCAACATATCCACCGTCCACAAGAAAATCATGCCCGGTGATAAAGCCCGACTCATTGGAAGCCAAGAACAACACTGCTTCCGCCACTTGGCTAACTTTCAATACAGTCCCTTTAAGGGCGGTCATTGGCTCAAGCTCAAGCTCCACCTGTTGGACACTTTTCTTAAAGTAATTTATAGACATTGGTGTCGCCACCGTAGCAGGCGAAACCACGTTTACCCTGATCCCGTGCTCACCTAGCTGCTGGGCTGCTGCTTTTACGAGACTTACAACTGCACTTTTTGACATTCCGTAATCTGTGCAAAACTTCATCTGTTTGCTTGCAGCCACACTTGCTGTGCATATAATGCTTCCTCTTGTGTTCCGACTCACCATCTCACGTGCTGCGTCCTTCACGCAAGCTGCCATGCCCTATTTACGGTAAAAGTGCGTATGTAGAGAAATTTAAAGTTAGTGTAACAAGAAAAACTTGGTTTACTAACGTAAAAAGGTCGAACATAGAGTTTTTTATTAGGGTCAATAAATATACTGAAAGTACTAAACTGAGTGATTCAATAATACGTGAAAGGAACAAAGTACAGTATCCACAGGTAAAAAGTATCTAATGCACAAAATATATAGTAGGTATATATTTTTCACATCTATGTTGAAATCCCCACTTTAAAATATAAGTTTTAACTTCTTATATTGGTGTTAATACTTGAAAGATGCATACATTAGATTAATTTGTCGTGACATTTAATAATTAAAAATTGTAAAACCTTGTTTGTTTAATAGATAGAATAAACCATTAGTACTATTAATAAGTACAAACTATATGTACTATTAATATCACCTATGATATAACTAACGCCCCCTATTATAAATGTAATAATACAATACCCAATTTAATATCAATTGACAAATGATGTCCCAAACAAATTATTAAGCGGGTTCAACGGGATAATTAGTCATATACCACTTATAATAATCTAATAATGTAAACAAATATGGCCTTAAGATCTTTTCAATTTATGTTTTCAATCATGATTGTGTATTATGTACTTATTTACAAATAAAGGGAAAATTAACCTAAGTTACAATCTACTAGACTTATTTAGCAAAAACAAAGATTTTCAATCTTTCTTTCAATTTAGTCAATATTTTTATTTCAATTAGGTCAGTTCTACCAAAACTGAAAAAACAATACTATCAAATTCAACAAAAATAATATAGTAGTATCGGAAAATAATATAGCAGTATCGGATAATAATATAGTAGTATTGAAAAATAATATAGTAGCATCAAAAAATAATATAGTAAAAATAAATAATATAGTAATATTTTTAGTGAATTTGGCAGTATCTAGAAATATTGTAAAGTGTAAATACATATAGAATTTTTATTTACTAACATGCAATTTAGTACGGTAGAACCTCTCTATAAAACGTACTCTATATATATATAAATAAACTCTATATAGAAATAAAAAAAAAATCGGTCCCAACTCGGTTATAAATAGGAATAATCTTTCCATTGTACGTCATATTGCATAAATTTGTAACCCGCCTATAGAAAATTTACCTTTATATAGTGATAGATAAAATAAAGTTGTAAAATTATATATATATGTAATTTTTAAGATGGTATTCTATGCTTATACATTTAAAGAAATTATTAGATAAAATTTAGATGAATTTCCACCATTTTAAAAACATGTACTCGATTTTCAAATAATTATGTACTTTTTAAATAAATAAAAAACTTAAATTTGTGAGTTTATTATATTCATGATTTTCCACCTCTTGAATTCATGTGTTTACCTAGTTAAATAAAAATATCTAAATGATAGTTAGCTAAGCAATGTATACTGTATTATGCAAATTATATATTTAAATAATTTTTTTACTTTTTATATATGTTTCTTCACTTAAAAATAAGTTCTATATAGTAAAAATAAAATAAAAAAATATCGAGTGTATAACTGTAGAGAGGTTACATTAACATCCATGAAAAACAAAACAATCATTCATAGTCCCTTCTGTTTAACAGATTGTTGATTAACAATTTAAAGGAGCTGGACTCATATATTTAGTAGATGAAGGTTTACCCGGGCGGTGATCGAAAATACATGATCAAACTCAGAGAAGTCGAGGTCAAGAATTTTCTGCCATGAGGGGCCAATTACTCCCGCGTTGCTGAACATGATATCTAATCGTCCATAAATTTGTACCGTCGATTCCACCATAGATCTCACCTATATATAGAAGAAACTAGGTGGTCATGATATAACGAAAACAAGAACAACAAAAAATCAACTTTATTCGACCAAAGCAGTAGTTCTGGTTCTATAAGTACCGACCTGATCCTCGTCTCTCACATCACAGTGGATGTATGAGCACCGATCTGAGCCGATGGATGCAGCTACGGCTTGGCCTAAGTCGTCTTGGATGTCAGCAATAACAATGCCACGTGTGCCGTGAATTGCAAAAAGACGAGCAGTGGCTTCCCCTATGCCGCTAGCACCACCGGTAATTATGGCCACTTTGTCTTCCAGCTTGGGTGGGAAAGTGTTTAACATGTTTATCACTTGAAGTACTATTATGCAATGGTATATAGTTCAAAAATATAAGAGCAAGATTGTTTTGTGTGCATTTGCGTAACAACACTATTTATATCTCATTTGTGAAGTGTGCATCACGTGATGCTTAAGTATTAATTCTGACCAGCAACACTACAACAAACTTAACGTAAACGATATAGTTGCGGAGACAGTCAAATTTTATCTCTAAATATTAATTTTCGGTATAAAAATAATTTTTTAGATTCAAAAATAAATTCTTTATCCGTAAATGTAACTTTTAGACACATAATTTGAAAAAAAAATTGTTTTCAAAGACAATCACATATGAACATAAGAAGACGATCAAAATTTGTCTTCAAATAACGTAAACAACAAGCTTATTAAATAAGCCACGAACGATAGAATATTCAGATCTTATAACAGCTAATCAAATGAATCATATTTAACTTAATTGTCTATTATACGATGGAGAAGAATACATACAGTTTTCGAAAATTTTCGAAATGAAATTTTTTTAAACTAAATCATATAGTTCAATAATCCGGTGAAAATTGCACGTAATTTCGTAGAATACAATTAATTGGGAACGGATTGAGTAAATTAGATTATTTAGGGTTTATATAGCTTATGTTGATATATTTTTTTGTGCAAATTTATTTTTAAAATGTTAGTTTTAAAATTCCACCGTAAATAAGTAAATAAAAATTCAGATCTTTTTCTAGCTTTATAAGTATAAAAATATGGTTTTGAAATTTTAAAAGTTAAATAATTTAACTGTAAAAATACATAAATATCTAAAATCAAAATTCCAAAAATCAACTAAAAAAATCTGTTACCAAACATACCAAAGTATGTAAAAATAAAAAATGTGAAATAAAATGATCCAAATTATGATAGCAATGTTACCGCGATGTTACCGGAATAATGTGACTCATTGGTCATTTTTTGAATGATCAAGTGTAAAATTATTATGCCTCTTGTTTATGTTAAGCGGTTCAAACAATTTCTCGGGTATCTTCTTTAACACATGACGACACGTTCTTTTGCCGTCTTGGGACGACGACACGTTCTTTTACCGTCTTGGACAAATTCACGATAACTTTTTTACATGTATCTATTGCAAAAAAATAATGTGTGAAGCAGGTTATTGGTATTGATCGGTACCAATTTAATGTTTAAATATGGGTGAAAAAAGACAATTGATATTTAATTGTGTATTACGAAACTACGTGTAATTTTAATCGGTTAATAATTTGTATCAAAATTGTCGGAATAAAATTTTTCAAAAATTGATTATACAGTTCAAATGTTAAGTTTTGATAGAAATTATAAACCGATTAAAATTAC
Source organism: Primula vulgaris (assembly GCA_963920805.1). Lineage (NCBI taxonomy): Eukaryota > Viridiplantae > Streptophyta > Magnoliopsida > Ericales > Primulaceae > Primula > Primula vulgaris. The sequence goes on from OY987212.1 coordinate 48,612,733, forward strand.
ATGTAGTTTCATAATGGATAATTAAACGATAACGGAGCGACTAATATCAATTGACTTGAAGCATCTCACGTGTGGAATGTGGTCCATTTTCAACATAACTCAGTACCATTTTATTGGGACACCACGATATAGCAAAAATAAGTGAACATAATAATTGAGTTGATTTTTATTTAAATCCACTTTTTTATACTTATTTATTTTTTCACTCTCCTATGTTAGGTTGGAAAAATGATAAAAACCTAATGTAAAAAAAAAATTCTATTTAATAAAAATCAGTACATAAAAAAAAAAAAAGTTCCACTAAATTGGAAGGGAGGGAATATTCTTAGATGGTAACATTAATTTATACTATTAGTATTAGTTATATTGATGAAATATAGACTTTTATCCTAGAACATAACCATTCGATAGCTTGTGCACAAGTGTGGCCAAGTGGGGTCACAAAGTAAGCCAAATGACCTTTCAATCCCACCAAAAGCTTATTGTTGTTCTACTCTTTCAACCTTTCCTAAGATCATAGCATATATAATAATGAACTTTCAAAATAAAATAAAATACATACTTTAGTTACATTTAATTATTCATTACACATCGTATGTAATTTTAATCGGTTTATAACTCGTATTAAAATTATCGAAATGATTTTATTTTTATATCTAATCATAAAATTTAACATTTGAACTATATGATCAACTTTTGAAAATTTTTATTTCGATAATTTTGATATAAGTTTTTGACCGGTTAAAATTGTATATAATTTCGTAATGAACAATTAAATAAAAACGGGATGAGTATGTAATAATGAATAATGCAACTTACATATGCTTATTATGCATATATATGTATTTATTACTAACTCCCTACCACATTATAAGGATGTATAAAATCATATGTAATTTTGACTGGCAAATAAATCGTATCTAAATTGTTAATTTTTTTTAAAAAAATTCTATAATATAGTTTAACATTTGAACTATGTAGAAAAAATTTAAAATTTTTCATTTCAGCAATTTAGTTACATGTTGAAAACCGATACAGGACTTGTGATGATATATTGCTTATTTTTATCATCCCAGGAATAAGAAAACTGAATAAGAGATGGCTATGCAACTACATTCATTAAATCTCACAATATCACCAAAGTTGTTACAATCATCATTACATGTCACCAGCTGTTTTTATTCAGGAATTTCATTGCATAGTCTCAACAACCATTCTGCTATCTTGAAATCTTCTAGTTTTAATGAAAGAATTCCAAGGAAAAATGGTTTAGGTTCAAGGTTTATCTTTTCAGCGTCGTCGGTTTCACCCTTGAGTTGGGATGAGTGGAAACCTGAGAAAGGGTCGAAAGCTCCTTCGCTCAGCGATGTCATTTGGCCTGCTGGCAGGGGCGAAGCCAGCATGTGTAAATGGGGGTGCCAAAATACATGTACAAGTAACATATTTTTATGGGGGTGCCAAATCTACACCTAAAAAGAAATTGTACTAAAAAAAAATTGCGTCACTTGGGATTTCTAAAATTATGGGGGTGCCGTGGCACCCGATCGTCCTCACTTAACTTCCCCCTGCCTCTGCTGGTTAGTCAGAGAGCATTTCATTGTGTTTTTATGAATGAATACAGAGTACTTATGAAATGGGCTTATTTGGCTGCAAGTTTTGTTCGAATAAACTGCCCTTTTGAGCTGAAAAAAACTTGAGCTCCTTTACTCTTTAACTTCTACATAATTGTTTCAAGCGGAGAAATCAAATTATGGCAGTAACTTATAAACAGGAAAGAGTAAATAAGCTGAGATTAAAAGCTACAACCTAAGAAGACCAATATTGGTGGAAATATTCTCCCAAATTAGGTCACCTTTGTGCTGATGTTGACCTACACGGATATGCCGCTCTATTTTGATGTATGAATTTTACCATTTGTGAAATTAGGGGCATTTGCCGCAATGGCATTGATGGGGAGAGTAGATCAGATGTTAGCGCCAAAAGGTGTTTCGATGACAATCGCACCATTTGGGGCTGTTTGTGCTGTTCTCTTCACTGCCCCTTCTTCCCCTTCTGCTCGGGTATTTCCTCTCATATATATCAATGTTTTAAATAGCGTTATCGCTAGCTAAGCGTTTTTTTGAGAGAAACGCTAAAAGCGCAAATAGCGTTGGTACATATCGCTTTGCGGTGTACCTTTTTTTTACCTAAATATATATAAATATAACACTAAATTCAGAACATCTAATCAAAATTAACTAAATATATATAAAAATGTGTAATTAATAATTACAAAGTGATTGTACTTGACATGGTAGAGCACTTATTTTATTTGTGAGATGTTTGAGGTTCGATTCCCTTTAGGCTCCAAAAATTTTAGTAAAATTTTAACTGCAAAAAAAAATTAAAAAAATTGGGCTGCACCAGCTATTTGCTCTATTAGTCCCTATAACGCGAATTTAGCCGTTTATCATAAGAAAAACACTATTTCACGAATTATAGCGCAACATAGCGCGCTTTTTTAAACAATGATATATATATATAGCAATTTACGGATAAATATTGAGAACAGATTACCCAAGATTGATTTAGTTACCTTGAGAGAACAATATTCTGAATTACACATTGGTTCTTTTTGTGGTAATTTTGCAGAAGTATAATATGTTTATGGCTCAAATCGGCTGCGCAGCATTGGGCGCTTTAGCTTTTGCTTTGTTTGGGCCTGGTTGGCTTGCTCGAAGTGCATGTCTATCCGCAGCTATCGCGTTCATGATTTACACTCGTTCAATTCATCCACCTGGTTAGTAATTCTGAATTTCTGATTCATCAACCAAAAGAAAAATATCAATTTTCCCTGAAATATACAATTTTTGACAAGTCTAACGATCACCTGGTAGACTGTGTAAAGTCTAAACAAATTTAGTTTTATAGTTTGGAAGTGTAGTTTTTTCCTACATTCATTTGTGGGAGCCTCATTTATCTTATTCTCGCGTTATCGTGGCATAAATTTTGAATAAATTATTTATAGCTGCAAGTTTGCCGTTACTATTTGTTGATGGATTGAAGTTACACCACCTCAACTATTGGTATGCTTTCTTCCCTGGCGCTGCTGGCTGCGTAATCCTCTGTTTGATCGTAGCTAGGGTCATAATCCCCATTCCCTGATTAAAAAAGATAAAGTTTAGTTTTGGATTATAGTTTAAAACAAACCATATGTTTGTTCTTTTGTTGAATAATAGCTACGTATCAATCTAGCAAATTTGAGATCATTTAAGAAATGTAGTATCGAGCATGCTTACTTGATCTTAAAAGAGCTTTAACCACGATTTTCCTTCAATAAGCCTTAAAATTTGTAAAACCCCAAGTTAATTAAAAACCTCCCAAGTTATATTTTGTTGAAAGGAACACTGTTAAGTTGGCAATTAAACTCATCGATGCCAATTTCTCGAACGCTTCATTCCCTATAACGACACAAGAAACGTTATCAATAAACGAAAAATGCGACAAGTGAACTACATATTTCTCTTACAAAATATATATTTTATGTGTACAGTTATTTAATTATTGTGACTTACCCAAAACGTATGGAATGGCTTTTCATCCTCCTCTTTTCCTATGATTTGCTTTAGGTAAAGGAATTATGTTTTCTGTATCTCCATGTCACTGTATCTCTGTATTAGGTAGTAAAAATAAATTACTCCCATGTGTAACTCTATTTATATGGAGTGAAGATATCTACTAAAAAAATATACTCCCATGTGTAACTCTATTTATATGGAGTGAAGATATATACTAAAAAATATAAGTGACCGATTAAAACTCTTTGTAACAGAAACTGTTGAGAATATGAGAAAAATAAGCTTGCATAATTGACGTGAGTTGTTATTATAAAGAAAATTACCATTTCTTTGTTACTTGTAATTCATTAAACAAAAAATGCGCTATAAAGAGGGCGTGCCAATTTACATGATTTTTGACTTGTTATAATAGAGAAGTACCAACTTTAGTAACTTTCGTTGACAAATATTTAAGCAAATTAACTGCCTTATTTGGGGCAAATTTTGCGCATATATTCAACTTAATTCTTTCAGTTGTTTCAAGGCAGAGAACTCAAAGAACTTAAAGAATTTGCGCAACAACTGAAACAACAACAAATTTGGCATGAATTTAAGTTCTTTGAGTTCTCTGCCTTGAAACAATCGAAAGAATTGAGTTGAATATATGCGCAAAATTTGCCCCAAATAAGGCAGTTAATTTGCTTAAATATTTGTCAACGAAGGTTCCTAAAGTTGGTACTTCTATATTATAACAAGTCAAAAATCATGTAAATTGGCACGCCCTCTTTCTAGCGCATTTTTTGTTTAATAAATCTATCTTAAGTTACAATTAAGTAGGGATGGCTTCGGTACGATACCGACTTTTTTGACCATATACCAATACCGAACCGAACTTGTTTGGTTTGAAAAAAATTATACCATAACCGAACCGAAAAATTCGGTTACCGAAAGTTCGGTAACCGACTTTTTCAGTTCGGTACGGTTCGGTTTTCCGTTTTATACCGAAACATTATTATTATTAAAAAATAATTCTTGATAACATAAAATAGCAAAAAAGTTTGTAAAAATTAAAATGTGTACAACTATTCTTATATTTGCTACTTTAACGATTGTATTTGGCTTCGTAAATAGGAAAGTAAGTCGTGAGAAAAATTAAAATAAACTATAATACAATTTATTTGTAAGTTATAACTATGCGTAAATTTATATATATTTTATAATTTTAATGTTTGGTTCGGTTCGGTATTGTACCAAACATACGAAATGAATACCGAAACCGAACCGACTTTTAAAGTTCGGTTCGGTTGTACCGTACCGAAAAATCGGTATACCGAACTTTCGGTACCAATTTGTTTGGTTCGGTTCGAAAATCGGTCGGTTGGTATAAATCGGTACAAAAAGTCCACCCTACAATTAACAAATAAATGGTCATTTTTTTTATAATAACAACTCACGTCAATTATGCAAGCTTATTTTTCTCATATTCTCAACAGTTTCTGTTACAAAGAGTTTTAATCGGTCACCTATATTTTTTAGTATATATCTTCACTCCATATAAATAGAGTTACACATGGGAGTATATTTTTTAGTAGATATCTTCACTCCATATAAATAAATAGAGTTAGGAGTAATTTATTTTTACTAGCTAATACACAGATAACATGGAGATAGAGAAGAACATAATTCCTTTACCTAAAGCAAATCATAGGAAAAGAGGAGGATGGAAAGCCATTCCATACGTTTTGGGTAAGTCACAATAATTAAATAACTGTACACATAAAATATATATTTTGTAAGAGAAATATGTAGCTCACTTGTCGCATTTTTCGTTTATTGATAACGTTTCTTGTGTCGTTATAGGGAATGAAGCGTTTGAGAAATTGGCATCGATGAGTTTAATTGCCAACTTAACAGTGTTCCTGTCAACAAAATATAACTTGGGAGGTTTGTTTTTAATTAATGTGGTGAATATATGGGCCGGTACCTCAAATGTTTTAACAATCGTCGGCGCTTTTATTTCTGATGCATATCTCGGAAGATTCCTCACTATTTTATATGGCTCCATACTCTCCTTACTGGTACATATTTTTAGTTCGAGTTTTATTCACCATTCTCAATTTGAATATGTTAGGACCATCTAGAATTTCATAATACCTATTGTTTTAGTTGTTATAAAAGTACTAACTCTGATTTTGACAAACCTCATTTGAGAAAATGATGTTTACATAGAGCCAAATTAGTTCACTGCCAGAATGATTTGCAATTTATGAAAAATGTGTTATAATCCCGGATTAATCCGGCATTCAGTCTTAAATATCAGCACGAGATCCGTTTTTTTAATAAATCACAGAGGTCTTGTCTGACTGTCAATTTTGAGCAAATAAGCTTGTTTTTTCCTGGTTGACAAAAAGCCAAAATCATAGAGCTTAAAGCTTTTGTATTTTCATGCTAAAAATAATCAGAAAAGCTCTACTTATAAGGTAGTGAACTAAATACCGTGTAGGTTCTGAGCCAAAAAGAAAGTAAGTTGATACAACCAAACAAAACCGGAATGGTCTTGTTGGATTGCAACTCATGAGATCAAGTTTTTTTTTCTTCTGAAAATTGGACTCCGTTTGGTTGACATAAATTGGTCTAGTTTAGTTCCCTGAATAATCAAAATGGAGGGACCATATTTTTTTTTTCTAAACTTCTTATATCAAACATAATTGCCTAAAATCCGCAACCAAACAAGGCCGTAATAAGTTGTCACTTGACACATGACTCTGACACAAAACATCCCCGTTTTTTTATGGGAAAATTATGGGGTTTTACAAATTTGAAGGCTTATTGAACGAAAATCGTGGTTAAAGCTCTTTTAAGATCAAGTAAGGATGCTCGATACTACATTTCTTAAATGATGTCAAATTTGCTAGATTGATACGTAGCTATTATTCAACAAAAGAACAAACATATGGTTTGTTTTAAACTATAATCCAAAACTAAACTTTATCTTTTTTAATCAGGGAATGGGGATTATGACCCTAGCTGCTGGTATCCCACACTTGCGACCACCCCCATGCCACGGGCCATCAAATTGTCAACAACCCGAGAAATGGCAGTTAGGAATTTTATTCACCGGTCTGGGCCTCCTTGCTGCAGGGTCAGGGTGCCTCAGACCATGTAACGTTGCGTTCGGCGCAGACCAGTTTGATACGACAAGCAAAAAAGGACGAGCCCAGCTCCAACGATTCTTCAACTACTGGTACTTGTCCTTTACTATATCCTTGTTAATAGCCCTCACAGCTGTCGTCTATGTTCAGACCAGCATTAGCTGGTTCATCGGGTTCTTGATCCCTACCGCCTGCCTTGCCATATCAACCGTTATTTTTGTTATGGGACGGAAAGTATATATCATCAAGAAGCCTAAGGGAAGCGTGTTTGTTGATCTTGCAAAGGTGACAGTGGCGTCGTTTAAGAAGCGACATATTAAGGTGGGACATGAGGATGATGTGGCGTTGTTTGATCCTCCTTCGTTTAGTAAGGCAGAGTCTGAGGATAGTCCTAAAATGGCGCATACGGATCGGTTCAAGTGGCTTGACAAGGCTGCTATGATGGTGGACTCTAATGAAATCGATTCACAAGGTTTATTCTAAAACGCATTTATTTAAGTTTCAAATTGATAAATTATAGGGATGATATGTAAGATTTAGTATTGAAATTCTACAGTATAATGGAATGATGAAAGCTACATATAATGAATTGTAACCGCTATCGTTTCTAATTCCGAAACATATCTTATATAGTATAGCTTGGAACAAATTCGCCACCCTTTACAAATATAAGACAAAATCTGTTACTTTGTTTTGACTTTGTGTATAGAATGGTAGATGTAGTTTTTTCTGATTTAGTAATACCTTCCTTAACTTTGCGCTTGTTTGACTGCAGCCTTTAAGCAAAAAAGCTGTATACTTTTCTGCTGAAGATTAAAAACCAGATGTTCTTAACCAGCTTTTCCACATTATAAAATAAAAAAAGTTCAGCTTTCAAACAAGTAACCTTATATCAATCTTACTTTTAAGAAGAAGAAAAAAACAGACATAAAAAGCTGCAACGGACAAGTTCTCTATTTTTATTTATTTTTTCTAATGATTTTTTTTATACCTTACTAGGTGCACCGAGGAGCAATTGGCGGCTTTGTAGTGTGCAGCAAGTGGAACAACTTAAGTGCCTGGTCGGGATAGTTCCCGTTTGGTTCACTGGAATTGGTTGTTTCATAGCTATGGATCAACAAGACAGTTTTGGCATGCTCCAAGTAATGCAACTCAACACATCCCTAGGCACGCATTTCAAGATCCCTCCCGCTTGGATGACGGTCGTTGGTATGCTCTCCCTCGCGATATGTATAGTCATATACGAGCAAATATACGTTCCAATAATCTCAAAGAAATTAAAAAATGCTCCCCGACTCACAACAGCACAGAGAATCAGGATAGGGATTGTCTTGTCGATCCTCTGCATGTTGGCGTCGGGGATCACAGAGAGAGTACGCCGAGAGAGCGCTCTGAAAAATGGAACTTTCAGATCGCCTCTCAGTATTGCAGTGTTGATACCTCAGTATGTTTTGTCGGGTTTGGTCAGTGCTTTTGCTGGTGTGGCTTTCATGGAGTTTTTCACCATGCAGTTACCCGAGTCTATGAGGAGCATTTCCGGGTCAGTTTTCTTTTTGTGCATGTCGGTATCAAGTTACTTGAGCTCGTTGATCGCCAACATTATTCATGCTTTGACTGGGAAAAACGGGAAACAGCCATGGTTGGGTGGTCATGACCTTAACAAGAATAAGCTAGATTATTACTTCTACATTCTTGCGGCATATGGGGTGGTGAATTTTGTGTATTTTACGGTTTTTGCAAAACATTATGCTTTTAGTACAGATGTAGTAGATAATGACACGACAACAAATCCGGACTTGGAAAGTACTGGGGAGAGATCGATCGATTTAACAATAAAGAAAGATGGGGATTAACTTGACCGGGTTAGCGAGTAAGTGCAATAAAAATTGATGGCATTACGTCACGGAGATGAGAAGGGTTTGGTAGCTATAGGTTGAATAATAGAGTCGGACCAAAATAAGGTATTGATAGATGAGAAAAGGCCACGGAAACGAACTTGGGTCTAACTGATCCCTTGATTGGACGACTAATCAAAGTGGCGGACCTGAAACGAAATCTGAATCTCTTAGCAGAAATATGCTATTGAGGGTCTGGATTCATCTATATAGGCCACGATGAAAAGCAATGTTTTCTTCTTCTTTTTTTTTATAACTTTCGATGTATAAACGAATTTTATTTTGTCTTTTCAATTTGTAAGAGAAATAGATAGAAATGCATGAAGTTTAAACTCCGAGTCGCTTTACGCCTTCCTTACGTGTTGGGATTCGATTCCGAGTTTTAATTAGTTCACAGAAGAAAATTAAAATTAAATTAGCACCTCACTTCCAGAATACATCGTAATTATGCAAAACAAACTCTCCATAAAAGCTCATCAGCAAAATCACTACTAACTATTGGATTTTGGATTTTGGATTTGGATGCAAACTGAAATGCATCAAATTGAAAGCACTTTAGTTTGTGATCAAAAGTTATTGTTCAAATAAAATAATATATTTTGACTTTAACTAGCGTTGTATAACATAAATCTTTGACTTTACGTAGTTGCTTTAAATAGTAAATTATATTATCCTCATGTGACACCAGGTACTCTTTATTTTCATGGCAACTAAAAACTATATTTAAAAACTTAATCGGGTGTCATGACGGGTTAGATGGTCTAATTATAAATTAAATAAAAATATAATTTAAATATCGAAATAAAAATGATTTGTACACATAACTAGTCAAAATCAACGGGGTAAGGTTTTTTTGATGGGCATATCATTTATATTTACTAAATGCCCCTGCCATGTTCCTGATTACTGAATGTAAGAAAAAGGATATTCTACCGTAGTTTACTAGCTTTTTTTCCCCCCCCAATTATGCAATCTAGCTAATGATTTCGTTTATCTAGATCTATATATAACTCTACCTTAGAACTTAATTTCCAAAATCAGGTGGCACTTGATACAAGTTGTATTTGTAAGGTCTAATTGATGATACATATACTTTGCCATATGATATATCCTAATTAATCATGTCATCTGTTGCGTGTGCGGTGCGTAACGCAATAAAAATATAAAAAATATGTATAATTATGATATAATTAAATATGTGGATAATACAAAAAAAACATAATTTAAGATTTAAAAGAATTTTTGTTTGTTAAAGAGTGATAAATAGTTTTATAAGTTTTTAACTTTAATATTTTTATATGAGTATGATATTATTGTAATTAATATAAAGGTGTAGAGATATTTTTGAAAAAAAATGGTTAAATTGGACAGACTCGTTTGACTTGGGTTGGCTTATTATACTCGACCATTATAGCCAAAGCATTACTAAAATTGTGTAATTAATTTACTTAAATAAAGTATATGTTATTAATGAATTACTAAAAAAAATTAAAAGCAAAAAACCAAACATCTTTTTACCAATGCGCTGCATTAGTTAGCTTTTTTCCGTAATAGGAATATACATATTAATATCATGTACACGATTTCAGATAGAAACATAGCAAATTTAGTAAATCTTAAATAAAGATTTTCAAATGCTAAATACGTTATGGGTGAATCATGCTAATAATTAAATTAAATAGTATTCTTTTTATGGGTGAATATATATATGTACTGTAATAGCAAGACATTGACGAATATGAAGAGATAAGAGAATAGAAATACTCATAAGTTATAGCCAAAACAAATGTCTAACAAGAACTATAAATCTACAATTACATGCTGGGATATTTTGTTGGCAGTTTGCTTGGGTCTCGTAAGCCATGCCTTTGTTGATGGCAAAAACAGTTTGGACGAAAACAGATTGTTGCCGAAAGGAAAAGGAACTATCAAGACCATAGAGGTATATATACGCGCGACAGATGCACCGATACACAACCCTAGCTAGTTTGGTTGCAGTTTTTTAGCTTAATTATTTGCTCCTCTTTTAAAGATGCTACCAAACACAATTCATGTGAAACAGATCCACATAACGAGTCTTGCGATAGTTGATATTTCATGGCTTTCCTTTTTATTTTCTGTGTCCGGAGGATGGTGATGTGATAGACTGCATCGATTTTTGGAAACAACCAGCATTTGATGATCCGCTCATCAAGGAATCACAGGTTTAAGATGCTAAGTTTAGTGTATATAGATACTGACCTTAACCTCCAATAAACTATCCTATCTCTGTGACTTTTTTCAAATATATCTTTTTCCATGTCAAGTTTTTCACTAGCTATGTGTCAACTGAGCATCATCTGCAAAATAATACGGAAAAAAACGTTTTAATTTCCACTAATCTTGTTGTTGTTATTCAATTTTTGCATTAAAAATGAAGTTTGCGAGGTCATTGAAGGCAAATGAAATAAGGAATATTTCCAAATCACCAATCATGTTTCATAAGTGGAATAAGTACGGTGAGTGTCCTCAAGGAACTATTCCGATCAGAAGAACTCCAGCAAACAATTCCAATATTTATCACCGCCTGATGGATATGATCATGAGGTACCATAAGAAGTCCTAAATAAACCGTTTCATATTTACTTATTTAGATCATTCGCAACGGCTTGTTTAAATTGTTTATCTATTTTACTTAACCAAACTCAATTTATTTATTTTACATATTTTCTATATATTCATTCCACGTACACATCAACTTATCTAAAATACAGTTTTCAAATATACAAATTCAGATTGCAACATATAATCAAATTACAGATTATCAAATTTATCTTTGTTATATAGAGGGGCTAAACCGCTATTTTCATAATATAAATACAAAAATTATACTTTTAGTATGGAGTTTTTAAAAAAACTGGGGATGTTGCTGTAGCCCTTGCCAAACCCCTCCTATCTACTCCCTTGTTATTAACAGTTACTTAATAAGGTGTACATGGTACTGAAAATAAAAAAAAATCATAACAATCAACAATTTTTTCATGCAGTTAAGTTTTCGTTGATTAATTTGGTTGAAGTGTATTTCCCCCGACTCTATTACAGCATGCGATTGTTCGTTATCCTAGGGGCACATATCATGGAACAAGTGCCTTCCTAAACCTATGGAAACCTTTTGTCGAGCCCAATACCAGAGAATTTAGCATTGGTCAAATTTGGCTTCTGTCGAACATTGATCATCCTAAAGATCTAAATACTATTGAGGCCGGATGGATGGTAAATGTAGATCTTTTAATTTTCTACTTAATTGTTAACAACAGATTATTTCATTGGGTATACACGATAATTTATAGGTACAACCCCGTAAATATATATGGAGATTATGCACCAAGGTTATTCACATTCTGGACGGTATGCTTCATCGACTTAGAAATATATACTGTTTCTGGAAGTTGCCTATTTTCACTTAAATATTATGTTGTCAATCAAAAAAGTTACTCACTTGATTCATGTTTGTTAAACCGTTTACTTCCAAATATTTTTTCAATTTTTAGTCAATAAGATTTACAGCAACCACAGTTCATATATTGCTAAAAAAGATCACTGTAAAACATGAGTAAAGTGAAAAAAACAAATACATACAGTTGCATCTGCAGAAATCTCTGAATTTCCTATATGCCTGAACTTGCATTATTTGTAAAGCATTGCTTATCAACAAAACAAAACAAAAAAAAACAAAGAATAGGCATGTTCTAATTAGTCTTAATTGTGTTTCTTTTTAGAGGGATGGTCACGTTGATACAGGTTGCTACAATATGGCCTGCTCTGGATTCGTAGTAACCAATCCCACTTTTTCTTTCGGTTGTGCCATGGCAGCAACTTCTATCTACGGTGGAGCACAATATGGATTAAAAGTAGAGATAGAGAGGGTGAGTATTTATGTAATTTACACCTTTCTCGGAAGTCGGAACTAAGATCAAGTTTTTTAACTGTCCTTATCGGCAATTTTTTTTGAACCTGAGCTCCAAAGCAAAAGGAAGCAAAGTGTTATAATCAATTGATTTTAAAGTAAAATAAGTAATGAATCTTAAGTAAATAAGTAATGAAAATGGTTTTTCTTTTCTCACTTTTTTTTATCAACATGAGAGGGGTTACAGTGTCGCCTCCAAGTTCCTAAACCACGTGGGGACGATGACTTGCTTGACGTAAAATTAGCTATAATGGTGAGAAACTCATCACAATATAGCTAGTTGTTAGCCGGACTGAAAGATTTAATTTGTGAAGATGCTTACCGGAAAAAAAAATGTGTGCAGTTATCCATTTTGAAATAAGCATCAACGCTTATACCAAGTACCAACCTACATATTTGCACCCAATATGTCCTAGATGGGAATTCAAGAATTTGACATTTACGAAATTATAATGTAATTTCTAAAATGATAGGGTGCAACAAGGCATTTATATTCTGAAATGTCAAAGTGACGATGATATATGTTTACGTGTGTATAGGATCACATCACCCGAAGTTGGTGGCTTCATGTAAATGACATCCGGATAGGTTGCTGGCCAGACGAAATATTCACAACCATGTCACAAGGGGCTGAGATAATAGATTGGGGTGGGGAGATAATAAACGAAAAAACCGGGGGTCGTCACACACTTACTCATATGGGAAGCGGTCATTTTTCACAAGCAGGCTATAGAAAAGTGGCCTTCTTCAGAAATATAAAAATCAAGGATGCTAATAATAATTGGAATGATGCTAATAGATATTTATTTCGTGCGCATATGGATGCACCTGGCTTCTACCGGGCTGAGGTAGGTGTACCCCGCATGGGACTTGGATCTTATTTTTTTTAAGGGGGTCCTGGTGGAACTCGATGTGGCGTGATCTAAATGGAAGGGAATAAAAATAAAATAAAGATAAAACGATCTGCAGTATGTTGTTTTTTCTGTTTATATTCTTACATAATGTTTTGTTTTTGTTATATATCATGCAGTTCATTTTATACCTTCAAAAGTTACAGATCTGTGAAAATTTTTGTTGCCTTTTATTGTAGGATACAACTTACTAGGATATAAATCAGTAAATCACTATGAACACGCTAACTAGTTAGAAATATGTATCCTTCGCGTTTCGAGATTGGCGATCGATCAAGAGAAACTAAACCAATCTAACTTTTTTACTTATTCTGTCGGATGTACGTATAGTGTATATCCGTTTTTGGAAATAGTTACTGCATGCAAAAAATAAACTAATCCTTGTGTTTATTTATATGAAAAGTTTCATATAACTTGTATATTTCTATTCAAACAACGAATTAAAATTAAGAAGAAAGACCATTAGAGAAAAGAATGAATTTGAGAGGAGTGTCCAGACTCCAGATTAATCTTTTGGACGTTTAAAAAGTTTGATTTTGAACAGCATAGAAAGAGAAACTAGCTTTTTATTTTGTTTTTTAATTCAAGAATTGTGTCTTCCATTTAAATATTTTGCTTCATGATTCATGAATTATATGTGAGTTCGATTTCACAGAATATGTATATCTATTGCAACTGGTGTCACCATTCGGTTATATATTATGTTTATGATAAAGCAATAATTTTGATTGGTATCGTTATGCTTTTCAACAATAATATAGTAGATTAAAGAAGATAATGATTGGACACGTTGTTGATATTTCCTATTGCTCGATAATTATTCTTGCTCGGATTACAGTTTATTATTACACTTGTGCTCGGTCTAATAATTTAATATTAATATTGGTCTTTGTTTGCTTTCTAGAGAGATAAGCTCTGACAGATCTTTCTAATATATCTCTTTTTCTGAGATTTTTCAGGTCCCTTTTTCAGTGGGGATACTTGACTATTTATAGGCATTTATGCCTGAATGTTGACAAGTGTCTTCATCTCATGCGTATGGGCTTTTTTCCTGTGTGCCTTTATTAATTGGGCTGGAGTGTCTTATTGAAGAATTGTCCTTATCCTCAAGTGGAAAATTACTGTTATATCTCGGGCCTTAATTTTTGCATTGGATATCCATTTATAACGCATTGCTTGGTTAGTACCCGAATAGATATATTCGGATCTAATTTTTATGCTCTTTCAGTTTATTTTCTTGATATTAGTAGAGTTAGTTGTGCATCAATTTAAGAATTAAAAAAATTGGTAATACGTTGCACTTGATGCTGGTCCGTTAATTTTAGCTGGAGATTCAAAGTTATAATAATGAATGAAATGGATAAGAAAATGACATGTAACGATCCAGTTTCTTAAGATTAGAAAGATCAAGAATGAAGCAACCAACCACCCTCATATAAGTAAACCCTCTCTAAATTAATATTGTAAATTAATATTGTTGGAACAATAAAATTTAATTAATTTAAAAAGATATTAATTAAAAAAAATTAATAATAAATTTTTTTAAAGAATTTTTTTTTATGGATTGAATAAATATACTTGTTTATAACATAAAAATCATTATAAATTACTAAGGATACTCGTTAAAATCGTTAGTAAAAGCAAATACACTACTTTTACTTATTAGTATATAAATTTTGATACATTTTAGACCGTATTGCTAACTAAGAATAAACATTAAATAAATAAAATTAGAGATGGACTCTTAAATAGATTTAAATTTTAAAACTAGCAAACGAATATAGAGTCATATTTCATTAAATCGTTCTAGTAATGTTTGTCATTTTAACGAATTATTAATTTATGATTTTGTGAGGACCTAATATTTATATAAGAATCTTTCAAAAATTTATTATTTTATTAATTTATCGAAAATAACGATTTTTTACATACAAGTAGGAACCGGAAAAAAAATTTATTTTAAATGATTTATTAATTTAGCGAGTATTATTTTATAAAGATTCTATTGTATATTCCAATATCATTAATTCAGGAATCAAATTATATATAAGTGCTCCTTTGTTTGCAGTTTTAAAAATTGGATGATTTGTTTAATAAAAATGTTTACTGGACTAACTTATAAAGGCTACTTTAAAAAAGACCCAACAGGTATAGGGAATGGAAGCAGTGCCCCAGTGTCCATACTCTGAGTCAGGGTGACTCAGGATCCAAAATTGCTAATAAAACGTTCAGTTTTATTTTAATTTTATTTGATTTTTAAAATCAAAATTATGTAAAACTTACATAAACTTATAAATATGAAAATAAACAACAAGCAACATTTTGTATCTATATATTATTATATTTAGATATACATATTTATAATATGTATGTATACTATATATATAATATTCAAAATTTTCAAATAATAGTTATAACATGATTTTATTGAATTATGTAACTTTTACATAATTTTAACTTTAAAAATCAAAAACAATTAAAATAAAATTGAGCGTTTTATTAACAATTTTGAACCCTGAGTCACCCTGACTCAGAGTCAGGGACACTGCTTCCGGAATGAAGCACTTGAACCTTTTTTCTTTTTATTTGGTTTCTTTTTTGTCAAAGCCATATGGAAAGAAAGAACAAGCCTTGACGTTCCATTGATTTTAGGTATTATATAGTATATAATACCTAAAATTTGAAGATGCAGTCGCCGGAGTTAATTAAGTACTCGAAATGCATTTTACATATAAATTTTGACGGGTGATAACGACTCATAATTGTGATGTTATTACCTTAGTGTGCTTGATTTGATTACTTGGTGACCTAAAAGTTAAAACTCCTCTGACTTCTCTAATTAATTCATCGGCGCCACAACCCAACCAGACTTCGATAGCCAGCGTCACCACCACATGCGATAAGGGTAAGCGGCTGGAAACCGCCATAAACCTCGCTAGTATTAGAAGAAAGTCATAAATATACACCATACATGTAGTTAGGAAAAGCTGATCACCCGTGTGATTGTCAGCGAATTTGAACCAACTTATCATTGTAAATAATGTAATAAGGAAATCTCTCTAGTATTATAGCTCAGGTTGTACTAATCAATTCATGTTGAAAGTTTGTAAAATATGTAAATGTATTATGGGTTAGGTCTTGTTTGGTTGTTGTAATATAAAGTTTGTGTCTTGCTTAAATTTTTTTTTGTTAATAATGTAATCCCAGATAGAAGAATTTAGTGCAAATAAAGATATTCTAAGAGTAATATTTATTTAAATCAAATATTTCTGTAAAAGGATAAAAAAAAATATAAAAAATAAACATTTTGCAAGAATAGCGGGAAACAACATTGTCCTGGCGGACCACATGGTAACAATTCCTAACATGCGCATCGGTTTTCTTACACTTTTTCTCGTATTTAAGCTAATTAACATCACTTTTATATTTTTAGGGTAACAGTTTAACTTTATACATTTTTCAAATTTATTATTATAACTAAATATTACTATATTTTAATATAGTTATATCAATTTTTTTCAATCCAAATTAATTTACTAGAACAATCACATTAAATAACTTACAACTTTTCTCGTATTTAAAGTAAAAAGTACACATCTACAACTTATAAGTAAACGATTTGGTTTATACAAATTATCAGTTTTTTTTATCAATTTCTCTATCAAAACTATACAACTCATTTTTTTGTTATTTTATTAATTTATATGTGAAAAGTACAAATAAAGGAGAGGGAATAAGAGAAAAATAAGAGAGATAAATTATTATTTTAATTATAAGAGAACATTTTTATCTCCTATATTTGTGATATATTTGAATTCATGTAAATTTAAGTTAATTGATAAAAAATCTGATGCGTGTACAATTTTAGAACAATTTTATCATATTTAAAGTAAATGAGTCGTATAAGGAAACTGATACACTGACTCTATAAGAAAATCAGAATAAGTCAATAAGAAAAAGTGACACTAATTAGGAGAAAAAGGAAAATAATTAAATAGCACATAAGAGAAAGTGACACTAATTAGGGGAAAAAAGGGAAATAATTAAATACACAAGAGGTTGTGGCTAGAACTTTCTCATTGTCAGATTTAAACCGTGAAGGCTAATATTAACACGTGGTTCATAGAGAATCATCCAAATCTAATAAAGAGAAAAAAATAGTAGAAAGTAAAAGAACAAAAAAGTTAATAATATAAGTGTAACTAAATTGTAAGTTATTGAACCTCTATGTATTTATCTAATTTGTAAGTTTGAGCCGTAAATATATCGTGTTTGAATTATTGAAATATAAATTTTTAAAATTTGTTTATATAGTTTAACATTTGAACTACGTGATTAACTTTTGAAAAATTCGATTTCGACAACTTAGATATGAGATATTTGTCATTCAAAATTGCACGTAAATATATAGATTATCAATATTTTAGGACGGAGGAAGAAAAACCAAATATTTTGAAATAATAAATGCCGATGCTCTGAGATAAATAATCTTTTTTCACAGGTCGCTAAAAATCAAGCCGTTTGACCAAAATAAAAACAAAAACGAAACTCAATGCCTAACTATGATGGATCAACATTAAAAAACAATAAAAACACAAACAAGTTGGTTAAGTTCACCATCCTTTGTATCCTATTCAAACACTTCTTAGTTCTTGCATCATAATAGTAAATTAGTAATGTCAAATAGATAAATACTAAAGGCTAATCATAATCGACGATTGCGAAGTTCACTAGTTGGTGTTCATATAGAGCTATTTTCGAAATATTATAGACTTTTGTACAATAACTCATTTTTCTCAAATAATGTTTGCTTAACAGTTAGGTTAACAGTATATGAATCGAATTTTAGATGTACCCAAAAAAAAAAGAATCATACTACTTACGTTGATGATAAAGAAACATAGTTGTAGTAGTAACACATTTTTATAACTAAACAATGTTGTTGTCGTATCTCTATCTATCTACTTTTGAACTCACAAAGTTACAGTTGAACACAATCTAATGTACACGTAAAACAATTTATACCGAACCCTTTTTTTTTGGTAAAAAAAGTGACGATAGACTAACATATCCTTATGTATTAACTATTAGTGTAGAAATTCAAAACATGAAGGTGAAACAAACAATAAGCAGCGTTACAATAATAACCGGTTAATTTCATTTTTGTGACCCTAGTTTACAACAAATTTTGTTTTTGTGATCCCACTTTCCAAAATTTCAATTTTGTGCTCTCGTTTTGCAAAAAAATACTGATTTTATACACTGCCGTTAATGAACAGACATAAACCAGTCATGTGGTCGCACGTGATAGTCACAGTGTAAGATACGAAGGACAATATGGTCATTACAGTCACCAAACATTACGCGGTCACTTTCCAATTTAGGTTTGTTTACAGATGACAACAACGACTATGTTGGGTGCGAAAATGTTATAAAGAAGGGAAAAGACGGGTTTATTTTTTTCCCTCCAAAACTAGGGGATTATTGGTCGTATCACCCAGTTAAGAGGACACATGACCTGTTTTTGTCTGTTTCATTAACAACAATGTATAAAATCAACATTTTTTGCAAACCGAGGACACAAAATCAAAAATTTGGAAAGTGGGATCATAAAAACGAAATTTGTTGTAAATTGGGATCACAAAAGTGAAATTATCCCCAATAATAACCTTACTTGTACTAATTGGATATTACAAAAATCACAGTCTTTGATACTAAAATAAGTAATAATAATAATAGTAGTAATATTACCACTCTTCTCTCTCTCTTAGGTTGTTTGGGAGAAAAGGTTTAGTCTTTGAGTTTGAAGAGCCGCCTCCCTTCTCTATCTCTCTCTATAATCTCTCTCTATATATATATTTATTCTTTACTCCCTTGACTCATTGGTTCAGGTAATTTTCCTCTGCAAAATTGATCATTTATTAGTTTTCTTTGTTCATCTTGTTTTTTTTTGGTATTTTCAGGTATTTTTTCAGCTCTGTTTGCCTTAATTTTTATCATGAGTTGTATAGTCGTGAGAGAGATTGTTTTTTGACCTGGGTTAAGAAATTATGAATGTGGGCTTTGCTTGTTTTCTTGTTTTTATTTTGAAATGGTGCTTTCTTGAGAAATTAGTGTGATTAGTTTTACTAAGTGATTAACTATTTTTGATTTGTCTGTGTAATTCTTGTATTCCATCATTGGTTCAGGTAATTTTCCTCTAGTATAATCTCTTGTATATTAGTTTTTTCAGTTCATCTTGTTTTTTATTCTTTTGGTAGTTTTTTCAGCTCTGTTTGCCTTAATTTTTATTATGAGTTGTATAGTAGTGAAAGAGATTGTTTTTTGACCTGGGTTAAGAAAGTGTGAATGTGGGCTTTGCTTGTTTTCTTGTTTTTATTTTGAAATGGTGCTTTCTTGAGAAATTAGTGTGATTAGTTTTACTAAATGATTAACTATTTTTGACTTTTCTGTGTAATTCTTGTGTTCCATCATTGGTTTCTGAGTGAGAAGGGCTTGTTTGGATATATTTTTTGAAGAAGATAAGCCAACTTATTCCAGGCTTAGAAAAAAAGGCAAGTTCTTGAGCCTTAGAAAATATTAGAATTTCAAGCAAGAAAATCCAAACTGTGAATGTGGGCTTTGCTTGTTTTCTTGTTTTTATTTTGAAATGGTGCTTTCTTGAGAAAACTGTGTGATCAGTTTTACAATTTTACTGAATTTATTAACTAATTTTGACTTGACTGTGTAATTCTTCTGTTCATCATTGGTTTCTGAGAAGGGCTTGTTTTTATATATTTATTTTTTAAAAAGTGGACTTTTCCAGGCTGATAAAAAAGCCAAGTTCTTGAGCCTTGAAATTAGATTTTCAAGCAAGAAAATGCAAATTCTGACTTATATTAAAAAGTGCAACCAAACAACCTGCTATATTAAAAAAATTTCATTCTCAATTTTGTGAAGAATGAGAATTACTTTTGAAATGATTGGTCCTCTTGGTAAGAATTAATGGTTAGGCACTTAGGCTTAGGCTTCTAAAGTTCATTATGAAAGTTCAGTTTTTTAGATAAAGCTTCATTTTTCCGTTCTTGTACAGTTTATTTTACCAATTACCACTAATATAGTACGTGGGTATCATAGTATTTGCAACTTTCTTCTTTGTCATGATAATTCTTTCGAGCTAGCGGTTGTCTGATATTGCTTCTTTTTAGTGCTTATGCTTTCATAATACAGTAAATATGACAACTACATTGATTTGGAGCTGACTATTTAGTTAAAAAAAACAACCGTGTTATTTCTACCACAGAGAAAATAAGCAGGACTCAACGAGCCAAAACTTGATACCCTGCTATTTCCATACTTCTGCTATTTTCATGCTTCTGCTACTAAAGAAGTAATTGTGGATTTTCATATACATCTGTGTATTCTCAGATTTGGGGTGATATCACTTGGTTCGAGGCAGTAGACGCTAGCCCCTAAAAGTTTGAAGCGATTAAATCATTTGAGTTAGGGGTAAGTTCAAAACCTGGTAAAAGCTACTTGTTTAGTTGCAGCTTTTAAGCTCAATTTTTTTTAGCAAACAAATGGACTGCATTTGATTGACCAGCATAAAGGCCGGGCTTTCCTGATTTTTTTCTCCTAGAAAAGAAAGAATCTTGATGCTGAGTAGACCTAGCTTTCAAAATTGAGCGCGTTAAAGCTGCAAGCACTTTTTCACCTGATTAAGCAATTACTACCAAAGCAACTAAAAATGAAGCATAAGGAGTGACTTTATCCATTTCCACTAGAAACTTTGGCTTCAACATGATACAACTATCAGTATAGACCTCAGTCTATGTCAGCCGATAACATTTGTATACATTCTCGAATTAATTTTCCGTATTCTCAAATTAATTTTCCTTATTGGAGTGTTCATTTTTTTCAACTTGTCCTTTCCCCAAACTTGAGATCTTGCTATATATTGTATTTTTTTGCAATAGTTTGCGGCTTTTATACATGCCTACTGGCTTGATTAACCAAACACAACTGAAGCCATACGAGGAGTGTAGCCTAAAGAACAAAATTTTATCCATTTCCAATACAATTTTCAACAACACAATGCAACCATCTTCGAAGTCATCTGTCTATGTTTATGGATAGATAATGATTACCTTTTGTAAACATTATGCAGGTTATGTTGCGTTCGAAGCACCTCGGGACCTTTTCTCAATCCGCTAGATTCATCTTAAGTGGGCCTCGTTGCAGTGCCGGAGATGGTAGCTCATGTAGCTGTACCACCGAAGATGAAACATGTATCTCTCGAAATCATCGTACCAAAACAGGTACCAAATCTTCTACTAGAGTGGTAGCTTCTTTAATATCTGACGATCCCTCCAAATTGGTACATAATAACAAAACCAAGGGAGTTGATACCCTAGTCTCTTCACCAAAATCCGTGCCCATTTCGGGTAAGACGAGGGGAGATTTGGTAAGCAATGAAATTGTTGAATCGTCGTCTCCGATTTCAGCTCAGTTGCTTATGGCGGGTGTGAGAACAGCGGAATTTATTACCGGTAACGTTAGTAATTATCAGAATTCCGTGATACGTTCGTCTCGAAGTAATCATGTTGTTGAACGAGTAAAGCCCGTTTCTGATACAAAATCGTCGAATTCGAAGACATATTGTGCGGAGAAAATTGAGGTAAAACCCTCTAATCAGAATACAGCAACGGGTTATAATACGAAAAGTAGAGGTCAAAAACCTACGTCTGTTTATATTCCAAAATCTGACGTCGTAGGGAATTTTTCGGAAGCGGAAGGACGTAGCACGTCATCTAACCCTGGGGTTAGGAAAGGGTACAATTCTGTAAATAAACCAAAGGACGGGGGCGAAATAGTAGAAGGTTTTAGCAATTTCTCGAAAGAGACGAATATACCAAATCGAGTGACAGCTTACACGCATAAGCATTTTTCTAGTAACTCACCCGTGGTTGATACGGTCTCGCGCATATTACATCAGCTAAGGTGGGCCCCGGCTACCGAAGAAGCCCTGAAAAAGCTTAACTCTTCTATTGATGCTTATCAGGCAAACCAAATACTCAAGCAAATTCAAGATTATTCGCTTGCTCTTGGGTTTTTCTTTTGGCTAAAGAGACAACCTGGGTTTAAACATGATGGGCATACGTATACAACCATGATCGGGATTTTAGGCCGTGCTAGGCAATTCAGTACGATAAACAAGTTACTCGAGCAAATGGTTAGTGATGGGTGTAAACCAAATGTTGTTACATATAATAGGTTGATACATAGTTATGGTCGAGCCAATTATTTGAAAGAAGCGGTTAATGTTTTCGAGCAAATGCAAGAAATTGGTTGCAAACCTGACCGTGTGACATATTGCACGCTTATAGATATACACGCGAAAGCCGGGTATTTAGATTTTGCCATGCATTTATATGGACGAATGCAGGAAATAGGTCTATCTCCAGATGCTTTTACGTATAGCGTGATTATAAACTGTCTCGGAAAAGGAGGTCATTTAGATGATGCTCATAAGATATTTTCGGAAATGGATGGAAATGGGTGCGAACCGACGTTAGTGACTTACAATATAATGATCGCGTTACACGCGAAAGCTAGGAATTATTTGACTGCATTAGAGCTCTACCATACTATGCAAAAGGCAGGTTTTGAACCCGACAACGTAACCTATAGTATTGTTATGGAAGTTTTAGGTCATTGCGGCTATTTAGAAGAAGCTGAATTAGTTTATTTAGAAATGAAAAGAAAGAACTGGGTACCTGATGAGCCTGTATACGGGCTTTTAGTCGATCTCTGGGGTAAATCTGGAAATGTCGAAAAAGCCCTCGGATGGTACCAAGCGATGCTACATGCGGGTTTATGTCCTAATGTACCAACGTGTAATTCTTTATTAAGTGCTTTTTTACGTGTACATCGTTTATCGGATGCTTATAACTTATTACAAGGTATGCTTAGTTTAGGATTAAACCCGTCTTTACAAACCTACACTTTGCTTTTAAGTTGCTGTACCGAGGCCCAAACAGATTTTGACATGGGATTTTGTTGTAACCTAATGGCGGTAACGGGCCACCCAGCCCATTCATTTTTACTTTCGATGCCTACAAGTGGGCCCGATGGGCAAAATGTGAGGGATCACATGAGCGGCTTCCTAGACCTAATGCATAGTGAAGATAGAGAGAGTAAAAGAGGATTAGTAGACGCTGTTATCGATTTTTTGCACAAAACGGGGTTGAAAGAAGAGGCGGGGTCCGTTTGGGAAATAGCAGCAGAGAAAAACGTGTACCCAGATGCCGTCACGCAGAAAAGCCCGTGTTACTGGCTTATAAATCTGCATGTGATGTCTGATGGGACAGCAGTTACAGCACTTTCGAGGACTTTAGCTCTTTTCCGAAAAGAAATGTTGTTTTCTGGTTTTTGTCCAAACAGGATTGATATTGTGACGGGGTGGGGACGGAGGAGTAGAGTTACAGGAGCATCGTTGGTAAAAGATGCGGTTGAGAATCTGTTGAGTATTTTTAGTTTTCCGTTTATTACTGAAAATAATAATAGCGGTTGTTTTGTTGGGTATGGAGAGAGTTTGAGTAGGTGGTTGGTCGAGTCTTATGTTGAGAGGATGCATTTGCTGTAGTGGTTGTTTATTTGCGTAACGCGATCTGAAGTTTTGTCGAGTGGACTAAGGTGATTTATTGATTAGTTCTTTAGAAACCGGTATTAGATTATTGTTACTGGTTGTAAAACTACTTATTAGTTGTTCAAGTAGTGATGAGATTATCCTTTTGTAGTAGTTAATCTTGTGTTGGATGTTTGGATTTGTGTAATAAGAGTAAATGATTCAGGAGAATGAGCTCTGAAATTAGCTAAATATTTGTTTTGGTGTTTGGACTTGAAAACTATTTAACAGTACTGTGGTTCAACTATGTTTTGCTGTATTGACAAATCTATTCATTTCTTTTTTCTGTTGTAATTTATCTTGGGAGACTTATCTTGGTAAGTCGGCCATTATTTCAAACTGAGTGTCTATTCACGTTCGAAATCAGAACCGTTGATCTGATTGTGCCAAAATGGTAATGAAAACCAAACACACGTATGTGATCTTTCCATTGTGAGCGAAAACATCTCTTTTGTTTAGGTTGCGACGAACCGCAAGGCACTAGAAAACGTTTTTTTTTTTGTTTTGTTAATACATTGTTTCGTTTAGACAAGGTAAATAGATATCAAATTTGCTGTGTTTGGTGTTTTATATTATGTTTCTGGACAGTTTTTTTTATATTATGATTGGAACTACAGTTTTATAAAAAAATTCAGTAATTCTTACATGCATTTTTTAAGTTCGTTCAGCATTCTCGACATGGCATTCCAGAACTTCTCGACACCGTATATAACAGTTATTCATTTCCAAGTACATTATTCAATTATAGAAGACGAACTCTACATGAGAATAGTTCCAAAATATATAAACTGCGCCTTGTTTTATTTGTTACAATAAATTTGTTATCATTTTAAATAAAACGCATACATTATTTGATCAATTGATGATAATCCGAAAAATATACATTCCGTTATCAACTTGATTTCCCTATCCAAAAATCGACGAGCGACGCTTTTAAAATGAGTGATTCTAGACACACAACCTGCATATAACTCTCACGCTCTCCAGTTAATAAAAGACATATTTATTCCTGCAAATATATATAAAATGCAATCTATAATTTGATAAAACAAAATATAAATATTCACTATAATAAAAAATCAATCTACTAAAAACTTAAATAATAATACAGTAGAACCCTAGTTAAATCTACTCTAAATTTAATATTAATTAAAAATAATAAAAATTATTAAATCTAGTATTACTAATATATATATTTGGAGGGATAAAAATATATTTTATAACAAAAATATCATTCTATTATAATAAGTCAACCCAAGTCAAATGATACTGCCCAATTTAGTCATTTTTTTTCCAAAAATACTCATATACCTTTATATTAATTACAATAATATCATACTCACATAAAAATATAAAAATATAAAAAGTAAAAACTAATAAAACTATTTATCACTCTTTAACAACCAAACATTGTTTTAAATCTTAAACTATGTTTTTTTTGTATTATCCACGTATTTATATAATACTTATACGTATTTTCTATATTTTTATTGCATTACGCGCCACACGCGCAACGCATGGGGCACCATTACTAGTATTATTATATAGGTAAGTGAGTATACAATACATGTAGAGTAATCTATTTTATAACAATATATTTTAAAATACTAGTATTTTGTGTGTAACTTGGGTCGTTTTTATTTCATAGTAGTAGATTTTTTAAGTTATTTTCTTTTAGGCGTAAAAATAACAAATAAAAATAAAAACCAAGCCCTAATATAAAATGTGCTTTCACCGCGTTATCGTTTTCTCTCAAATCATACATACATACATACATACATACATACATATATATATACATACATACATACATACATACATACATATATATATATATATATATAATATATATATAATATATATAGATACAACTCTGTACGTATCTACGAGTGAGAATCGAAGATGAAGACGACGAAAGGGGGAAAACACATGAACCCTACAGATGCTTATCGTAAAGAGCTTCGCAAAAAAGAATTAAAAAGAGTAAATTCTTTATTATTATTATTATTATTATTATTCTTTTTTTTTAATTCATCACTTGATTAATTGCTTCAATTGATTTCCCCTTTTTGTATCTAGCTATGTATATCTATCTGTGTATATTGTTCTTGTACATCTAGGGCTTGTTTGACGATACGCGAATGAATTGCGTTTTAAGGAAATTGGGTTTATTTGGTATACTAGTTTTAATATACTTGGGATGTGTTTGGTTGTAGCTTATAAGTTGGAGAGCATTTGGTTTGTCAGATTTTCTCAACCTTAATTAGCCAGCTTATTTTGTTTTAAAATTACAGCCAAACAAGTCTCTGTTAATGTGCATGTTTGGAAACAGCTTTTTTTCTTAGCTTTTTTATTAAAAAAAAAATCCATGGGTGTTTGGTATTTCAATTTTTCAAGCTTTTAAAAGCTAGCTTTTGGGTTAGAAAAAGCTCAAAAGCAGAGAAGCTACGAATTTGCGGGTTTTTTATAGCTTTTTCACATTAATTTTCAGAAAATAAAAACTTTCTAATAGATTGTGTTTGTATATCTACAACTCACTTATAAGTTAAAATGGGTGACCAATGACTTATCGATAAAAATAAGTTACAAGTCACTTATAAGTAAAAATAAGTTTAGTGGTACCAAACACTAGACTGAAGCTTTTTTTAACAATATTTTTTCTCATTGCTTTTTAGAAACAGCTTTTTGACCAAAAATCTGATGCCAAACGTGCCCATTATCTTTTATTCAGGAAATTATTTTACACTACTTGCATTTACTATTTGTCAACTTCTTAGATGCAAGCAAATGAGCCCAAGTCTCTTGGAGATTTGTTCCGTCTCAGTGTGAAAAGGAAAATGATCGGGACTTGAAATTTGACTGTAGAGTTAAATGAAGTAGGTGGGTTAACACCTAAGCAGAATGGGGACACAACGAAGCACACGTATGATTACTAATTTTATAAAAACTTGCTATGGGGTTTGACTTTTATATTTATTTTGTTAGTAGTTATTTCTCTTGAGCTAGAATTTGTTGAATTTTCTTTAAAGAGAAAGCTATTAAATCAGATACTCATACATCTGAATTTTTAGTTGGTTTAGAATGAGGATATACGCAGATTTTTACGCTGAAGTGTGGCATTTTTTTTGTTTTCCCCGATCAAAGCTTGTGCCTGTTCTTTCAAACCCCAATATAGTTTCCAAAAGGTCGCCTAATATGGATTTTTATTATCTAGAATGACGGTGTTATGTGATGCTTGTAAAGGATGAAACTTGTCTTCAACCGGGGTAGTAGACAGACAGAGTCACAGACCCTGCTACCCTCATTTGTAATCCAATAGGGTTTTCCCATGTGTGAGACAAATAAGTGGGAAAATAAACCTACATTCCGTTAAATTTAACAAAACGAACTTTGACGCATTTGAAAACCGTCGATCCTTTTCTTATCAAATAAATATTGGGTCCCCATTTAAACCCTTTAATGAATAAGTAAACCTATAAAAGATAAGATACTTGCTTTTAGGAAAAGATATACCATGCCTTCACTATTTTCTTGACTAATTATTGACATATTAAAAAGAAGAAAAAAAACAGTCCTATTGGGTTACAGTTCAATTTTTTTTTTGGCTTGGTACTTTGTAGTATTATTTTTTATAGAAAAAGATTGACATGGGTCTCATTGTATAATTTGATAAAATAAAACATTTGAAGGCGTCAAAGTTGGTCTAAACGTAAAATAGGTTTATTTTTCCCTTTTATTTGTATTTCATACATGGCAAAGCCCTATTGGATCACAAATGAGGGTAGCAGGTCTACCTACTACCCCGGCAGAAGGCAAGTTTCGCCCGCTTGCAAATGATGCATATCCGATGGTTTGCAGAAATTACCATATTGATCCAGTATATCTTATTTACTGATGTATGACTGCAGCATATTTGTTGTATATATTAGATGCTCACTTTTGAGAGCAGAACAAACTAAATTCTTAGTGGGAGCACTGGGAGGGTTTTTTCCCCTTCCTATTTTCTCTTTGTTTTTCGAGTTTTAATTTTGAACTGTGGTCTTTTACTTGGATATCTTCCTACGCTTAGGGGTTTTGATCTCACTTGTATCATGTAACAATTAACATGCTTAGTTGTATGTACTCTAACAAGAGGTTGAAGCTTGTTTAGAGTTTAGGCTGAAGGCTGGTATCTGAGTTCTTTTTTTTTACAGAACAAAAAAGAAAGGAAGAAAGTGAGGGAAGTGGGGATATTGAAAAAGGACCCCGAGACGCTAAAGGTGCAGATTGAGAAGTTGGAAATGATGAGTAAGTAACCATATATGACTCTTGAATTATGTATCTAGAGCTTCTTAATCTGTTTTTTTTTTATGTAGCTTTTGGTAACCTGGTTTGCTTTTCGTTGAATAATATATAGCTCATTAGCTTGTTAATCAATCTATGCAGAAGCAGAAGGTGCTTTGGATAAAGCTAGGAAGCACAAGAAGAGACACCTTGAGGATACATATAACCTTGTGCTTAAGAAACAAAAGGTGATTAGCAAGTTCAAATTTTGCATATATCATCATTTCTATTATATTCCTTCAAGCTGATTGCCTAGGTTTTTTTGTTCTTTGTTTGGTGGAGCTTTATTGGGTATATATTTTAACTTTTAAAATGTGGAAACTTTGCTTACACCATTGTTTCAGCTCGTACCTTAATTAGTCATTTGGCAGTTAATGCAGTTCATAGTTTGAAATTACTTTGGCATGAGTCTTTTGCTGGTGTAGTTATGAACTTTCACCTGGTAAATATATGATTTTTTAATTGCAGTGCAGCTGGATCTTATCCATAAGCTATACTATATGATTTCCGATTGTTTTTGTGCAGGAGCATGAAGATAAACAGAAAGAAAAGGGTGCAGCTCCGGTTATGTTTAGGTGCAGCAATGTTGTTATTGTTTTATTTTTGTAGCATGGGTATGAGGTCATTTATTGACATGGTATTCTTTTTCCCTTTTTGCTTTTAATGCAGCCATTTGGGTCCACCTCAAAGAAGGCCAGAGGAAGAGGGCATAATCCATAACCCCAAACCAGAGGTAATTTTTTTCTGTATTTTTTTCAGCTATTACAAATGTTTACGTGATTTTATGCAGTTCGCTTAAAATGGAATTTTTTGCAGGACTCGGTTTACTATCACCCTACATTGAATCCTACAGGAGCCCCACCTCCCGGAAAGCTACCTATGTTTAAGTCCTCAATGGGTACGGCCTCTTCCTCTCTCCCACACACACAGTGATACTGGCTCTTTTAATTGAATCTTATGTGTAAAAAATACTAATGTATTTATAGGATAATTTATAGGATCGTCAGAAATGTGTTTGGTAAACAATACTAATAAGAGCACTCACATCTGTATGTATAAGGGCCCTTTACAAACTAGTGCCAATAGTTGCTATATAACCCACATATAGCTATATCAAGGTTCATGTGCACATCAGCCTATATCCACTAACTATATATTCTATTATTTAATGTATTTCTGTGAATCTCACGTGTTCATCTCCCACCGACTATTGAGTCTATTGTCACCTTCTGTAAAATTATTCTTTCATAATGAATAGATCCGGAATAGATCGAATCTTACCACCACAACTTCTTCAAAAGAACTTATAAAAACTATTCGGGCTCCAGCTCCAATCGATGAAATCTGGAATTTCACAACCACCATCAAGTTCTGAAGTGTTCAACGAGATTTGATTAATTTCAAGATCGGGATGATTTGTTGCTTTTAAGATCAACTACACACTTCATATTTTAGGAATGAGATGATTATGTGCTTAACTTCGTGTTATCGGATAAAGGAAGTCAGAGAAGAATTAAGGAGGAGGAAATAGGGAGAGGTTTTTTATGCTCTGAGATTATAGTGAGAGAAAGATTCAATGGTTACGAGGGCCAAAAGAAAAAAAAGTTGGTTTTGTTCAAAAGAAAAAGTATGATAATATTCCTTATACTTGGCTAAGAAAGCTGTACACGGGTAGACAGGAATTCTATATTTGCTATACATAGATAAGCAATACAGAGCGTAATTGAGACTGATGGCTCACTTTTTTGACATAATTCTTTATAACGTATATATGTAGAGGATGTTATACATACGGTTGGGAATGCTCTAAGTATACTCTTTCATATTGGTGAAAAATGAATTGATAACAGTATTAAGGAAATAAACAATCTCCTTTTTGCAAACAAATAGTATGGATTTTGATATTAAAAGAAAGAATAATTTTTTGCCTCGATTTTATAATGAAGTATACTTTTTTCTGGTGCTACAAACACATTATTTAGGATGTAATGTAAGAACTTCATGTCGTATGTTTGTTTTGCAAATTGCCTCAAGCATGCTAAATTCTGCAATCAATAGCCAAATTTAATTTAACATAGCATAACTTTGTATTAGTTTGTTTGTTTGGATAATTTTTAGTTTTGCCATCAACCGGTGATGTCGCCTCATCTTCGACGTCAGCTTCAGTATCAGAACCAGAAGAAGCTGCTTTGTCTTTCCCCCCTCTACCTCCACTACCTCCTTTACCTCCCAGCAGCGATGTGGACTCTGCAGATGGTTTACCTCCTCCTCAACCTCCTTTACCCCCGAAACCTGCCATGCCCGAGTTGGGAACAATTACGAATTTGCCTCCGCTTCCTTTGCCTCCCCCTCCTCCTGGCCCTCCTCCCAAAGACCTTATCACTGCTCGCCCACATTTTCTTCCACCTCCTCCTCCGCCACTTCGGCCTCCCCAGATGTCTACTCAGCCACCTCCCCCTGGCATTGCAGCTAGTAATGAAGCAGCAAAGTCAGATGATTTAAATTCCAAGGATCGTCTTCAGGTATGTTTTCTTATTTGCTTGATGACATATTGTGTTTTGCAGCACGGAAGCCAGAAATTTGCATAGAAAAATGTTGTTTTGAACATAAGATGTATTGTAAAGCGGGAAACCGTTGTATGAGTTGAATGTTCATTTCAGTAGATTACTATGAAATTATGTATAGTAATGCATTATCTATGCAAAAGAAATTTAGTTGGTCAATTTCTTTTAGGTGAAAGACATGAACAGTTAGAAGGAAGATTGTACCGAATTTGCTGCATGGGACTGTATAAGCTTTTTAAGCACCCCCACCCGTAGAATTCCTTATACATCTTAATTACCAAAAAAAATGAGGAAACGGGGCAAGAATCATTCTCCATCATTTTTTCCCCTATAGGTTTCTCATCTTTGCATCTGTGCCAATTTGTTTCTTTATATTAAAGGAGTCAAAAATGGCTTCTGTTTAACGTTTATATGATTTTTGTGCAGAAGCCAATATGAGATTATGTAGATTATTGAACAAAATAGAAACAGATGAGGAGAAAGAACATAATATTATAAAAGGAAATTAGGAAGGTGATAGGGAAATTAATATTCTTTGTAAACATAGCACTGATTCTTATTGCCACGACTTTTAAGGAAAATCGTAGGGAAGCTGTAGTAAATGATTCTTGTAGTTTGCTTTTGGCTTTCATAAATAAACTTCAACATTCCTTTCGCTCTCACCAGTTTCTCTCGCTTTCTCGCAGGCGCATATGCTCCCTCTTCCCCCTCCACCACCGGGATTGCCTCCGAAGCCAACAACTGGTCACTCAGAAGGTGCACAATCTCAATCTGATGCCAAAAATTCTTTGGAAAGCAAAGATTATTCCAAAATGATTCCCCCTCCACCTCCTCCAAGGCAACAGGTACCAGATGTGCTTCCACCTGGAATTTCACAGTTCCATCATCTACCACCACCACCACCTCCATCAGATATGAGGCCACCGCTAATGCCACCTGGCGTACCTGGCCAGCCTGGAATGATGGTTCCTCCTATCCCGAGGCCGCCTTTTGGACCTCCTCCTACTGGGTTACCACCCATGATGAGGCCACCATTACCCCCGGGTCCACCTCCTATTCCGTTTGATGATACAGTTCTAAGACCCCCTACCGTTCCTCAAAAACCATCATACGTTAAGTCAGCTGCATCAACTGTCGTTAAGAGGCCGCTAGCTCAGCACACTCCGGCGCTCACTTCCATGGTAAGTTATTCAGCTTATATTTGTGACCGTTTAAAGCATATCTGGTATCTCTAGACTCCATTGCTTAGGTTTAAGACTATTTACTGGATATACGGAGACCATGGGTATTTAATATACATTACACATGCCTGTTATAGTTTGAAACATGGTGTTGTTTGTGAAGTTACTGAGCTTAGGAGTAAAAGTGTATATGAAACATGCCTGGTATAATGTAAAAAACCTGGGAGTTTTGAGACCATTGGGGTTGATTATGGAACCTGCCTAATGTAGTCTACTCCTATTACTTTGAAAAGGTGTAGTGTTGTTTGTTTCTTCTTCTAAGTACTTGGTCATTGGGTATTAATATTGTGGTTGTGACTTATGAGCAGAGTTAAGTTTGGATAAAAACTATAATTATCGTTATTGTCTTGTGTTTAAAGGATCATTAGGCAACTTGCATCCTAAGATTGAGTAGAGAAACCTTATTTTCCAGTCTTTCAGGCTTTGCGGGACTAAGATTTTTTTAGCAGCTGAATGTGTTGAGCTTCACTGAATATTTCTGGTCTTTTTTAGCTCTTATCATTATTCTTAAAACAAGTATTTACTGCATTCCTTCTGACAAAAATAGGTTCCAGCATCCGTGCGTGTCAGAAGAGAGACTGTCGCTGCTTCAAAACCCAAACCTAAGTCTACTCTTCCAGCTGTGGCAGCAACCACCACCAAGATAGTCGCAGCCCCAACTGCCACACGACTTGAGCAGCCAGCCAAGTCATCGTCGTCAGTGCCAAAGCCGCCAAGTATTGATGATTCTTATATGGCATTTTTGGAGGATATGAAGGCCTTAGGTGCACTCGACAGCTGAGCGGAGCTAATTCTAAATTTTCATTTTTTCGTTTTCAAAGGAAGGAAAGAGAATTTCATGGATTTAAGTTTGAGAATGAAAGGATTGTGTACAGGTTATTTGATAGACTTATTTCCCGTTTGAGGATTGCCTCTAATATTATGTACTCGATCCTCTAATGTTGATTTCATTTGACTCTCTTAGTTCTAATAGGATGCAAATTCTAGCCCCCTGCATTTACATCTTGTACCCTTGCCATCGGAGCCAAGTCCTCTTCTCGGTAACTGAGGGAGGGAGTACCAAAAAGACATTGATCAAGGGCATAGAAAGCGTAAGCTTTTCATCTAAATACCTTTCATATATTAAACGTAAAAGAAAAAATAAACAAGGTTTGAGATCTTTAGAAGCGAACTTTTATTAACAGAGCTCACGCCACATAAATAAATTTGATTCAACTTAATTTCTATCATGAGCACTTGGAATCTCTAGTATTAGCATGATCGAAAAATATCAAAACCATCATTGAGGTACGATCTTTTACCAATTAGTCTAATTAAACTGCCTTTGCTCGTTTTTTAATCAGTTCGCCTTTGAATTGTATGGCTGTTACTCAGGTATAAATCGTTCCAGCACCTGACAACCGGTTTTGGTACTTACCGGCTAGACACAGAAAGTTTATTTGGTTGATCCAAGGACAAAAAGACAAATCATAGTTAAAAAAACTAATAATAATTAGATATCACTTAATTCCAAAAAGTACAACTTTCAGTCTTTTGTTTAAAAAAAAATCTGCATTTGTGATTAGAAAAAAACAAAACTTTTTGGATTTATATCAAATAATACAAATATTGAATTTTCTTTTGATGTAATAATAAATTTTGGGTGGTTGTAATTTTTTACCCTTTTGTAAATTTTGAAGAACCCAATTTACTTGACCTTGAAAAAAAACCTACTCCTAATCAACTTTTTGAAGATGGGTGGGTCCATTGCTTTGATACGCCTGGCACTAATTTCTTAGTAGCATTAAGGTTTTATTTGACTACACAACACATGTGACATAACGAGGTTTGTTCCATCCAACTTAATTTTTATGGTTTACCAATCATAGGTTTAGCTTTGATCCAACAAGCAAAACATGTTGCTTATGAGTAGTTATTTGACAAACCCATAGAATTAAATAAAATCCAACAAATAAAAACTTACTCCTAGAAGTATACTATTTAACAACTATGTGACACCATAAAACTTAAAATAGAAATTAAAGAGTAAATTATAGTTTGATACACTAACTTTTCATGGCTTTTAGATTTGGTATTGCTAACCTTTCATTTTTTTTCAATATGGTATACCAATTATAATTTCAATATAGTTTCACTCTAATAATGGAAATAAATATTGGGCAGTACTGATCCAATATTCATCCACATAAATAGTGGTCTTATTATAATTTAAATGAAGGCCTCGCAAAAGTTCCAAAATATTTTAACATGCATTTTATTAATTGAAACCATCCAATTTTGATATACCAAAAAAAATACTCCTACAATACGTATTCAAATATACATTACCTTGACCAGACATTTTATTCCAAATCTAAAACATCCGATAATTGAAAAGTGAAAACCCAGTTTTCCACACTACAACATTACTATCACAAGCTGAATTTTCCAACTATAAAAAATCATTTTTCACGTCAAAACCGTAATTTCAAAGTGTAAACTGTAATTTAGAATTACGGTTTACCTTTTTTTTAAAAAAAAAATAAAATAAAATAAAAAGATAAATCGTAAATCAGAATTACGATTTGTAATTTGTATTTACGGTTTTAACACGAATGTGAAAGCAGATTTGTTAAGTCAAAGTTTCAGTTTAATTCTCTCGATATCTCTCTCTCTCTCTCTCTCCCGGCTTTCAACTCACTCTTATTTTTGCCCTAATATAAAACAAACCCAGATCATCAATTTATAAATAACTTATATCCATACCCAATTATTCAAAATCTAATTATTTTTTATCTCTCTTTTCTATATTACCTAAGTTGAGCTAAATCACAATAAATCTCTCTCTCTCTTTTACCTGAAACCCAATAACTCTTATTTGGTCCTCATCATCAACTCAATTTATTTCCTTTCCAAAACAAAAAAAAAAAAAAACTCATTTTCTTTGCCCTAATTTCTCCCAAAAAACACAAACCCAGATCATCAATTTTATATTTATCTACACCCAATTAAGCAAATTATGTATTTTTATGCCTAAGTAATAGTCTAATTTATCTCTTTTCCTTAAAACTCTGTATTTTTCCATCATCAACTCACTTGCTTGCCCTAATCATACCCAAATAACACAAACCCAGATCTTCAATTGCCAATTTACGTACACCCATTTGATCAAAATCAATTATTTATACTAACTCAACACATATCCAGTAAGAGAGAGGCAATTGATCAATGCTTTTTTTGTAGCTTAAATTTCCACAATCACAAGCCCTAACTCTCTCACTTTATATATATATATAGATAGATAGATAGATATATAGAGAGAGAGACTATTTATCTCTCTCTATAATGCAGGCTGCCAATGATCCCGACACAATGTCCGAAGACCCATCAACCTCAATCCAAAACAACGGAAGCACCACCGTAACCACGCCGGCGAGGAGAGAGAGACCTGCTAGGGCATGCACAGCCCGCTCTGCAGCCAGGCTCCATGCCGCAGCAGCAGCCGAGGCGGAGCAGGCGGCTTTCGTCAGGCGGAAGGCGGGACGGAAGAGGGAGAGGGCGAAGGAGGAGAGAGAGGAGGAGAGGGAGCCTACACCCCCGCCCGAGCCGCAGTGCAAGATTGTAACCAAGCTTGTTGAGGATCCGCTCGAGGGGCAGGAGATTAGGTGGAGGCTACGCTCCATGTGGGAGTTGGCGTCGGTTCTTAACTTCTTAAATGTGGGTTTTTTTTTTGGAAAAAGATTTGTTTTTTTTTTGGGTTTTGGTGCTTTTTTGTGTGGGAGTGTTTTTGGAAAAACCTAAATGATAGCTTATTTGAGCTTGAAAATGCAATGCAACCAGTAGGTTTGGGTGTTGAGTGTTTAATTGCGGGTTTGAAGTGTAAAAGATGGCTTATTTGAGCTTCCAAACAAACTAGTTTATTTATTTTTTTGGAAAAAGATGCAAATTTTCTTTTGTGGGTTTTGGTGTGTTTTTTTTGTATGTTTTTTTTTGTTGTTGTTGCAGTTTTTAAGTGTAAATTATGGCTTTTTTGAGCTTGAAAATACAATGCAACCAGTGGGTTTTGGTTTTTTTTTTTTGTGTGGGAGTGTTTGGTTGCGGTTTGGAAGCGTAAAAGATGGTTAATTTGAGCTTATGAATGCAATGCAGGCAAACTAGTTTATTTGCTTTTATTGGGAATTGGCGTCGGTTTTGAATTTTCTGAAAGTTGGTTTCCATAAAGATTCTATTTTTTTTGTGGGTTTTAGTGGTTATTGTTGTTTGTGTGATTGGTTGATGTTTTATAGTGTAAAAGATTATCTTACTTGAGATTACAAATGCAGTGAAGCCAAGCAAGTGGATGTGTTCTGATTGGTATCTGATGGTTTTGTCGTGTGTATTCGTGACAGGTTTTTAGGCCACTGTTGAATATTAAAGTGGAGTTTTCGGTCGAGGAGTTGGAGACTGCTTTGATTACGCCAAATTCGACTTTGGCTGATTTACATATGCCCCTATTAAAGGTTTGTGATTTTTAAATTAAATTACAATGAAGTGTTTGTACTGTTAAGTTCGGTTTTTGCTTTTATCATTCTATCTAGTATCTGAGCATGTGTTAAAAAGAGCATTGCTTTTGGATTGTTTCTGGAATTTGTTTTTTTCCGAGTTTCAATATGCATGCATGGTTTATAGATATTAGATTCACAATGTGATTTGTGTGCATAGGTGTTCAATTCCAATATGAATTAGAAAAAATATATGTAAAAGCTTATGTGGCACAATAGTTTCATAGTCTAGAGTCTCTCCTTGGCATTTCGGGTTGGAGCTTCCACAGCCTCCTCCTTTTTAAATTACTTCAAAATTATAAGATTCTTATCTTAAGATGTTACGATCTCTTGAAGAGGAATCCAAGAGTCTTATGGGAATCGTTCTCCTACATGTCTACTTGTATTCTTTCTTTGGAATGAAGTTAATAGCATTTACGCAACTTATAAATATTCTCCTTCTCTTTAATCTTCCCTGGGTACTCTAGAGTTTAATGCAGTCTTGCTAATTACATCATTTATGTTATACTGCCATCATAGTGTTTAAATATCACAGTTCCCTGGTAGGAAGCAGAAACGAGAAACAGTCCTGTTAATGAGGAACAGGAATTAGTAGGAGCCGCAAACTGGGGTACGAGAATCAAGTAGGAAATACTACCATTTGTTTAATAAAAAAATTGTCGTTTACTGATTAGATCTCCTTTATCTTCATATTCATTTATAGCTACCATTTGAATCCACAAGTGGCCTGTCTTAGTAACTATGGTTAAAAAACAGTGCCATTTAATGATTAGATCTCCTTCTTTTATCTTGAGTAGGATTGTGTGTATCTTAGTGTTCAATTGTAGGAGTCTTAGGGTGTAAATTTTCCGATCTTTATAGGCGGATACATTCATGTGTTCTATACATGAAAAGATGCAATTTTCCGTTTTCCTAGGTTATCTTGTTATTGGTTCTCACACTAAATATGTTATTTCCTCAGAGATGGCTGTTCTCCTCAGTCCTCACCACTTCAGTCTTTTTGGTTGCTGAATTGCTTATAATTTTACTTTCACTTACAGGCTATCCCTCCAGTTGCTAGAATGGCTTTGGGACGTGACACTTGGATTACTGTTCTGTGTAGAAAATTAAGGGACTGGTGGTATTGGGTACGCCACTAATGTACCTCTTAATTGAATACTGGATTATGTTGATTTCCTAAATACTCGGACCTCGGTGATTAAATCGCTAAATTTAACATGTAATTGGGATTTTTTTTGCAGGTTGCTGAAGGGGAGCTACCTATAGTCGCCTCACATGGGTAAGGGATTTATACTTTATTTGGGAAATCGGTATATACATTTCTGAGAGTCCTGATGGCAGTTTGTTTTTTATTTATTCCATATATAGGACTGAGTTTGAAGCATATATTGCGTTGGATCCTGCGGTTAGAGTAAAAATATTGAAAGCAATATGCGATATCCGTGTAGAGGTATGACTAGTTTTTATGTACTTTCTCACTTTTGATTGATGCTTGTATTTCTGTTTGATTTACGTATTTATTATTTATCTACTCAAGTGTTAAGACCATTCCGTATCACCTTGTTTTCATATTAATTTGTATCTATTATTAGTATCTAATATGAGGGTTTCTTCTATGTGTGATTTTATTTCCCGTTTTTATTAGCATTGCAGCTTATTGTCGATTTGTTTGTACTGCCTTCCATATCTAGAACAGTGGTTCTTTATGATTACTAGAATGTTTGCATAATTGCAGAGGAATGTGTAGTTCTAATTTAGGTATAAACCTTGAATTGGATGAGTGTATGTATACGCTATGTTTGTCTGTGAATATTATGAATAAACTATCCTCATTCGCAATTGCAAACCGGTATTTCCACCACCTTCGGAACTTTGTTGTATACCACAATGCCTTTCATGTCCCCGACATGTTCCTCTTTAATATTTCCTAGATCTGGATGAGATGAGAGGGAGATGTGAGCTCTCAACTTTTGGAGAGAGAGAAGTGTCCTTGTTATGAGAGGAAGAAGGGTTTTTTTCTTTGTTTTTTTTTTAAGTAAGAAAACATATTTAAAAGATAAATGTATATAGCTGCATTTCATATATAGATATGCATAGGAATCATATATTTGCTGTGGATGTACAATTTATATGAAGCTTGTCGTATAGACTTTTCAGTCATGTTTTATGTCATTTATCGAATATTCTTAAATGTAGAGCCTCTTAGCTAAACTATTCTAGAGGCTGATTTGATTTTGGTGTAATTGGCGCAGCAAGAAGATATTCGAAACTATATAGATGACTCGATCAAACGTGGCATACATGTTTCAACATTTCGTAAGGAACGAGTGGGGGGAGATTCTTATGGCATCTCATATTGGTATGAATTTATTTGCTTTCATTTAGTTTACAGAAGGCTCATTAATTATCTTGTTTGTCAGTGTTCGGAACAAGATTTAAATGAGAACCCAGTTTCGTTCGACGACCTTTTATTTCATTTTTTCTATACGCTAATTTTATGTTTATTTGTATAGGTACGAAGACGATCCCGTAATAGGCCACCGGTTATATCGACAAATCAGGAAAGGGGATGCTAAAAAAGCTAAGGGAAAAAATTCACAGCCTCTCCCTAGTTCATGTTACCAGTGGGAAACTGTAGCAACTAATCTAGATGATTTTCTTGATGTTTCTGTGAGTACCCAAACACTATAGGTTTACTTATAAAAAAAATCAGTTATCTACAATTACGATTGAAACACTTGCAGTACTTGATGCTTTTAAAACACGACGGTTTTGGTCGAAAAATTAATGAAAGGTGATATTTTTGGGCTTTTTTGTAATTTTTCTAATTTTTTATATTTGAACGTGATCAAATCCCTAGTGATGGCTTCATAGTGTAAAAGTACCAGTTATGCTGTATTTTTCACTCTATCCTGATGGAGGAATTTGCTATTGTGGAGATTTGGGTGCTAGTTTTGGACCTATTCATTCTTTATATGCTTACATATTAAAGTTGCTGATTTGTTTTCCAGGAGAAGCTTTTTACCAGTAAAAATAAAACAGAAGCTTCACTTGGGAAGAAGTTAAAGAATGATATGATTCCTGAGATCGAAATAGTCAATAAGGTAAGCCGATTGATCATAGAAAGTTACTAATTCGTTTTTGGTTTTTCTTCTCTGCTCTCATCGTTAAGTTCTTTAGACACAGACAATTTTGTTCCTTTCTTTGTTTACTTGGAAAAGCGTACAATCGTTTTAATTATTTTTTGCAGAGAAAAGAAAAGTTGCTGAAAAAGCAGCACAGAGAAGCTCTTCTACTTGACAATGTGGTGCATATGGATGGCTTTGGTCCAGGACGCTCCCTTCGTGATAGAAAACCTGTCACATATACCTTCGGTATGATTAATAAATTTACTATTCTACTAGGATTGTGGTAAAATAGTTTTATTTACCTCTGTAAAGTTTCTTTTCTGATTATCTTATCTTATATATATTGTTTTGCAGATGATTTTGACAAATCGATCACTGAAGCTATTAACACAAACAAGTAGGGCACTTTCTTTTATTAGTTCGTTTGGTTACTGTAATTACCAAGAATAAAGTGAAACTTATCAGTTTTCTTTTTTCTCTTGATCAGGAATAGGCCACCATCCCCAGATTCTATTATTGGTAAAGAAAATGATGCTTCTAAGAATGATTATACAGATGCTCCTTTAAAAGGTCCGCGGCAAAATCCTCAAGAACCCTCGTTCGACGCACCATCACCCATGTCATCAGATTATGACGAACATGAGGAGGACAATAAAGATGAATTAGTGGACCGCAGGTAATACGATCAACTCTCTTCCTTTTCTTTTTCCCTTTTAGGGGTCTATTGCACTTAACTATTTATGTGATTTTGAATTTTGTGAACCAGGCTGAAAAGTTTGAGTTTGTGAATTAACACCAAATGTATTTTAATTTAGTACTCTGCCATCAAATTTTTCAATTTTTCAAGAGATAGCAGCATAAATACCCAAAATCCGAGTAGTTGAGCCAAAAAACCATTGGATTGTTGTATAAGTTGGGGGTCCAAATTATTGTTTTTTTTTCCTTTGCAGCTTATAAGCAAATAATCTGGACTTAAATATTTAGAAAAAGAGGTTCACCAGCTTTTAGCTCAATTACGCTCCTACATTATTTAAAACAAAGAACCTGAAAAGCTCAGCTTTCTATGCTCGTCAATCAAATGTAGTTTAGCTTCAAAAAAAAAAACTGAGCTTGTAATGTGGAATTAAACAAATCCCATGTGTTGGTACTAAGTTGAAAAACAATCGTTCTCCAGTGCCCTGTATCCAGTTCTCAATGGAACTGTGTATAGATTTGGAATCACCTAACTTAGTCTAGAAAGTTTAATAAAAATTTTAGTGCAACTCAAAAGTTTATAATCTAGAATTGGCCTTAAGTTTTATTCGACTGTGTGCAGTAATCGACGAAGGCAAAGATCTCAGCGGTATTCAACTAATGAGTACATTGATGAAATCTCAGACGGTGACGAGGATAATGACAATGGCAATGCGGACTCTGATTATGAGGACGATATCGTCGGAGAAGCTGTATATGATGAAGAATATATGAGTCAGAAAAAGAAAAAGAGGAAAAAAATGTCGAGTGGTTCTGAAGGAGATGAGGAATTTAACTGGGATGATGAAAACCTTGATGAAGAAGAAGAGGAAGAAGACGATAATTCGTCGAATATGAGTGAGGATAGTGATGCACCTCGGAAAACAAGGAAGTTACGGAACCGCCCTGGCAGACGAACAAAATCGAAATCTGTTAGTGAGCTCCAATCAGGTTTAAGGCGTAGTAGAAGGGCGACAAAAAGCCGCATCAATTACAAAAAGTATGAAATGTCTGATTCTGAAGATGAAAAAGCGAATATGTCATTTAATGATCAAAGTGATACTGAACAGGAAGATTATTCGGAGGAAAGCCTAGAGGAGGAGAAAGAGAATGAGGGGAGAGAAGTAGCCGATCAACATATAGAAGAGATTCCAGAGACGATAGAAGAGAAAATAGTAGAAAACAACCCACCTGAGGTATCGAATAGTTCAGGGCAAGATGAGATAGAAGGGGGAAGGAAAAGACGATTTCTTGATTTAAATGAACTTGCACCGGGTTCGGGTTTCGATGATGGCCCAGATACGGATATGAAAGATGAAGATACGGACGATTTTTAGAGCTTGGAAATTCGATTATAGAAATATTTATAAATTTTGCCTGAGGAGGCCTCGATACAGTTGCCTCGTGATTTTTCTTTCGGTACTGGTATGATTATGTAGATTATCGAGTAGTCAGTTATTAAGTACGCTTTCGTTTCAAGACAAATGAGTGGGGAATTTGTGAGAATATTTTCCGGTTCTCGTTTCCAGTCATTGTATAATAACCCTTTAAACTTATATTGTAACAGTAGTGTTTGGTTCTTTACTTGTTCTTATCTTGTAATTTCCTGCTGGTACTGCTATACACCAATATATACC
The DNA here is from genome assembly GCA_963920805.1 of Primula vulgaris. Lineage (NCBI taxonomy): Eukaryota > Viridiplantae > Streptophyta > Magnoliopsida > Ericales > Primulaceae > Primula > Primula vulgaris. The sequence goes on from OY987212.1 coordinate 48,654,984, forward strand.
ATTACTGGTACCAGATTGTTTATGTGATAGGTAGGCGATGGTCTGAATTTAGAGATAAACCTTCTCTTGTTAATCAGGACTGTGACCGACCTGCCATATAGGTAACAAGTCGTATTAATTTTGTTGCATAGCATTACTCTTTTTCGCCTATGACCTTCACAATTACTGATTACGAAATCACCATGTTCTTGGAAACTACCGGGTCTATAAATAAAAAAGCAGTCGGGTCTAGAAATAAAAAAGCAGTCGCAGATACGTCAAGGATAAAGCTACAATAGATACATGGATAAACCTACTCTTTCATTGCTCGATATCTTTCTTAAAATACGATATATATTCTCATTTTCCTAGACAGTTGTTTGCTCTTCCTGAGACACAGGTTCTTGTTCCTCCTTGAACTGTGGTACCGGGTTTTCTTTCTCTGGCTTAAGATTTAACTGCGGCACAAGATTTTCTTTCTCTGGCTCAAGGTTCAACTCTGGTAAGGGGTCATCTTTCTCAGTCTCCATCGATTTTAACTGTGGCAAGGGATCTTCTTTCTCATTCTCCTCCACTTTTAACTGTGCTTCAATATTTTCTTTCCTGGGCTCCTCCAATTTTAACCGTGCTACAGTTTTTTCTTTCTTCAGCTCCAATTTAACCAGCTGTTTGGCTATTTCTTCAGCTTTTTTGGCTTCCTTAAGAGCTTGAACAAGGTTCGAAAGGCATCCCTCCGCATTTTCCCTCATTGACTTACACATCAGGTTCTCCGCCACGTCAGCAGGCGTGATATTAGTCTCCCCCATCAGCTTTTCTATCAAAGCGAACATCTCATGCTCTTCTATTTTCAAATAATTCTTCGCAAACACCTTAAACCCTTCAAAGCTACAATAACTAAGCTCAATATGCATATCCATACGCCCCCTACGTATAAGTGCAGGGTCCAATTTCTCCACATGATTAGTCGTAAACACGATTATCCTCTCCCCACCACTAGCTGACCACAATCCATCTATAAAATTCAGTAATCCCGACAATGTAACTTTTGTACTGATACTATCCTCCTTATGCTCTTTTGTTGGGACCACTTTTTTCTCCTCTTCTTTCTTATCAGATTTGTTTTTCCTTTGTCCTGTGAGATCTAGCGAACAATCGATATCTTCGATTACGATAATGGATTTGCTTGTTGTGTCGATCAAAAGTTTTCTAAGCTCGGTGTTATCTTTGACGGCTGTCAACTCAAGGTCATACACGTCATAGTGTAATAAGTTTGCCATGGCAGCAATCATGGTCGATTTCCCTGTACCAGGAGGGCCGTATAGTAAGTAACCCCGTTTCCAAGCCTTGCCTACCTGGACATTGATGAAACCATTTTTTTTTTAAATACTGGGGTGGGCAAAATGTTATATATAATTAAACAAAAAAAAAAGGAAAATCTGAGAGTAGAAATATTTTTTTAAGTACACAAATATCTTTCAAGAGAGTAGGAAAAAAAATCATAAATACTTGTTACTTGTGAGTGTTCTGTTGAACAATGTGATAATATTCGGCTAACATTGAAGTTTAAACAACAAATTTTGCCAAGGATTATTCTTTTTACTCTTTTAGTTACAGAAAAAATATGGTTTCACATTACTTTTTGTAGATTTCTATTTTCTCATCCCACCAATCAAAAAGTTCATACAAAAATTATAAATAAATTTGAGCAAAATAATGATTTAGGAAACTACCTGCACAATTTACTTTTCTTGAAGGTCTGGAAAACTTAACACTTTCCAAGAAATGCATACTCACTCAATTTTACTTTTGTTAAGATGTACTTTTAAGCAAACTATACAAATTATTTTACTTTTAGGTGAAATCTCTGATAAGTAACTTTCAATGGACAACCAAACAAGCCCTTAGTTAATTATTCCACTGTACCTGGGCATAATAGTCCTTGCTTTTGCTAAAGCTTACGAGATCGTCAATAATATCCTCCTTCTTCTCTCTCTCCATCGCCATTGTGTCGAACGTCGCAGGGTGTGAGAACGGAATGTGACTCCACGTCATCGGGCTCGAATACTTGTTCGTGGACCCATTCGTATATAGCTTTCTCTGCCTATTCATAACCGTAATTTCTTTTCCAGTATTCAACACGTAATCCAAATAGCTCTCAGTGATCAACTCCCGATACTTGCTATGAAATGTGAGCCTGTAAAACTTCTTCTCGGGTTCCATGTACCCCAATCCCATTCCGCGGTGCTGCTGAGACGATGAAGTGGACTTACCTAAACAAATTTACTTAATATGATTAACCAATTTTAGAACCAACTAATGGTTACATTTACAATTTTAGTCATGGCTGCACTGCCAAGGTTAATTTAATAAAAGCTGATGAAAAATTAAATGATTCTATATATTTTAATCAATTTTTAAAAAAATTATCATTTGTCCCCCCTCTAATTTTGCAAAAAAAACTGGAAAAAAATTATATACTAATATTGGCCCATGAACAAATTTATGGTTCCGACATTTAATAGCTTTGAAACCGAACAAAACTATTGCAAATATGAAATATTCATATGAATAATTTTGCTAAACTTGTATAATCATTCATGTATCACTGTCAGATTACAGTAATAATACACAAAAAATTCAAACCTAATTGAACCAATGATTGGTTTCTTATAGTTCGGTTTTTGTAATCATATTTGCCCAAATCAAGTTTTTTTTTTTTGAAAGAGCCCAAATCAAGATGATCACTTCTAGAATTGCTTTGTTTTGTATTACTTGAAAAAATAACCGAAACACGAGCTAGACTTACCCGAAGCCCACCAGATCTTAGCCCCTTGAAAATCATCGGTGACCTTTTCGTACTCCTCCATGCTATAAACGATCTTCTTGCTATCACCCGCCAGCTCAGCTTTCAGCCTTTTCGCGTCTTTCATCGAGTTTTTAGTAAGGTAAGCTTCGACCGAGGAATAAATCTTGCTACGCCGAAGGCGTGAACCCGTGTACTCATGTATGTTTATGCTCATATACGGATTAAATAACGCGGTAAATCTAGTAAAATATCGTTCAAGGAAACGACGAAGCTCGTGGGGACAGTATTGTCGGACTATCGCCCAAAAGAACATGAAACTCGCGATCATCGACCCGAGTGAGGTCAACCAATCGGTCAATGATTTAGGTTGTTGCATGTTTATGTTGTTATTGTTTGTTTGAGTTCTTGTTGTTCTTGTGAACTCTCTTTGGAGAAATAGTGCACCATTCATTTTTTGTTGTTATAGTTCACTTTATTGTTTTTCTTAGTCTTTATAGTAGGAAATTAGGAATAGTCACTAACCACTCTTTTGTAAGTTTCTATGATTATATTAGATTCAATTACAGTAATGCTCCCCATTGTTTTAATCATATTTCGAATATCGTAATCAATATAGTCAATGTTTTAGAATGACACAAGCCGTACATTAGGTTAAATTGACCGTATAGCGCTTAATCACCGCTCAGGCACGCGTAATTTGTGTTTAATCTGTCTAATCTCTTAATATTTTAAGTTACACTTACCGCCTACCGCATATGCATCGTCTAATTTGCTTCTGGACGCATGTTTTTAGAATATTGGAAATAGTTATTCCGAAAGTGATGCAATGCGTATATACTACTTGTGAACTCTCAAGATGATTTTATCTTGTTAAATATAAAATAAGGGTATAGATAGAGAGAGGGTAGAAAAAATGTAAATAGAAATAGTACGTATGTTGATATTGTGTTGTGATACATTACAACTAAACGCCTCTTATATAGGCAACTAAGGCAAGTATGTAGTAGACAATAATGAATCAAATCATCGTTACATATGGTAATCATTTAAACAAAATCAAATCAAATCAAACAAATATATTCTTATCAAATCATATTTAATATATTATTCCTCTAATAGATCTAGATATCGCTCGAACGTCGACAAACGATGTTATCCGAAAGCAAAGGCTCTTTTTGGTTTTACAAATAAATAATGAAAATTGAATAACAATGAAGGTCTAATATTGCGTTAGAGTTCTAGATTTCAAAACAAAAAAGAAACAAACTCCAAAACAGAAAATGAAATTAATATAAGTACTAAAACAGCAATTTGATCTCATCTACTGCTTTTCAAACTTTTCCTCAAACAAATAACAAGCTAAATTTGATAACGTTGTAAATTTGGTCTTTTTTTGGACAGTGAGATATCCTAAGTGTCGCAATTTACATTATTTAACACATTTTAAAGAAGTTAAGGTGAAATTAGCCCTCTAACAATCGTTTGGTTTATATTGATTAGGTCTCCTACTATAGCCATAATAGTATCATTAAAGTTGGAGAAAATATATAATTAAGAGAACCGTTAATATATTACATTTTCATATTTATGGAACAAATTTGTACCTTTTTCAGAACTTTGGGGACCGTTTGATTGTCCAATGAAATGAAAGTTATCAGAACCAAGTAACCAAGTACTTTGTGTCTTTTATCGGATCAAAATCTATTGTGAGTTTCCAAGAAAAATAATACCCTTATACAAAGTTGCAAAGACTTTTGATTTATGCAGACGTATTTCGATTAATACAGACGGTAATGATACAAATCACGTCACGTAATAAAAACTCAACCTACTTAAAACTCAAATAAATATATTGCAACCCTAGTTTGACTCTACCCTAAATTTAATTAATATTAATTAAAAAAATTTATTTTTAGTCGATTGGATTTTTATTACGTGGCGTGACTTATAACTCATCCACTAATACACCCGTCGTCTGCATCAAGCAGACAGCGTCTGTATTTAACGGATGACAGCTGCAAATTAGACCTAACAAGGACAGCTTTGGAAGTAAATGTAAAAAGGATAAAACCAATGGGTGTCCTAGTTCCCATTGAACAACTTTTAAATAAAATGGAAACTTTTGCTCAAATTATTTTCTCCACTAGTCTCCTTTTGGACACCTTAGCTTTCCATTATCAATTTTCTCATCTTCAAATAAAGTATTTTTTACTCTTAAGCAAATTCATCATAATATGTTTATGATTTAGCAAATATGGAGTATGTAGGAAATAAAATAGAATATGAAAGGATTTTTGACATAGATTCTCATAGAGATTCAATGTGTACCATCAGATCATGTATATGAGGGTACATCAATGATCCATACTGAGTTTCTGCGATAATATCTTTTAAAAAATCTCTCCTTATATCATCAATCTAGGAGTATTTGATAAACGTAGAAGATACTGATATATTACATAAAATGTGCATAATAGCTAAATAGAAAACAGACATTTTGTTCTTCTATTGTTTTGAACCATCGTATTTCTACCGGACTTTGACCGGAGTTGTCACCATGCGATCAGCATGACCCATGTACTCCGTATATTCTTTGGTTTTTGCTTAGTAATAATTCAGGCGGGTTATTAATAAAAGCCAGATATTTATACTATAAATTGAGTGATTATGATGAAAAGAATTAAGGATTCTTCAACAGTCAGTGGATAAAGTCTCCACTTTAGAATGACTTTTTGTTTGTTTATTATAATTAATGGCCACAATCGCAAAGTCTAGTAAGCAGTCATTTTTAATTTGTTATTGCTGCAACTAAAGATATATAGTAATATTAATATTAGTATAAGTCAATCCAAACATTTTGAATCTGTCTAATTTTATTCAAATTTTTCAAAAATACCTTCACTCTAATATTGTAATTACTCTTAAATGTCATCACTCAATTCAAATACATAAATAACTTAAAAAATGTTATTTTCACATATTTATAGTCCAAACAAAATCGTTATGTATTTTTTTATAAGAGTAAAATATTATGTTAATCTTTATATACGATTGTTAATCAATTATATTTAATCATTTGATATTTAAATTTAAAAAAAAATATTAAGTTTATTTGTCGGGATCGTATATATGTCACTACGTATCGTACACGCAACGTATAGACAACGATTACTTAGTATATATATATATATATATCATTTTATTATAATAACCCAACCCAAGTCAAATAAGGCTGCCCAATTTAGCCACTTTTTTTCAAAAATACCCCTATGCTTTTTTATTAATTACAATAATAGCATGCTCATATAAAAAAATAAAAATAAAAAATAACTAATAACACTATGTATCCCTCTTTAACTACCAAACATTTTTTTAAATCTTATATTATTTTTTTTTTGCTTATCTGTAATTTTAATCAGTGAAATATCAACTTTAATTTTCTTTAGTAATGTATTTGTATCATAACTACATATTTTAATTGCATTGCGCGTCACACACGCAACACGTGGGAGACGATTACTAATATATATATATATATATATATAAATCTCAATTAAAGTTTCTGTTGAAACGTAGGGATTAATTTTGTAGTTGTAAATTCCAACAACTTGTTATGTTTTCTTGTGAATTTTTTACTCATTGTGGATATGGGCCATAAAATTCCAAGACGTTTCATTGGAATCTACACAATATTTAATTTTTACTAATACCAAAAACATACGCTATTGAAATTTTACTCTGATCATAGTTAACACTTCAGCGTAAGCATTAAGCAAATTATGTCAGAACTGAAACTGCCAAAACATGCTTTTTTTTCTTAAAATTTTAGTGTTCTGATATAAAAATTGTCATAAATTAAAAACCTTATAAATTTTTTAAATTTTTTAAATTTCAGTAAACACAAAATTCAACGAGTAATGTATATGATTCCTCTGCTGAATATAATAGTAATAACCTATTATGGGATTCACATTTTTGTAATTGTAATATTGTTATACGTAATTTTGATCGGTAAAAAACTTGTATCAAAATTATACGAATAAAAATTTTCAAAAATTGATCATATAGTTCAAATATTAAATTTTATAAATATATTTTAAAAAAAATTATTTTGATAATTTTGATATAAGCTATAATTGGTCCAGTACTACCTAAATCCAGTCAGAGTAGTCATGAGTGTTCTGTAAAATTTCTACACCGAATCAAGAATGATGAATGCATATATTTTGTTCATCCTTTTTGACCATAAAAATTCAAATGATGGACTAGTGTTACAGCATATATGTTCGTATAGTTTCAACCAATTTTTTTATTTCCTGCCGATACTTTATATAAAAGCAGTAATGATCTTTAAGTTTTGAGAGTGGTGCAGTTGATTGCTTTTTTTTTCAGTTTTGTACCAAAGGTCATCATTTTATATTAATGATAAATCTCTCAATTGACCGATATTTTAGTGTTCAAGTAAAAGTCGTAAAGTGTAATAAAAGTTCTTGGACAAAAACCATGATAACAATTAACATTTGTGTTAGCGCCGGACTAAAACCCCCAAAAAACCGAACCGAAAAACCGAAAAAAACCGAATCGAAAAATCTGCTCGGTTTCGGTTTTGCTAAAAACCGAACCGAACCGAACCGGACCGAACCCAGTCATAATTTGTGTATTATTTTATTTACTCCCAAGTTTTGAGTGTAACTTTACCGTTTTGCTAATCAAATCAAATTTTACGAATTACGATCCATTATAGCAAATTCAAAACTGTACCAAACTAAAATAAACAATTGCACAGAATACCCCGAATAATTTAAGGGTGGGCCTAAATCCCAATATGTAACAACAAAACATGCTTAATTACTAATAAGTAATAACAGATAATAACAAAACTTTTATATCTCAGTATTGTACTATATTATCACAAACTAAAAGGCTACACTTGAAAGTGTATTTCTGGTATAAACTTTTCTTTGGAAAATCAGCTGAAAAAATGTAAATTAAAATCGATTTCAGGTTGCTAGCTTAAATATTCCATACTTCCTAACCGTTTTCTGCCAAAACTTCTACAACATACACCGGCTGTGAACTTGTGACATAGTATACCCGTTTCCGAAAATAATAAAAGAAATAGAAGTATTATTTTCTGTTATACGGTCACGGGTCACGAGTCGCAGCACTGGGGACTTTGTTGCATTTGTAATTTGTTCCACAAACAAATCATTTGCTTAGGAGATTGGTAATGTGATATGATATAATTTTCGATACAACCCTTCTGACTAAACTTTTTACTGTGTACGTATTCCACTTCTTTACTGCCTTTAAATTGTTTTACCCACATGCCCATGTTCACATCTTCCATTCTGAACAACTGCATATAAAACTAAATTAATTATCAATCATAATTAATTAGCTTATTTGATATTACAAAATTGTACGTTATTTTTTTTTATAGTGAAAGCGAAAACATAAAACATATACTAAGATAGAACGGCCTAATTAATGTGGAAAATATACTAACTTTCTAATAATTCTTCGGTACTTTTAAGAGCAATAAAAGGCAGGAAAAAAACATCCCCATCAAACTAGCCCATTTTTTGTTTAAATTTTGTCGGAGAATTAATGTATGAATTATAATAATGTAAATTGGGTAAAACTATATAAGAAAGTACTTAATCAAGGTACCCAAAATTTGCTAATTCGTCCAACAATATATTTTTGAAGAGGCAATTTTGTATTTAGAATAAATCAAACTTATTTCAATATTATGAATCCAACTAATTAAAACTATAGTAATAGTCCATAATTTGATGTTTTCAGAGGTGATAGATTGAAGATTACCTCTAATCTACGTTTCTTAAACTGGGAGAGAATGAACTTTGCAATGTCCGATGTAAAAACGTAGCCTGGACCATCTGCATACGACGGATATACATCTCCTGGCCATTCCTGAAAGAAACATACGAAAAAGGGCAATTAATTGGAAATTGTTATCATTACGGTGACAATTTTCGCTTTTTATTCTTGTGCTGAATATGTGTATCTTTCTAAAATCTAAATAAAGTATTGAAATTTCGAACAAGCCTATTAATCATACCTCGTATGTAACTGCCCATTTACCGGATCGCATGACCTTATGGTTTTTGTTAATCTTACCAAGATACAAACTTTTGTTCTTGGGCACTTGCTTGATTTTATCCACAATTGCATCTATTCTCACAAATGTATCATCATCCCCCTTCATTATATACTTCGCATTTACCACATTAACCTATAACACGCACAAAAACAAAAACAAAATCTAAATCTTAATCTGTCTTCCTCTCAGTGTATACATGAATCTGATTAAACGAGTAAAAAAGGACTACTCACTCCATATTCCGCAATGGCGATGGTTTTGAGAACAACGAGATTATAGTTATCCATGTATGGCACTATTACAATGTCTCCGTAGAACTCTGCTTCTTTTTTTACCATCAAGTTCACTTCTTTCTTTGCATGCTGTGTAAAATATCGATAAATCTCAACTTCAATGTACTAAAACCAGTGATAAAATTACTCACACATTAGTGGCCTAATTCAAGTTGTTTCAAAATATTTTTGGTTTCCAAGCTGAAAAAAAACCACATTTGTGCATTCGATTTGAACTCTTCCCCTTTTGGAGAGTGGCTCCGCAAAACTACATTTGTGGTTGCTCTTCGTAAGTAGACAGTATAACTTTTACTCCCATATATCAATCACTATATGTGGATTTTATATATACTATGTTAAAGTAATTCTGCATAATTTAGGCCTAAATCCTTATACTTTTTGTCAACTAACAATGAAATTATGTAACTTTTTTATCGATCCGGCGAAAAAAATAACTTACCATTGCTATGAAAAAACGTACGAGGACCTTAGAAGATTTGATGAGAGGGTGTTGCATCCATGACTTTCTTATAGCCATACGTTCCGCAAAATGATTGCCAACTGAAATAATGCCCACAAACATTTCTGTATACCCATCTAAAATAGGACGGGCTGTCCAATTGCTAGACATCTCGAGAAGCCTTTCGGGATCATTGCTGGGATGTGATGTAGGCAATGATGCAACATAAACAGAATGCACGCCTATATCTCCGTCTATGGATAGCCCCGTTGCATCTTCCAGTGTAAAAGCCTAGCACATTTGAGCAAACAATTTAGCGTCCAAATACAATTATGTGAGATTGATTGGCAAGTCAGCAGAAGTATAAATTTATCTCATATTACTTATAGGTCAATTGGCTGCTTGTTTGGTTGCCAAAATTTTATTATACATTCTTCTAAAGAAAACCAAAAAGTATACTACATGTTTGCTAATTTGCATTACTATCAACTTTATATATTTTGAACTTACTAACAAAAAGTACATTGGTCCTTAAGGACCTTAACCTAGTAAGTTTACTACCTATCAAACGAGTCCTATATATAGTCATGTAGACATATGTCACATGATTCTGTAATTTAAACTACTCTTCATAGAACTTACACTTAATATGCAAAGTGGAACACCCCGATCTATATGTTTACAGGGGCGGAAGTGTGATGACCCCCCTCTATCGGTGTCACCGTCTAAGTTCCGTTCTTGTATAGTCACGTAGTTTTATTCAGAGAATTTTATGTAGAAAAAAGTAAATTTCGAGCAAAAAAGTTGTTTTTCTTGCAGCTCTTGTATGGTCACTTGGTTATATTCAGAAATTTTATGTAAAAAGAAGTGAATATCCGACAAATGTGTTGTTTTTCTTGCACAATTTTTAAACATGCTAACAAAAGGCCTCATCTAAGAATTTCAGCTAATCTCTCAAGCAAATTCTGACTTATTAATTAGTCCATCATATTAGAAAATCATATATTGTAACTTGTCAGTAACAATTGATATTACGTACTCATGCATGCTCTAATGACGTTAGTAAACTCAAGACTAACCATAACATGATGACAAACTCATGAGACATTAATTAACATGAATTTTTTTAGATATAAAACGTCGACTCACTTTGTTATAGGGGAATGAGCTAATGTGCTTCCCATCGATAAATACATGGTACCCTTCGGAACCGGCTCGAAGAGTAAGCACAAATAACTTCCCTTCTTTTAGCGGAAATGTCCACTTAGCATTCGCGTCTGTTAACCCGGTTATCTTTTTCAACCATTGGATATTAGGCTCATCGCTAGCCCATCGCTCACATTTTGCTTCACCATCAACTGACAATAGATAAAAACAAGTCAAACAAATATTCATTAGAATTTTATAATGGTTCGACTAAGAAGTGTACGGCAACAATGGTTAATCCATTTAATGCTAATTCAAGTACAATAGGTATTATCTAATTCAAATAGAGTTCAATTTATGTGAATTAAATGTTTAGTATTTAAGTCTTTTAAATTCCAAAATATTAACCACCAACAGGACGTATTAAATACAATTTTTTTTAAAATATTATTAAATAATTAATCATTCAAACATGAAACATGTACTATCTGTTGATTATCGTTTCCCATTTTATAAAGAGCATTGTTTAATAAAGGGAAAAATTAAGGCCTGGTCCAACAAATTAAACATATAAAAAATTAGAGCAACTCTCAAACTTATTTATCAGTAATGGCGTGACCTACTTTCTGATAATTGAACACCATATTTATACGAGTCAAGCTGTTCATTTTAGGGTCATTGCCAAGTTTTTTTTTTTCTCATTTAAACCGGTTTAGAAATAGTTTAGTTTCTTTTAGCGTTTTCGTATTTTTTAGATTTTTAGTGAATTTTATTAAAATTTAGTAGTTTTTTGCCGCTTTTTCAAAGATTTATTGGACTTTTCGGTTTTTCTCGATTTCTTTTTGTCCCTTTCTATTTTCCCAGTTTTCTTTATGGATTTTGGATTTTCTTGATATATATATATATAACTTATAAGATCTAAAAACCAAATTTGCTAACTATGGGATAGTTTTCTACCTAAGTTTAAAACTACAAAGACCAAAATTTATAAAATTTCAGGACTATGGCTCTTAATAATCAAGTAGAAGGGAATTTATTTGGAGCTTGCTGCGTTTGGATAAGGAAATGTTATAGTGGACTATTACTAAATTAACATATTTTTCATGGCCCTTTTCTTAAAATAGTTTTTCAAAAAACACCGGCCTGTAAATTTTCCTAAAGCCGGATACATATAATGTAGATTTTCCGCGTCACATTAATAGAAAGTCCAGAAATTAATACAAACACAGTAATTAAATAGGAATAGTTACACTATTTTTGAAAATGTGACACGGTTACTTTACAAAAAATCGTATTTAATTTTTACTACTATATAGTGTCTTCATCCTTCCCTTTTTATATGGAAAAGATAGTGTAAAAGAGAAAAACGTCTTGAAAGTATATATATATGAACCTAATAGAATTTATTTTTAAAGTATATTCGGATCATTTTTAACGGTGTTAAGTGTGAACTTTAATATGGTAGCTAGTTAGTACATATGCTAAACATAACTGCCCTTGGTTTTTTTTATTTAATTATATTTGAAACTGTTATTTATTTAAACCGAGTTTTTCTGCTTCTTATTTTGGCCTAAACAATCTAGAAAGTTTAAAATGCATTGGCATGAAATTTTTTTCTCACTTTGCAGAATGTATACATATATTCGTGTTTATTTGGCCTAAACACGAATATATGTATATACTTACCGGTTGCATCATGACTGTTTGATCGGTACCCCTCACACCTAATCCCATTCCCCCATTGCATCCGATAACACGTATTCATCTCGATCACAGGCTCCCCAGTCGGATCACCCTTCACCCTCGGATTAAAATGAAAAATCCTAGGCGGATCCTCCCCATCATCGGCCCTTATTCCCCGAAGCTCCACTTTAAACTGCGAGACCATTGTATACGATCCTTTCTCAAACTTGGGCCAAGCCTTTTTAGGCGTCCCGACAATAATCACTTGTGAGCCTATTTTTAGCCCACAAGGAAGTTCCGTTAAATGGGCCTGAGTCCCAAATAAAGAGACCGACTCAGGACAAACCTCACTGGGCCGAGTTAAACCGTCCCTGTCTGGACCCTGGCCTTGTTTAACCGTCTCGTTTAGCTCTCGCCAGAGCTTTGTTCCGGTTTCAAATGCCTTGACAACGGAATTTAAAAAAATTGGGAAACCGTTATCTAGGCTGTAATTTAGAAAACTGCCATCCACGCGTAAAGACGATAGTAAAGGCTCTTGTTTTTCTATCATTCTTCTTTCTTTACGGACGGTGTTGTTTTTCGAATTCGATATAAAATCAGAATGTAAAATGAAGTCGCCGGGGTCATTTTCTGTGTTTAGGTTCGATATCGAGATTGTTATTAGATATACAAAAGACAAAACGAGAGAGAGATGGATTATGTTTGTTTTCACCATCTCTCTCCTCAAGGAAGAGTCTGACTTCCTTCTCTTCATTCTCTCTCCGAGAGGGACGAGAGAGAGAGAGGAGAGAGATAAACAAGATTAAAGTATTGAGGGACAATATTTAAGAATGTTTTAACTTATTGTTGGCTATGTTCATGTATTTATACTAGTAACATAAACTAATATGAATGTGTTTTCTATTTAGAGATTAAATAATACATGAATGATCCCTAAGTGATTAAATTTAACAATGAGAATCTGCCAAAGTTCATAAAAGTTATGGTTTGATCCACCAATATTTAGATAAATGATATATTTTGTATTTCCTATAGTTTTAATGCTATGATACGTTGGTAACGTAAATAACAGCAAAAAACACGTATACTTAATTTGATATTTATATTTTATACCAAGACTTAAGTTGATTTTATTGTAACCTTTGCTGTGAAAGTTTAGAGGCCAAATTTTATTTTATTGTAACTAAGGGAACTAGAGCCAAATTCGACAAGTATATATGTGATATTGTGTGAGAAATAGTTAATGTTCACGAATCTAATTTGCAAATTAAATTGGTTACAATGAATGCAAAGTCTATGAGAATCGGCCTTCAAAGGAAATTCTTCCTAGCAATAGAACATGAGAAACAACTATTAATTGGGTTAAAGAAATAAATACAATTTTCAATAAACCATGTCTATTCTGTTCAAAATGTAGATACACCATTTTTATTTTATTTTTGTGACTTGTGAGCTGTATTTCGTTGTGCTCTAATATTACTCGGTTGTTATTTCAAGCAGAGCTCAAAATTCTTAGAATATTATTTTGACAAAAATGCTACTAACAATTATAGAAATTTAGGTGAAGTGGAAAGTGAAATTAAATGACTAGTCAAACATTAAAGTTTTGCAAGAATGATTATGAATTTAGTTAAGCATTTCAATTTATCAAGTTAAATAACATTTACTCTTACCAAAACACCAATCAGAGATTCATAAATTCCCTTAAATCTTCATAAGTTCCTTACTCGTTTGAGACAAAATATAGAAGGAAACTTAGTAAGTGCTTTTATTTTTTTTAATGTGTTATGTTTTTGTGCAGTAATTTGGTGAAAACATGCATTAACTAAAAGCCGACTTTTATTATTCCTTGTTTTGCACAAAAATAAAATGTTAGATAATTAAACTACATACATGCACCACGATAAAAAAGAGAGTATGCGAGCTAAAATGTGCTTCCTAACCAGATACATACATCATGCTAAACAAGTGAACATGCAAGCTAAAATGTGCTTTCCAATTTGTTCGTTTAATTTCTTTAATTTTATTAGTTTAAACTTGTTTATTATAATACCTTAAACAAAGGCAGATTCATACACATAATGATCCAATATGATACTAGTAAAAGCTATAATTGCGTGTGAAACGCGTAATGACATAAACCTCGTAATATATTTTATTTTAAACATAATTTTCATATTTTATATCATTTATTATAGTTATGCAGGTTAAAACGAATTGCTAATTAATTTAGGCTACATGCGTAATTAAAAAAATATAGTGAGAACACATTGTTAATTAATTAGATTAATTAGGTACATTTGTAATTATTAAATAGAGTGAGAGTATTTTTTTGAAAAATTTTGGCAAATTTTGACAGACTCAACTTTTTTTAAGTTTGCTTATAGTATGATTATATATAAACTTCATCTATATTTTAATCTGAAAGTAACATACATTATTCCAAACCCAATTCTTACCACTAAATTAGCGGTATATGTTATTTTGTTATGAAACTTTTAGGACAATTTAAGGTAAATTAACACTTACTTTGCCACCGTGCTTGTTAACCGTTACTCGTCCACAGAGGCGACCCAAGAGGCAGTCTAATAAGACAAAAGACTTGGGCAAGGAAAGCCCAATTTTGCAGCTCAAGTACGTAGTTATGAGTTAATTTTAAAATAATTATATACAATATTATAAATGTATGTGGTGGAGTGGTTAATGATAGATTTAGGAGTAATTTTGGATTGAGCGTTCAATTAGAAAGAGGATGAAAAGAGGAATTGTAATAGTTGGCATATTTCTTTGGAAAAAGGCAGGTTTGGAATTTCTCAATCAAAATACAATTGTGCTTATATCTCAAGAAAAAAGCAGTTTTGCAAATTTTCAGTCAAGCAGGTTTAGAGATTTATTTTGAAATCACATCATTTTGGAAGTGGGGTGCCTGACTCTGAGTCCAAATTTGTATTTAAAACGCTCAATTTTATTTTAATTGTCTTTGATTTTTAAAGTCAAAATTATGTAAAACTTACATAATTTAATGAAATCAAGTTATAACTATTATTTGAAAATTTTGAATATTATATATTTAGTATACATACATATTATAAATATGTATATGTAAATATAATAATATATAGATACAAAGTGTTGATTGTTGTTTATTTTCATATTTGTAAGTTTTACATAATTTTGACTTTAAAAATCAAAGACAATTAAAATAAAATTGATCGTTTTAAATACAATTTTGGACTCTGAGTCACCCTGACTCAGAGTCAGACACCCCACTTCCCATCATTTTGTAGGGTTAAAGAGATGTCGTAAAAGTATTAGAACAAAAACAGAAGCTTAATTGCTGAAAGAATTGGAAGCTTCACACCAAAAGTAGAGAGGATACGATTATTAGGGTTCACCAAACTATTGCAGCAGGTTTGATACAACAAGATATGCTTATAATAAAAAAATATATACACTATTTAGCTTTTTATAAACATTTCACAGTAGAATTTGATTATCGTACAATATTTTATTTTCTGGAAAATGAAATTTCACCGTATGGGATCTCGTAAGTACATATAAATGGTAATTAATTAAAGAAAACTCATACCTAAAAACACTTTTAAAGAAATATACATATTTACTTATTATGTACCTATATTATAGCGTTTGGACTATTATCATCTCTCTTTATATGTACACTGGTAATCGTGCCCCACGCGTTGCGTGTGTGACGCGCAATGCAATTAAAATATAAAAAATAAGTGTAGTTATTATACAAATACGTGGATAATACAACAAAAAATAGTATAAGACTTAAAATAATGTTTGGTTGTTAAAGAGGGACATATTTTATTTTTTATTTTATTTTTTTATTTTTTTTATGTGAGCATGATATTATTGTAATTAATAAAAAAATATATGAGTATTTTTGGAAAAAAAATGGCTAAATTGGGCAGATTCATTTAACTTGGATTGGTTTATTATAATAGAATGATGCATCATAAAAACTTACCATTTTAACTTCAAAAAAAAAACTTACCATTTTTAGGAAAAATCGGACTTAACTAAAGCATAAAAACTTACCATGTTTTAGGTCATAAACATAATAAGTTAATTATAATTCTGAATCAATTATGACTATTTGCCACTTTGATTTAATTTCAAATTATTTCATCATAATAAAGATTTAAGAGAGAGAAAAGATGATTAAAAATCCAATTTGGTAAAAAAATCAAAGTTCTAACAATTCGCAAGTTCTAACAATTCTTTGCATGATGATTCCTATTTATTTGACTGTTATGGTGTTGTTGATTCAAAAATCGAATTTGGGAAAACTCAACATATGTTCTGAATTAGTATTTATGTATTGTTTCATTAAGTACGTTGATGAAATTTTTGTTTAAAGCAAGGATTTTGTATTTTTTTTATGGTTGGAATAGTGATTTTCTCTTTTGTTTTAGATCTTTTATGATGTTGTCGTTTTTTAATATATCTTTTGTTGTAAATGATGTTTATGGATACTATGTAATTTTTAGTGATGCTTCATAATGCTATTATTATTTAATTCAGATATATATATCAACATATAACATCAATCAACAAATAAAAAACAAAGCATCATGTAGCATCATCGGGGATCATTATTTAGTTTTGATGATGTAAGATGTTTTGCATTTTTTTTTTATAAAAAAACGTTATGTGGTATCATATAGCATTGTGTAGCATCATGCAAATTTGATGCTATGAGATTCTTTGCATTTATTTATAATAAAAAAAACATCATGTAGCATCATATAGCTTTGCATCTTAATATAATTTTGTTAAAACTCCGACCTGATCCCCTTTATTTATTTTTTTATCAATTTTTATTAATGCATTTTTATTGAATGAAGTAAAACTTAGAGTAGTTAAGTATAATTCGAAAATGTAGATAGTAAGGAAAATATTAAATAAGGAAATAGCAATGATAAAATTTGAAAAGAATATAAATTAGATGTTGTATTTAATGAGTATTAAGGGGTATTCTTGTCCTATTATTTTGCATATGTATCAAATTTTAAAAGTGATTTATGAATTTGGGATTTGAAGATTAAGTCTCTTTTTATGTACTAATTAGCGAATCTCCGCATCTCTAACTTAGGCTAGAGTTTTGCTTGAAACAATAATAACTGTGCAGGAGTTCGTAGTTTGCAGGTTGAAGCCATTAACACTACAAAATAATGTTTGATTTAGTGAGAGTCAAAAGCTGTCACAAGTCTGTCACTAATTTAAAAATATGTTATAAATCTGTCGCAAATTGACTAAACTGTCACAAAGCCGTCACAAAAACCGTCGCTAATAAGATCATAACAAAAAATACGGTCACTAATCCCGTCGTGATTTGGGTATTTTTTTTGTAGTGTAAGCTGCTCAATTTGGTTATGGAAAAGTAGGGTTCATATATTTAGCGTAAAACTTGTAATTCTTTTAGGGTAGAAAGGAAACTTCTTTTGGCTTTCAAACTGGCCAACCAAATGGACTACAACTTAAAAAAACAAAAAACAGAAAACCCAAGCTAAAAAGCACCAATTTACAATTAACAAGTCAAAATGTTGAAGTTTTCCATACGAGCTAGCCTAATAGTCTTATGGTTCATATTTCATAATAATTACATGCAACTTGCAAGCTAGATTGCCAACAAACAAAGTATCTTTTCTTTCAGTAACTAAACCTGAATAATTGTCAAAAATGTGCCCAACAACTAGTGGACATAATGGATATATATGCAAAAGACGAAAAAGAAACAAGAAGCCAAGTAGAATAGTAATTACTAATTAGTAAGTGTTCCACTAACGAATTACAACAATTGTTAAATTAGGAAAAATCATTTGCAGACAAATGCCAAATTCTGAAAAGGGTAAAAGAAGAGACTAAAACTATGCAATTATTCTAGATTGCATCCCGCAGGATAGTAATACAAGTAAAGCTTGTCAAAAGATAGCTAATATTGTTATAAAGGTTTAATTAACTCACCGAAAAACTGTACTCGTAAGAGTGACAGTCAGAGATAATCTCAACCTGCCATCATGAAACTTTTGTTTCCCACATTCTGTGTTGTTTCATAAACTACTTAAATGCATTACGAGTGTTAGAGTATTATCTTACATCGACTAGATATCGATCAAGCTTGTGTTTTATAAAGAGTTACCATCCTTACCATTACGAGACCTTTTAATGGTAAGTTATATGAGATTTAACATGGTATCAGAGCGGGCCTAGTCATGTTGTGCTTACCTCCACTCATTTAATATGTCCGTTCGGTTCGTATGACCCTTGAAATGTCGGACGACGAGTGAGGGGAGTGTTAGAGTGTTATCCCACATTGACTAGATATCGATTAAGCCTGAGTTTTAATATTTAAATCATGGCTGATTGGTTGTTCGTTTTAAGATCAACTATTTTTTCCTTTCTTAATTATAAATTCAGTGCACTTTGCTCTTTACCTGGTATAATCTTAGTTTTTTTTTCTGATTTATTTTGAAAGAATTAACATCATTTTGTAAGGTTAAAGATATATGTCGTAAAAGTATTAGAAAAAAACAGAAGGTTGATGAAAGAATTGGAAGGCTTCACACCAGAAGAAGTGGATATGATTATTAGGTTGATGAAAAAGCTAGGCCATATATATAAATACTAGTAATCGTGTCCTACGCGTTGTGTGTGCGGCGTGTAATGCAATTAAAAATATAGAAAATAAGTATGGTTATAATATAAATATGTGGATAATACAAAAAAAAACATATTTTAAAATTTAAAAGAATGTTTGGTTGTTAAAGAGGAATAAATAATTTTATTAGTTTTTACTTTTTATATTTTTATGCGAGTATGGTATTATTGTAATTAATATAAATGTATAGGGGTATTTTTGAAAAAAAATAACCAAATTGCACAGTTTAAGTCATTCTATTTTGCAAAGATAGCTAATATCATTCTATTTTGCAGGTTTGATAAATGATTTGGGTTGAGTTATCATAATAGAATGATATATGGTAGCTTTTTATAACCATTCCACAGTAGTTTGATTATCGTACAATAATTTTATTTTTGGAAAATGAAATTTAACTGTCTCGGCTAATTAACTTAGGCTAGAGTTTTGTTTGAAATAACAATAACTGTATGGGGAGTTCGTTGTTTGCAGGTTTAAGTCATTAAATTGCTCAATTTGGTTCTGAATAGGTAGGGTTCATTTGGCGTAAAACTTGTAATTCTTTTAGGGTATAAAAGAAATTCCTTTTCGCTTTTAAACTGGCCAACCAAATGAACTACAACTTAAAAAAACTAAAACAGAAAACCTAAGTTTTTTTTTTTAATTTAATGGTGGAGAAAACCTACATTTTTTATTTTATTAATAACGTAAACAAAAGATGTGGATGAAAAACCCCACAAATGGATTGGCCCAAAAGTGCTCCAATCCGTCAAAAACAAACATCAAAATTACATTATTGAAAATCTTTGGTGTCAAATAATAAAAAATTGTAACCTAAGCTAAAAGGCACCAATTTACAATTAACAAGTCAAAATGTTGAAGTTTTCCATGCAAGCATAATAGTCTTATGGTTCATATTTCATAATAATCAGATGCAACTTGCAAGCTAACTAGATTCCCAACAAACAAAGTATATTTTCTTTCAGTAATTAAACTTGAATAATTGTCAAAAATGTGCCCGACAACTAGTGGACATAATGGATAAGCAAAAGACGAAAAAGAAACAAGAAGCAAAGTAGAATAGTAATTAGTAAGTGTTCCGGTAACGAATTACAATAATTGTGAAATTAGGAAAAATAATTTGCAAACACAAGCCAAATTCTGGAAAAGGTAAAAGAAGAGACTATAATTGTATTTGTGCAGTTGTTCTAGATTGCAGCCTGCAGGATAGTAATAAAAGTAAAGCTTATCAAAAAATAGCTAATTTTGTTAAAAAGTTTAACTCATCGAAAAATTGTACTCGTAACAGTTACGGTCAGAGATAATCTCAATTTTCCATCGTGAAACTTTTGCTTTCCCACCTTCTGGGTTTGTTTCATAAACTGATCAAATGCATTATAAGGAACCTAGGGTTTCTCCAATATTTTTAATTATTTCTAAATCATCGCTAATTTGTTGTTCGTGACAAAAGCTTAAAAAGCTTCAAAAACTACAAAATAACATTGGTATATATGCTAAATAATTGCTCATCATCTGCTTTTACTTAATTGGAGAGATTTTTTTGTAGAAGCTATGGTTTTACCATGTGATCGTGGAAGTGAACATTGTATATTTTGCAGGAGTGATCCAGTGCAATAAAATAGAATTTTAAGGTAGTTGAAGAAAAGGGTTCATTTGTTGAGGCGATTGTTGAACGACGAAATGAAATGCTCTTGGATTTTCCTGAGTTATTAGAAGACTTAATTATTTTGTGAATCTGTCAACAAACAGATGTGAAACAAGCTGCATGCATGTGTTGATCTAGAGTTTTATTGCATAGTTCATTAGCAATATCTTCTTATGATACAAGCGAGAAGTTCAAGATATTATCAGTAAAACAAGCTTTATTGGTATTACTATCTTGGGGATGAGAAAGCCCATCTTTTGCTTGTCTTTCGTGATCAAGACTCGCTTGACTCGGGTATGAAATAATAAGGAAAAATTAAGACCCATACCCAGAAATAGGTTACTATTAGTCGTAGAAATATGTTTATTAGTAGACATTGAAAGCTTAGACTTCATAGCCTATCATGTAATGTAATTTATTTTAATCGTTTTGTTCGAGGATCGTACTTTTTCACTTATCAATACACGGTTTGTTTACTCTTCAAAAAAAAAAAAGGACCCATACCCAGAAAATGAAATTATTTAATATTCAGACTACCAATACATACATATTTCGAATACGTAACAACTCAGTTTTCTAATTTAACTGAATTTGATCGTACAGTGACAACCTGTTAATTCATAAAACCTGCAATTTTTTATTGCATTCATTATTAACTGTTAGGGATTGGTTGTATACTTGTATATAATCATATGTATGTAAATATATATTGCGAGATGCACAATATTAAAGGCAAAGATTTCCCGATGAAGACCACATGGAACTGCTGTTTTGGCCATATTACGTAGCCGAGTCTTAGCTTTTGTTTAAACACATTATTTGACGATCAAATATAGTTTAATATAATAAATTACGACCCATGATTTCATGATTATATTTTTTAGTCATTTCTTATGTTCATTGTCCATAGGGAGTGTTTACCAAAATTACTACAGATTGTTTGCAAATGAACATATATAATTTTTAAATGATAAATAGACTGTTTTAAAATGACTCGGCTCTTGATTTTCCGTTGTCATTACTCGACCGTTAGATTCAAGATTTTTTTTGTTTAAGTCGTGCCTTTCCTTTTGGATATTTTATGCTTTATAACTTATTTGTTTATTTTAATCAAATGAAGTTTAATACCTAGCTAGGATGCTTTGGACATAAAAAAGCAATAGGAAGAAGCTTGCTTCACAAATTACAATATAGTGTTTGACATCATCTTAGCTTTTTTGCTTAAAAATGACTTGTAATTATTTTTTTGGTAAGTCAGTTATTAATTATTTTGACTTATAAGCTACTTGTAAATATACAAACATAATTTATTTGTTTTTAAAATTTATACTTTTGATATTTTATGTGAAAAAGCCAAAAAAATACGTAAATGCCTAGCTTCTTAGCTTTTGACTTATAAGTGATTCGGGGTTAAGGGTTATAAATTTAGAATTTTGGTTACCCTAAGAATCTGAACGAACCAAATTCACTTTTAGTGAGAAAAAAAACTGAGAAGAAACTTCTCATGTCCCACGATTCTACTGGTTTATAAAGAAAAAAAAACACGGGGGTAGCTAGATAGATCATAGAACAGAAAAGGTATAAGCAAAAACTATCCCCAAGTAGTATTTGAACCTACAACCAGCCAGTTAACAACAGACCGCTCTACCACTGAGCTACCGAGGAACAACCCAGGATTGAAGTTAAGAGACTCTCATTCTTCGGATCAATCTAAAAATAAACAAACAATCATTAAACCCCAAAACAATTTAAAATGGTATAGCTAACAGTAATCGTCACCACTGTTTATTTATTGGGTCGAGGGTCTTAGTAGTTTATATTTTCGTTTCTTAAACTCATTTTGTTTCTTAAACTTGTGGATCAATCATAACAACTAAACATTCCACAAACATATCAAGTAAGGAGATTTGTAGAAAAAAATTCAGAAAAAGAAACATATTGCAGCGAAAATATAGCAGGAAAATATCAAACAAACCGATCTGATCTATCATTCCTTCTTCGAGGAGGGAGATTGCTTACAAATTGGAGCCCATAAAAATTCAGATGGGGTGTTTACCTGCAACATACTTCGGCCCAAACGGGGTACAAGTCCTACACCTTGGCTAATTCGAAATAATTGAGTATAAAGTCTAATTCATGTTGTTTGGCATTTCCTGTAAACCTAAAAATGTAATAGGGTGGAAAAGTAGCATGAAGAGAAAATTTTAATATTAACTAAAAAATTAGAAAAAATTATCATCATAAATAAATCCATCAACTTCACGTAGTAGAAGACAATTCATTTACTTTAATGGCCTGTTTTGATGCCAATAGTGATTACTCTACTGCACTAAATTATAAGGAATTGGAACCAAATAAAAGCTAGGTAAACATAGTAAAAATCTTGAAGCCCGTTTCTAACCCTTTTCTCATTCAAGCTTATAGAACATTTTTTTTTCTGGAATCATGTTTCTAAATGTTTTTTTACTAGAAATGAGGACCATTTTCGATGAATAGAATATTACACGTTGACATGCGAATCTTTAAAATTTTCGAAGAATGACTCACAGCTAGGACTCTCAGGACTCGCAAATAATACTCTGCAATTCAAGGTTGTGTAAGTGACTATACTTGGTGAATGTTTTTTAAGCACGGTTATATAATATTAGACACCAATGCAAAAAAAAAAAAAAAAAACAGAATCCAACCATCTTATACAACTCCACTCATTCAGTCAATTCTAGGTTTTAAGGTGACCATGCTCAAAGGCCTAACACATACTTATATTCTCAATAATATCTCAAGAGTTTCCCAATATAAATACAGAACCAATAAAAACTAAATTGATGTTGGTATCATCTGCTGTCAAAAACAAATTGAGAATTGAAGTGAAAAGAACTTTTGTTGCTATAAATGACTTGACGATTAAATTATAAACCTCGAAAGTACATTACGAATGCCTTTTCTTAATATACTTGACTGTACAACAAGAAGTTATTGTCACCTAAATGCATACGAGTGAATGCTTATATAGCGAGGGAACATAAACGCTAATTAGGCCTTAAAAAGTTAGGGATCGGAAAAAAGGAAAAAATCCAATCTGAGGTTAACTCATATATAAGGATCAGAAATTTTTAGTAGAATGAACTCAAACATCAAATAAGAGTTAGGAAACTTACAAACATCTCTTCAAACTCTCGACATTATTGATGAAATTAAAATACCATATACCAACTAGAAGTTTCAATAGTAATTAAGAAGCAGAGACTATTACCGATGAAATCAAAAGGAAGCAGAGTACATGACTCTGAGTCAGGGTTACTTTGCTTTTCACAGCCATTAGATCTGTTATTTTATTAATAATGTAGCAGATCTAATGGCTGTGGAAAACAGAGTAACCCTGACTCAGAGTCAAGTACTCTGCTTCCAAATCAAAAGTACTAGCACGAAGGATACCCTTCTTTAACGAGGCGGCCATTACTTATGAAATTAAAATATCATGTACCAACATGTCCAACACGACGGATACGTTCTCTATCGAGACCGTCACCTCTGAAATCAAAATACTAAGGATCAGAAATACAATGTACCAACTAGAAGTCCCAACAAAAATTGAAGACCGTTTCTATGACAAACCCATACACAATAGATATAGATATAGAGAGGGAGAGAGAGAGAGAGAGAGAGAGAGAATGGTGGCGATATCGTTGTACAGAGGGAACCTCCACCGTGTACCGGAGGTGCCACGTAAGTGGCAATCTCTCTCCCCTAAAATCTCTCTCAAAGACTTCAAATCTCTCCTCCTCCGCCGCTCATCCGCCCTCTCCCGCCACCGTTTTCGCCCAATCCTAAACCCTAACCCTAATTCCGTTCTTAAAAGACCTAAATCGGAGCCGATTGGGATTGTTGTTAAAAAGGAAGAGACTGTGATTAAAACCGAAGGTGATGACTCGATCAACCGCTCTCGTCAATTGCCCAAAGTTGCCCGTTCGCTTGATGGAAAGCCTCCTGAGGTATATATAAATATGTGTGTGTGTGTGTGTGTGATATGAACACAATAATCGCATATGGTATCGTTTATTGAAATTATGCGAGTTAAAACGAGTTGTTAATATAATTAGGGTTACCGTTTCGCATTGGGCATCATTTATTGAAATGACGAGGGTTAAAAAGAGTTGTTAGTTAAATTAGGTCACATTGGTAGTTAGGAAAATAGAGTAAGGATGAATTGTTAATTAAATTAGGATAAATCGGTAATGAGTAAAATAGAGTGAGCGTATTTTTGGAAAAACAGAGGTGAAATTTGGCAGCCTCGGCCAATTATGATATATGTGTATGTTGATATGTTTTGGGTTTTGTATAGTTATAACCTGTGTTCTATAAAACAAACCTAGGCGGATATATATATATATACTAGCAAACGGATCCGACTCGATGTGTGGTGTAACGTATGAATTTGTGTTACGTGGTAAAATGTGTTAATTGAGATTACAAAAAATAAACCTTAGGATTGAGAGATTATTTCTCTACTGCAGCAATAGGGGAGAGAGATGGGGAAGGCGGAACATTTTGAGATTAAGAACCGTAAATGGATAGATAAGGCACAGGTGATTTATGGTCACTTTGTTAAAAGTGGGTACGGTTATAAAATTGAGCAGTTGTTTGTTTGTTCAGATTAAATTTTTAAGGGTATTTTTGTAATATATGTTGTTAGGAAGGGTATTTTTTGGAAAATATTTGTTTCGATACTTCGTAAGGCCTGTAGACAGATTTTAATAGTATAGATATAGATATATGTATGTATGTATGTATGATATGCTTCAGGTTTATTAAGTTATAGCCAGTGTTGTATGAAATTAGTCTAGACGGAGATTAGGCAGAGCCTAAGATTTAAGCAGAGTAGGCAGGAATAAGTGGAGCAGGCGGTAGTTAAGCGGAAATTAGGCAGGATTGGGCTTTAGGCGACCTATTTCCGCTTAAACTTCGCCTTGCGCCTTTTAGAACATTGGCTATAGCACACTTAAATAGTACTATGTAGATTCTGTACACCAGAATGTATAGTTTTAGTTTAGTTTAATGAACAGTGATTTCATGTCAAGCTGCATTGCTGTCAATTTTTGTAAGCTGGTGTTTATATGTAAAATATTGGATATTTTGAATAAGTTGATTGAAGTTTCAGAATTTAGGGTTTATAACCCACTTTTTGATAATTTGATTGTGATGAACAATGATTGTCTGTCAAATTACTACACTGCTACTAAATTTGTACTTCTAATAATAGGATATTCTGAATTTGTAAATGTAAGGGACTGACTTTCAAGGTTTATATGTTACTTTTTGAGACTTTGGCTGTTATATCGTGTGTAAATTTGATAATGTGTAAGTTGGATGAATTACTCAGAGAAAGAAAAAACGAAACAAGAAAAAAACTCGGTTGGCTCATGGGGTGAATGATTGAAGGAAGTGTATGGATTTTACATAAAGTTGGGTTCCAATGTTGAAAAATGAAAACTTAATAGTGGTCAAGGACTGATTCATTAGATTAGATATCATACATTGTGAATTCTTATTTTTCACAGCCAAGTTACTCCACCACCGTAATCCCCAGTTAGATTTAGGCATGCTACAGAAGCTACACTTTTTAGTTATAAGAGAACCCAAGTAATATCTTCCGGATTTAGGAAACAACTCACATTGTTTTGGAATTTAGACGAGGGAAACCATCCGCATACTATTATTGGAAGAATTTCTTGGGTCTTCCAATGTATCATTTCTAGGTCCAATGGAGTTATTGGGTAAAGGAAGAAGCCACATCAGAATTCCAATTATGTTATAGACTTGTAGTTGACTGTTATGACATGGATACAAGACGATGCAATTCCTGGATTTGGCAAGTTGTGGAAACTAGGATTCTATTCATCGTTAGATACTGTTAATTTCATAGTACAGAACTACAGATATATGATAATTAGTGATAGTGGGTTGATTTGAAATAATATTTCATTTTATCTTAGAACACATTCTTTAACACTTTAGATAAATGTTCCATAATCCAACATGTTATAGATGAAAAATGTGATTCAAATTATAGTTATGATAATGTTATTCTCAATGGCTTCTACCATCCTTTATGTTCATTTATATACAAGGTGACTCTTAAGTACTCTCCAGACATTTAGAGTAAAAGATTATGGAAGTCATTGAGATCTATTGATATTAAATGTTCCTTTTCATTCAAATGCTGGAGGATTTTTTGCGTGAAAAAGTATCCAAACGTCTTCTCTGTATCAGCACATGTCTGTGTCTTGATACGTATCCAAGCGAATTCCTGGAAGAATCCGTTTATCATAATTGAAAAGTAATATTAAACTTAAAAACCGGATATGTTTAGTGTATCATCTTACGACACATTTAAGCTCTATTTTTTCCAAATCATACAGAGGATTAATCTATACACGTATACAATATATCTAAAATAGCAAGTGTGATGATGATGTTATGGTATGATACTTAACGTTACTCATTACAAGTGCTTCAAGATATAATATTTATCTAGATTGCATATTAGCTCCTGGAGTGTACTTGAAGTCCCTGTTAGGGGGTTACTGTGCACAACGTCTGTGATGGGTTTGTTTTGCAATATACCATTTTTGAAGTAGCAATCTTCAGAGTGTTGTTTAAGGTGAGCATTCACATATATCTTCTCTCTTTTCTTGAACATGTTGATGTCGGAAATTGTTCCCTCAATATCACTTTTTTTACTTAGAATAATTTGTAGGCGTAGTTTTTTAGTCCTAAATGTTTTCCTTGTAAATGATTTAGTGGGTAAAATGAATGCCTAAGAAGATTTTTTACCTTAGATCTATTTTGAAAAACAATAGATCTCATTGCATCATTTTTAAAATCATTTAATTTGCAGTTAGTAAAAATTTGAATCTGTCAAATCTATTTTATATCATTTTTAACAAAAACTAATGTGAGCAAAATCAGTTATATTCAGCAAAATAATAGTCCCATTTTCCCAATATATCATGATTCTTTTTTGCTATTGTCGTTTTTGCCATTGATGAGTGTTGTAGAGATGGACAGGGGGGGAAATTTAGCAATGTGGAGAATCCGGTATCAAGAAGGAATAGAAAATAGAGAGAGAGAAAAAAAACTATTAGTACACGTTCGTTGTAGAATATAGTTACTTTTACACAAGTAACACGGATATGGAATATTGAGTGCAAGATTGAAAATTAATATGAATAGGTAGACAATGTGGGAAGCAAAACTCAGGTGATAAATTTATTACGGTGTTGGTTTAATACTCTCTTTTTTCATGTTCCATGAATGGATCCTGGAATTGCATGTGTTGGCCTAGTCTTTTGAAGAATTACGAAACTGATATAAACTTCTATTCTTCTCCTAGTACATTGCTGATATAAACTGATATAAAATTTCTCGATGACCTTTGAGCGTATTCATTGACCTTGTCCCATAGTTTTCTTTCTTAATTTTCCTGATCGAAATACTATATAATACCCTCTTATGATTGACTGACTGACTAGCTTTGGGTAAATTATGAAAAGAATTATCAACTGTTCCTTGAGGTAGATTTCTCCATCCTCCTGTCTTTTCTCAATAAAGATTAGCGCGTATTTGGTTGTACTATCAAAAACTTCACCTGGTCAGAACTAAACAAGTTTGTGTGTTTTTCTTATATTCTGATTTTGCATCTTGTGTAACCAATTGCCCTTAAGGAGTTTATGTTTTTATTTTCTGGTTTGAGAATTAGCAGATATTTTTCAAGTGTAAATTACACAGTACTTAACTGTTCTTTCCTACACAGAGCTCATGCATTTAACCTTACATAAAAAGGCTTTGTTAGTTTTCTAGTTCTTATTAGTTCGTGTTTTTTTAATGGAACAGATAACCCATGTTTTGGACGAGCTAAGTGAAACAGAAAAAAAGAAAAAAATAATCGAGGAGAAACTGGAAGTTTTAAATGCTAAGAAACACGACTTGGTGCAAGTGCTCAAACAGGTAAGCGACCTCTTCTCTTTCTCACATCATTCAAAGTAAAGGTCCGGGTACTTTAAAATCTTTTACTTACTATATTTATGACCGCTAATTATTTTATTTTTTTGTAGATTTTGAATGCGGAAGAAGAATTGAAGAGGCGAAGTTCAACCCGTTCTCCAATTCCACTTCAGGTGGATGTAACAAATGATTCGGGGTCATTGTCTAGGCTTAACACTCCTAGGTTGAACTCTGACGGAAATCTTGCCAGTGATATTGAGAGAAGTGAGACTGATGATATATCTCACCAAATTATGCATTCACGTCATTTGATTCGTCCTAACAGCATTTCGCCGTCGTCTGATTCTCTCCATAGAAGACCGGTGTTTACTGCGGTAAACACTCTCCACTTTTCCCTCTTTTCTTAGCATGGGAATTTCCCTGTTTTTGTAGTTTATATCTGATCTTTTTTTTTTGGTTTTATTCGCCAACCGATCATGTTTTTTTCGATTTTGTGCACCAACCTACAATGTATTGTAGATAGTACTCTGACGTAGTGTTTATTTCTCATTTTGTAAACTATCGTTAATTTTAGCATATAGGTAGGAGTAGGGCTGGGTCCGGTCCGGTCCGGTTCTGTTTTTGGCAAAACCGAAACCGAAACCGAGCATATTTTTCTGTTCGGTTTTTTTCGGTTTTGGTCTTTTTATTTTTTGGACCGAACCGGACCGGTTTTTTCGGTCCAGTTTCGGTTTTTTTTCGGTTTTATTTTTCGGTCTTTTTCGTTCTTTTTCGTTCTTTTTCGGTTCGGTCTTACTGAAAACCGAAACCGACCCGAAAATTTTTCGGTTTTTCGGTTTCGGTTTTTTTCGGTTCGGTTTTTTCGGTTTTTCGCCCAGCCCTAGGTAGGAGTACAGAGGGGATAATTGATCCATAAGTTAGTGTACACAAATTATAGTTACCAAAACCCTAGTTTAAAAAAGTGAATATAAGAATGTGAGATTTTCTGTTAATATAGGAGGTACATCAGATTAGTGTATCAAATGAAAAAATTAATGGTTAAGTGTACGGTTTACGAGATCCCAACTTTATTACTCCGGTTAGATTACAGAACAGTAAAAAAACGTAAATTTTGTAATCGCAAGATGCTTTTGGAATTTGGATTTACATATCAAGAAAATAATTGAGGATCACATGGTAGTTTCTGATTTTTATGCTAGACGTGGTCCTTATACTTTTTGACATTTCTTTTTCACATTCTGCTTCACTTGAGGATTGTGTCAGCCCCTTTTCCCTTTTTACCATGAGCGTGGTCCCTATGTAGATTTTAGAACTGGAAATTGCTTAAGAATGATTGGTTGTTTGTAGGAGAGTAAGAGTAGCTACAAAACAGCCTTTTGTACCGTCAGTAATAATGATTTGGTTAATGTATTGTAGCTTTACCATTGGGATTGGGGACCTATCTAACATTATATAAATGATTTTATGTGTTGTGGAAATTAAATGTAATACATGGCCAGGGGCGGCCCGACTCCACGGATTGCCCAATGCTCAAATTATTCGGTTGCCCGTAGCATTTTTATCAAGCAAAAATAAAATAAAATCAGCTTCATTTTAATTGATATATATATAGGTGGGTGTTTTCTTTTGCAAATATTGAATTAATCCAATTGCCAATTTGGGCTAAAACTGGGCTTTATATAATTATATTGGGCCGAACCATTGCCCAAAAAAAATAAATTATTGCCCCAGCCCAGTCTGTGCCCCAGGCCCAAACCTTACTGGACTTGGGCCTGGGCCGCCCCTGTACATGGCTAAGCATTATTTGTTAATGCACCATTGTTTTGTTTTATTCGGTATAAAGATGGACGAATTAACCTAAGATGGTTTACAAAAGCAAGTTTCTAAGATTTTGGTTCAGTAAGATAAAGAAATGAGATAAATAACAGAAGTTTATTATCCACGATTAGTTGTCAAGATGAATCTTTTTATCTGTTGGGTGAGGATTGGTAGGACTAGCTAATAAGGTTACTAAATGAATTTTTTTCGCACGGATGGTTTGCTTACATGTTGAGGATAGTTGGTAGTTGGTGTGTACCGTGTACCGTACCGTATCTGTCTGCAACTTAAAATCCAGTTTCTTTGGTGTGTTAATTCTACTTGGAACAATTTATTTAGATTCGCTAACAACTTATTTTGTAGTAAATGTAACATTTGTGAGCAAAGCTGGACTTCCGATTATCATCGCATGGTTGAATGGCTGTAATCTCAGCTTTTAAATTCCGGAAAATCCAGGTTCACAAGTCACAACTATAAAACCTCAAGACCACATTCACGGTATCAGTACTTGAATGTAGCAGGGTGTAGCTAATCCACACAACTTAAGTGACTTTGCTATGTTCGCTTCCAGTCTCCCTTAGGATGCTGACTTGTACAATGTGGCATGTAGTTTCAAAGTCCTGAACAACGCAGGGCTCTTCAATTTCAGTACCATGATCATGGTTTATTTTAACTAATTAAATATTCCTGTAGGTTCCGCATCCTCGAGCAAGCTTAGGTGGCATTGGCAGTCCGTCACGTTTTGCTCCCTTGGGCCATCTCACAAATCTGCCAACAGCTATCTCTACATCTGGAACAAGTTATTTCATGTCTTCTCCTTCCCCTGCCGCTTCTGGTACCTCTGCGTTTAGGGATAATCGACAACCAAGTCCGTGGAATTAAAGAAGGTAATTTAGACTTTGACCCTTCAAGTTCCTTGATTGGGTTTGTTAGATTTGTTTGTTTAAGCAGTTTATTCCTGAACATCGTTGTCATGTTTCGGTTGACACCGTTTCGAAGCAAATAACTGTGCATGCGTTCGGAAATATGAGATTAGATTGCCAAAAATTATAGCTCGTCTCCTGGTTGTTGTGTTTTGATAAAATTCAAATATAGCAATGGCTAATGGATGGAGGCGGTTTCGATAGCTCTAGTTCTTCAAAGATATAGAACCTTAAACCAGAAGCCTTGCTTTCAAATTTTTATGCTCACATACTATTAACTTTCTTTTTATGAGCTTATATTTCATTTCATATTGTATTTTTGGCAACTATTTTTATAGATTAATTGATATATGAGACTTTTTTTTATTATAGGAACAGAATTTAGAACAGTAGTAGGTTTTACAAACCATGTGGGTAGCTTGTTTGATTGTTTTATTCTTGGTTTATTTGGTTGTGTTTAAGCTAATGAATAAATTTGCTTGCTATGAAAGGTGAGGTTTGACCACATATTTTCACTCATTTTTACAATTAGTGATGAAATTATAATATGGTAAACTTGTTCTAAGTATTAACAAGCTCGATGTAATTTTATTCTGATCTTGCTGAATAGGATGAGTATGGTTTGGAGCGTAAGAGGTCGTTAGCTTTTGCTTGGATTGAAAAGGTTAGGTTTTTGAATTGGACGGAGACAGTTTTTATCAATTTAAAAATAAAATTTCGCCTTTTCTTGCATTAGCTTTTAATCAGAAAATTTAGCTTGTTTGAGGCTGAAGTAAGAGTTGGCATGTTTTTTTTTTTTTTTAATCTCTCATTTGAAGGTAAAACCTGCGAAACTTCGCAAGCGACAGGGTTCAAACCCTGGCGGTGAGCGTGATATACTCGAATAACAACCACATGGCTACCAACCAGTTGGTCAAGTTGCATGTTATCAATGTAACTTTTCACCACATTTTGTTACCATCTTCCTTTTTTTTTTTATATATAGATTGTCCCTCACTTTCTTTAGTCAAAGTGTTGAGCCTTTATCACGAAAGACTTAAAATACTCATATTTGCCGCCCCACGGCATGGGCATGCGGTTTTATCCTTATAAATTGTCTTTCACCAAACATTCATTGAACTCGTTACTCATCATAAACATAAACAATCATTTTCTCTATTTCAAGAAAAAAATAACATTTTCTTAGTCCTATTGAGTGCATGTTACTCACGCGGCCACGCCTTGATATCCCTTAATGACTTCAAATGATTTTTTGATATGGAAAAACTAGCAATTATTAATCTCTTAAAAATAAGTCACTTATAGCATTTACATTAATCTCTTTAAATTTTTTATCAAATGAGGAGTGAAAATCTTATTTTTATTTTTTTTTAGAGTCACTTAGGTTTTAGTTAGTTTTTCAATCTCTTCAAAACACTCTCTTTATTGATATTTTATTAATTTTTGTATTGTCTTTTAAGACTTGATTTATTTTGTGTGTTGAAAGAATATATGATTGAAAGTAGCAACCAAAATAAAATATTATTTTTTTGATTGATGAGCAGAACCAATTTTCTTCATTTATAAATATTGATAGTAATACTTTTTGAAAATAGAGAATTTAATGTGAGGTGATGTGAATGAGTTTTTTTTACAAATAAGCTATTTAAATTTAAAGAAAATTGAGTTTAAAAAGTTATGATGTGAATGGTTTTAGGGTTTAGTCTCGCCCTTTTTAACAGTTTTGAAAATTGCTCTGTCTTCAAGGTAATTTTGGTTAAATGAATACATAAGTGAGGTTTAATTTCTATTTTTCCTCATTCCTCCAAACAGTCTCTCTTTCTAATAATTAGTATAATGGAAAATGACAATAAAATCAGAAACCTTGCCATCGCAGAATTACTTCTTATTTTTTCAAATTTTAAATGATTTTTAGTTTGTTTTTCATTTTTCCGAGTTGTCTTCGTCCACATTTGTAATGTGTTCAACGTTTGGTAGGGTTCAATAATTATGACAGCCTTTTTAATTAGTGTTACCTACCTACCTAATTGTTGATTTCATTGGTTTATATTCAACCTTAATAATGATAGCGATTCTTGGTTAGCTTACACTTTTGTCTTTAATCCCACACATTAATTAGTTTAACAATTTTTTACTTATGGAGTTGGAGGATATACAGTGGTTCACTGGTTGTGCATCACAATATCTGCCTTCAAGAATAAAATAACTTCATTTACAATTGGTTCCTAAAGATCTTAGTAATGTTACAACTCTTATGATATAATGCCAAATACATTTCTCTCATGATTGTTTAATCTAAAATGTTCAATTTTTTACCCAAATTAAGCAAGTGATGAGTGATGAGATATAAGTCGGACCCACACATGATTGACACCGAAAACTTAGTCACTCCAATTACTATTTAACCCTTCATTACGTGCAATTTTGACTAGCCAAGAATTTGTACCAAAATCGTCAGAATGAGAACTTTTAAAAGTTGATCATATAGTTCAAATGTTAAATTTTTTGATTGAATTTAAAAAAAATTCATTTCGATAATTTTGATACAAGTTATAAGTTTGTCAAAATTGCACATAGTTTCGTAATGTACAATAAAACGGGAACGGAATAAGTACAATTTACCAACGTCCACAGTTGCTTCTTCTATCATTGTGATTTGAAGTATCTGTTGTTTGGCATTGAGAATGGAAAATCGATTGAGAATATTCAGAAAACAACCGTGTCAAATCCTGACATCTCCGTTTAAACAAGTTATGTTCGCTGTGTAAAATGAACATAGTTAATAGTCCAACCTTTCTACTTTTTTTATGTGAGAGTGCTACCAAAATTACATCAACTCACGTTTTAATTACATTTTTTATTATATTT
This sequence comes from Primula vulgaris, assembly GCA_963920805.1. NCBI lineage: Eukaryota > Viridiplantae > Streptophyta > Magnoliopsida > Ericales > Primulaceae > Primula > Primula vulgaris. Next base: position 48,689,403 of record OY987212.1, read on the forward strand.
AATTTAATTAACATCACTTTTATATTTTTAGAATAACTGTTTAAATTTTATACATTTTTCAGCTTGTCTATCAAATTTTTTATCATAACTAAATATTACTATATTTTAATATACTTATATCAATTTTTTTCAACCCAAATTAATTTACTAGAGCAAGCACATTAAATAATTTAGACGTTTCCTCATATTTAAATTAAAAAATCACACTTTTACAATTTATAAGAAAACGTTTTGGTTTATACAAATTATCAGTTTTTTTTATCAATTTCTCTATCACAACTATACAACTCATATTTTTGTTATTTTATTAATTTATACGTGAAAAATACAAATAAGTGAGAGACAATAAGAGAAAAGTAAGAGACATAAATTATTATTTTAATTATAATAAAACATATTGATCTCTTATATTTGAGTGATATTTGAGTTCATGTATATTTAATTTAATGGATAAGGAAACTGATACGTTTATAATTTTAGAACAATATACTCATAGGTAAATTGGTCGTATAAGCGAACGTATGCGGTTGATCCTAATGAAATACTCCCAGACACAGTAAAACGCAACCACTGGAACTCCACCATAAGTTTATATGGTAGCCAAGTTTTATGAATCACGTCGAGATGCACATTAATCAATCCGTATATCATAATTATAAAAAAATACCACTACATCCGTTCCAATTTATAAATCTATTACGGAAAATCCCCCTATACAACGGGACTCACACCTACCTTCCTAATTACCCAATACCTTTCTACAACTTACTTATAAAGAGAAAATATGTAAGAGCAAGTGACTCATAATGACATGGCCATAAAAACAAATCGATAATCAAATAGCATAGGAGATAAACGTATCATGGAGTAAAATTCATTGATGCAAAAACGAATAATTTATCATATTGTTGACCCCACGTTTTTGGGATAAAATCATAGTTGGACGATGATACCAAAATAAATTGTTTATATTAATAAAAATTATACAAAACATGGAATTACAAGCACACATGCTTGCCCTTTAAACTAGATCAAGTCAACTAAATTGTAAACACAAACACATTTTTTTTTTAAATGTGTAAAACACGAGTATTTCTCAATGGGTCACTCATCATAATACTATTATCGTCCAATCACACTTTATTGTGGAGTTCTGATAAGATCCGATACATCAGTGCTATTCTCGTCCAATCACACATTATTATAGAGTTCTGATAAGATCCGATACATCGGCTATGATACCACCTCACTATCTATCTCCCCACAAAAATCCACATTGTCCTCCACTCTAAGCTTATGTTAGAAAAAAACCCAACCTCATCTCTCTCACCACACAATAAAACTCCCAAATAATCTCCATAATAAATAATAATGAACCCCACCACCACCTCACCACCGTCTAAAACCACCCACCACCGCAACCTTGCCACGTCATCACTTGAACCCACAATCAAAAAACACCCAAAATCTCCCAATATCAAGTCTATTATCAAACCCCTTAAAAACCTATATACAAGTCACCAAAACACCTTTAAACCCCCTAGTTATGGGAATAATTATGTACCTAAACCTCAATTTGAAGAAAAAAGCATGTCTAAGTCAAGCCAACAGAGTGGTAAAACCACTTTGGAGATTGAAAAACAGATTGTTGTTAAATCCTCGGGTTTTCTTTCGAGAACTCGAACGGAAACCACTTATAAAGCGAAACCGATTTCCGTTTCTTCGATTCAAGACAAACCCATGTCTAAATCAATCCATCAGAGTAGAAAAAGCAGTTTAGAGATAGAAAAACAGAAACTCAGAGCTTCAGTTACCGGAGTTTTTTATAAAGACTCAACCTTTAGCCCGAAACCCGCAAAAGAAGCTAGTTTTGAATCCAAACCCATGTCTAAAACAACCCATCAGAGTAGAAAAAGCAATGTAGAGATTGAAAAACATAAACTTAGATCCTCGTTAAACGGAGTTTATGATAAAGACTCAACCTTTAGCACGAAACCCGTGAAAGAAACTAGTTTTCATTCCAATCCTGTGTTTGTTTCTTTAATTGAAGACAAACCCATGTCTAGAACAACCCATCAAAGTAGAAAAAGCAACATAGAGATTGAAAAACAGAAGCTTAAGGCCTCGATTAATGGGGGTGTTAATAAACCTCGAGATTTCAAGGTTGAGTCTATAGAAGAACTAAATGTGTCTCTCTCAAAGAGCCAAGATAGTGGATTAAAGGCGGTTTATAGAAGCGAAGGGATTGATTTGAAAAGACCGTCTTTCACGTTAGCCACAGGTGGCAGACGGAGATCTTTCTGCAACTCTCAAGCCGAGCTGGATGATTTTCTGAGATGCAACGGTGTGAAAATTGTGTCGGTCGATATGCCTCCGTTTATGCAAATTCATGCGGTTGACTGTGCTAGAAAAACTTGTGATAGCTTGGAGAAGTTCACTTCAAAGACCCTTGCTCTCACTCTCAAAAAGGTAAGTTGTTCCCAAGTTTTTTGATAAGTTATTACTCATTTACTCTAGATTTTCCAGAGCATTTAGGAATTTTATACAGTATTTTTGTTTGTTTTATGTGATTATTCTGCTTATCTTTTTTTAAAATCTTATTAAGGAGGGATTATTCTGCTTGCTTGCCAAAAGAAAAGGTTAATTGTCCAGGGCTTTGGAAATTGCAGTTAGACCTGTTTGGTTTCAGCTTTTTTAAATCTAGCTTAAATTCTTTTGCATAAAATAATTAAGTCTTTCCACTTAGTGGCATATGACTGTTTCATGTTTGTAGTGTTGCACATAGGTGGGTTCATGAACAGAATAAATGATAGTTCAACAAAAATAGAAACAAACATTTTCCAAATAGTGTGTCTCCAATTATTACTCCATAAAATCAATTTAGTAGTGACATATCACACTATATTGTAAAGTGTGTAGTTTGTAAGGATTATGTTCCAAATATCATAGTAATCCACTACCATTATTTCAAATAGGTCCCTTTTGTTTTTTGCAAAAGAAATGATAAGATTTACCTTAAAGGTCTTTCCTTAATAATCTCTAGGGAAGTTATTACATCGCAATATTTGGGTGTTCAATTTTCTTTTGATTGATTCAAATTTCAAAGTAAAAGTTTTAAGAGCTGGATTATCTAGATTTATATCCTTGGTTATTTACTGTAAAAGTAGTTAAATTTGGTATTAGAACTAGTGACATGATTGGTCATTGATAGGGATGAGAAGTCATTTTTAGATCAATGAAGTTCATGATCAAACCGTGATTTGTATCGAGATGTATCAATATTTTAAAATCAGTCAATCTTGTAGTTATTCTTTTATTTTTATTTTTTGGAGGAACCAAATTTGTCATGTTTCCAGAAGTTGGGACTATTTCTTTCGAAATCCAAACTAAAAGGAGCACATAAAATATTTGGTTTAAACTTAGGGTTTTTATGGAGCTACAATCCTTTTTTTTTTAATTTCAATTTCCTCTTTTCAATAATTAAACTGTGCGCATTTATTTGAATGGTTGGTTTGTATAATTTTTAATTGTTTATTATTTTCTGACAGCATCTATTTTAGATGCAGGCATTTATTTAAATTAAATAATGAATTAAATGAATCAAACAATATTTGTACTGTTAATTTTTTGCAGGAATTTGATGGGGTTTATGGACCAGCATGGCACTGTATAGTTGGTTCAAGTTTTGGGTCATTTGTGACACATTCAGTTGGAGGGTTCATGTATTTTTCTATGGATCACAAGATTTATGTCCTCTTATTTAAAACCACTGTACAGAGAGCAAATTAGATTCACATGTAGTTCATGAGATAGTAATAGTAAAGTTTATTTTCCTACTTTTTCTATTGTTACAAACTTTATAAAATAGAGGTCATGACCTGGTATAGTTAATAAATATATTTCTTCTTATTATTATTCCCATTTTGTTGCTCCATTTTGCATCATATGGGACTACCATTTGGCAAACATGTTTATTCATATTCACTAATAATTGTGACAGACTATTATTGTTCACAAACAGTTGTGCTTTAGTGAATTATTAACAAATTTAGTTATTCATTCCAAAAACATGATTGAATGCCTATGTTTTTGAGTCCTTCCTTACTAGGCTTGCCTAATTGTCACCGTTGGTTTAATAATTGTTCTTTGGACATAATTATTAAAGACATTTTGGCAGGCCTATTGAAGAATTATTTGAATTTTTGGGGCTACATAGTACATACATTTGCCCCTTCCATTAAGTTGGTAAGCTTATTAGTCTCAATCTATAAAGATTTTAGAGAAAAACGGTATATAAAGTTATTGTTGCAATAACATAGCTGAATAATTGGTGCAAGAATGTGCACAACATTGAAATAAATGGAATTTGGTTATTATTAAACTCTTGAGAATAGTAAAAGTTCAGATTATCTCTCCCCTCTGATTTGTTTCTTCTTTTCTCGCCTGTAAAATACGATGTGAATTTATCTATTGGAAACTCATCTGCTCATCTTGTTTAAGTAATAGTAATAATCTCTTTTCGATGCTCAAAAATCAAAATTATTGTTATTATATTTACGCTTGCAGACGAACCAACCGTTTGGACATAGCTCGGTGAAGCTCGTCTTTGCTCGAGTCATTTGCTTATCTAAGTCCTCTTTAATATAGAGCTAACTAAAACCTATCTTTATCAATATGACCAAATTTTGCCACTTGATTGCTTGTCTTTTTGCTTCAAGAAACTGTGTTCCTTATCAAAAAACAGAACAACTCAAAATAAAAGACAAAATATTCAAGGGATAGATACAAAAGTTCAAATCAATTCCATGTGCTACAAGATGGGAGCAATTGGTATCGGCTTCTCATTATAACGATCTGGCTGAGAAGGACTGCAGTTCATATTAACAGCAAAGTTTAATTGAAAAAAATACAGATAGCTGAAATATGTTTTGCAAGTATTGAACCTGTCTTGGCCATGAGCCAGGAAACCTTTCATACATAAACTTTGTATCTCTTGAACAAGTCTTTCTTTTCCCAAACGCGAATTATTTTGCGACGAGTTGTTTATCACGCCTCTATGAATACTTAATATGATAGTTACAGTTACATATCCCGAAGGCCAGAATATCGCCAGAGTCCGAGCCTAACCATTCATTTAACGAAGATTCGAATCTTACCAACACTAGTTGACCATATGATGTCTCTTGCATATGAGCACTAACATAATGTAAATGACTTGTAAATTGTAATAGAAGCTTCAACATGGTATTCAATTGTTGCCAGTGAACCCCTTTAAAATGATGATTTCTGCAACAACAAAACTCGTTACAAAACAGAAAGTACAATCTAACATTGTTTTGTAAACTTGGTTTCTTTGGTGATTTGACAGTTGTATATAATTACATGTTTATCAACAAAAAAAAAAGAATGATGTTAACTAATACACTCATCTCGTGGTTAAGGTATACGCAAAATCATGGAACAAATGGTTGGCCTACTTAGAAAAGTCATATGCTAAATAAATACGCTGTCTGGTTGATGCAGACGACGGCTGTATTAGTGGGATGGGGTATAAGTCACGCTACGTAATAAAAACTCAATCTACTAAAAAAAATAATAAAAAATAATTAATATTAATTAAATTTAGGATATACTCAAATTAGGGTTCCAATATATTTATTTGGATTTTTAGTAGATTGAGTTTTTATTACGTGACGTGATTTGTACCATTACCGTCTGTTGTATTAATCAAAAGGCGTGCATAAAGTAAAACCCTTAGAAAATGGAGTTGCTAGCTTTAGCACTTATTATAGCAGCCAATGTTATTTTATAACTTCAGTGGCTCAGCTACTCTACTAAGCTAATACCATAATTATATATAGACTTATAATAATAGTAATACCCTTCTTAATGATGCAACAGAAACAAAACTAAACCATTTTATCCGGGGTTTTCTTGGGGACCTCGTATAGATTTCATGCATTGTACCCAAAAATAAAATAATAAACATATTATAGAGTAATTCTGAGTAACAGCTTCATATAATTTCTTCAACGCATTAATTTACAGAACCAAATTTGACTGTGTTTTTCAAATTTTTGTGGAAATTATAATAACAAAAAATTACACAACCTCGAACAGATCTAAATAATCCTAGTCCCGTATCTGGAAATAAGCATGCATAAAGAGTAGAGCTTGAATCCGAAATTTGTAAAGACCTTTCAACATTCCTCACAACGCTATTTTGAGGAAACCTCTGATATTCCTTGGGAGTCGTTATGTAAATCAGCCAAAGGGTTTACAATGAACCCGTTTCTACCTTGCATACGAAACCTTCTATTCTCCAAATCGAACGCATTACCAGCAATTGGATTTGTATTGCCTCTCCCCACGGTGGTCCCTCTAGAAGAAGAGAATGGTGATACTGATTGTCGTGGTTCGGATTTTCTCCAATATTTTGGACTTAAAAATTCAGCACCAGGTAACATGCAACAACTAGTTCCTTCAGAGTCTGTGTTTGGCATCTTTTTATTTGATAACGATAAGTCGTATGAGATCTCATCTAGTGTCAACTCCAGTCCATGAACGCGTGTCTCCAAGGCCCTCATTCCAGTTTGTGAGCTCCCAATAAATTTCTGATTCAAATTAAATAAATAAGATGTTTAAATAAGGCATTAACATAATGTCATTGCTGCAAGTTTGTATGTCGATTTGCTTAGAAGATATCTAAAAGAAAAAAACAACCAACTCCGACAGACAATGAGATCGTATTATGAAATATTAGTGTATCTTAATATCGGCGTATAAAGTACAAGACTTGCATTAACTTCAAATCGATGGGTGAATATGAAAACACTAGATTTACGTAGAACCAGGTGAAAACTAAGGCTAAAGAATCAACCCCGCAACAATGACATGCCATCATAACATCTGGTAGGGCTAATTGTAAATATTCTAGGTATTGCTTTGTTTTCCTAGAAAAAGATTGCTTACAGCTGAGGTGACTTAAAGGTTGAAATCTAAGCAAAGATGCATTTTCAAGCAAAGAATTGCTCTACGATAGAGTTGATCATAACTAGGATTTGGTGGGAGGAAAATTCTTTTGTAAATTTAAAGAAAGTTCCTAGCTGTGAAAATAAATTCACAGGCCGTAATTTTTTTGTTAACCAGGAAAGCTCTAGGTGTACATAGATTAAGCTTATATAGAAGTTAAAGCAAAGACAAAACAAAAATAAAAAAATAAATAAAATATCATATTTACCTGGAGCATATTCAATAAATCGGCTTGTTGGGTTTCAATATGACCAAGTTGCTTATAGATCAACGATAAATCCTCACTCTCTTTCTGAGATTTGTTTATATCCTCGGTAACATTACTAACAACAACTGCAGAATCTGAATATTCATTCTGACTGAACAAAGCCCGTCTTATTTCTTGCTTGGCAAATCTACTCTGCACATTCTCATCTCTCCTCTTAAGAGCATCCTCGTTGGCAACAGCTGTGGAGGGCGTGGTAGTTTCGATTTTACGATCAGTGGGCTTTTTCCGATCTAATTTTCGGAACATTGCTGGACCAGATCTCTTATCATTGTTAACTAGAGAATTTCTTTTTGGAGCCGTAGGTGCAATAGAGGTTTTGGCAGATTTTTTATTTACTGAACTAGCTGTGTATGCATTTTTTATCCCGGGTGGGTATCTTCCATCACTAGCGTCCTCTATCAAAAAAAAAGGAAGGAAAATTCAGACTAAACTCTAACAGAAATCTATATAGGCAAAAGTTGTCAAATCTGTAACAACCTACCAAACACAGATGTAACATACTTGATGCTATTTTTGTATCCAAAAACTTTACAACAACGCGCACTTAAATGGGGGGAATCTCAATTAATCACCGGTTTGGTACACTTGATTTTTTCATATAGCATTTGGTACATGTCACTATTTTCATACTATTGTCAAACGAATGAGGGGAAGAATTTAGTCAATTTCACTTATTTTAACTAAGCAACTCTTGTATCCAACAATTTTCAAATCTAACATATACCAAATTGGGTGGTCGATATTTGCTTAGAAGCCATAAGATGCCGTTAACCAACTACAGAAAACATGTTCCGCTAAACAGGATGCAGCACTTACGACCGACCATGTTCCAATCTACATATTTTAATTTTATATTTACATAGAAGCTACCACTACCAGAGAAACCTATCCCCTGAATAAGATATTAAGATGCAACAACCGATTTCAATATGCAAAGAAAAGTGGGAAATTAAACAAAAGAAAAGTGAGTTACCTTTGGACGAAGAAACGTTTTCCATAGGAGGAGAAACTCCGTCTGTAATATCAGGAATCTCCTTCCAAGCCTCTACAAGTTGATTCATAGTCTCTCTCACAATCTTCACCTGCAATGTAAATAAATCAATGATCAATCCACATTCTCAAATCCAGTCATCAAGCTTTTTCCTTCAGTTATAGTTTACAAAATATACCTAGTTAACAAAACAATGGAACGTAAAAGAATGGTTCGTCATACATACAGTTTTATCAAATCTATCAATACATGAGAGTATATGACGACTCTTAGTCAGATTCGGAAAATATGCATCTGCTGAATTATATTATAGAATTCAAAAGTTTATATTTTATTGGTTTTTTGTTGAAGTTGCTACAATCTGCAAAATGTAGTCTTTTTGTTACTAAAGAATTTTTTTTCTTTGAAAGCTAAAATTAGGGAAACTATCCAAAAAAAGATAAACAAAATCAGGGTTTTTTTTTAAAGCCATAGGTTTTAGACAATTACACTGGTTTTAGCTTTTTAAGATTAGCTCTCCAAAATACGGCAACTTATAAGCAAATAGGCTGCAACCAAACAAACCCTTAAATTTCAGATTTGAAAAATAAAATATCAAAATTTTCATTCCTGGTACACACAATTTACACTGCAGTAACAAAGAGTCTTTACCATTTACTAACAAGCAGTGGCGGAACTAGATTTATTTATTTATTTTATTATGGGCGTGCAAAAATCAGTAATGTTTTCCAAAATACATGGTAAAAGATCGTTTTTTTTCCTCAATATGGACTTCGACCCTACTACTAAGCCAAGAAGAATGTAAGAAACATTATCACCATATCAAACCTTATCGTATCGTTTAGCCTCGATAACTTTCAACCCAACCGCCTTAAACTCGGACAACCCGTCCCTCTCCACCACCGCCATCCTCACCATCCCCTCCGCCGCCCCTTTCCTCGCCGCCCAATCTTCGTTCCCCAAAAACTCCAAAAACAACCCCACCAAATTCTTCAAAACCGGCCTCCCCAACCCAGGCCCCGCCCCAACCACACTCCCGATCACCCCCAACAACGCAGCCCTCCCCTTAAACCCCTCGCTCCTCGCCAGTTTCTCAAACCTAGGGACCTGTCCGGAAGCAAATACAAAACACTCAGATTAGCAAATATGAGGGAAACTATCCGAAAAACAAAAATAAGATCAGAAAATAATAAATCTTAAAGCCAGACATATATACACTGGCTTTAGTGTGACAGGGTTTTAGCTTTTTAAGATTAGCTATCCAAAACACTGCAACTTATAAGCAAATAAGCTGCAGCCAAACAAACCCTTAAGACTATGTTTCACAACAGATTCCAAAAATCATATTTAAGAGGGAGAATCACTGATCAGTACATGAAAGCTTACTTAATTTCTAAAAACCCGGATTCTCAAGTCTTGTTTAAGATTTGCTACATATAACGTAGAAGTGAGCATCAAAGTTAAAAACGACTAAAAAAAGTCTACGTAGTAGCATCATATAGCATATCAAACTAATCTTTAAAACTGTTTTAAAGTGCGAGTTTTCTTGAATTAAGTACCAATAATATATACTTTTCATCATCTTCCCATTTAAAAACTCAGATTCAAAAATCCAGTTGAAAACCAGACTTGTTATTTTTAGTTTTTGAAAATCTTTTTCAGCCTAAAAAAACAGCTTTCTAAAATCTAACACCCACCAATTTGGCTAAAAAGCTAAAGTCCGGGTCGGGAGCAGAGTCTATCGCAGCCGATAAGCATAGCGTGGAGGAAATCTGCACATTGGGGTCTCGGTCCCCGAAGAGCGATTCGAGGAGCGGTTTCACGAGGAGGGGGAATGCAGAGAGTGGAAGTTGTCGAGACAGTGAAGAAACAGCAGAAGCAGCAGCAATGCGTACGGAGGAGTCAGGGTCGGAGAGGCGGGCGAGTACCGGAGAAAGGAGGCGGGAGAGGTGAGGAGAGAGGGAGTGACGGTGAGTGTCGGCGATGAGAGAGAGTAGGGTTAACGGGAGTTTACGTGCGGGGGAGATTTGCGAGAGAGAGGTGGGAGAGATGGAGGAGAGGAAGGGAGGGAGGGAGGAGAGAGATAGTGAGGCGGCGATGGTGGTTAGCTCCGATGCCGCCGCGGTGTAGGTGTCTCGGTCCGATAGTTTATCGAGACACGTGTTCACTCGCTGCTTTAACGCACGTGACTCCGCCATTGTTGCTGCTCTGAAGCTTTCTCTCTCTATATCTATCTATTTCTCTCTCTCTCTCTATATATATATATATATATATTTGTGTAGTATTAAAGAGAAGCAAAAGCTGATGGAATATATACAAGTGTTTTTTCTTTCCTTTTTGAGATGAGGCTCTATTTTATTACTACTATAAATCTGTTTTTTCTTTTGTGTCACGTTATAAATTTGTTACCAAATCAATTCATTCATATATATAAGGTAAGCTGTAAAGCCTGTATTATTGTTATCTAAGAAAAATATTAATACATTCCTCCCGAAATATTATAACTCTCTATATTTACCCATAACTTTTAACGATTAATATATCGTTTTTAAATTGTTCAAAAATATAAAATTTTAAAATTTGTTCGTATAATTCAACATTTGAACTATTTGATTAACTTTTAAAAAATTCGATTTCGACAACTTAAATATGAGTTAGCTATCGGTCAAAACTGTATATTGTTTCGTATAACCCTAATAATTTGGACGGAACGGGTATAAATTAATAGAACAGGTACATGGAGTTTATATATAAGTATATTTTCATCTGTTTAAGTCATTGATTCATGAGTTCATAATAGTACACAGTACTGTAAATTTTGTTATTTAAATTAAAAAATGAAAATTTTAAAATTAAGTTGTGTAATTTTGTTAATTATCTGAATTGTTGGAAAAAAATTGTATACGAAATTCGGTTGTGTATTTGGTATTCGAACTGTTTGATTAACTTTTTTGCAAATATTGTTTAGATGATTTGATTAGGAAACTTTTTGAAGTTAAATTTATGAGTAGTTTGATAATAATAAATTTATTTAATTACAAAAGTATTGACATTAATAATAAGGAAGAAGCAATAGATGATAAAATAGCGCGTACTTATATATATATATATATATGTTTTAGGAAACTATAGTTTTCCTCTTCTTTTCTACAAAATGTAGGGGAATTCTCTTTTCCATACTGAAAATACTCACTGCTATGAGGGACGTGGGATTTACAATCCCACGTCTACGTGGCCTGCCAAAAATTTTTTTTATTTTTTTTTTCTTCCGTTTTTCTTATTTTATTTATGTTTTACTATATAAAAAACTTCCCCAATTTTAGCCAAAAAATTCTCAAATTTTACCCGAAAAAAACTCTAACGATTAACCATCAAACTGCTTTCTATATCAAATTAATATATTTTTTTTATCAAATAAAGATCACTCTGCCACTACAATTATCTCCAATTTTACAAAAAAAAAAACCTCTCACAATTTACAAAAAAAAAAAACCGTACCAAATTTTACCAAAAAAAAAACTCTAACCATCAACCATCAAACTACTTTGTCAAATTAATAAATTTTTTTCTCAAATCAATATCACTCTACCACTACATTTATCCTCAATTTTAAAACAAAATATATTAATTTGATATAGGAAGCAGTTTGATGGTTGATGGTTGATGGTTAGGGTTTTTTTCGGGTAAAATTGGAGAATTTTTTGGGTAAAATTGGAAAAAAAAATTATATACGAAAACAGAAATAAAATAAGAAAAACGAAAAAAAAGAAAAGAATTTATTAAATAATGCTTTAGTGGTAGAGTGATATTGATTTGAGAAAATAATTTATTAATCTTATATACGAAGGAGGTTGATGGTAGATGGTTAGAGTTTTTTTTGGGTAAAATTGGGTAAGTTTTTTTTTTGGGTAAATTGGGAGAGTTTTTTTTTTGTAAAATTGGAAATAATTGTAGTGGCGGAGTGATGTTTATTTGATAAAAAAATATATTAATTTGATATAGGAAGCAGCTTGATGGTTGATGCTTAGGGTTTTTTTCGGATAAAATTTGAAAATTTTTTGGATAAAATTGGGGAAGTTTTTTATATACTAAAACATGAATAAAATAAGAAAAACGGAAGAAAAAAAAAAAAAAAAAAAAAATTCGGCAGGCCGCGTAGACGTGGGATTGTAAATCCCACGTCCCTTATAGCACTGAGTATTTTCAGTATGGAGAAGAGAATCCCCCAAAATGTATAACACGGTCTAGTTACGTGTACAAAGTTTTCTATTTGCAACAATATCTTAAAAAGGAAACCAATTTTTTTAACCTTTCCAAACTTGTAGAACACGGTATTCCTTGGAATCTGTTTCGTTATATGGCGGAATTTTTAGTTGTTTTTTTTTTCAAGAGATAATAATAATCAATATATTTAAAAAGAGTTGTTTTTTTAAGGATAAATTAACAAAACATGCTATTTTGAAGCTAAATTAACAAAAATTTCTAATTAACAAAAACGTACCCAAAATTTCATACCATAATTTGTATATTTCATACCCTTATTCAAAAAGTTCATACCCTAATTTGTATTTTTCTTACTCTTATTCCAAAAGTCTGTAACCTTATTTCAAAATTTAATACCCTAATTTGTATTTTTCATATACTTATTTCAAAAGTTCATACATTTATTCCAAAAGTTCAGACTTTATTACAAAAGTTCATACCCTAATTTGTATTTTTCATATCGTTATTCCAAAAGTTCATACTCTTATTTCAAAAGTTTATATCCTAATTTGTAGAGTTTACACTTGTTTTCAAAATTTATATCCCAATTTACATAATTCATATCCTTACTTACATAATTCATATAAATAGTTTTCAACTTCATATCATTAATTCACGTAATTCATACACTTATTTTTCAACATTATACATTAATTAACAAATTCAACTCTTACTTGTGCTCCGATCTTGAACTAGCACGTCGCCGTCGTGGGCCTTTTTTTTGACGACCACATCTCCGTCGACATCAACCTCGAGTTTTCGATATCGCTCTAAACCCTCGCCGCCCATTCGTACAGATGTGTCCATCTCAATTTGTACGGAAGAGAGAGATGGAGGAGAAAAAAAATTCAAAAAAATAGAGGGAGGATGAGCAGAGATATCGGAAAGAGAGATGAATGATGAGAGATCGGAGAAACTAAGAAGGAGGAGGAGAAAGAGATTAGAGAGAGAGTGAGAGAATGAGAGACAGGAAAATCATTTTTTTTTGTTTTTTTATTAATTATTAATTAAATGTATATTTTTGATAATTTAACGTTTAAGAGTATATTTTTATTAATATAATATGCGTAGAGTATGTTTATGTTAATTGCGTTTTTTTTTTTAACAATAGAATAAGTATTTAGGAGACTTGCTTTTTTCTGTCTTTAGTAAAGAAAGCTAGTAAACTATAGTATTATTTTCGACGTCATGGTTTCCTAAATTTGATGTAAAAAAATTCGACTCTGAAAAGGTATAGGTAGGGATGGCAATTGGGTCGGGTTTCTCGAAACCCGATCCGACTCGACCCGCACATCAATCCGCACATAACCCGACCCGACCCGTTTATACCCGACCCGACCCGTTTGACCCGGAATTTTTTTCTAATTTTTTATTTTTTATTTTTGTATTTTTTTTATTTTTTGTAGTTTTTTATTTTTTTTGTAATTTTTTTAAAATTTTGTGATTTTTTTTTTTTGTGATTTTTTTTTTTTGTGATTTTTTTTCATTTTATGTGATTTTTTTCATTTTTTATAATATTTTGTGATTTTTTCCATTTTTTATAATTTTTTTTTTTTTGTAATTTTTTAAAAAATTTGTGATTATTTGTGATTTTTTCATTTTTTATAATTTTTTTGTGATTTTTTTATTTCTTTGTGATTTTTTTTATTTTTTTTTCATTTTTTGTGATTTTTTTCATTTTTTATAATTTTATGTGATTTTTTTCATTTTTTGTGATTTTTTGCATTTTATATTTATGTGTTTTTTTTCCATTGGTAAATAAAATAAATAATTAAAAAGTGCTACCTATAGAAATATGAACTTATTTCTAACTTGCACAAAAGTGCAAAGTAACCCAATCCAACTCGACCCAAATAATCCTGCACTTTTATCCAACCCGTACCGGATCGGGTCGGGCCAAAACCCGAAATTCTGCCCTCCCTAGATATAGGTAAGGAAACTTTTATGCAAGGTCTTCCTTAGATATGTGACAAAATAATCCGTTAAATTCATTTTTTTTCTTTTCGTCCAAAACTCCTTAAAATCTTTTCAGAAGTTTGTTTTGTTTATTGGACAAATAAAATCGTACTCCTGCACGAAGGGTCCAATTCGGAACCGAGGTTCCAACAAATGTTGTGTAAGATTATCCGGATTCAGCTTGAATCTGAACCCCATATGAATCAATTTAATTACAATATATAGCTCGAATCGGATCGAGTTCGTGTCGCTTGTGCATTTTGCAATTTGGTTCTGTCTAAAGTTAACGCTAAATGACTTACAAACTCTGTCTTAGTAAAGCACTTTTGATCCCTTGAATTACCTTTTGATTTAGTGTTATCTCAATGTGAGTTGACCCAAATCTTAATAAAGCATAATTGGAGGAAGCAGAGTAACTGACTCTGAGTCAGGGTTACTCTGTTTCCCTCAACTATTTAATCTGTATTTTATTAATACTGTATTAATAAAATACAGATTCAATAGTTGAGGAAAGCAGAGTAACCCTGATTCAGAGTCAGATACCCTGCCTCCATAATTGGAAGGCTAAACTTGGGATTAACATGTTCCCAAAAGTTGGTAAAGTTTGTTGCCGACTTTTGTTGGCTAGAATTAGTACTTAAAATGTTGATGTTATAGGTTTGCTCAAATTTCTAATCTTGTTGCTTAGCTAATTTGCAACCATAATAATTACGTACTCTCTTACAGTACAATCAAATAATCTATTATATATATTGACTCTAGTAACCGGTGCAATTTTTGGCCTTTTAGGATAAAAGTTCTAGTAATCAAACTCCTTCTTTTGATCACTTGTTTATAAGTTACAAAATTTTAGCTCGTTTTTTCCTTGTTTACTTTGATAGGCAACTGATATTTTCTGGGTTTGGCCTCATAGGCTAGAAGTTCTAAGGTGGATAAACCTCTTTTTCTTATTAGTAAAAATTCCATCTTTTTTGCTTAAAATTTGTAATCACCCAACATCTCTTTTTAATTAACACCTAACTAAAATATATATTTACAATTAACTTGCTCAATCAATTGCCCCCTTTTAACTAGTTAAAGTGTCACAAGTGTCGGTTGAATGGAGATTTAACAGTAAAATGTAATAGAGGAAATTTGCTTGCACAACAGTGTTCTAATAATTAATAACTTAATAGTAGTACTTCATAATTTAGTAGCGTTATTAAGAAAGTTGATATATATCCTCTCGAGCTAGAATATTGATGGAATGGTCAATGCGTATTTGGTTCAAGTCATGATGAAAAATACCCAAGCACATGGGAATCAGAAAAGCGATAAGATCCCTCAAATATTAATGATATTGATATAAATTTTAACCTACACACATATTTATTGTATTTATTTCTTTATATTTGTGGTGCGTTGTATCTAATATTTGAGTAATGGGTATGCTTGGAATCTCCATACCTTACCATGTGCATATTCCTTGGACGTAGTTCAACACAACACATGGAAACCTTTCATCAAATTTTTAATCCTAATTATACAACATATCATTGTAGTAAAGAAGATAAATTCATTGTTATTTGGGTCTTGGAAATTTAGTGGCCTATCTATGTCCATAGGAACACACACTAATGCGACATTCTTTGAGTAGGTGCAGGTCATGATCAGGTGGCTATTAATTGATAATAAGGATTAACATGATGAACATAGACACACATTTGGAATATTTGAAAAGAGCAAGTTGATTTTTGCCAAATTCACATTTTGGAAAAATAGGGCTATTTTGGCTGCAGCTTAATTTAAACCAAATATATCGGCTTATTTAAGATTGAGAAAAAGGATGAACCAATGTATCATAAAAGCTAGTGTGTCTCCATGCATATTATTGTATAGGGTTTGGGATATTTCATTTTGAATATACATATATAATGAAAACTTACTAGTTTCAAATGTTGCATTTCACGTTCATTGCTTCAACAATTATAACAAATCCGATAAATGAAAATTTTGGATTCATAAAAATAAATAAGGAAAATTGTAAGTGTTTTATAATGTTTCTCGAGCTCGAGTATGCTTCTCAAAAAATACTTCTATGATAATAATTTCCTAAGTCGTTAATCGTTTATAACGATACTTAGTTTAAACACAAATTGTATTACTCTTGCATCTTTTTGCATTTATTGTATTTCTTTCTCTTTTAAGTCTGTTTGCTTATCAATCTATAGTACGTACTGTATAGTGATGTTGAATATAACGTGTGGTTGGGTAATAAATAGGTTAATTTATTTAAGTAAAGTGAGGTTTTCCAAGTTTCTTAATCGAAAGATCTCAACTCTACGTTAAGCAATAAACTTTTAAGGTCCAAACCCATGAATGTGACCTTACACCATGAGATTCCCCTCTTATTTTAAATTCGTCTCAAAAAATTTATATGGTGATATTAAAAAAAATCTCATAAAAATTATAAAATCTGAGTTATTTTGATATAAAAACAAAGTATTGTTTTTTACATTACACAAAATATATCATCAAATAATATAGGTTTTTCGTGTATTGTATCACGGTGTAAAAACGATCTATTTCTCTAAAAAAAAATTAAAAAATACTTTTTTCTTTTTAAATTTTTTATGCATATTCAAAGACAACTAAATTAACGGCCTTACTTGCCGTATTCTCAAACCGGCCCTGCCTCTATGTTACACTTACAACTTAAGTTAAATATAGCACATTCGTATATTTCTTTAGCTAAATGTAGTGAATGGGAAAATGTTGTGTTTCTCCCCTTTCCTACGTAGGAAGTGTTACTAAAAATCAGCCACAAGCTAAACAGTATCATGATAGTTTATGTTGCTAATCTGTTGCCGATCAACAATCAGCAACATAATTTCTCAAATACAAACAGAATATTCTGTTGCCAACTGTCAATTTTCTTGTAGTATACACAATAATCAGAAATAATAAAAACGTTTCATTTTTTTTTTTACAGTTACAGCTTATGTTAAATGTAGCGCAGTCGTATATGTCTTTAGCTAAGCTAAGTGTAGTCGATGAGAAAATGTCTCAACAAAGTGAAAAATCTTAATTTGGAATGATGCCAAAAATTGGAACACGAGAAATAATGGTTTTTGATATGAAACAAGAGAGATTAATAGTACCAATAATTTTAACATGTAGATCAAAACATTTTCTCTTATCAAATTAATTGGTGGTTACATATAGAAGGTTTGAATAGTCATCAAGGGATTGAGCTAAGAAAAAAATGACATGAACTACAACACTCCCCCATACATGTTAAAAAAAACTCGCTCAAAATGCATGTTTTACATATAAAACGACTACGGCCATCCGTCGTCGTTGTCGAATCCCAAGTTCGCCACCAAGTTATTTATTTATTTATTTATTCCTTCTTTGAAGGTAAAACCTGCAAAACTTCGCATGCGACAGGATTCGAACCCTGACGGTGAGCGTGTTATACTCGGGTAACAACCACTTCTCGCCACCAAGCCTAATCTCTATCAAAACCGCCTTATGACATTTAATTATTATTTTTCTCTGTTGGAGGTATTTGTGAAAGTATATTAAGCAAGAAACTTAGTGATACTGAACTAATAGAAGTTGAAATATTTGTGCTTAGTGAAAGAAAAAGAAAAACCCCAGTGGTTTAATACGGTATATAAATAGCTTATAAGTTATATATGGCCTATATGGCGTGTATTTTATATGCAAAAAATTGTTCTAAAAACTTAAAAAAAATTATACAACTACTATAAAACATGTATTAATACATTACAATAATTATTTTTTTAAAAAAATACACACGCAATTTATTTTGTAATAAATGTATAAATTAGTGTAAATTAAACATTAAATCTTAGAAAAAATGTCTAAAACATTATTATGTCCAGACTCCAGATGTTTAAAAATTTGAATACAATATAATATAAAAGCTTATAAATTTGCGAAAAAAGTTATGAAAATTTAAAATTTAAATAAAAATAAGTAAAAATGCACGAAAGTAAATAGAGAATAAATGTATAATATTTGGACTCGTATGGACAGGATAGTTGTTAAGCACCGGAATCTTTAATTACCTGGAATATTTATATATTACAAAAGGTAATACTGATCATTGAGGTAATCATTTTCATGGCAAATTAAATAATTTAATTATTATCATAAAAAGGTTTATAATTTGATGGTTAATTAGATCCTAAAATCTAAAAAACTGAATACTCAGACAGCCACTCCCACTTTTGTATTTCTTATAACGAGTTACTTTATATTTATTCAAACTTCTAATTAAGCCTAAAACTATAATCTACAATATTGATCACAAAGATGCAATTTCATAGTTTATTATTCCCTCTGTTCTTGTTTGTCTTTAACAGTTAATGAACACTTTTATTCGGATGCAAATTGTTTGTACCAAGATCATAAAAATTGTCCATTTAATAAATAAAAAAACTTTTCATTTAGTTAGACTTTATAAGTGAATAACTATTTTAATTGGTGATTTTGACAAGTTGGTACATAAATCTTGCATTCCGAAATAAATGTCGGGGACAAACAAAATACTGGAGGAGGTGGTATTATTCAATAAGGGCACAAAAATAAATTTATTTCATAAATCAATAGGAATTTGGTGGATATTTATTTAAATATGGTGGACAATCAACCAACATGAGTGAGAATTTCAGTTTGCTTGAGTTTTAATTTACAGTTGGAGTTGAAAGAATGAGTTCAACTAAATGTTTCATGTATAAAATATAAATTATTTGGTATACCGTATACGTATTATAATGTGAAGAAATTCTAGACTAATTTGACATGTCTTAAATGTGAATGTTTCACTTTTTTTCTTCTTCAAATTATAGCTTGTTTTTGGCCCTACTTTGTCTAAATTAAGAGCAATCAACTTTCCCTACCACTTGGAAATTAAATCGCTTCGGGGAAAAGAAAATCATCAAAAAGTTCATAGTGTACAGTGTACACATATAATAATTTAAGGAAAATTTGGAGAAAAAGTGTGTAATATATCTGATCTAATTAGTATATATTCATCCATATTTTTTGTCTGAGACCCTCAAAATTGCATATAAAAAAAAGATAATTATAGTTTACTACACCGATATATTGGTGATTAAGAATTTGCATATTTATTTTATAACATTAACAATTTACGTACTCATGACTTATAAGATATATATCAATCAACACGCTTTAGTTGATTTATGTTAACTTTTTATCCGATTTTTGGTCATATACGATGTTAGTTTTACCTTTAAATCATAATTGTAAGAGGTAACGTGATCATACGTGACCAAACTTTTATTAAAAAATTAACATAAATCAAATAAAGTGTGTTGATTGATAAATCTTTTATAAGTGAGTATGTAAATTGTTAATTTTAAAAGATGAGTATGCAAATTATTAAGCAGCAAATAAACAATAACTTTACCATAAAACGATGAGATTGCAAAAATTATCAAAGTGATAGTTACGTCTAAATAAAATATTGATGCATTTTGTCGGTGTTTCTAAGTGATATGTTGACCGCATTGCAGATTTCAATGTTTTCGATATTTAGGAGGCTTATATTGGGGTGTAGCTTTAAAAGAAATAAACATGTTTAGTTGAAGATGATAATACAAAAAACTATTACGATTTAATTAAACTGAAGTACTTTTAGGCTAAAAAACTCGCGCGACATTCACAGTTAGTTATCGGATATATTTTCAGTCTTGATCCATGGAATGAATCTTCATTTTTCTGTTTTAATGCAATTCCCTGATAGTTAAAAAAAATTAAAAAATGGCTAAAAAACTCGCGTTACAATTTCTTAAAGAGTAAACGGTTTCAAGTAAAAATTAACTGCAACCAACTAGCTAGATCGATAATTAATCCTTTTAAAATGCAATAAAGTACGTTTAATGGTTGGCATGCAGTTGGTTACCGGCTATGATCTTACGAGCTAGCTAATATATAGCTTGATAACATCAATTATTATGTTAACTTTAATTGTGAATTTTATTTGGTCTCTGTGTGAAATAATTCATCCCACAATCATTGAAAAATTCTATTCAATTGGTCCTTAATTATGTTCATATTTGTGGACTATTATCATCATCAATGATACTTACTTAGTCGGCATGGCTCTGGTTTAAGAAAAATACATATTACTTTATATTTTAGTTTTAACATCTTTTTTTTTAGTATGGATGATGACCATCCACAACGTCGCGACTCGAAAAAATTGATATATGAATCCAACTGAACAACATTTGAAAAAAGAGAAGAAATGATGTACCATCCGATTAAGCTCTAGAACGGAAACCGATGGTCCGATGTACCAACTGCATGACAACTCATGCTAGTTACAAAAACAAATACTTCAGTACTTTTGCACAAAGAGAAGAAATATTATATCGATAGTAGTAACATAATAAAGATGGTCTTAGAGGATGACCATAGTCATAAAAAAGAGAAGACCGATTACATTTAAGAAACACTTGAATGCCCAATGCTATTAACAACAAGTATCAAAAAAGTTAAAAATCGAAATAAGTATTTAAAAATACAAAATAAAGACAACGTAATTATGGTCGTCAACGTGGTACCTAGTCGTCCAACATAGGAGCCCATCGGCATCTTCGTCTTAGCAGCGGTGATGATACTAATGACTAATGAAAGACAAAATATGTTGTTAATATATTTGAAATTTGAAATTTTATGTAATTGTTGATGATGCTGTTTAACCTATGGTGATTCGATTTGGTAATTTGACGCCTTATTTTTCTATTATCACTCTTTTCATTTCTTTCTCCACTTAAATACCATTAACTTCTTTCAATATAACATGCTTACTCGACTTTGATCGTCATATCAAGTCCGGCTCGACGAAAAACACAACAAATGGTATAGTAAAAGCTTCCCTAGAGTATTAGTTTAGTAAAATTTTCATATTAATAGAGTTATGAAAAGTATTATTTAAGATTTTATGAAACGTTTTCTCCCAAATTTGAAGAGTATGGTTTCCGTTTCCGAAACAGGTTTTTGAGTAAACACGTTTTCTAGCTAAATAGAGTTTCCCGATAACTGATTAAGTTCGGCTTGACGAAAAACAGAACAAATATAGGAGTACCATGTACGTATCTCTATTGTGATAATGGGCCCAATTAGGCCTCTTTATATATAAACTGTGTCATCACAAAGCCCTAAGTTAGCAACAAGTGAAGTTCGTACCCATTCTAATTAAAGGCCCATTATAATGGCCCAGTCTAACCATAAAGAGGCCCAAATAAAACACTTCAGGATAAGCCTTTGATTACACATAATCTAACTTAAACTATGTAATTACAGCTATATATTATAGCTTAATTACAACAAAATGACAGATCAACCGTACCTTAGGAAATAAAGACAACTCTACATATGAATTTTAGGGCATTGCGAACGGATAATTTTGGTTCTGGCTTGTACATCAATGTCTAAGGCTCTAAGCACTGCTTATAACTTGGCATTCGGGACAACTTATTCGATCGGTTTTCATCTCGTGCTTTATCCACAGCTTAATTTGCTGCTAACTTATTAGTAAAACTTTGTACGCTTGGAATATGCATAAAATGCATCAGTTACTAACTTTTCGTGTCTCCAATTATAGACGAAAAAGCAAATTAATTTCTCCACTTTTAAATACAAGTAAATAACTTTTAAGACTAGTTAGTGTGTTCTAAATATTTGTTTTGCTAGTATATACTACTTATCCACTATAAAAAAATACTCCAATAACGACGGGATTAGTGACGGTATTTTTTGTTACGAGCTTATATAGCGACGGTTTTTGTGACGACTTTGTGACAGTTTAGTCAATTTGCGACAGATTTGTAATAGCTTTTTAAATTAGCGACAGTCTTGTGACAGATTTTGACTCTCACTAAATCAAACATTATTTTATAGTGATCCCTATCTTTAACAACTAACCTATATAAAGCCATGCTTGCCAAAGCGTGAATGGAATGCAAATTTATACACGGCATAGCAAAAAAGAGTATTTAAACGTATATCTAATTTGAGATCATCGTACAATTGGCGTGTTGGTTTTTGTCATTTACTAAATACATGTACGAAGACGTATAGCATTAGCACAAGTGCAAAACATGCCATGTTCCATTTTTACTTGTTTAAATATCCCTTTTACCATATTTTAAGTTTGTTTTTGATGTATTTATACTCACTTTTGTTCATATTTAATTGGTTATTACGAAACTACGTGTAATTTTGACATGTTAAGAGGTTATATCAAATTTTCAAAAGTTGATCATATAATTCAAATGTTAAATTTTATAATTACATTTTAAAAAAAATCATTTCGACAAATTTGATATAAGTTATAAATCGGTTAAAATTACACGTAATTTTATAATGAACAATTAAATATGAACATATAATCTATAATTGGTGGGCGTGCATGGGTTGAGTAAATGGTGTCGATGCCCAAAAGTTTTTCTATGGGATTTCGAATTTTGACAACTTAATGTGGACTACATATGCAAGATTTAAGATCAATTTTTTTATGACGTTATAGAGGATACATAACTTATGGTTGTGACTTATATTAAAAAAAAATATTAACGAGTACTGCTAGTGTATACTCTCTTCGTGTCTAAGTAATTGTCCATTACGAAACTACGTGCAATTTTGACCGGCCAAGAACTTATATCAAAATTGTCGGAATGACAATTTTGATACATGTTATAAGTCGGTCAAAATTGCATGTAATTTCATAGAAGACAATTAATTGTGAACGGAGGAAGTATATACTACTATAAAACACTTAAACATTTTCCGAATCTCAGACATAGAAGCAAAATAGGTAAAATTTGCTTGAATGTTTTCTTATGTTTATTATCAGGAAAAGGGGCATTTGACTGTGTTTTACACGGTTAGGAAAAACTGTGTTTAGCTCTGAACCGTCTGATGAAAGAATCAGACGATACAAACACATAAACAGTTTTATGACCGTGTTTTGTAAAACACACACGAGTGACACATCTTCCTTATTATCATTTATATTTCTTAAACGAGCATGCAATGATACAGTTGAAACTTGAAAAGTTGATGACACGTAGTATTTACCTTAATTAATTTTTTCTTCCAAACAACCTCATCAATGCTACCTAATTTGGGAACAAACAAATAAACTTTTTGTTTTGGCTTCATTAGTAACTACTTATATTTCATTATGTGAAGTACTTTCCTTATTTTTTTTTTTAAAAGTACATCCTTATAAGTTTGAACAGAAAAATTATTTACTATCTACACTTTCAATTTTAAATGAATCGGTTCCCAAACTTTCAAAATCTGACAAAGTTGGTAAACTTTCAATATCTAATTACCGGTGCATAATTTTATTTTCCAAACCTCTAGTATAGTAGTATATGTGTGACTGAAATCGCATCCTCACGTTTGATAGTTAGTTGGTACGTAAACATGTCTACGAGACTTGTCTTTGATACATGCATACTAGTTTTTGATTCAAATATACACAATAACGATTTTTCAAATCTACACAGATCCGCCATTACTGTTAACATGTTGATGCTATCACTGTGATATCGATCATACTTTTTTTTTTAAAATACTAGTAAGTTTTGTATTGCGTAATTTTCAAACCATACGTTTAAGTTTATCTTTCGATTATTTTTTAATGGGAGACCGCCACGCTAACTACATGATTTTAAGTTATAGGTAGAAAAAAAAAAGAAAAAAAAAAGCTATATGTTATTACATACTTTCTTTCCCATGTTGTGGTCCTTTTATGCATGATATTTTCTTACCAAAAGATAAAATTTCAAAACTATGAGACTAAAAACTTGTAACCCAAACTATTTGGATATCCTCGAATAATATTCCAATTACCATACAAACTCCCTCTGCTCACGGCCAAAGGAAATTAAAATATATTATACTCCCGGTAATCTATGTCTTCCGTGTCCTCTTAATTATTTTATCCAAAAAAAATTCTAAAAAATTTGAAAAAAAATTATACAATTAGTATAATACATGTATCAATACATTTCAATAATTATTTTTAAAAGAAAATTCACACGTAATTTATTTTGGAATAAATATATAAATTAATGTAAATTAAACATTAAATCTTAGAAAAATTGTCTAAAACAATATTATGTCAAAATGTTTTAAAATTTGAATACAATATAATATCAAATTTTATAAATTTACGAAACAAGTTGTGAAAATTTAAAATTTGAGTCAAAATAAATAACAGGACACGAAAGAGTATAGAATAGACGTAGAATATTTGTACTCGTTAGATATCTAATGAACCGGTGTGGTGTGTCGTTTATGTCCTCGCGATATCACGGTATTTTTGCCACCTATTATAAAAGTACCCCCTATATATATTACTCAAAGTTTGAAACGTTTCGGAAATAAAAAAAGTATAATTACACCATATCAACATTTATAAGTTGTTTATTAATATTTGGTCATTGTTTTTTGAATCTTATACTTGCTTCTAACCTTTTTGAAAACCATCTTCACATAGTTTCTCATATATGATGTAGGTGAAAATCTTCTATTTCACTTGTCTTCTTATTTATTATATAAAGATTAATGTAATTTTCTAAACCTTACATACATATAGTTTTATTATTCAGAGCCGGTCTTGAGAATGTATCAACAATTCGAGTGGACTAGGCATCCATCCCACCCAAAAATAAAATAATTTCGGAAAATATTAAAATTTATAGTAAGTTTTTACCAGATTTTCTTTGAATGGGCAAATCAATAAAAAAAAATTCATTAGCCAACCCACCAAAAAATAATTTTTCCGGGCTAGTTTCTTACTATTAAAAACTTAGTTTTGACATTAATTTTTTTTTTAAAAAGCAAGTATTAATTGTATTATATGAGATGCAAAATTGAGATTTCATCTTAGCCTTAAATTACTTGATTCATTTGATCTAAATAGGTATAATAAATTGAGGGTGGAAGTTATAATCATGATACAATGGGATCAACTATCAATTTCAGATTGTAATCGATAAAAAAAGACAACATGGAATCAAAGTATTTTAATGTTTTCATACTATTTAGTTTGTTCAAATTAAATCTTCAATATTAATTTGAATTATAGGAGGAAAAAAAAAACTAATTGAAGTTTCAAAAACTTTGAGAAAATATGGCCAAACAATTAGGAATGAAGGTGAATGATTAAGTTTCTCGAAAACTCATTTCCCCTTTAGATGAGCACATATCGTGCTTTCTATATCTGAGATACTAACCTTTATTTTCCATCTGCACGTTAATGTATGTCGCTTATGTTCCTAAATAGGAAACCTATATAACACAAACACCTAAAAAGTTGACCAATAATCACTCACCTTAACTTATCCCGCTTATTTTTCATTTGTCGTGTTTCACCTTAACGTATCCATGCACTTATGTTGCTAAATTGGAAACATATATAACATAACCTAAATAATTATAGTATTTATGACCGAAGACTCCGTGTCTCAATTATTACATTTTATCTTACGTATATAAAATAAGATATATTAATTTTAAAGGCCATATCCTTGTGTGTTGTGTCCTTTTAAAAAAAAAATATACTATCGTTGTGTCGACTCTTTCATATCCGGTACTCATACCCGTACTGGTGATACATATCGCTCGTTAGTCCTCAAGAAATACCAATGTTTTACAAGACACAAACCAACTTTTAGGCAGAAATTGTCTAGCGCCTAATTTTTTTTAATATCTTATTCCTAATCCACCAAGCGTCAAGTTTTCGCCTAATTTCTCTCTAATTTTGCTTTTTAGAACAGTGAGTAATACCGAACAGAACCAATTCTTTTTAATGGGTTGTCTAGTGGAAAAAAATATTATTTTGCCCTTTTAAATAAAACCTCGAAAAACATAATGTAATTTTAATTTTTTTTCAAGAATTATCTGTCTTTGTGGTGGGTTTTTCCGGTCCACTCACGCTATCGACAACCCTCAAAACCGGCTCTGATACCGACCAAAGTCTTAAGGACCCTCAACCAAAACACCAAAATTATAAAATAAAATACATACCAAAACCAAAACCAAAACTTGAAATTTCGTAAGGACTAAATCAATAAATACACGTAAAAATCAATACCCGAGGACAAAAAAGTAACCGGAGTCTTATATATAAAAGCCTAAAGGTTTAGGGAGCTCGCGTCCTCATAAAATAAAATTAAAAAATTAAGATTTTAAAAGACCAGAAAAACTTTTGCCGTTACATCCAATCTCTCTCTCTCTCTATATATATATCTATATATATATATATATATCTATATTTATCTCTCTCTATATACGATCAAATAAAAAGCTAGGGTTTTATATTTAATAACTATGGTCACTGATTCGATCGCTAACGCATCTATCCCCATGCCTGCTACCAAGGATTTCAACAAAAAAAAGAGGGTCTGTTTTTTTTTTAATATTTTTTTTTTGTGTTTTTTATTTTATTTTATTTTGGTGTATAATTGATGAATCTAGACGTGTTATTCTATCTTCCATGCGTTTGATAAGTGATTATTTGATTTGATTTGGGTTTTATTTTATTTTATTTTATTGAATTTAGGTTTAGGTTTAGTTAGATTTTGTTTGTATTAATAAATTTTGATGCATCTACTTGTTTTTTTTTTCTATCTATCTGGCCTGCATTTGAATTTTTGATTATTTGTTTTGGATTTATTGTTATTATGATTGAATTTAGGTTTAGTTGGATTATGTTTGTATTAATATATTTTGATGCATCTGCTTTGTTTCTTTCTCTCTCTATCTCTCTCACCTGCATTTGAATTTTTGATTATTTAATTCGGGGTTTCGATTGATTGATTTTGTGTTGCTCTCTTCGTTTTGTGGTCATTCCTCTTTTTTTTTTTTTTAAATAAGGGATTTGATTTTGATAATCTTATATACATAGCATACATATGTACTAATGTATATTGCTTTTATCTAATCTGCTTTCCGTCCGGTGATGATTTGTTTTAAATTTGTTTTTTGTTTGTTTGTTTGTTGATTTTTGTGGTTTTAGGGTAACAACAGGACTGCTAAGTTGAAGCAGTGCAAGCTCGATGCTCGTCGTGAGCAGTGGCTTTCGCAAGGTACTTTGCTCTCACTCGTGTAATTTGATTCGTAATCGACTAATCGTAATGAAATGTAGATTTGGTTTGATAATTACGTTAGGGTTTTTATCCACATTCATGTTCTTGTGATAAAGCTCGGATCTTTCCACTATTAGTCCTTTTCAAATTTGATGAGAATCAACTAAGCGTAATGAAAAGTTGATTATATTTGATAATTACATCAGGGTTTTTATGCACATTCATGTCCTTGTGATAAAGCTCGAATCTTTCCACTATTAGACCTTTCAAATTTGATGTATAGATGCAACAATAAGGATCTATTTGTGTACTGTGTATACATACGATGTTTGATAGGATGCATGCCCTTTACAGTGAAGAAGAAGGGGTGCAAGGAGGATGAGGTGCAGGCTCTTCATGTAGGTAACGAAGCTAAAAAGACGGAAACTGGGAAATTGGAAATTAAAACCAGAGATGTGCACAATCATGAGCCAGTTCACCACTGTAGTGAGGCAGAAACTCCCTCAAACAGCCCAAACAGCAGCATTTTAGGCAGCAATATATCGGGGACGAACTTCACCACCAGCACCAGTGGAGGCAGCAGCACTAGCGGCAGCTTCTCGGGCAGTGTCACTGGTGAGGACGAAGACGATTGCTTCGATGATTGGGAGGCTATGGCAGACGCTTTAGCCTTATCTGAAGAAAAACATAAGCCAGAGTTACCCATTAAGGACCAAACCCAGGTTGAGTTACCTAGCCAGGTGGTTGAGTTACCAAAGGTGGAAAAGACTCAAAAGCCCCCGGTAAGTGGTCAAGCCTGGAAGCCCAACGACGCTTTTCGCCCTCAGAGCCTTCCGAATTTGGCGAAGCAAAACAGTTTCCCTTCTGGAAAGAGTTATTCTTGCCTGGGTGGTGGTGTTTGGTCGCGCAAGAGTGTTGCATCAGCACCAAAATCTTGTCCAATTTGCTGTGAAGATTTGGATTATACGGATACGAGTTTCCACCCATGTGAGTGCGGCTTTAGGCTTTGCCTTTTCTGCCACAAGAGGATTCTTGAGGAGGATGGTCGTTGCCCGGGATGCAGGAAGCCATATGAGCATGAGAGAGAGACGGGGTTCCGTTTGGGTCGTTCTTGTAGCATGATTACAAGGTTTTAATTAAAAAAGAAGGTTTCTGTGTCGGTATGTGTTTGTCGGATTTTCTTTTGTGTGTTATTTTACCATAAAAGACTGATTTTCCGTTATAACGAACATGGGGTATAGAGAGCTGTTTTGAAACCCTAGGGGATTTAGGCTTTGTTCTTTCATGAGTTTCGTCATCATAATTTGATGCATGTGCCGATGTAGAAGACCTTTTGTGGTATGTGAATAGATAAAGATGGTGAAAATTAATACATCATATCCATCTATATATATATTCCTCCCTTGATGTGCAATGATGGTGATAATCTGTGGTGTGCTTATGTGTTCTGATTTGCTATGTAGTTTTCCATTATGAATGCTTTACTTTTTGCAATGTGAAAATAATTTAATCTATGCAGGTGACTTCAGCTGCCATTCATTTATGCAAGGATTTACATGCCATTTGTGCATGGGCATAGATGATGTTTCGTCTTTTGATATCCGTAATGCATTTTTTACTACGTATGAGTTTAGGGGTACTTTTGGAAGTCAGAGTTTGTTAATGGTCAAAGTGATGGATTTCCTGAGATATTCTTGAAACGTGTTTCTGTTTTTATTTTCATTATAAATGAGCTGGCTTTGCAGGAACTTGTTGGTGCATATGCTACTATGATATTGAAATTTGTCGTCCTCTATTACGCACCTAAAATTAGGTAGTTTAAGAAGCACTTTGTAACTTGGGAGTTTGTTTGAATTAAATGAATATCTAAGTTCTATGCATGGGATGTCAGATGGGAGCTATATACATGCAATAGTTTTAGATTTTCTCTTGTGTGGACATAGCCTTAAAGGAAGTTTTATAATATTCATAGCTCATTTTAAATAAGAGTTTAGGCGTAGTTTTGTAAAATGGGAATTCGTTTTGGTCAAAATGGAGGAATTTTCTAATTCCAGAGACTAATACTAAAGGTGTTTATGTTTTTTATTCTCATATTACATGTGCCGTGTTCGCAGAAACTTGTCGTTACATAGGTTACCATGATCTAGTACTTTTGTCGTCTTTTGTTACGCATGTAAAACTAATCTTGGAGTTTGTAAGTAGTCTATTTTAGTTACGTTTAGAAACTTCTGTCGTGCTTAGAAAAACTATGTTGCTTTATGAAATATTAATATTCCAAATGTTATATTCCTCGCATCTTCAAAATGTTTGATTTGTATGAAGCTGTTCAGGTGGCAGTTATGTTAATGCAACGATTTCCATTTCCTGTTTGCATGGGCATCACCTGATGTTTTGTATTGCAGTTACGCAACTTGTTTCTTACTATGATTTTAGGCGGTTCTTTTGGAAAATGGGAGTCTGTTAATGGTTAAAGTAAACGATTTTTGGAGACTTTTGAAAGTTGTTTTATGTTTTTGAATCTCAGTTCACATGACCTAAGTTTATAGAAACTTGTCGTGTATATGTTACTATGATATAGTGTTTGTCTTCTTCTAATGCCCACCTAAGAATAGAGATTTTGAAAGGCACTTTTGGAAATTGAGAGTTCATTAGTGAAAAATTTCTGGAGATATTCTTGAAAGGTGCTTTTCATGTTGAATCTCAGATTAAATGCGTTTGGTTGGTAGAAACTTGTCGGTGCGTACATTACTTTGATGTTGTCCTGTGCGGTCTTCTTTTATACATGTTGGAGCATTGCGGTCTTTTGTTGTCCTTTGCTAATGGAAGTCTGTTAACGGTTGAAGTAAATGATTTTTGGAGAGATTTGGAAGTTTTTTTAAATGTTTTTGAATCTCAGTTCAAACGACCTAATTAGTTTATAGAAATTTGTCGTTGCATATGTTACTATGATTTAGTGTTTGTCTTCTTCTAATGCCCACCTCAGACTAGAGATTTTAAAAGGCTCTTTTGGAAATTGGGAATTCATTAATGAAGAATTTCTGGAGGTATTCTTGAAAGGTATTTTCTTATGTTGAATTTCAGATTAAATGTGTTTGAGTTGGTAAAAACATGTTGGTGCATGTGTTACTTTGATGTTGTCCTTTACGGTCTTCTGTTTGCTGGGGCATTGTTTGAGTTTGTTTATTTACTTTTTATCCACTTTTGGAAATTTATGGCGTGTGTTTTTCTTTGCCTTGGGATTCGTGTCGCCATCCTAAATGCCGTTTTTTTTTCATTGTCAACATGTTTGATTTGTAACTTGGGAGTTTAAGGAGCTCTTTGTAATTTGGGAGTTTGGCAATTATAGCATGCAATGGTTTTAGATTTTCTCTCTTGTGTGGACATAGCCTTATATGTGGGCTTTTGATATTCATAGCTCGTTTTTAATAAGAGTTTAGGCTCAATTTTTTAAAATGGGAATTTATTTTGGTCAAAGTGGAGGGATTTCTCGTTTCCAGTGACTAATACTAAAGGTGTTTATGTTTTTAATTCTCATATTAAATGTGCCGTGTTCACAGAAACTTGTTGTTACGTCTTTTGTTACGCATGTAAAACTAATCTATGAGTCTGTAGATTGTCTATTTTATTAATGCTTAGAAATTTCTGGCTTGTGTCGAAGAACCATCTTGCTTTGTGAAATGTTCCTATTCTGAATCCTATATTCCTCGCATCTTCGAAATGCTTAATTTGTATGAAGCTGTTCAGGTGGCAGTTATGTAAATGCAATGATTTACATTTCCTGTTTGCATGGGCATCACCTGATGTTTTGTCTTGCATTAACGCAACTCGTTTCTTACTATGATTTTAGGCGTCCTTTCCGAAAAATGGTTAGTTTTGAAAGTTTTTTTTAAATGTTTTTGAATCTCAGTTCAAACGACCTAATTAGTTTATAGCATTTTGTCGTTGTATATGTTACTATGATTTAGTGTTTGTCTTCTTCTAATGCCCACCTCAGACTAGAGATTTTAAAAGGCTATTTTGGAAATTGGGAATTCATTAGTGAAGAATTTCTGGAGATATTCTTGAAAGGTATTTTCTTATGTTGAATTTCAGATTAAATGTGTTTGGGTTGGTAAAAACATGTTGGTGCATGCATTACTTTGATGTTGTCCTTTACGGTCTTCTGTTTGCTGGGGCATTGCTTGAGTTTGTTTATTTACTTTTTATCCACTTTTGGAAATTTGTGGCGTATGTTTTTCTTTGCCTTGGGATCCGTGTCGCCATCCTAAATGCCGTTTTTTTTTCATTGTCAACATGTTTGATTTGTAACTTGGGAGTTTAAGGAGCTCTTTGTAATTTGGGAGTTTGGCAATTATAGCATGCAATGGTTTTAGATTTCTCTCTTGTGTGGACATAGCCTTATATGTGGGCTTTTGATATCCATAGCTCGTTTTTAATAAGAGTTTAGGCTCAATTTTGTAAAATGGGAATTTGTTTTGGTCAAAGTGGAGGTATTTCTCGTTTCCCGAGACTAATACTAAAGGTTTTTATGTTTTTAATTCTCATATTAAATGTGCCGTGTTCGCAGAAACTTGTTGTTACGTAGGTTATCACTTTAACGTCTTTTGTTACGCTTGTAAAACTAATCTATGAGTCTGTAAATTGTCTATTTTATTAATGCTTAAAAATTTCTGGCTTGTGTCGAAAAAACCATCTTGCTTTGTGAAATGTTCCTATTCTGAATCCTATATTCCTCGCATCTTCGAAATGCTTAATTTGTATGAAGCTGTTCAGGTGGCAGTTATGTAAATGCAATGATTTACATTTCCTGTTTGCATGGGCATCACCTGATGTTTTGTCTTGCATTAACGCAACTCGTTTCTTACTATGATTTTAGGCATCCTTTCTGAAAAATGGTTAGTTTTGAAAGTTTTTTTAAATGTTTTTGAATCTCAGTTCAAACGACCTAATTAGTTTATAGAATTTTGTCGTTGTATATGTTACTATGATAGTGTTTGTCTTCTTCTAATGCCCACCTCAGACTAGAGATTTTAAAAGGCTCTTTTGGAAATCAGGAGTTCATTAGTGAAGAATTTCTGGAGATATTCTTGAAAGGTATTTTCTTATGTTGAATCTAAGATTAAATGCGTTTGGGTTGGTAAAAACTTGTTGGTGCATGTGTTACTTTGATGTTGTCCTTTACGGTCTTCTGTTACCCGGAGCATTGCTTGAGTTTGCTTATTTACTTTTTATCCACTTTTGGAAATTTGATTTGTAACTGTGTGCTTTTCTTTGCCCCGGGATCCGTGTCGCCATCCCAAATGCGGTTTTTTTTTCATTGTCAACATGTTTGATTTGTAACTTGGGAGTTTAAGGAGCACTTTGTAATTTGGGAGTTTGGCAATTATATCATGCAGTGATTTTAGATTTTCTCTCTTCAGTGTTATTAAGAGTTTAGGCGCAATTTTGGAAAACGGGAATTTGTTTTGGTCAAAGAGTTTAGGGATTTTTGGTTTCCAGAGACTACTAAAGTTGTTTCTGTTTTGAATTCTCATATTAAATGTGCGATGTTCGCAGAAACTTGTTGTTACGTAGGTTATCACTTTAACGTCTTTTGTTACGTATCCATGAGTCTGTAAGTTGTCTAATTTATTAATGCTTAGAAATTTCTGGATTGAGTCAAAAAATTATGTTGCTTTATGAAATGTTCCTATTCTGAATGCTATATTCCTCGCATCTTCGAAATGTTTAACTTGATATTTTGTCTTGCATTTACGCAACTCGTTTCTTACTATGATTTTAGGCGTCCTTTTGGAAAATGGAAGTGCTAATGGTTAAAGTAAACGACTTTTGAAGAGTTATGAATGTTTTTTAAAATGTTTATGAATCTCAGCCCACACGACCCAATTAGTTACTAGAAACTTGTTGAATATTTTCCGATTCCCTATGATAGTGTTTCTTCCTTCTAATGCCCACTTCAAGACTAGAGATTTTAACAGTGGTTTTTGGAAATTGGGAGTTCGTTTGTGAAGGATCTGTGTAGATTTTATTGAATGGTGTCTCATGTTGAATCTCAGATTAAGTGCGTTTGGGTTGGTAGAAACTTGTTGGTGCATACGTTACTTTGATGTTGTCCTTTGCGGTCTTCTGTTATACAGGTTATCAATAGAACGGCACAGAACAAAGTCGGAGTCCAGCTAGACCGTACGTATTAAATAATATGTCGTTACCTAAACCAAGAGCCAAACATATATTGCCGGAACTTTTGTACTTTCAGCAATAGTCGATGCAAAATGTCAAAAAGATTCAGCATGTAAATTGAGAACAATTAATCAGTAAATGTATGTTATTTCTATCTCGGAGAAAAAAACTTGGAGAAAAAGAAAATTCACGACAATTTTAAGGAGACAACATATTATACGACAACCATAACGGATCCTTAAATTTATTGAGCACCATGATCCCCAGTAGTACAAACGTTATCAACTTTCCTACATGCAGTCGATTACGACAAAATTAAACTAACACAATATGGCCAAAAAGGTAAGGCGAAAAACAAAACAAATCCAATTTTTAGTCATACCCCTTTAACAGAATACGAT
Source organism: Primula vulgaris (assembly GCA_963920805.1). Classification (NCBI taxonomy): domain Eukaryota; kingdom Viridiplantae; phylum Streptophyta; class Magnoliopsida; order Ericales; family Primulaceae; genus Primula; species Primula vulgaris. The sequence continues at coordinate 48,723,639 of OY987212.1, forward strand.
AAAGTACTAATCAAACGGGAATAAGCTCGAGTGGGTGATAATAATTTCCGTGCCAACATCTTGTTGCTAACTGGCGCATTTAAGTGTTAGGCTATAAAAGCAGATAAAACATTTAAATATATCCCTTGTGAAACATTTTTCTTTAATTACTTTGCCCGGAATTTCCATAAGATTATGGAACCGGGAAAATGTCAGGAGAAATAGAAAAAAAAGTAACATGAAACTATTTTCCACTCATGTGTTTAAAAGATTGGAAAAGCAAAAGAAAATGAAGATAAAAGAATGAGAAATTAGATTATCTCAATTTTCTCATTTGTTTTACTTTTACTCGCACTCTTGGAACGAAAGTGGTTTTTCTACAAACAAAATTTATCCATATTTTCTGTAATTTTCTTTTCTATTAATTTTTAATAAGTACAAATAGAGAGCTCAAAAATGTTTCATTTTCTGCATCCTCGGATCCTCCTAATTTTCTTTTCTATTAATTTTTAATAAGTACAAATAGAGGGGAAACCTTTTCTATCAAGTCCAAACACATTATGGAGTTTAAGTGTTAAAGTTTAATTTTTAACAAGGCCCATTAAGAAATTAAAGAACTAATTTTGGTGCAATAATTAAGTTTCAGGAGATTGTTAATGGGGTATCCGTTTCTATTTAGGAAAACTAATCCTAAATTTTAAATCAAAGATCAAATAAAAACCAAGTCCTACCACAAATTGGTAAAATTTAAAAATATATCTCATCTGTTTCTATAAATAGACGAGTACGTAGTCTCATTAAGACTCGAACATATAAGACTCGAACATATAAGACTCCATAGTTTTGTTATCTCTATTGTTAACTGAAATAGTTAGTTAATAATACATTTTTTTATCTCTATTAGTTACGTTAAAGTATGTGTTATCTTGATGTTAAAAAAGTTGTTAAAGATAACAATGTTTTTAATGTTTGTAACTGATGACATGACAAACACACCCCACAATTAACATTATTATCTCCTATAAATTCTTCCCATAAAAATAGTGACCAGTAATTGTTAATTAAAAATTGATAACATTGTTAACTTGAAACTAATGTGGTTGTTAAATTTAAGATGCATATGTGTCATTTAACGTTTTTTTAACAAAACTACCGTGGACGGTAAAACCAGGCTCCAAAAGTATCACATAAGACTTGTATTGAGGTTGTGATTTGTATCAAACATATGGCTGTCAAAAGAAGTGACCCGAGTTTTGCTAGGTACAAAACTTTTTCCTGAATTCAATTTCTTTAAATTTTTGTATGTCTTCTTTTCTGTTCTCAAATTAATTACCATATATAAATTCATAAGATTAGTACTCTTTTCACCACACTGGGGTGAGGTTGGATGTTCCAGGCTAGCATTATTCTTGTTTTGACTAGCGAAACAAGTTCGTGCTGATACCAAGTTTTTAGCATGAGTTTTATAAGGTTTGCTAAAATTTAATCAATTAAACATAATCAGGCCGAACTATTGATGACTAGCTGGTTTTGTTATGATTATCGAAACTGTTTAAAGTGGGCAACGTCGATTCACAATTAGCTTGTTTCGTTATTCTTCAATAAATCTTAATAGACCAAACTGACGATGTCGCTAACTAAGACTATCAACATACTATGCGAAGAAAATTGATGTAGTTTGTTGACACACTAATTTGTTTTTGACAGGAAACTTGCCTTGAAGCATGTTGGCCGACCTGATAGGCGGAGCTGGAGGGTGATCATGAAACGAGTTCCTTTAGTCAAATTTAGGTGAGAGACTCAGTTTTTCCAATATTTTGTACCATAGTTTCCGTATAAGTAACGTATTCATCAGAATTATATAATCAATTTATAGAATGACAAGAAATCTCATTCTATAAATTGATTATATAATTCTGATGTGTTTCTCCGCTAACACTTTTGAATAAATTCTTTTATATTTGATAAACATGGTTGAAAGATGTCTGTACATAACAGACGATGATAGCATGATCGATTAACAAAGTTTGAGTCTACTTTTTGTACTCGTTTTCTCTTTTGTTATTTAATTAGGAGAGGAGGCAATCTCCATTGATTAGATTCGGTTGAAGTGATGCAGTTAATAATGCAATTTAGATTTATGCCGAATCAAGTCGTAGCTATTTTCTTTTAGAAACCTGATAAATCAAGTCTTAGTAAGATTGCAATTAGACAACCAAAAGAAGTGATAAATAGCATCCGATATCCACTTTAATCGTATGTTTAATGTTACATTTTATCGTAAATAAATTTCAAACAAAAGGAATAGAAAAATATAACATCTGCTAGAAATCATCTTCGGAATCGCTAGAAGTTTCACCAGGCTTATCCGTCATAAATTGCGTCTGAAAGTTCTGAAATATAACCGGATTTTTCTTTGGCGAGAAAGCTTGTTGGGACGATCCACTTACTTTAACATTCATCTTTTGTATCTTTTTTGTAATATCAATACTAACTTGATCAACCATCCCAAGAAAATCTTTTACAATAACGAATAAATTTAGTGATTGATCGCCCTTCTCCTTCAGAGGCCCTGCTTGGTAATACGAAGTCGTCCTTTTCACGATATCCATTATCCTCGCTTGTTCTTCTCTTACTACCCGAAGCTCGGCCTCGCATTCTTCCAAAAAGCCTTTCATCTCTCGGCCAAAACTCCCTCTCTCATCATTCCCACAACTCATTACAAGCTTCCTTATCTCGCCTATACGATACGTTAAATTAGGCAGCATACTGATAAGGCTATCATAGTCTATACTCGCCGCTTTTTTCACATTTGAAAAGTTTAAATTCAATCCGTTTAATACCGGTAATCCTAGTTTCAAGTATTCCTTGTCTCTTTTCTCTTTTGATCCTATCTCGATACTTTGAATACTAACCCTTCTAACGAGACTATGACTTCTACTAATTGTGTATCGTTTACCTTCGTCTCTAATGACTTGTTCGACAACAAAATGAAGTAGAGTTGTTTTCCCATCCGTGCTTTTTACGTATGATAATTTCCGAAGCGCATTTAAGTTAAACCCTCGAGCATCGCCTCTGGAAGTCCCCGCATTCATGCGATTGCCTGCCTTTAATATAGCTTCTAGAAGTTTAAAAAAGATTCCACGTGTCCTTAGCTCCTTACACCCGAGCTCTAAGGTTTGCAAGGATTCCTTGAGGTGCAAAATTTCGGAGTCGTAGTTCGACCTGGAATTTAATGTTTTAGACGCGAAAACGTGGCTAAAGCTTTGCAAAAGTATCAGTCAAATATTTGTTGTGTTTTGCTTAAAACTTACATTTATTCATAACATTTACTTTAAAGTTTTAATGACAATACATAACTCATACGGAGTGTATTTATTAGGAATAGATTCAAAACTTAAAAGAAATAAAACACATATATAAAAAAAAATACATGTAAAAGCAAGATAGAAATCTAATGCCTTATGTCTATCATTGAAATTTAAACAAGACATAAAATGCTAATGATCATAAATAACTTCGAATAAATCATGGTTCTGAAACAAAAATTAAAAAGTAATTTAATGCTTATACGCTTTTATAAAAAAAAAACTCTTCTAAGGCTTTTCTTTTTTTCAGAGCAGCAACGTTTCAAGTGGGAAAGCTTAAGTCTGAGCTGTTTAACTTTATCAGCAAAAAGTAACAAAAATATTACCAGAACGACAAAAAACAACCTTTAAGGCGCATTGAAGCGAGTTTTCACATAATAGATACCTGAATAACATAGCGCTTATACGTATGAACGCCGAGGGGAGAGCCTTCAGAGTATAGTATAGAAACGACTCAGCACTTGCTAGTTTAGTTGGGTTTCCATTAAATTGTAGGATTTTTGTTATTTCCTCTTGTGTTGGGCAGATTCTCATGAGCTTCTCGAGGATATCAGTATTTAGCCCTTGGCCCTCAAGGAGAGAATCAAGGACTTCTTTACGTGATACTGCAAGAGATTTTAGCACAATTGCGGTGTTTTGGGATTTTCGAGGCTCGAGGATGAAGATCTGGGATGCAGGAGTGGTGCTCGGAGTTGCAGACGTGGATATTCTACTGCTCCCAGGTGCGTTAGCTGGTGTGTATCCGAATAGTTCTTCGATAAGTTCATCATCAAACCTAAATAGAGAAAATTCTGCTGTTACGCTGCAAATGTTGGTACTAAACTGACGAACGACACCATTGTACAATTTAAAGGGTAAATTTCAAGATCCTAGGATTTGTAGGAAGCGTCACTTTAATACCAATTTTGTGTTTTCCAAGTTTCAAAAAAGTCTCGCTGTCAGGAAATTAAACTGTTTAAAGATTTTCCTCAGTTATTTCATGCATTTAAAGTTCCTCACCCTAAGCGTTTTGTTTCGCAAAGTCAGAAGAACAAAAGAGAATCTAAACACACAAAATCCAGCCATTATGATGCCAATGTTGATACTACAAAAGAGAAAGATGCCATTGTAACACTTGAAGGCAAAATGTTTGAGATCCTTCAATTTTGGGGAAAGGTCTTATTTTTCTCAGCAGTAAAATTTACTGGCCTAGTTGCACTTTTTAACCACACCCTATTTGTTTGTTTTTTCGTTCAATAGACGGATCGCTAAAATACCTTGAGCGAAAAACTGATCTGCTTAAAATCTGATTTTTTCTCCCGGTAGTTTGACTTGAGAAAACTGGAAGCTTTAAGATGGATGATACCATCCTTTTCTCTAAATCTTTAAGAACTGAGCTTATATGTTTACAAAATGTAACCAAATAAGCCCTATGTTAAGGACAAGAACTTGCTTCACAAATGAAAATTCAAAGAAAAACATACCTGACTAAATTCATGGTTATAAGAAACAATATTCTTTTTCGTTAATTTCTTCATATCAGATCTTAAATTAGCATCAACAAGTACCTTAAGGATCCATCGTTGATCTCGTTCCATACCATAGACTGCTCAGCACAAGCTATGTTGACCTTATCCCAATGTAATGGCTTTAGTTTCATCTGAACATCATGTGCGCCTTTATTTTCACCTTGTTCTATCGAACCATCCCCCTTTCTTGGTGAGGATGGCGGTTTTCGGGATGCCATCATCAACCCGCCCCCTTTAGGTGGCAGAGGTGGTGGCACAGCATCTCTTTTTGGCGGCCCAGATGGTGGAGGAGGCGGTGCTGGAGCTCTTGGTGGAGGAGGCGGTGTTGGAGCTCTTGGTGGAGGAGGAGGCGGTACTGGAGCTTTTGGTGGCGGTGGTGGTGCTTTTGGTTCTGGTTTTGCCAAGTGAGCAAGATCATCACTGAAATCAGGATCTTCAAGTAAAGGAATTTCTTGAATAGGAGCTGAATTTCTATTATCCATCCTCTTTTCTTCTTCGTCTACTTTCATCGGATCGATCCAAACCCTTGAAAAGCAACTCATGAGTTTCCCTTTTTCCATTTTTTTCACGTATAGCACCTCTACGCCACCTTCATCTACGATGATCCCTTTTAGTGTCCCACCTTTTTGCCTAAATTCTCGAGGATCGGTGATCGTCTCTACACGGTTAGAAATCAATTCTAATTTGTTTTTGCGACTTTTTTTATTTGTAGCTACCTTGTAGAAGATTATAAAAAATATCGCAGCCACAAATAGAGATACTGCAGCAGTGATCACAATAGCTATTACAACTTTTGCCATTTGTAGTTTTTTTTTTTTGGAAAACCACTGCAGCTTTACTTTTTGGGCTTGTTATGCAAAACTGTCTTCATTGATCATAAAAAGCTGGTGAAATGATATGAAAGATGGATAAATACCGCTTTTCAGGAACTAATTTTCAAGAATTTTGAAATGGTAACTGCAAAAACTGGCCTGTTATTGTTTTTTTGGTTCAAAATGAAACATAAATTAAAATTGTGTGGCTCTTTGTGTTTGGCTCTCTAGGCTAAAGAGTTGTTGGGGTATTGTTTTGACTCTTCTTCTGCTTTTTGTTAATTCAGAAACCATTAGTTAATGCTGCCGGTATAAGATTTTTATTTAAGATACAAACAAGAATTAATCAATACCCAATTTTATACATTCTTGGAATAGATTGAAACTGACGATATATATGTTATAATTACAGTTTCACCTGAGGTTTTTTTTACTAGAAGATAGTATCCTCATTCTTATTAATTGAATTAAATCTGTGGTTCCCAATCGAAAAGGAATAAAGGTAACACTAAGTTGGATTTTTCGACTACCAAATTTTTTTTTCACGTTAAAACCGTAATTCAGAATTACGGTTTGTCTTTTTTTTTTTGTAAATATAAAAATAAAAAGGTAAACCGTAAATCAGAATTACGGTTTGTAATTCAGATTTACAGTTTTGACGTTAAAACAGACTTTTTACGGTCGAAAAATTCAGTCTCTTCTTTGTTATGATATGATAGTATATAGTAAAAACTTAAAATGCACTGATAATTACTTTTCTGATATTTCAAGAAGACTGTCATTGTCACATCGAATCATATCTATCCAAGGAATTGGTCAGCAAATTAGGCATTTTTGGGCTTTTGCTTTATGCATATGTTTTTGATTAATACAGACGGTAATGGTACAAATCACGCTACGTAATAAAAACTCAACCTACTAAAAAGCTAAATAAATATATTGGAATCCTAGTTTGAGTCTACCATAATACAGCCGCCGTCTGCATCAAGCAAACAGCGTCTATATTTAGCAGATGGCGCATTTTTGTCGTTGTGTTTGTTGATTTGTATCTTATGTTACAGTAATCAATTTTTAAACCGTATGAGACACTTTGAATAGAACAGTAAACAAAGGCTTGAGATTTGCATAGCATTTGAGGATTAACTTAAGCTGTGTATTCAAATAACCTTATATATTATTTGAAAATCTATATACAGACTTAAGATCTCAACTTCCATTAACCGACAAATTGCAACTATGATATCTTCGCAACCAATTTACAACTGTTTTCCTTTTATAATCCAAAACGAATCAAAACACATAGGCGAAAACGAGTCAGTGACTAGGGATGATGAATTTTAGGGCTCTTTGAAGGACTATGTGACGCCAATTGATCATAAGAAATCGAATTTTGTAGCTTCCTTTTACGGCATTCTTTATTCTCGTCTCTCTCTCCATGTGCTTTCAAAATGAAATCTTTGAGGCGTTCGACGTCTGAAAGCTTCACGGGTTTCATGAGAAATTCCTCAGCCCCTTCTTCCAAACACCTATTTTTTATAATAACATTGTTACTAGAGGATTAATACATCACAGATTTCAGCGGATAGATTAGTTGATAACTTATTTACAATTGCATAACCATTAAACTGTATAGTACAAAATACAAATGTGGGAGAGATTTGAATAAGCAAGTGATTTAGACCTCACAATAAGCACAAATTGAAATATAAGTATACCTATCTATGCGAGTGATGATATTCTCAGATGACATGATCACCACCGGTAGTTCCCTCATAGTCTTTGATTCCTGTCATAATGTTTACTTATCAATATAAGTATGCATCAATCATTAGCATCCCTTCAAACCCTTGACACCAAGGGTTTGTTTTATTGTAGCTTTTCAAGTTTTACTTATTTGTTTCCGCTTGCAAGTTTTACTTTATGTGGTGTTCAGTTAAAAAGTTTTGAGTTTTTTGGATTTTCGACCTTAAGCTGGATGAGCCCAGTTTTCTTTCGCAGAATAAAAATAACCCACAGGGTACTCACTTAAAAGTTGCAGCTAAACAAGCCTAAGCTTGTAACTTGTTCGGATCCCATACTAGTGTCGTCTAACTGAGCCTTTAATGACCTCTTCTCCATTAAAAATGAAAAGTCTTGATATCAAATAGTAAGCTGATTAAATTTACTCTCTATTTTAGTTGCATTATCCTATAATATAGAAACCCAAACTGGGAAAAAGTAACCTTGATTTTCTTAAGCAGTTCATATCCTGTCATTCCAGGCATTGAATAATCCGTCATTACCAAATTCACTTCCACACCCTATAATCCAAAGAAAAAGATCGCATGTAAGTAAATGATAATAACAGCTGAGGCCTGAGTGTTTTCTTGATTTCAGAAATTACCATTTTGATTAAACAGTAACTTTTAGCTTACATGAAATCCAACAGAGCTCTGATCTTCACTATCCAACCCGAGATACTGTAGAGCACTCCGACCGCTCTCCACAACTGTAACTGATCAATTCATCAATAAACCGTCAACTTTTTTTCTCAAAGATAGAAATCACTAAGAGTAACCTGACAATTCAGTTACACAATTAATGGACTTGTTCAGTTTCATCTGGAAGTTCTAAAAAACATCTGACATGATATATTGTTTCGATTAACCACTACTTACTAGAGTCGTTGCGCAAACATTCATACACTTTTTTTTTATAATAGACATACATGTATATATAGAATTGTATACCCAACTTTTAACAATCAATTTGTCTGTCCAAAATTGAAGAAACACAACTTTGAGTTCAATGATCTTTTGAAGATAATACTTTTTATTTCATCAATTAATTTTCCAATTCTACGCCTCCCAAACTAGAACAAACAAACATCTTACACACCAGAAACCGTATAATAATACAAGGAAAGAGTGTAAATTTTAGGTGGCAGCAAACTGCTATTGCTGCTTGAGGCTTGAGCAGCATTAATCTCACAGAAGTTGAAAAAATATTAAAACATCTGAAAAATTATAAGCCACACCAATTTACTCCGTTCCAAAACTAGTCGGGAGTGGTCAATATTGCCAGATTATAAAAATAAAAAGTATACTATCATAGTAATTATAAACTCACCAATTTACGTTCTCCTCTATTTGTTCAATCTACCTTTCTTTTAAGTTTTCTTGTTTGTGGAGTTTCTGCACGTAGTAGGTAAAACTTTGCTAGTTTCAAGTAACTTTTACCTTTTAACTCCATAACAATGCATCTAAATAAAAGATTTATTCAAACTACAAAAAAGGTGGTATTGCAGACGAAAAATAGACAGAAATTGGTTCCCAGCGCCTTAATTGCAAACGGTATGGCATGGTGACAAACATATGTTTTATTGACACCATTTGTCATTTAGCGATAAATTTGTAACAAATTTGATCGTCCCTAGAACTTTTGTTGTTGTCGAATTCACAAGGTAAACAAAAAAAAGGAGAATGTAATGAATGTTGTTTCTCTAGATATTTCTTGTACCTCTGCAAGATGAGATCTTGAGCAATCGCTCAATGAGCCTTCGGTCCACGCGGCTATCGTCTACGGCGAGTACATGTAGCTCCGGTAACTCCATAACTAAAATCTCTTGAGATATGGTTCCTCTTTCTTTCTTGGTCTCCTTGGATAACCTTTGAATATGTAATATGAATGTAAGTATACATGTTATAATAATAATGGAGTGGTATATATTAATGGAAAGATGGAAAGGAGGTGAAGAGATCTGGGTGAGATCATTCAAGATCAAATCTCATGAAAGGATTATAGTCTTTATCCTTAATTTATTTATTATTAATGTTATCAGTTGTCTTACTTGTTTACAGAAAATAAAATCTTTGTAAATTAATTTCATAGAATAAGAAAAAGCGTACGATAGGATATAACGTATCTTCCCGGCAATGTGGGCACACGTGCTTCACTTTTTTTTTAAATTTATTTTTTTGATACACTATAATTTTATAGTTATGTTTATTTGCTAGTTTCCATAGACAGTTTTGGTTAGTTTGAAAGTCTAATTTGATAGTAGAGGTTGACATTATGTATTAAAGGTATTTTTATTTATTTATGTTTTTATATGTTTGATACACCTTATTTTAATGTTTTGGATACCTACCTTTCAATTTTTTTAATTTGGGTAGAACACTGTAATAACTTTTCAATTTAGGTAGAATCGTCTAAATTAATCACAGAATCATATCACGTGACATTTGACGAACGTTAATTTGAGAAGGTAATTTGATAATTTTGCACAAAAATATGTTATATTAGAAAAATGTTTTCTCCAGTTTCACATATAATAAAAATTAGCACATAATCCAAATTTGGGAAAACGCTGTTCTATTATCATATATACATTTTTGTACAAAATGATAAAATTACCTCTCACATTCAAGTTTATCAAGCACGTCCTGTCATGTGACATGATTTCGTGATTAATTTAGACAGTGATATCTAAATTGAACAGTTTATTATAATGTGATACCCAAATTGAGAAATTTAAAAGTTGGTTACCCAAATCGTTAATAACACTACAATTTTGTTTACTAAACTTATTTTTTCCGTTAATTAATTGATTTTTATTGAGTTTGGTTAATAGGTTTTGATGAATAATGTTGATGACTTATTGTCTTTTTTTTCAAACCTTACTTCAAAATAACAACCCACTTTATAAAAAAATTTATTATAACGAGTGTCGTTATAATTTAGCTACAATATAACACGATATAATGAGTTGATATTATGTCACTTTATTAACAATTTTCAAAATAATTGTTACTATAGGATCAGGGTCTAATCTAGTAAAAATTAATATATTATTGTAATAGAATAAAAGCTTAAATTGGATCAAACGTATCTTTTTGGGAACATGGGCAAAGATTCATGAGATTAACAAAAATATGCTCGCCACGTGTTAAGCTGATTTCGTGGAACTGTACTATTTCGTCTCTTGGCTTTTAATATTTGCTTGAGATTTATTTATTTATTTATTTTTAAATGAATATTTTTTTGAGATAGACATCTTGATCCGTTTTCATTTAATTATCTATTACGAAATTATGTGTAATTTTGACCGGTTTATAACTTATATCAAAATTGTCGGAATGAATTTTTTTTAAATCTAATCATAAAATTTAACATTTGAACTATATTACCAACTTTTGAAAATTTTCATTCCGACAATTTTGATACAAGTTATTGGCCGATCAAAATTGCACGTAGTTCCGTAATAGACAATTAAATATGAACGGAGGGATTATTCAAATTTATCTTTGTTTTTTGGTATTAACAATTTGAAAAAAAGAAAGAAATAATAACAAAATACAAGAACGCATCAAAAATTGATACGATTTTCTTGGCATAATATAAACCTTGATTTCATAAACGTGTAAGTGTACGAATTATATTATACTATTTGATATAAACTCGTATCAAATTTATACTATTTGATAGTCAATACTCACTTAATGGAAGCATTATGAGTTGTCAAACGTTTAAACCCCCGTATTGTTAAAAAACTTATGAATCGTTAGGTATTATTAATAAACTTTATGTAAAAGGCAAGATATTCTTGACAATAAAATCTAAGTTGTTGAACAATAACATTTACTTGCACAAGTGAATAAAATTAGAAATGGCTAGTTACTAACTACCATAGCCGTAATCTTAAACATTTTTGTTCACCGTTGTAAGTGAATAAAAATCTGACACGATGCTAGCATCAAAAGTTAATATCACATCCCATTTCTTATTCATTGTAAACCTCATGATTTTCTCGATTGAAATGCTCATTTGACGAGGGACATACTATATAAATATTAAGCAAAGGATACTCACGCGTTGCGTGTGAGACGCTATAAAATTATTTATGTAAAATTATTTAAGTTGCAAGGAAGCTAGTTGCTATCATACGCCGTTTTCCAAAAGTTATATCCAGATTTGTAGATAACCAGCGTCACTTCGACTTTTGCTTAATTTTATAAAACAGTATAATATAACACGAAAAACAGACTATAATAACAGCTCTAGTATTTTTTTAATATAAAACCGGGGACATGAGTTGTTTAAGTGCAACTGTACGATAGCTAGAATGAACGATCTTTTCCCTCCATTCTCATCCTTGCTCATAAAAATAAGGCACATAGCCGAAGAAATCCAATTCATCCTTGCTCTCTTTTGGTGAGCTGTTGGATTGGAAATGGAGGACCTAAATCGTGCATTTTAGCAGCTGGAGTGAAGCTGCCAACTTTAGCATCACTCTCAAAAGGCGGGTTTCTACTAGCACACCTCTTCTAATAGAAATGCCAAGAGCAAGTAAATTCACGAACATTAGTTCATTGCAGCACCATTTTTCATAAAGTGATATTACAACACACAAAGGAGATCTTTGTAACAAATTAGGATAAACAACGGAAAGCTAAACTAAAATGAATTCTCTAGCTACAAAATGTATATTGTAAATCGAAAGGCTCCCTCTTGAGATACAAAATAGTTATACATTAGAATAACCAATTGCTAAAAAAGTATGTGAATACTTGGTAACATTTACCTCAACTCAGTCACAGATACAATGTCAATCTTCAACTATACCTTCGAGTCTTCTCACGGTAACACAAACGAGTAACTGAGAAACAAACTTTGCTTCCAATATTTTATGAGATCCAAGATGAAAGTGACTAAAAGTCCAGAAAAGGGAGATTGGACTTTGCTATTTTCATCCCTCTAAGCAAACTCTTTGCCTTTTCCTTCTCCTACAGGTGAATAATGAAGAGTCAACTAAACTACTAGCATTTATGGGGTCACAGACTCACAAATGTATTGTTGGAAGAAAATTTGTTTTCATTGTCCTAAGAGAAATTCAGAATTTAGCACTTAGATGACAGTTTTTAAAGGCCCGTTTGGCTAGGTTTTTAACTTTAAGATCCATAAAATGCTTTTATAAGAACTTAATGGTTGTACCCAACATTTCAACTATACTAGCCTACTAGGAAACCCCAGTCTGAAGTGTTTCTAGATTAATGGTTTTAAATCCCAATTACTTGCCCAAAACTCAAAATGATGATATCTAAGACAAAAATAAAATAAAATTGGGAAACTTACTGGACCAGTATAATCAAGCAGACGTGTACAATACACCTCCGAGTCTTCAAATCTCTTTTGATCAGTATAGTATTGGCCAAGAAATAACAGAGTTTCGACCTTATCTGGTCCTTCTAATTCTTCCATATCCATCCTTTCCAGATCCTTTTTATAATAAAAAGCCGCTTCTTCAAGGTGTCCAAGCTCCTGATACAGCTTTGCCAGCTGGTGAAGAGCAATCGCTTCGCTATCATTACATTTCGTAGCTCTTTTGTAACACTTAATAGCCTCCTCTAGCATATGAAGTTGTTCTGTTTCGTAACAATGAGCCATAGCAATCCAAAGACGAGAATCACTCGGTTGAAAAAACACCGATTTTTTGAAATAATGGAGGGCATATAAGGGCATTTCCATCATTTCATACGCTTGACCTAAACCATACCAAGCTCGATAATCGCTAGGGCTTATATCTACAGCTCGTCTATATGCATCAATTGCAGCTGGGGAATTCTTCATTTCAACATACTCGTGACCCATTAACGTCCATGCGGATAAGTAATTTTTATTTAATTTCAATGCCCTCCTGAAATACATAACTGCTTTCTCATGCTGACCCTTCAAACTGTAATAATTTCCTATAATGCAACAGGATTCAGGTCTGTATTTATCAGTCAGAAAAACCTTCTGGGCAAGATAACTAAGCGCAGATGAACATTCTTTGGAATAAAGTACATTAGAGTACATATCCATGTCTTCAATTCTATATGGGTCGTTTCTCACAAGATCTTCGAATATTACCAGAACCTGTTCAAAATTCCTCAAGCTATACTGTGCTTTTGCAATTTGAGCTTGAATATGGTTGCTAAAACTAAAAGTTGCTTGTAAATATTCATATTTGGCCAAAGACTCGGTTTGCATTCTTAAATCTTGGTATATACTAGCAAGGAAAAAATCCTTCATCCAATGATTGTTTAAATTGAGGCTAGTAAGAATCTCGATCGATGTGCATAACGATTGAAGCTCAGACCAAGCATTCCAATTCCAGGGATAGCTATTAACAGAGTCTATTAGCACTAAACGAGCGAGAGATTCGTTTCCTTTTTGTTTGAGAACAAGACCATATAAGTAAAGCCCAAAGGGGTCTAGAGAATTACTCCTTCGAAGTGTTGATAATTCCGTTTCTAGAGAGACCAGCTCACTGTTTACAGTGTCGCTTTTACCCAAGGGTCCTTCAAGTTCTATCATCTCCTCTTCTTTTCGTTTCTCCCCTGCCTTTTTTGAAATGCACATGGAGAGAACAAAAAATAAGGAGTATATCAAGATTCAAGTGATACTGACATAGAAACATACATTTTCCTATAATTGCTTTTCATTACCAATAACATCATTTATGCCAGGATTTAAGAACAATACAAAATAATCTAGTACGATTCAAAAGGCCTAATGCTAACTACACAGTTTAGATTGCTTTTATGTTATATAGTGAGTGCAAGCCTGTAACTGCACTAAAGCAATAGTTCCTTAAATATATAATTTTTACCTCAACTCACTTAAACCTAGCCAGAGTCTGAAAAGCGAGACACGGTGGCGCCTAGGCAGAAATTAGGAGGTAGGCGAAGCCTAGGGACCTAAGTGATTAGGTGGGATTAGGCGACCTATTTTTGTCGACAACCCGACTCGCACGCTTTATAACATTGAACCTAGCTATATATGACATCTACAAGTTTAACATCTTTATAACCATTCCCTACAGTTAAGGTTGTATGTTATTAGGGCCTTTGTTCGGTTGCTGCAGCTTCAAAGGCCATCTTTGTTTTTTTAATTTAAAAATTGGACTGCATTTGATTTATTTGACTGTATTAGGTTGATCGTCTTAAAAAATTGAACTCTTCTGGGTTGGGTCTGAAAAAAAGGAAATGCAGTCACCAATTTTCTCAACCTAAAAAATTCTGCATATTGGCTTAAAGCTGCAACAAAGTAGCTCTAGATGATAACCACAGTTCAACCACAATTTTGCAAGACCTTCGGTGACTATTTCATATAATCGTAGTGGTATCCTCTTTGTATCCTTCACATTTGCTTAGGTTACAACCACTGATACATTTCTTAATTGGCCCATTGCGTATCACAAAATCATCTTCAGTCTCTCCAAATTTACCAATAACTTGTTGGCATTGTTGCAACTATCACCAATGCTCAAGATCGAATCAATTGGCATCTTTACATCAATGCATCAACAAATTAATAGCATCTTAAACCATGAACCAAAAAGGAAAAAAGTATAGACACCGATACAGAAACACTTAAACCACAACACATTGATTTCACTTCAATTACAACACCACCACTTTGCATAATCAGTCAACTGCTTATCAAAATCATAGTATTCAACTAAGTGCAACTCAAACCATCAATAGAACACCCGAACAAAGGAATATCAGGCAATACTACAAAGTCAACAACACAAACACTTTATATTCAGAGTGGCAGTGTTGAAAACACCTTAGGACGACATAATTCAATACATAAGTAGGATTTTAACCCCATGCACTAATACCTTCAACATTCACTTCAACTACAGCATGGGAACTTCCTACTCAGTTACTCTCAAACCATATTTAATCGATTTCCCTCATTCATTAGTAAATAAGGTCAGTTCCGGTATGCCATATCCAAAGATTGCAAAATTTTCAATATCAAAGATTCAACAAATGAGCAAAACCGTAACCCATAAACCACTATAGCAGGAAGTCTTAATTAACAACAAAAATTCTCTTATTCAGATATCCAAAAATTCAACTTATATGATGCTCAGAAAACAATCGGGTTCAACTAAAACCTTTTATCCTTAAGAAACTTATATAAGCTCGACAAATCAAACGAGCCGCGACTTAGAGGCAAAACGAGACGAAGTAAAACTGCAATCAAAGAACCCCAAGTCACTGCACCTAAAACAATAACTACCGAAACAAGTAGACATTAATCACTACAACTCAATCAACAACGCAAACAGCTAACCTTTAATACAATCTCATACACAAGAATACACACATTATGACCTTGTTTGGTTTTAAAATAAGTACAAATGTGTCAAAAGTGACTTACAGTGAGGGTGGAAAAACCAATTTTACTACTTTCATATAAGTGTGTTTATATATGTTTTTAGAGTGTGGCAAAAACAATTGACACTAAGGTTGATCAGATGAAAAGGTATACTTTCATGCAAAATATATGGATCAAGATACTTTAACAATGTACTTTTTCCTCAAGACTCAAACGCATGTATAAGTACAACTTTTTTCCTGGTATGGCAAACTCAAATTTCATTTAAGAGTAAAAAAAAGCAAACAAAAGTTAACTCTTAAATTTTTAAAATGATAAGCCCATTTAAAGCAATCGCAACTAAAAATCACCCGAACAAGGAAATATACATCCCTGTAACACAATAAATAGAACAAGCACTTGACCTTTTATACAATCACATAATAAAAACACATACTCCATATAATGTAACTAGAAATAACAAACCAGGTATAGCGCGTAGCACCGCAAGAACACCGCTTTCCTACCCTTCTGGTCCCGTAACACGTGAGACGCTCTCCTATACTCCTTGAAATCAAAATAAGATTTCGCCAACACATAAATATCATTATCGGCCGCCTCTTCATCATCCTCAGGGACCACGGAAGGGGTAGATACGTATGAAATCCCTGGGGACGGCGTGGATGTGGCCTCAGTGGCGGTACGGAAGCGACGACGTATGCTGGAAGTGCCACGCTGGAACCTTGTGTGAGACGGTGTGGCCTTGGCTGGGTCCTGCTCGATCCCCACCAACTGCTCCGCTGCCCTGTGATTAAAAGATACCAAATCGAATCAGACTTCTATCTTTTTCCAGTGTGGCGATGAAATTGGTTGGTTTTTTCAAATTAATTCATCTATTGTTTGGAATTGCGTAAAATGGGTATTAGGGTTTTGGAGTGTTAATAAGATAAACGAGTTATCCAGCAATAGTATTAAGGGTTCGGGTATTAGTTAATACATAAAAACCACTTTGCTTCTGTACAAAATGATTCAAAACTGAGCGGTGATACGAAAATGAATCGACCTATTACATTGTTTTTACTGTGGTGATAGAATTGGTTAATTTGTTAGCTGTTAGGGATTTCGCGAAATGGGTATTCGGGTTTCGGACAGTTGATGGGTTTAAAAGATAGGAAAAATAACCAAGTACATATTTTTGAGACTTAATTATCAAAAACCCATGGTTAAAATCTCTATTAAAATCGGGTACATATGCTCAATGATGCTACTTCTTTTCACTCCTTGTTTTTAACTTTGACGATGATTCATGCTACATTGATATGTACTAAATCTTAAACTAAAACCACAAATTCGGGTTTTTTAATAATTAAGTCCGAAAGTATGCATTAAACAGTAACTTTCCCTTAAAGATATACAAAGTTAGCCATTTCGTTAAGTATTTAGGGTTTAGGTGAGTTTAAATTAAAACTAGTACATAAAATCGCTTCTCTACTGTACAAAATAGATATCTAATCAAATCAATTAGAGTGAATACTATCAAGTCTCGTGATGAAATCGGTTGATTATTATCAATTAACTTGCTGATTTATGTAAATTTCTTAAAATCAGCATTAGGGTTTTGGTGGATTAGATACAAAATCCAACTAATTCAGTGAATAATTGGGGTGCGGTAACGGAATCGGTTAATGGGTTAAGTTTAATTTTTCAATTTAAGGACAAAATATACAAAAGCGAACTAATTGAGCGAGTAATTAGGCTTTTAGCGGGGTTTTAAAAAAAACTAACAAATTCAGTGAATAATTGGGATGTGGTAACGGAATAAGTTAATGGGTAAAGCTTAATTTTTCAATTTAAGGTCAAAAGATACAAAATCGAACTAATTGAGCGGGTAATTAGGCTTTTAGTGGGGTTTAAAAAAAACTAACAAATTCAGTGAATAATTGGGATGCGGTAATGGAATAAGTTAATGGGTTAAGCTTAATTTTTCAATTTAAGGACAAAAGATACAAAATCGAACTAATTGAGCGGGTAATTAGGCTTTTAGTGGGGTTTAAAAAAAACTAACAAATTCAGTGAATAATTGGGGTGTGGTAACGGAATCGGTTAATGGGTTAAGCTTAGTTTTTCAATTTAAGGACAAAAGATACAAAATCGAACTAATTGAGCGGGTAATTTGGCTTTTAGTGGGGTTTAAAAAAAACTAACAAATTCAGTGAATAATTGAGGTGTGGTAACGGAATCGGTTAATGGGTTAAGCTTAGTTTTTCAATTTAAGGACAAAAGATACAAAAAAGAACTAATTGATTGAGTAATTAGGCTTTTAGTGGGTTTTAAAAAAAAACAAATTCAGTGAATAATTGGGATGTGGTAACGGAATCGGTTAATGGGTTAAGCTTAATTTTTCAATTTAAGGACAAAAGATACAAAAGCAAACTAGTTGAGCGAGTAATTAGGCTTTTAGTGGGGTTTTAAAAAAAAACTAACAAATTCAGTGAATAAATGGGATGTGGTGATGGAATAAGTTGATGGGTTAAGCTTAATTTTTCAATTTAAGAACAAAAGATACAAAAACGAACTAATTGATTGAGTAATTAGGGTTTTTGTGGGTTTTAGTGGGTTTTAAAAAAAAACAAATTCAGTGAATAATTGGGCTTAATTTTTCAATTTAAGGACAAAAGATACAAAATCGAATCAATTGGTTGAGTAATTAGGGTTTTAGTGGGTTTAAAAAAAAACAATAAAATGGGATTTTTTTTTTTTTTAATAACTAACCATTTAGAAGCAGAATAAAGGCAACGTTCGCTGAGGTGGCGAATAGCAGATCTGAGCTCGTTTCTACAGCTCTCTTTCGTTCCCATCTCTCTCTCTCTCTCTATATATATATATATATCTGTATCTATATTTATATCGCGCCCTACTTCTATTTCGAAATTGGATTTAATTTGTAACGCGTAATTTTTTTAAAATATATTCGGCCTGAACACGGAAATTAACATATAAATATTTTTGGTATCATTAAAAAAACATAAATTAATTCTTTATTAATAAGTATTGACATGTAATTTTGTAGAGATGTTTTTGTAACTTAATATAAACAACGGGTTGATATTTTTTTAGTTGGGTTCGAATTTTCCCAGTATCGTTTAAATTTAAACAAAATTCTAGTTTTTCTATTAATATTCTTATAATAGCCTTATATTATTATTATTTTTATTTATTATCATTTAATAATCATAACAATATTACAACCGCAAAAATGTGGATCATATGATAGTTTTTTACTATTATATTGATGTCGAGAATCATATACATTCATTTGTGTTTCCTGAGATTTAGATAATTTGCATTGTTCTTGATGCATGCCGTTTTTTATACCATAATGCTCAAATTTTAGAAAAAAGTATGTTTTAAGTTAACAAATGTGGATGCTCTTAGATTATCGTTTTTTTCAAAAATCATATGTATTTGTAATATTTTTTTGCTTTTTTTAAATCAATGTTATATTTTATTTCTAAAGTGCTTTTTCAAAAAAATATGTAAAATTTACCTCATATATATTTTTTTTATGTTTAATTGTTTGTTTGACAATTTATAAGGTGGCATTACTAATAAATACCAAAAACAATTATAAAAGGTCAAATTTTGTAGATTTGTTTTAACAAACACTTGAGAAATAAATAGAACGTTGGTTTAAAAAAAATCGAAAAATAATTATGAATATACATTAGAAGAACCTCTCTATAGTAATACTATATATATATATGAATAAACTCTCTATAGTAATAAAAATATTCGGTACCAACTCGAACTAATTCAAAATAATAATAACCTCCATATTGTAACATTTCATGATTTTTTATGGTCTCGCCTTTACAAATGTGTAAAATTATATATATGTTGTTACATTAAACTTAGACGATTTAAAATACATGTAAAATTATACCTAGTATTTATACATGTAAAAAAAAAGTTTTAGATAAACTTTTAGATGTCCACCTTTCTAAATGCATGTACTTAATTTTCCAAATAAATATTTAATTAGTTAAATTTTCTTAAATTCATCAATATGCTAGTTTCGTGACTTTACAACTCTTTTGAATTTATGTGTTTGACTTGTTATATAGATATATATATTTGTGTCTTGAATATTTGTAAAATCTAAAGTGGCAATTGTGAACTAGATAATTCATTGGTTTTACTAACAACAGCAAATAATATGCTCTGTGTATTGTATATAGACTATAATTCTTTAACATACCGAGTTAATTGACTGTAATTTAATAGGTTGAGCTACGACCATTCAAACGAGCTTGTTCCATATGTGTAAGGGCCCCCGTTTTTCGATCGTGTATTTGTTTCCGGATTATTTTCACATTAATCTATCGTACACGCTAATTATACAATAGTTGCGAGACTAGATGGTGCCGCGACATTGCAACATCAGTGTAGCGGTACATCAATTTGCCACCAGCCATCAGGCTACTTTGGATAAAAAAAAAATACATTTTTGAGTAAGATGAAACAAATCAGGTATTGTTTGCAATTAGCCAAAGTAAGAGAAAGACGTAAATGGGAAAAAATATATTCTAGGATTATTATTTAAACATCAACAAGAAATAATTCAAATAAACAATCAACATATAGACCATCCCTAATAAACAAGAACAACAAAGGAAAAAAGATTAAACATGGTAATATATATCTACTGTCTATGTGTGCAACCGTGTATATATAAGTTTTGGTATGAATTATGATCAGTTTTTGTTGTCTTTGTTCTTGGATTTTTGGTACTTGTCTTTGATCCACTTGAAACCAACAATTGTCCCTTCCTTAACCTTCTTTGCTCCTGTTATAGCCACTTCTTTCGACTTTTCGCCCATCTTCTTAGCACCTGATCCTCCGTTACCGTTCTTTTTGGTGGTCTCCGGTGCGTAATAAGGGTTTTCACCGTCGTCCCACTGGTCGGCCCATGATGTTCCGTACGAGTTATATCCGTTTGACGCCATCATAAACAATAGATAATATAGAGATGTGGTGAAGAAAAATCTTTGTAGATTTAGATTTTTTTTTTCTAACTTGAGATTGTTGGATTTATGATATGATCATATTTGTGTAACTTGTGTTTATATAGAGGGATTGTGTGTGTACTCATAAATGCATACGTGTGCGTGTTGGAAAGGTCAATGTTCTAATAAAAGTCTTATAATAGCTGCAATTAACACGCCTATTAGTAGATGGTTTGGTTCGAATATGACTATTAGTCAAAAGATTGAATGAATTTTAAATAAAGGATAATGCCTTGTGGTTCTAGAAAGTAAAAGCAAAGAATTCGATTCTTTGTTGGTCTTTATAGAATTTTCTTGCCCTTAGTTGTAATTTTTTTGAAAAGTCTTTTGGTCTATCATTAAAACATGGAAAATAATTACACAAGTAAGCACAATTCGTGATTTGAGATCACACATACAGAGGGCGGCCCTAGGGTCAGTCAAGTAAGCACCTGAACTTAGATACCGACAGATCGATGTGTTTTTTTTTTTTTAAATAGGACACAATTTGGTTGAATTTTGAGTTTGTATTAGTTTTAAATACAATTTATGTAAATTAGGACAATTATTACCTTTTTATGCAATTTTTCTTGTGGGCATGTGTTTGACTATTTTTTTAATTAAGTAAAATAGGTGACGAAATCTTTACGGAGCTGAGGTGCGAAAAGCTTACGGCCAGCCCTGCACCTGCACATACATATCCAATTAATATATTTCGAGACCGAAATAACCGGCTATATTTCCAAAAGTTCTTGATCAAATTCGATAGGCAAGAGATAATTAATCTTAGGGTGAAATTTCCAAGGGAAAGTGTCGAAGGGGAGATAGAAGTTCAATCTAGATGATGAATATATACATAATATCAATAAATGAATATATATCATGTCAAGTGATTCCTTATTATCATATGGTACGTTAAATTTTATTTTTCGAATTATTATGTAAATATTTACTTTTACTACTGCTTCAAAAGTAAATATTTTCTGATTTCATTTGAAGCTATAAGAAGCAAATAAATCATACTTTAAACTATGAGAACTGTTAGTATAATTACTTTTATTTAAATTCAAGCAGTCTATTTCGACCAATGGGGACACGGATAGTATGACACGTCAGCTCCATTGCAACTTCGCGAAGCTTCCTTGACCAATTGTCATTAGAGGTGTTTAATCATTTTTAAATTAATCATGTTATTAAACACATTACTAATTATTATTTTTATGAAGTACTCACATATTTTTTTCTACCCAAAAAATCAACCCACATTACATGACATATTCACGTCATCAAAAGTTTTGGTTTTTATTAATATTACATTTAACAATTTTTTTTTAATTAATATTTAAATTTAGATTAGATTCAATTATGATTCTATTATATTTTTATTTGAATTTTTAGTGGATTGTATTTTTAGATTGAACAAATTTTTTTATTTTTAATTATTATTTAAATTTAGGGTACACTCAATTAGGTCTCCAGTATATTTTTATTTGAGTTTTTAGTATGTTGAGTTTTTATCACGTGACGTGACTTTTACTGTCATATTTTAATTTTAATTTTATTTAAACATTAATGTCAAAATTTGACAACAAGTTTTTTAATAGGAATACAAATAAACGATATGTATAAATGAATAACTAGAATAATTAATATAATAAGTAGTGTTGAGAATGACATGACTCTTTTTTCTTACTAGTAGTATCATTTTGTTGACACGTGTTCAAAAAAAGTGACTAGCGTTGTTTCATATCATCGGGTATAATTTTTGGATCAGTTTTGTGGGTTGCTATAGCATCACTCTTTAGTGAATTATACAAACCTTTGCGATCTCACTTTAAATTATTTAATTTACTATTAATTTCCGATTGCACTCTTTTATCATTTTATTTTTGTGGTCTATTATATATTTTGGAGACAGTAACGGAACCAGAAACTCCGAGTGAAAGGGACCGGAATTTTCATACTATATATCAGTGCTTTTTTAAATATGGGGGCTGAAAGGTATGTTTTTAAGATTTTGAGCAAAATATATAAAAAAAAATTACTTTTCGGTAAAAAAATTTAAAACGAGGAGAGAGGGGCACCGCCCCGACTACCCCCACCTAAATACTTTGATGTTTGGAGCCATTACTGGATCGCATATTCGTATTTCTAGATTTCATGCATTTTCTTCTCAAATTTAAAACTTGTTATAACTCTGAAGCAACAAATGTCTCGATTAGTGGGCTATAAGCTATTGTTAGGTGTCTATGATTTTGTAGTCATTTGAAAATAAACAATAACAATAAATATGTGCCTAACAATTTAATATACGATCATGTATTTCTTACCAAGATGTAGCCATATATCGATATGTTAGCAATTTTGAGGTGCAAAATAACAGGTGAGAAATTCGGAATTCGTAGAATTGGCTGAATCAAATTAATTAACAGTACCTAGATGGGTGGAACTAATATGATATCGTTGGGGTGGACGTAGAAATAAAATTACTATTGTAATTTTAAGATAGAGAACGTTTAAAATAATCGAAAACTGAGTTTAAAAGTATATTTTGAAGGTTAAAAAAATGAGTTGTTAATTATAAAAAATACAGTAAATTTAAAATTATAATTTATTTTTTTGCTAACATAAAAATGAAGTATTCGAAGAGTATTTGTAAATCTTAAGAAAAAAGATAGAAATATAGCGATGTTATCGAAAATAATTAGCAATAAAATGTTACTCATGCAACTAAATGAACATGAAATAAACCCACTAGGACTAGCCTAGTGGGCTAGAACTCGTACTCTCAACTAGGAGGTACAGGGTTCGAATCTTACTAAGTGGGTATGGCTGAAATCATTTGATCCCCTTAATAAGTTTTAAAAGAAAAAAAAAATGAACATGAAATAAAAAAAATGGTTGCTCAACTCCATACATTTAATCTCCATAAATACTTCATACATTAAATAGTGTGATGACACATGGCTCATCAAATATACAATGATGGGATCTATTTTATTCATTTATTATTTATTACCCATGTTACAAAATTAGTTTTATCCATAAATGATAAAAATGCACTTATTTATAGCGCCAAAAATATACATCACACCGCCAATTTTTATGGAGACCAAAAGTTTTTTTCCCATCTTATTATGCACTAATTCTCTCTAATTTCCTTACACTCAAACATACAGGTAAAATACATTTGTATATTTGTTTATTACCTTTGTACACAACAATAATTTTATGCGTTCATGTTCATGTATACTTACCTAGTTTAGTTAAGATTACAATTTTTTTTATTCTCTCTTAACAACAATCTTATTTTATGTTTATTTATTGTATTTTTTTTTGTCTCTTTGCAGTTTTTTAGATAACTAAGCGTGTAATATGAGAAATAAACAATAAATGAAAAAAATATATATCCACCATTGGATATTTAATGGGACATGTGTAATCACATTATTTAATGCATGGAGTATTATGGAGGGTAAGATATGCAGGTGAGCAACCCTCATCTCGCATTAACATATGAGTTAAGTATGATTATATATCTTATGGAGCCTATTAATATTTATAATTTAATTTTTTAAATTTTTTACTATAAAAAATATTTTTTTAAAATTTTCGTGATGACGACGGCGGCTCTCGTGACCCCTAAATCCTCCCCGGAGTACCTATTGCTCTACTTTTTAAAACTTACACAGTCAAAATTTATTTTTATAATGTAGATTTTCAATTTACCTAAAGTAAATAAAACGGTTATACTAGTAGCCTTGTAGCTAGTTTAGGCCGATACGATCGATCCATTACTTTGAGTTATCCGAGACTAAAAACAATTGGTGGTAAGGTGTCCATATTATGATGGTAAGTTGAATTTGGTGAAATTTAACAACTAAATATGTTATTGAACTTACGAGTGTCAAAATGATATTATATAAACTATTTTCTTCTAGTGAGAAAAATACTAGTCCAGTCATATGCTACATATAATTATATTCATTTTAATACGATATTTATTAAAATATGGTGCATTGTCGTATTCCTTCATGACTGATTAGAGATCAGGCAAAATACTCGGTCGGTTTTGTACCCCTCTCCCGTTTTAAGGTAAAAAGTTTACAAATAATCTTATTAAAAGACACGTAAATCAAAATTAGATTATCGACATGCACTATCAATCATGTAAAGTAAAACGAAACAAAAAAAGACCGTAATCCTGAAGGCAAGAAATGAACCTTAATTAGCAACATTGGTGATCAATAAAATTATGAAACTATTTATAAATTGCGCAAGGCTTTGTGGCCGTTCCAAATCGCAGCACTAAACCTTTTTGTAGTGTAATCAGCTACAATTACTAATTTTATAATTTAATTAATGAACAAGTTTTCAAAAGTTGCGCAAACTTAAGTATAATAGTTTATGTTAGAAAATGGAGTTCAATTCTTATACCTCTTCTTCTCTATCGTCTTTCATGCACCCTTGATTATTTAACTCAAAATATTTGTTTAAAAAAATACTACTACTATTTACTATTAGACATTTATTAATACATTCCAATAATTTCTTTTAAAAAAAACCACACGCAATTTATTTTGGAATAAATGTAAAATTTAGTGTAATGTAAAAATTAAATTTTAAATATTTTTTTAAAACAATATTAATTATTTTCAAATGTTATAAAATTTGCATATAATATCATATTATAAAAGCTTACGTGAAAATTTAAAATTTGAGTGAAAATAACCGGTGGTAGAGAATATAGAATATTTGGACTCTAGAAAAAGTATAACTTTATTTTAAAACGGAGTTTAGAGTATATTTCCAGAAAACGACTTTTCAAAATATACTATATCTATATATATGTACTAACATACAATTGATTATATAGATAAATAATATCGTCGCAGTTATTAATTTGTACAGTGCTATAAGGAAAAGGCACACGATTTCCTTAAATTTGTAAAAGTTTTAACTGTTTACATTACTGTCATTGCTGCACATAACTAGGCATAAGATAGTTTTATATAAGGGATAATTTAGTCTTGGGAAATGATTTTATCTTGGAATAATAATTAGAGAAACTGATTTTTTTTTTATTGCATCTCACAAGTTACGTGAGTTCTAATTTTCAAATAACCAAAACAAGCAAACAGAAAATTTTAGATCTTAAACGATATTTCTCTCTCTCTTTTGTCAATATAGTGACAAGATATAATGATAACCCTTGAATATAATGGGACACAATAAAGTCATATCTGTCATGTTTGAACTTGGTTTAAAAATACATCAGGATCATTATTACCAATGATGGAACATGATAAACCATTTCTAGTGTTATATGACATTATTTTATAGCAAAATTTGTCCAAGGTGATTAATTGAAATTTATTTCTTTAGAGGGTAACTATTACTTAGAAGTTTAGAATGTATACAATGACTTGGTTACATTATTTTCCATTTAATTAACCTCTTATATTGTGTGTGAGAGAGAAAGAGTGCTTTTGTGTGTGTGTGAGAGAGTGCTTTTGTGTGTGTGAGGGAGAGGGAATGAGAGGGAGCAATAAGTTGGAACTTTGTTGGTAAAGAGATTTTCAACAAATAAATTGGCCAACAGCAATGATGAAACCCTTCTCATTCAACCTCTTTCCTATGACTATCAACTACAACCATCATTACATTTCCACTTTACTTTTAATCTATCAACCCCATACCACACCACAAAAACAACTAAATCATCATCAACAACAAGAACAAAAAGATCAAAAAGAATATGATGATGATGATGATGGTGTTGTTCTATTCATGAAGATTAGCAAACTCTTTTTTGCCTAATTATTAAAGGGTCTACAAATCTATGTTCTTGGGGAATTAAGCATCCTGGTCCGAATTCCGATACTCATCAAGCAAGTACTGATCTATTTGTATTCATAGTTATCTCTCACATATGTGGGTTTGATCTTTGAGTTTTATTACTAGTACTGTTTTTCTAGATCTTGGCTTGTTTTTTAATCTATTTTTTCACCTGTATCTTTTTATTTCTTTTGGTTATTTGGAGAGCAAAATAAGCTTGATATTAATATGTTTGTATTGATATGAAAACTTTGGATTCATATTTGTCTTTGATATCAAGTAAATTGATGTTGGTGAATTAATGATTTTTATCACTACATGTTTAGTCAATATAAAGAGTTTTATATGCAGGATATTATCTAGGGTTTCTGGAATTAGGGTTTTGTTTATAGGACTATAATATTAGCAAATTTTGTCTACAGATTTACCTTCTGACCAGGAGCCTATTCATTGACAATACATGTGGTTTCCCTAATTCAGTAAATCTATATCTTAAAATCTGATGGGATCATGGGATTTCATTTTGTAAATTTCTTTTTCTCAAGTTCGAGCTGTGAAAATACATATCACTAAATTTAAAGGTGACAAAAGTACTTGTGTTGAGAGTAATTAATTCTACTTCATCTTTATCTCTACAATAATGAAGGAGCTAAGAGAAAACAAAAAAATCTGTATTTTTCTTCCATCATTCACTTCTTATATTTCTTAGTACTGTCCAAGTACATGTAACTATGTAAAATGTTACTGCCAATTTCTTGAACTTACTTGCGTTACGTTTATTTTACCTTTCGTACTAGGAGACTTTGCTGAACAATTAATGAAAAATTGCATAGCAGGGTAATTATATATTCACATTCAGATGAGTTGTTTCTAAACTACTATCATAGTGGTAGCACATATGCTAATGAAGTTCGAGTTTACCGTAATGTGAGCTGATAGTATTTCATGGTCTGTGCAGCATTTGCACAGACAAAAATGATAGTTATATATGGAACATAAGAGATTATCTTAGAATCGTGATATGTTTTGATCCAAAATATAAATTTGCCACCGTAGAACCATGATCATAATTGATTGGCAGAGGCAGAATTTCATATGGACAATTTTCATTTATATAAAATCGATAACGGTTATTAAAATACACGGTATGTCTTGATCGAAATCCTTGACACGAAAAGTTATCCCCTTCCAAATTCTTGTATATACGTGATTTCTGATTTCTTGTGAACCGATGATCCTCGATCGGTATGAAAGTTTGGATTCAAATCACAAATCAGTAGTGGTATAATATTCTTTTCCCAAATGGTTAGTCAACAAGAAATAATCTATGTATTAGGAATCTTTCCAGCTAGTGAGTAAATTTTTGCCTGAATAGTTAGTCAAGAAATAATCTATGTATTATGAAAATTTCTTGCTAATAAATACTGACTGTAATTACAAATTTGCAATGCAGTAATGCAGTAATTTTGTACTATTACTTTCTGTCCCTTGGTCCTATACAGTATACACGGGGGAGAAAATAGCAGCCCTCCACATTAAAAAAAAAATATATTTTCCCACTACAAAAAAAAAATGTTCCAAATCTGTCGTTAAATGATCATATCTGTCAGTAAAACTGAAATCCGTCATTATGCCATCTCCGATTAGGGCGTTGGAAACCAAAATCTGTCACTATTTCCGTCTGCGATCTAACATTATTTTGTAATGTCCGTGTATTTAAAAATAAAACATTATTGATATTTGTAATAATAATAAATGGAAGTGTATATCTGAAATTGTGCCTCTGCCAACCAATTAGGATCGTGGTTCTACCAATGCAAATACATAGTATAGGGCAAACATAGGTGTATATTCTGCAAATTATACTTTTCATAACGCATTTAGTTTGGTTATGTATCATGATAAATAATTGTCTTTATTTCGTGAGATTGCATCTACTACACATACTTCAAACTTGAACAAAAATATATAATTGGTTGCTAATAGTATTTGTCTGAGTACTCGTTTAAGAACAAGATTTATAAAATCTTGGTTTGTGGTGAAGGTCAATTTTATTCAAGTTTGTCCTAAAAAAGCCATGGCCTTCTTTTCCCATGGAATTGCATTTTCTACTAGCTTTTCAAGTAAAATAGGAGTAACAAAACATCATTAGAGTTTGCCTTTTGAGCTGCTTTTTCAGTGTTAGCCTGTTAAGTGTCAAATTAAAGGCCACAATTTCATTGAAACGTGTTCATCAAAGCCTGCATAAAGATTAACTTGAGTAGCTTTAGTATCTCAACCACTGGTGCATCTTTTAAAGTCTTTGAGACGATCAAAATATGCACTTGCATTTTGTGTAAATTTAACTTTATCTCATGGATATACTAAAAGAAACAAAGAGTGGAGAAAAGTATTCTTTGTTGTCTAATGCCAATTTTTTACATCTTTTATAGTACAGGCAGCTGTATATATGGAGACAGAAAGTTGTCATCTACACAATATTCCATTTTGGATTGAACGTTATGCTGCAAATTCTTAAAAGGCAACGCCTATAAATTGCCAGAAATTTGATAAAAATAGGCAAACACCTTAATAGTACTGGTAATTTATATATGCTCACAAAGATCTTAATTACTATAAGATTAGAGCGATATACGAGAAGTGTTTCGACTTGTTGGAAGTTTACCATTATATGCTCGACTAACAGTTAAAAGTCAAAGCGAAGTCCACACAGTTACGGCGTAGAAAATTACAGCAAAATGTGCAAAGACTTCTTTTCTTCTGCGAATAGGATAGGATAAATACCGGAGATAATCGTGAAAATATATCTGTATATGACATGATTACTCTTTAAAATAAAGTTTACTTTGCAAGTCACACAAAAGACCTAATTCACAGTTTCATATCTCGGGCGCACTTTCATCTTCTTACCATTAAGTATAGTAATGGTACATATAACAACAGCCTTGTTTGGTTGCAATTGTTTAAAATTCCTTGCTTAAAAGAAGTTTTCATCTGGATGAACCCCGCATGTTTAGCAACCTTAAAAAAGCAAAATACCCAGCTTATTTGCCTTAAAAGCTACATTTAAAGAAGCCATTATTTACTTGGGATGAATTATGAATAAACAGAACTTAGATTTCTACTTTATAGTAACTAAACATTTCAAATTTAAATGAGTTTATAAGGTGGTTTAGAGCATGGCCAACTGGCCTGCTAAGGAGCTAGCGTTTGTATTACTATAGACTAGCATTTTATCCCACATCACTCATATATTAACAAAATAAATCCGTTATATACAATTGCGCCACAGCATATGAATGTCCCTTCGGGGACATCCGATAAAATTGGAACGATACAGAGAAGATTAGCATGGCCCCTGCGCAAGGATGACACGCACAAATCGAGAAATGGTCCAAATTTTTTTGGACATTTTTGCCCCTGTTATCCTTTTTTTTCTCTTTGTATTTCTTGGCTACTAAAGACTGAATTTACATTGTTCTGCTGCTGCTGACATACGATAAAATTGGAACGATACAAAGAAGATTAGCATGACCCCTGCGCAAGGATGACACGCACAAATCGAGAAATGGTCCAAATTTTTTTGGGACATTTTTGCCCCTGTTATCCTTTTTTTTCTCTTTGTATTTCTTGGCTACTAAAGACTGAATTTACATTGTTCTGCCGCTATCTGCATACCACTATAATCGTGATGTTTAAAGTTTCAACCCAAGTTTCCATTTAAGCGAATTAATAGTCCGTAATTTGATGTGCTAATGTTCTTATTTAATTATTAACAGGATGAGCTCTCACCAAACGACTGTATTGGATATTTGGAACGAAATCCTTGTTACGGTCTCCAAATTATTCAGAGTGCATTTCAAAATTCAAATAAGCAAACATAAAGTTTAGCTTATTAAAGTAAAAAAATAAATACATTCACTTATGATTCTCCTTGTCCTAATTTTCCGTAAAAAGAACAAGAAAGGAAGTTTTAAGTCATGAAACTTGTTCAAGAATTTTTTGAGTTTCATTAATATAATTTCTGGGAACATCTTTAATCATGTGTACATATGATATACATAACAGGGCCTATTCGGCATCACCGTTTTATAAACAAAACTTACTTTATAGAACGGCAAGAAAAATGCTAGCTTAAAAAGCTACCTAGGAATGTTTGGCAACAACTAAAAAAGCAAAATGTTGTGCGGAAAGAGTCACCACAGCATATTTCTTCCCAACATTAAACTTTTCAATTCTATTCGACAAAAATTTCACCATCGTTAATTAGTTCATAAAGCAAGTGAAGCGAGAAGAAAATGTTATCTTAAAGACTTTATCTCGAGAACCATATTTCCCGAAACACAGCAAATTTGCAAACTGAGAAGCAGTTACAACTCAAAATTTCTACTACACTTCATCTTTAATTTCCACCAACTGAGAAATTAAATTTTCAAATTTCAATACCTCAACTCTAAAGAGACAATACAAAAATGCCAATAGACAAAATCAGCTTGGCACCGAAAAATAATTAATTTTCCAGGTACTTCCAAGTCAGGGGAGTGAATTTGTAACTCAATGCAGGCTAACAAAAAACTACAACAGAATGCTTCAAGGCAAACTTCCAGGGGATTTATCGGCAGATTTAAGGGTAGCTGATGATGTCTTTTCCGCTTCTATTTTTTCGGCTTCATAAACTTTCCTTAGCCTTTCTTGAAGAACACGGATCCTGTCTTCTGTTAAACGTAGCTTTCTCCATCTATACGTGAACCAAACACCCAATGTACCATACACTACTATATACGAACCCCAAACGTATGGATAGGTTTGCGCGTTCTCTTTGATTTTCCGGTACTGCCCTTCTATCAAGCCTCTCAACCCAACAGATGAAGAGTTTGTTTCCTGCTGAGTATCATCTTTTACAGCTTGGTTTTTGTCTTTATTTTCAGGAGCTGCCATTCTCTTTGGTACAAGGAAAACAAACTGCTTATATGATCTGCAATATGCACACGGGAATAATTAAAACATAACCCATTTGAATACCAAACCAAAAGCAGAAGAAGAGGTAACTAGCGGCTTAAAGCAGCCTTTTATGACTGTTTATTAAGGGCCTGTTTAGCACCAGATTTTTTGGTCAAAAAGCAATGAGAAAAAAGCTGCTTTGGCACCACTGTAACTAGCTTACGTATAAGTGAGTTATAACTTATTTGCATTGATAAGGCATGGTCACCTATTTTAACTTATAAGTGAGTTGTAAATATACAAACATATTCTATTATATACTTTTTATTTTCGGAGAATCTAATGTGAAAAAGCTGATAAAATCCGTAAATGAGTACCTTCTATCATTTTTAGCTTTTTTTTTACCCAAAAGCTAAAAAAACTGACATACCAAACACCCATGGATTTTCTTAATCAAAAAGGTAAAAAAAAAAATAAGAAAAAGAACTGTTGCCAAACATTCACTAAGCCTTTAAAAAGCAGAGTCAAACAAGCAAAACAATCAAAAGAGCACTAGAACAACATAGAAAACACATTTATGGGCAAAAATCAATTTGCCTCACCTGTAGATTCATCAGTTTATTTAAAGGGGACACAAATGATACTAAGGGCCCGTTTGACATCAGTTTTTTTTGGTCGAAAAGCTACTTTTAAAAAGCAATGAGAAAAAAACTTGCTTAAAAAAACAGCAATGTAGTGTTTGGCACCACTGTAACTTTTTTACTCATTAGTGACTTGTAACTTAATTTTATTGATAAGTAATTGGCCACCTATTTTAACTTATAAGTGCGTTGTCAATATACAAACATATTCTATTAGATTTTTATTTACTTATGGAGAATCTTTTGTGAAAAGCTAAAAACATCTGCAAATTCCTAGCTTCTATCCTCTTGAGCTTTTTTACCTTTTTTTTAATCCAAAAGCTAGATTTTTTAAAAAGCTAAGAAAAAAAAGTTGTTGCCAAACATATACTAAGACTTTAAAAGCAGAGTCAAACAAGCGCAACAATCAAAAGAGCACTACAACAACATATAAAACACATTTTACGAGACAAATATCAAAACCGCCTCACATTTATGGGCTATTAGTCGATTTAAAGGGGGCTCAAATGGTACTAAGAAAGCAAGATTGTTTTTGGGTATTTCTGTTTAGTCATACATAAAGATCCAAATCAAAAATCTAATCTTCGAGAGACTAAGGTCCGTTTGGCGACAGATTTTTTTAACCGATTTTTGGATTTTACTTTATTTTAAAAATGTGTCTGTTTGGACAGTCGGGTTAATTAGCTTTTAAAAAAGCAGATTTATAGGCTAAAAAAATCTGAAAAGCAAAAAATTTGGATTTTCAATGGATTTTTTATACAGATTTCTTAAAGCTTATTTTGGACTGCCAAACATAGCCTAATAGTTTCAAATATATTTGGGCATCAACTTATTAAAAACCTAACTCCAAATTATTATATTTGAGATCGATATTTAAAAACCCGAATAATCAAATCAATTGCTCCATTATTCTAAAACCCTAAAACCCTAATATTTTAAAACCACAAAAATAAACTCAATCAACATGAAGACAATTAGCTCCAAATCCTACAAAATTAAAATCATAAATATTATAATAAATTGGAGAAGAAATGCCAACTACAACATCCTAAATCCAAAGAAAAACAAGGAATTTAATCAAATAAAAATTCACACCCGCTTACTTATAATCTAATAGAGATCCATTAATAAACTTATATATATATATATATATATATATATATATATAAATAAATGAGAAATCTAACCTTAGAGAGACTTTAGAGAGAGAGAGAGAGAGAGAGAGATTTTGGGTATAAAATAAAAGTTAATAATTTTCTAGCTTAATTTCCCTCTTATGACACTTTATTTGTGTCTTAATAATATCCAACTTTTATTTGTTATTATGCTAATGAAAAATAAAAGTATCCAACTTTTATGTTTCTACTTTCTAGATTTACTTTTTATTCGATTTTCATTTTAATTCCGATTTTATTGTTCTCGAATTGTTTTTTCCGCAATTGTAAGAGAATGGTTATTGTCATTTTCTATTTTAATATATATAATTGTTGTAATATGTGACATATTATTCAGATGTTGTCATTTTTTTTTGAAATAGAAGTAAATTTATTTCTTAACATCTTTAAAAAAAAATGATATTTTTTATGTAGTACAGTATATATGTATGGGCGGCGCGGATGACTAAAGTAACGTGTTCAATATCCTTGGTATCAACAAGTGCACCCGCAATTGGCTATAAAGTAAACTTAAGTTTATTACAGCATCCGTATCTGCTATATCAACTATTTTTTCAAACTGAACACATTTTATAATTTTTAATAAACCGTT
The DNA here is from genome assembly GCA_963920805.1 of Primula vulgaris. Classification (NCBI taxonomy): domain Eukaryota; kingdom Viridiplantae; phylum Streptophyta; class Magnoliopsida; order Ericales; family Primulaceae; genus Primula; species Primula vulgaris. The sequence continues at coordinate 48,757,672 of OY987212.1, forward strand.
TACATTTACATAAAATTTCAGCTTCCTTATTAATCTTCTTATAATAACCCTATATTATTTTTTTATATTTTTTTATTATATTTTAATAATCATAACAATATTACAACAAAAAAATGTGTTAGGACATGACAAAAACCCGAAAAAATCATAACAATATTTTTTTAAAAAAAATGTGTTTAGTCTTCCCAAGCCATATATCTTCCCTTGAATTCTTTACCATTAAAATTTATTTTAGTAATAGTATCTGTTAGGGCGGGGCGAAAAACCGAAAAAACCGAAACCGAAAAACCGAATTTTTTTCGGCTCGGTTTCGGTTTACAATAAAACCGAACCCAAAAAAACCGAATACCCGGAAAAACCGAAAAAGGCCGAAAAAGCAAAAATAAAACCGAAAAATAACGGAAAAAACCCGAAACCGAACCGAAAAAAACCGGTTCGGTCCAAAAAATAAAAAAACCGAATCGAAAAAAACGGAACTCAGCCCTAATATCTGTACTAGCTTTGAGAATAAAATAGGAGTAACATGATTTCATTAAACTTGGCCTTTTGAGTTGTGTTCGTTCTTCTAGTGTCTGTGTTATTTTAAAGGCTACATGTTCACAAAAACACGTTCATCAAAGCCTGCATAAAGATGAAGTTGTACCTTTATTAGTATCTCAGCCACTGTGCATATTTAAAAGTCTTTGCAACGATCAAAATATGCACTTGCATTCTGTGTTATCTTAAGAATAGTGTTTCATTTTAGAGTGTTATGTTGCAAATACTATTAAGTTTCAAGGCAAAGTCAATAAATAGACAACAGTTTTGTTAAGAATATTCAGAAGTATAAATACAGTAGAGCTGGAATGATTTTAGATTCGAAAATCGGTAATTAGGATGAAAGTGGTTAGAATGATGGCCGGTGCAAGATAAACTATGACATGGTTGATAGGTCGAAAAGGCATTTGGAGAAGCTTGCTACTGAAACGGGACTTGCGTCTCACGTTTTACCAATAATATTATTTCTAGGCGTTTCACGACTCTTAATTTTTTTACTATAATCCTAATTAACTATCTCACAAGAAAAAACTTTGCCAAATTTTATTTTTTTGTAATCCCAATTGCAAAAGATAAGCAAATTCAAGAGCCTTCCGTCTTGGTGTTTCTGTTGAGATTTAGACAGCTGCCATCCAGCCATCTATATGCTAGAATACAGTTCGATCCATAATCCTGATAGCAGTCGGACCCTCAAAAAATTGTCATCAAGGTTGACAAACTTAACCTATCAGTGGAATCTGTTTTTAGGTGCAAACACAACTCTCCACTTTCTGTTTCTGGTCACAAACCTCACGGATTTGGCTATTTGCTATACATAATCACAATCTCCCACACAGAGTGCAGGGATTATCCGAGTAAATGATTTGAAATATCCCCAACTGTTTAATCACCAAACAAGTGTTTATATTTGAAAACATTGATTATATGTCATTTTTGGCACCATAAGACTGTCACTTCTTAAACTTTCCGAAAGTATAATGAAGCAATTGACCTGCTCTTCCTTCGGTTTCTAAAGCAGCACCAAAATTAGTTTATAGCTTGATTTAACCAATGGCATAGTCAATTAATTTCAACTTCCGCTAAACAACACTTTCGATGCAAACTTGCTCATCATCCACCATTCATTTACAACAACCTATTAACATCTTGTCCTTGGCAAGGCTACGCTGCAAAAACAGACTAGATTGTACTGATTTACCATATTTAGTTGAGGTCCTACATACCAAAAACAACACATTTCGTGATATAATAGTGGCAAACGTTGCTTCGTTGCTTGGTTGCTTGGTCACACAGATGGGAAGTATTTGTTGAGATTAAAAGGGAGAGAATAAAACTCCTCACTCCTTGTGTCGGTTTTATAAGAGCGGAACTTGTCCCACCAATGCTTACCACGATCTTTCCTTATCGAGCTATCCTTTTTGTGTAATGTGTTGTCAAGAAAATAAGCCACTATGCCTCCCACAAATGCTTCTGATGAAAACGGGACATTCACCATATCATTGAACTGGTCAAGGGCAAAAAAGAAAACCGGGTTAGTAACTTTCATGAAAGAAATCTAAATTGAGTGTTTATCAAGCATACTGCCTTCTTTGGTTGCAGCTTTTAACTCAGGTTTTTCTTTTCTTCTGTTTTTTCTTTCCTTTTTTTGCTTTCTTCCATAAAAGTGGATTTATTTGATCAGCTTAAAAGCTGGCCTTTTTACTTATGCCCTGAAAAGCTAGTTGCAAACTGGATAAATCTATTTTTTTTTCCTGAAACTTTATAAACTGCAACCAAACAAGCCCTTGTGGCTAAGCATTTCATTTTTCTAATAACAGCTAATTTGAACATTAACCAAGGAGAGTCGGGTGTTCTTTGGTAACAGCTTTTCTGGATTTTTATATCTTTACCTTGAATTATGTTTGCACTAGACAACTTTTCTATAGGCATATAATCATGATTTTGTAAGAGTAGATTCCTAGATACATGCCTTCACCACAAAGAATTTAATTAGGATGAAACCAAAATATTTTACTAAATTTTCATCTTTATTTTGTAATAGAGTCGATGAAGATTAGTACGAAGACATACCCATCTTGCTCCTGTGTGAACGGGTCCATATCCATGTATCACTATATGCTCGTTGAAATATTGTGGGATAGAAAATCCCAGAAAGATGGAGAATCCAAGTATAAATTTGGTTCGGAAACTGTTAAGATTGCAAAATTGGAGGAAACTTAATCCCACAGAACCTGTTTTATGGTGGGAAAAAACCCAAAATTCTCAGCAACGAAACAATACTATAGTCCGGTTAATAGAATTAGCTAATGGCACAAATGTTAAACATGCGTACCAACATAGGCAAAGAACACACAATAAAGGGCAGAAACTATTGGTCCTGGAATTGATGCAAATACTGCTCCGAATTTGCCTGGAAACACAGATTTCATCCATTATTTTTAATAAATAATTAAAACAAACAACTATCCAAAGCTTTTATAATTTATATCTATATGCAAAAAGACTCACCGAGAATGGAAAAGAAGATCATGAAACCAGCAGATATCTGAACCACCCTTCTACTACCCACACGTGTCAAAGCTAAGAGACCAGCATTTTCACTACCAACATCAATATAACCTTATTCAATAAGCTTTCAAATAGATTTATTAAACAGAATAGAGAGATTTTCTATGATGATGCCTTACACAGAAACCGAGGATCCAGTTACAGTTCCAAAGAGACCCGAGAGCAAAATACCAATTCCCTAAGATAACAAGCAAATAACCGAATTGAGGTCCAATCAAATAGTTGATTTGTTTTATTAATTCGAATACTGACTTATGAAGTTGTACCTGCCAGCCAACACCTCGACTGAGAATGGAGGGTGGCAAGTGGGTTGCACTTGCATATCTTGCGACCGCCATAAACGCACCAGTAGACTGTATTTACCATTGAAACAAGAGCAATGAGTAATAGGTAAGGAGTTTCACATGATTATACTAATGTATAAGAATGTACCCAGTAATCGTAAGTATGGGTTACAAAAAAGATGAAACAATGTGGTTCCCACTACAAGTGTGCCTACTAGCTCATACAAGGATACAAACCTCACAATACGCAGAAAAAATGCGAAAGTATGAAGATTTAGTTTGAATAGAAATGACATGTGATGATGAAACAGAATTGTTACATCGTATAAATGTTCGAACAAACTTACTAAAACATGTAAAATGAACAGTAGTTTAAGAAAGGTAGAAGAGGCTATGCTTTACCGATAATTATAGCTCGTTAAGTCAATATTCTTTACTGAGCTATGTGCTTATATAGGCAAAAAAGAAATGTTAATTGTCTTTGGAATTCTAACAATGACCACCCGATCCCATTAACGCAGTGCTCATTAGTAAATAACTGTTAACTAAACTAGAAAAAAAGTAATCCAAGTGCTAAATAGATACAAAGTGGCTATGGGTAAATAGATAATGGTAATCATTTCCAGTCCTTAAACATGAGAAGCTACAAGAAGGGAGCATTTAACATGTTATATTTGGGGAAAGTACTGAATTCTAACAGGAAGGACAAACCTCAACAAGAGCTACAAACGAAGTAAACATCATCGCAAAACTTTCACCAGCATCAAATGTCGGTGGTCCCCACTGAAAGGGATAAGGGACTCTTATCCTGCAATGACAAACATGAATTTGACTTTGGTGCCACGTCATGTAAACAACCAGAAAAAACTTGAAAAACAACTAGAAGGACTCTAAGCTTTGGGATTCGATTATCAACTATGTAAATGAAGAAGTGTCAAATAATATATGCTCACCAAGGAGCACCACTAATAAGTCCAGAGCGGTCTGTGCGGCAAGTGTTTTGTGTTGTTGGCGATTTGCCATTATAGGCTCCGCTAACAGTTAGTATCAAAGCAAAAACCCACACGATTGCCACAGAGAATATTACAGCAAAACGTTCAAAGATGTTTTTTCCTCTGCGTATCACATGTGCCAAATACTACAGAAAAAAACAAATGGCATGAAGTATATAACACAAGATGACAAAACAATCAGAATATAAAAGAGGGGGCTTAATGAAAAACATTGTTTTAGTGATAGATTAATATCAATGTTATGTATCAGAGGCCTTTACCTGTGAGAAAAGAACTAATAGGATAAGCTGTGGAAGACCAATCTCGACGCATTTAGCTACCTACATGAGCAAACCAACCCAATATTTGACTTCTAACACTTAAAATAGCACGGAAAACGTGAAGAAACATCAATATCGTACGAAAACTATGTTGTGACGCTAGATTTACTAAATCGACATTGCTAAAGGGTTTTGTGTTTCAAGCAATAGCCATGCATTCTGCCAAGTCATCACATACAATTTCCGCAGCATGCGTATTTTGACAATTATTAGTGAATCACTGTTTTGTTGATACTCGCTTCTACATCATTTGTCCCTAAATGATGAAAGATTAAGAAAATATAGCAAGGGCGCCACTTATAAGTTAGGCTTCCTTTTCTGTTTCAATCTTGACATCTAAATTTATGTTTTCTTACTTTTTTTGTGTGTTTCTATATAGGGTATGGCAACTTTGCTTATAAATTACAAGTTAGAACAATTAGGATTACCTACCCCAGGAAAACCGAACTCATAGAGTCCAAAACCAACAAGACCAACAAGGGGAACAGCTGATAGTGGGCTCAAGAACCTGCAAAGTGTGATTTCTACAGTTTAGTATGTGTAACCAAGCATTGAATTAGATGGAAGCTAAAGAGAGTGCATCCGGGAAAAGAATTTCAGTTTATGGAAAGACTAAGTAATTGAAAACTTAAACAGCAGAGGTAACACCAAAACTTCTAACATCTGACGTCACTAGAACATTAAGGACCAAGAAGAAATATGCAATTAATAGACGCAGTGACATTATGTACTTTAAGCTTTTGCTTAGTTAACAAACCAACCTTGTGACATTACGCCAAAGACCACTGAATCCCAGTACTATCTGAAGAATTGAAGCAACAATCATAGCACCTTGAATTGCTCGCATAGTCTTTTTGAATTTCTGAGAAAACAACCCAAACCGTTTAAAAGTCACCTAATCTTCATTAAAAAATACGACAATACCACAATTGTAAAATTGCATACAAGGAATTCAGTGTTCAATAGAATGCAGCTCAAAATGCAATCTGAATAATATGAATCAAATGATAATCAAAAAACAAATCCTTGATCAATCTTGTCAGATTTATAGCCCTTTCCCATTCCCAATTTTCAATGTAAAACAAGAAACAATATACAGGAATGATACTATGGGTGCAAATATATTTATCAAAGAAAAAATTGTCAGAGCTGAGTTACAAAAAAACAAACTATAACCAAAGAAATTCAAATCCAAACGGAAACGGAAACAGCTATGGAGTCTCCACGGTTGAGTCCCCAAGAAAATAACCAAATGGTTTTTCAGTCACCTTGCCTCCATTGACGAGTACAATAATACATTCTTAAAGTAGGAACAAGAAATTCAGTGTTCAATGCATTGATTTATTAACACAATAAACATACAAAACAGAATGTTGTTTCTCAATTGGAGCTCCTTAACGAAATTATGCACCGAAAAACCAACCGTATTAACATGTTCTTCAACCGTATTTAAGAGCTTAAAATGCAAATTGGAAGTCAAATATGATCACGGACCTCTATGGGGTCTGCATCATTAAAGCGACCAGAGAGGATGATAGAGAGAGTGGCCGCCACAAATGTATATGACCCACCTATCACAGCTGGCAAACGAGTCCCAAAAGTAGTCTGCAACAATGTATTCAATCCAGCAACCAACAGAATAGTCTGTATCACCTTTGCCTTTTCCTCCTATAAAACATTAAAATCGATGCGAAAACCATGTCATGAGAAACTGGTACAAGAAATATGTTTAGTTAAAAACATGAAACGGAGCAGGTTTTAATGATGGGAATTACATTTCCACCTCCCATTTGAGGTACAAGAGCAGTGGGAATGAGAACAGTTGTGCCGAGCATCACCAGATAGTGTTGGAAGCCAAGGAGTATAGCTTCGGCTGTATCATGAGAGAGAAACAGTATAATAAAAGTCATCGCAAAACGAAATTAAATTAAATGAAAACTTCCATCCGCTTGGTGTTGATTTACAAATGTAACTAAGAACCTTATATAATATAGTAAATAAGTATATAACAGAATGTAATACTTCATATGAAATTAAGAAGGCTGGTGATACGTTTAGAAGAGAAAAATAAAAGGTTGGTATATGACATGAACATGTTGGTGAAACTTCAAGTTTCACTACCTGGCTCAACTGTTTGATTTCTAGCTTTGTTTTTTAGCATTTGTTATATTTACTCATTCTTTATGGTATGGTAGTAATAAAAAGATAACCTATGGTAAAAAAAAATATATATATACAAATAGAATGTGGTATTTTCTATGAAATTAAGAAAGCTAGAATATGTGGAACATATTAGTATGGAAAAAACCTTAATTTTAATAGTGCTGACTAGCTAAAGCCAGCTGATAAATAAAAGACATGAAGAAAAAAAAGCTAATCCTGCTTGAATAATCATGGCAGCAAGTTGAGAATATGCCTAATTCAGTAACTTGTTTAAGAGTAAATCAATTATCCGGATACTCACTCATAGGGAATCTATACAAGATACTCTTACAAAAGATGAAGCATGAGAGCCATATGGATATATAATAATAATAAGAATAAGGGTTAATATATACTTATGAATACTTTAACAACATCCTTAAAAAGATACATAATTATACATGACTGGCATTTACTATTATTTAATACAGGGAAAACGAAAGGAAGGAAGGTGGAAAACAGAATAATCCAAATACCAAAAAGCACTTAGCAAAAGGATATTACCAACACATACTACAAAACTATTACCCAGAATAAATTACTAAAAACACAAAATAAGACTCCCTTAGTAGGTATCTCAAGTGCTAAGTAAACTTACTAGTACATATACATACATATTTATCCATAGCAGTGGCCAAAATCCACATTTTCAAACGGGGCACAAAACAAACTATAAAAGGAATATTTAGACCAAAGAACATTTTTTACTCCCTCGTCCCATATAAAATTCCAATTCAACTTTCGACTCCGTACCAAAATTACAATGCAATTTGTAATTTTAAAAGTTTTAGTTCACAATATATACCCATACTTAATGACTATAGTTTTTTTTTGTAAATCATGGATATCATTAATATTCTAAAGGTATATTTGGAAATCGATACCCATAATTATTACCCTAACGAACTCTAACTAGTATTTATTAATATTTATATAGAACCGAAATCGACTATTATTATGGTACATTGTAGTCATAGTTTAATTAGTGACTAGGCCTCACTATTTTAAGGGTAAATTTGAATATTAATACACCTAATTATTACTTTAACGAACTCTAACTAGCATTTATTAATATTTATATACAACCTAAATCGACTTTTATTATGGTACATTGGTAGTAATAATTAAACACGAACAAGTAAATAACAACTAGCAAAAGATTGATCTTTTTTCGTGGCGATAAAATAAAATTAGAAATTTTTATAATAATAAAAAAAAAAAACGCACGCCAAGGGGGTGGGCTAGTGATACAGTAGGAGACATTCGGGAGTTGATCTTTCGGCGGGTGTGCCGCTGGCTCTGCCGCCTTCGCCGGAGCTCCTCCTCCAGACATCTCTCTCTCTCTCTCTAAAAACTCTCACCTTCAAACCCCTGCAAATATACAAGACAAAATATAAACCCAGATCCTAAATTTCTCGTTAAAAACCTCAAAACTAACAAAAAGTGCAAAAGAAGCTACTAATAATCTACTAATGTGAAAAATAGTTAAATACTAATTAGTTAGTTAAAAAATGTAGTGAGTGATTTTCGGAAGAGAAAATCAAGTGGGTGTGCGTTGAAATTGATAAATTAATTAAACCAAACCTCGATAAAATTCACTCACTAAAAGATGTATTGGAGTTTTATTTTGCTTAACAAAATAAATGAAACTAAATATTAGTGTGAGAGGGGAAATGAAATTTATTAATTAATGAGCTGAATAAAAACAAACCCACCTCTTTATCTCTTTATCTTTTTTTTTTCTCTCTCTCTCTCTAACGCTTTATTTTTTGTTTGTGAGAAAAAAGCATGAAGAATCTCTTTATAACCAACTTTTCTCAGGGTTTTTTTTGCTGATTTTAGAGAGAGACTGTATTTAGCCCCGTTACTTATTTTCATTCAAATTTTACCGTAAATTTATAAAGTTTTATATTATATTGTATTCAAATTTTAAAACATTTGAACATACTTTTGTTTTATACAATTTTTTTAATATTCAATGTTTAATTTACACTAATTTATACATATATTCCAAAATAAATTTTGTGTGTATTTTATTTTAAAAATAATTATTGGAATGTATTAATACATGCATTACAGTAATTGTACAATTTTTTTCAAATTTATTAGAATTTTTTTTTAGATAAAATAAATAAGGGGCACAGGGGTAGAGAAATGAGGCAGAAGATTTGGACTCTATTTTGAGTGTGCTAAACCTAAATCTGAATTATAAATAAAAAAATTAATTAAAAAGGGGTAAATTGTAAATCAGAATTACGATTTGTACTTCGTATTTACTGTTTTAGCGTGAAAACGTATATTTTGTGGTCGAAAGATACGGGTTCTTTTATAAAATATAATTTCTTTCTTATTTCTTAATTTTGTCATGTTTGTGACTAACAAATAAACAAAAGGTAAATTATAAATCTGGTGTTATAGTTTAAATAATGGTTCTGTTTGGTCCGTGACTTTTCTAAATGTAACAAGAATGATCGGAATTTGGGGAAAGACATTTGAGGTGTTTCGTAAAGGGAACGAAAGTATTGTTTCTCGCTAGTTTTCGTATACCATACGGTAAAATAGGAAAAAAAATACATCGAATAATTAACATAATGATACCATAATAGGTACTAAGCATTTCTATTTTCTCGTATCATGATGTATGAAGGTATTTATTTTTGTAATCCGGTTAAAATAAGATGTGTATGGTGGGAACTGGGAATGTAAGTGTAGGAACAAGTGGAGCAAATAAACTCTCAATCGTAAGTGGGACCACCGAGTTTTGAAAAGTTTAGGATAGTAAAAAATTTAATTAAAATACAAGGAGTAAATATTTTAGCAGTCATTTGAGGTTTCTCCGTGTTTAAAAAGGCGCGCTATGTGCAAATTAAGCGACGCCTAGATAGTAGGCGCAGCAGCCTAAAAGCCTAATAAATTAAACGGATTAAACACATTAAGCATAAATTAAACGATGCCTATACGATGATTAGCGACCAATTTCCCCCAACTTCTCTGTCTTCATTACTTCTGTCAATTAATTAAACCTTAGGTGTGCGTAATCACATTAAACTAAACAATTGTTCTATTATTCACTAAAGACAGTTACCAAAAGTTATTTTTTATAAACACGTTTGATTAGCGAATGTGCTAGAATTGGACTACACTTTTAACATGACTGTAGTATCCCTGAAAATAAGTGCACATTATCGGGAGCGATTGCACATTTTATAATCCATAAAAATACAATTTTTTTAATTTTTAACCATGTATTTTCACTAAAATACATTAAAATGGATTATTTGACACCATTTTTTTTTTCCACTTAATTTAGTTGTTGGTATAAATTTTGTTCTGGCTTCGTACCTGGACAGCTAAAGTTTGACCGGTTTGAATTTATTGTTTGATTAAGGAAAGATCAATTAGAGTAAGATCATCCACCTTTCAACTGAATTTTATCCAATTCAGTCCAAGCTTATTTTCAAAACTCATGCGCGATCCGTGTCAGATTTAGTAATCTTGGGCCAGTTTTTTTTTTTAAACATATATTTCATTAATTCAAATATGCATACAAAAGAGACCGTAAATGATTGTATAGGGTCATGCCAATGATTGCTTATGAAAGCTCTTTATCATATATAACCTCAATCGAGAAAATGGTAAAAGTAAAAGATACATATTACATAAACTACAAATGATTAATTAAATTTATGAGGAAAAAACGTCAGTCTAATACTTTGGGTTTTTGGAATGTTTGTTTGCAAACATACTTCATATAAGTGACTAGTAAATGTTTCAATTGTCTTAAAATACCCGGCTGTTACTTTTTTCAAACTTGAAATTAATCACTTGTGGACCAAATCAATAAATTTAAATTATGTGGACACGTTGATGTAACTTGCCCTTTATGTGATGAACATATTTTGAATATGTGGGTACTTTTGGGAGCCAAAACTACGGCTAAAAAAGGAAATTGATAATGACATCGATACCAAATATAATTGTTACATTTTGAAGATACTCCACTAAACCCCACTAGTGGGAGTACTAATTAATTAGTGCCAGTAAAACCACAAATCATTGCTTAAGCTCACCATTATTTTTTTATAAACACGTACAAGTGTACCGGTATGAAATAGATGTCTCACACCTTGCATAAATCACCCAAATAGCTAGTTAAATTCAAATTTTAAGAGCAAAATATATTTCATTTATAACACTAATCATTTCACTAGTTCAATGTTCTAAAAGACGTAAAACGGGTTTCAGGCAAAAATTGACCGCTTACCGTCTAATCACCGCCTGATTCGATTAATCACCGTCTAATCTATTTAGTCCCGCATAATATTTTAGGTTTACAGGCTACGCCTAGACACCGCCTAATTAATTTGCGTATACACACGACTTTTTAGAACAATACTATAAGTTCTAAACAAATAACAAATGTTATATCTTGATTCTTGGTATGTTTAAGCAAAATAATGCTCCCCAAAATAATTAATACGGTCATTTTTAGTTGAGTGCAGAAAATCATTGCATGTAGCATTACTCAGTCAGACAATCATGTTTATCAAATTATAATACTCTCGTATTCCCAATTAATTTCGATCCAGTAACTCACACGCAATTTTAACCGGTTTATAACGGGTTATAAAATGTATTAAAATTGTCGAAATGAAAAATTTTAAAATCAAAAGTAACTTACATGCAATTTTAACCGGTTTATAACGGATGAGAGGACCGAGTGACTAAGATTTATCAAAAGCATGAGTCAAACACAAAAATAATAAAGCCCACTCTACCACACACATCATTAATATTCTTAACTTGTTCAGACCATGCAATTTATACCTCTCCAAATTTGTACGACCCCACAAGGCCACAAAGTAAGTCACATGTATTTAGCACATGGACAAAATGTTGCAATGTTCAAGTAAAATGGGGTAGACACATTTAAACTGCGGCACGGATGCTCGGTTAAGACTTAATCGTTTTCGCCACTTGACTGCGGGTTCGGGTTGGATACGACACAAGTAGGAGAAATGTACATCTTTGGTAGGAGTGAGAATATTAAATGTTTTTTTTTTCATAATATTTTTGTTAAAATAATATTTTTCTTACTAGCTAGTTTTTTTGGGAGTCATCTAAGAGCTAGACTAATAACATATTTCTAATCCAAATCAGATTCTAAAAATATGTTTTAAAAATACATTGAAATCTGAAATTTAGAATCTTGAGCCTAAAAATTCGTTAGTTTGAATCTTAATAGTTCGACTGTCCAAACACCCACATATTTTTTTTAAATTCCAAAATTTTAATTAAAAAAGATTTGTTACCGACCCTAAATTAAATGGGTAATTTTCTGGCCGGTCTAGTTTTTTTGTTTTTTTTAATAAGCGTAGGTCCAAAAAATACAACTTATTTAATTTTTCGTCCAAAATATATAAAAAAAAGATGAAAATATAAAATAGACGAAACATTCAAATGTGTATTTGTACGAGTTGATACAAGTCAGTAATCTATATTTTACATGTAGAAGTGAAAGTTTAATTTCAGACTTAAAATATGTTAATATAAGTCAATAATTTATATTTTGAAAAATAAATAAAAATATATGTAAATCATGAGTTTTGTATAACTTAATCTAATATTGGGCTTTTGTTTAAGTAAAGCCCAAACAAGCCTTCCATTGTCTATTCCGCAACTCATCTAAGCTTTCGTAAATTACTTGCAGGTATCTCTCTCTCTCTCTCTCTCTATATATATATATATATATATAGAATGTAGATGTTTTGTATGTTCTAATGTTTAGGGTTAATTGTTTTGTGTTTTTGGTGTATTAATAATATGGGTTTTATTAGTTCTGCACACCACCTGTTTGATGAAATGCCTGTTCTTTTTTTTTACGGTTTTTTTTTAGCAATTTTGTACCTTGTATTGTTATGTGTTTCTCGATTAGTAGCTAACATTGTTAGTTTTTCTAATTAGTAACCTGAATTTGTGTTCTTTTCAAAATTTTGAACTTTTCCGTCCAATTACAGATGGAAATCATCCGTGTCGGGCTGGTTTTCTATCCAGAATCAGATGGTTAAGTTCAAAAAAGAAGTTGAATACAAGGTAGAAAATAGGAAAATTGATAATGAAAGGTAGTAAACAATAAAAACGAAACAATACAGGGTACAAAAATCCAATTAACCTTTTCCAAATTATTTGTTTATTGGGCTTGTTTGACTTCACTTTTAAACAAATAAGCTGGTTTATTTGAGGCATGAAGATACTAAAAAGTTGGTTTAGTCTATCTTAAAACTTATAGTTTTCAGGATAAAAACTATAGCTATGGGTTTCAAGGTGATAATCTAAAATCCGTTGTGACTAATAAATAAGAAAGCAAAAATAAAATAAATTGAGATTAAATCTGCAACCGAGAACGACATCAGTGTGTTTGTTGGTTCATTAAGCAAAACGTTACTTATCTATGTTCTTGGGAGAGTAAAAATATACTTTCCTCTGTGCCACAAAGTTCATATCAAACACAAAGTTCGATCCTTTTCTACAGTTTACACCATTTTATCGCAAATAGTGTATGTACTTCTTGCATATTTTTATTTAAACTTGTATAATTTTCACCCTCATCCGTAAAGCATACTTTTTTACGCAGCCCACACATGAGTCCTTAAATATTAATCCTACTTGTTAAAATGGTGTAGAGCTTAGGATAATGATGAAAAAGCTTGTTGATTTAACTGTTTTTTGCGCAGGAAAATGTTCCTTTCTAGGGTTTTCAGGAGGGCGCTATTTTCGTCAGCCAGATCAGAGGGTTCTGCTGCAGCTGGAGCGGCTGCTTCTACGGCTAGGTCGGGATATAATCCTCTTGAGGAGTTTTTTGAGGTTGAAAGAAATGTTGAGGACGATAAACCTGTCGTTTACGGTAGATTCTCTCTCTACTTTTCTCCTTGCTTTTCCACTCTCTGTATATTTTTCTGCTTAGGGTGTAGATATATATATCATTGTTAATCGTAATGGTATGCTTGTGAAATGAGCCAAGATTGACTATCAAACAATCTTTGCCATGCAATGGTAAATCCAAACGAGAGACGCTAATTGGGGCTTCTTCTTTATGTTTCATATTTCAAAATAGAAATTACAGCAATCAAAACTGAAATTGCAAAGTTAATTGATGGATAAATTCAAGGCATAAATTTTGGGTTTGAAATAGACAAGTGCAACTTAATTAGCTTACTGCTATTGTTCCTGATCACTGATAAGGAAATAAGAAAAATTATTCATTTATTTTTCTCCAGTAAGCCATGTAACTACCCTCTTTAAACTCCTGGAGGTGCAGAGTGTAGACACTATTAATAATAATCACAAAAGGACCCTAAATGCATTATTTGCAGTAAATTCCCGAGGTGTAGTGATTATTAACAATTAAGATCTTGGACTCCTTATATGTTTTACACATTTTTTGGTATTTTGAAGAAGACACTCACATTTCGATTCATATATACGGGGCAGAATAGGAAAACTAATGTGAAGACTTGACGATCCAGATGTTGCGATGCACGTGTTTAAGCTTAAACTGCTTGAACTGTAAAATTTATTGCCGGTTTATTTATTTACAACTCTGAACGCGGTTGAAGCAGATAGACTTGTTCAGGCGTAAACTGCTTGAACTGAAAAAAATCTGTACTAGTTTATGTGTTCACATCTCCGAACGTGGTGTGAGTTAAGGGTAGTAGTGTTTTTCATGAAGAAATAAAAGTTAAACAGCGATCAGACGATGAGGACTTGCTTAATGTTTTTAGTCTAATGTGCCAAAGAAATAAAAGAGAGAGAGAGGTTCACGAATGGATCGTAAAGTAATATCTGAATTTAACAACATCAACTTAGTTAAGGCAGTAATCATTATTCTTTGATTGGTTATACTTAAGAGGGAAGATAGTCCAGATAATCTGGAAAATTAAAGAAAAGAAAAGTAAACAAACTTTGACTGTGGATCAAGTTATTGTATCTCTCTTGTATTTTACCATCTATTTTTGTGTGGTTGTGTATCTTTTCTATTTGTTTATCTCTAAAAATTAAGTTTGAGAAGAAATTTGTTGAAGGGGCTATTAATATGCTCTTACCTTAGAAATCCATGTTCCCCAATATGACTTTTGGTTATTGAACTGAATGCATCTTCCTTACCTCGGCTCTTTGCACCTCCTTACTCAGTTTTATCGAGACATAGCTACACAAAATATTGTAGTGAAGCTAGGGAACGTCATTGGTTCATCTTTCTAAATACGTGGTTAGAATTTTATCATGTTTCTTTCATATCCTTTTCTTTAAGCCTCTCTCTCACTAGCAACTGAATTTGATCACATTTAACATTGCCAAGAATATCTTCTCAGACCTCTTATTTCTACTCTCACTTATTTTCTGTTTTTACTTTTATTATTTCAGGTCGAAGTTGGAAGGCCTCTGAGCTGCGTCTTAAGTCTTGGGATGATCTAAACAAGCTTTGGTTTGTTCTGTTGAAGGAAAAGAACATGCTGATGACTCAACGCCAGATGCTTCATGCCCAGAACCTGCGATTTCCAAATCCAGAACGCCTTCCCAAAGTATTGCCCCTCTTTTTATTTCAATTTATCTTTTTTAAAGTTTTTGTTGGTAGTTGATTGGAGACTACTGAGTTGTACAACAATCACTTAAATCCTCAATTCCTCATCATATTAGTATTGTTAACTTGCCAAATTTTGTTTTCCCATCTCCAGCTAGAGCGTTATAGATTCAATTTTATTTTTCTTAATTTCTTTAGTTTGGCACTTGTGGCTTCAAATGTAAGTATGTCCTTAAAAGGTTCAGTCCTATCATGTAACTATCCAGAAAAGGTAGTCTTCATTTTCTAAAACGGATTAGTAGTTAAGCTTTTCTATGTGACCCCTTTACTTCTGCATTTTAGATTATATTTTCTTTATCCATTTCCAGTGACTATCGAATTCTTATTGTTCACCTTTTTGCTTGTGGTTTTACTGATGAAATGATTATCAGGTAAGGAAGACTATGTGCCGAATCAAGCATGTACTCACAGAGAGAGCCATTGAAGAACCAGATCCGAGGAGGTGTTCTGAGATGAAAAGAATGATAAATTCCCTTTGAAAAGAGATTCAATTCGCTTATCAATTTTGTATTGGCACTGATAATGGTTTTATTGGCGAGTGTCTTCTCCTTTTCTTGATTACCAGGATTTAAACACACTTTAGTTTTTCCATAATCTTTATGATATCTGTACTCGTTGCCAACTTCTTCCTGGTTCGTTTTTTCTTCCTAGTTTTAAGTGACAAAATCTGCACATTTACTCCCTCGTTCTTGTAATATTCAACCACAGTGATGAAACTCACAATCCAGAAGTTGTATAATTTGCTATGGCAGTAGCTTTTGAGCAAACAAATTCTTTTTTTTAATCCCTCATTTCCCTTACTTGTACAGACTCGTCTTTTTCTTCTTCTTCTTAAGCTCATCTTTTTAACCCAGGCTAGCTCCCAATTGGCAAGGATGGAATGAAAGCTCAATTCAGATCTTCTGTACGTCATACTCAAATTAAATTTGCTTCGACGTAGAGGTCTTAATCAAGTGTATACAAATCCATTTTTCAAAAGAAAAAATTGCAGGGGTGTTATATAATTTTTAATAATTTCTATATTGTTTATTTATGCCCCCTAATGACATGTTGAAAAATGGTAACCAATATCTCAGCCATCAGGTGTTTGAGCCAAAACAATAGTCATTCAAGAGCTGCCTGAGAAAAAAAATCTCGAACAATCTACTTGACTCGATTGGGCACTTGAACCTTCCCTTACCCTCCTGACTCACCGGTACGGGTTGATCACCGGAGATGTATACCTCAAGCCCTACTTGAAAACCTTACCCAAGACCCAATTTTTGCAAAGTACTAACACGTTTTACTGTAGTAAATACACGGTATGATATAGATTCAGAAAACTTGAGAGGACTGGAAAATATTTCCGTGCAGATACTTTGGGTGTGTTGACTGTTGACCTTAGAGAAACCTTAAAAAAAGTCGTTATATATGACGTCAGAGAGCCCCTACTGACATCAGTAGCGACCAAATTATCACCAAAAGTTTCAATTCTCGATATTAATAAAATAAAAAATCAAACCACAAAACATTCAGCCAAAGAAACCAAAACTTTCACGAATAATCACATGTTAAAACTAAATCATGGTTCATTTTCATCATGGACTGGTCAAGTTCTAAACCAACTTGGTCGGTCTTGTCTGATTTGTGTTTAGTAATTTTCTAACAGTTTCAACAATAATCCGTATAATTTTATTTTATTTCTCGATAATCTTTTCTCTTTAACTCTGACTATGCATCGTCGGTACAGTTTGGCATATACCAGATCCAGACTTGTATTAAGGGATCGGAGAACTTAATACATACAGCAACTCATATGTTGTATTAATACCGTCTCGTATCTTCATCCCACAGTTGGCTAGGGAAAGTGAGAGATTTATGTAGGTCTTCTCGACAAAAAATTTCCATTCCACTACAGGATTAACAATAATCTAGTTCAAGGTTTGAACGTAATCTACTTTCCAGAATACCAAATTAGTGACAAATCTGTTTAGTAAAAAAATGGGACTTTTCTAAATTGTTGCCTACCTTCTTATCCAAGGAAAGAAAAGTTTTAAAAAAAAAAGTTTTGATCCCTTCCATGTAATTAGGAGGCAACTATGAAAAAGTGACCTTTATTTCAAAAGAAAAAAAGAAAAAGTGACCTATGAAGTGTGGACATAACGGTGATACACAGACATTTAAATTAATTATAGTGTTTGGTTGGAACTTGTAATATAAAGTATTAAAGTCATTCAAATATTAGTTTACTAATAACATTTCAAATCTGTAAAACTTAATGACGACTTGAGTTACATCACGTTTATAAAAAAAAAATTATATACTAATAGCTAGTAAAGATTAAAGATAGGTTGAAAGTTTATTTTCTCTGTCTTACTGATATCTTTTCGTGGAAAATGTATCCAAATTTTGTAACCGGATGTTTTGACCTCTTCTCCGAGCAAGGGTGAAGCCGAGTATGATTAATAAAAAAAATGCGGGGTATCAAATGATTAATTTTAGCTTAAGTTTAAAAATGCATGTTAAAAACTCAGAAAATACAATTTTAAGGTTGAAGTGGGATGTCGTGTCCGCTGATAATCTCTACTTATCTTCCTCATTGTCTAGGAGCGAAGGCAAGCGGAATTCACTCTTCATCATTACTGTAACATCACTATATGGGTCTTTTGCTTAGACCCCAAAGTTCAAGCACCTGGAATACGACGAACATGTTTCTTAATTATACTTTATTATTATTTCCCGAATTCAGCCGGCATAGTTTTAATCTAACAAAAAGCTACAAAAATTACAAGGTACTTAAAAGCTGCAAAAAGCAATTTTTCTATGTCAATCTTTTATAGACCCACGCTTGTACATTTTCTCATTAAACATTGCCACAATTAACGACCTTTTGATGACTCTGTGCCGTGCTGTATCAATTTATTTTTCTTCAAGAAAATATAAAAAAAGTATTCTCACCATGAATAAGGAATTTTCTTACATCTTTCCTGATACAAAGCGACAAGATACAGACACTATAAAAATCCAATATTTCCACAATAACATAACAAGATTTTTGTCAATACTAAAGTCAATGGGTCAAGTTTATAACAAATCTACCCCCAAGCCCGCTGAAGCTGCGATGGACGCAGTGGTGAAGGTGTTTTGTACACATACCGAGCCGAATTTCTCGCTCCCTTGGCAACGAAACAAGCAGTACACCTCGTTTAGCAGTGGCTTCGTGATTGACGGGCATAGAGTTCTCACAAATGCCCATTCTGTCGAGCATTATACGCAAGTGAAGCTCAAGAAGAGAGGGTCCGATACTAAGTATGTGGCCACTGTACTCGCCATCGGTAGAGAATGTGATCTTGGTGAGAATTTTGATAGTACTAAATTTCTAAAAATTTATATGTTCATGTTTTTGGATTAATATTCTAGTACTAAACTTTATGCGTGCTTTAATTAATCTTTTATGGGTAGTGGTGCTACTTGCTCTCCCGCCCTCAATCCGATTATGCAACTATATCAAGTATGGTGTTTACCAAGAGATTTTTTTTTTTAATGTTTGTGTTTAATGCCTTTTTTGGGGGATATGACAGCCCTGCTAACGGTGGAGGACAAAGAGTTTTGGGAAGGGGTTTCACCTGTTCGGTTTGGGAAGTTACCGACCCTTCAAGATGCAGTGACAGTTGCAGGGTACCCTGTAGGAGGTGACACAATATCTGTCACAAGTGGCATCGTTTCGCGTACAGAAATTCTTTCCTATGCTCATGGAAGTACTGAGCTCCTAGGCTTGCAGGTAGGGTTATTATTTGTTCTTTTCCTTATTCGTTGTCGTATGTTTTAGTATTTTCATTCTTTTGATGTGTTCTTTCTTTCGGATACTTTTCATACAGATAGATGCAGCTATAAACTCGGGGAATTCTGGTGGACCGGCTTTCAACGCTAAGGGGAAATGTGTCGGGATTGCATTTCAGTCTTTAAAGGATGCAGACGCGCAGAATATTGGATATGTCATACCAACCCCGGTCGTGATGCATTTTATTCAGGATTTTGAGAAGAATGGAGCATATACCGGTAAGTTTTATACATTAACCCATGCATTTGGATAATCCTTGGTGAATAGCAGTTTTGACATGTTTCAAGTTTCTATTTGGAGACCCCTTCAAATTCACTAACTAAATATTTTGTAATCTCAGTTGATTGAAATCATAAGAAAATATGGGAAAAAATAGGTTAACTAACCCAACTACCGTCATTAACATAATGGGTACCAAACTACTGACATTAACAATTGAGTTACCGAACTACATATTTGTTTTCTAAACTAGGACCTCCGTCATTTTAATTGGATGAAATTTAAGTTTAAATTTCATTTTAGTCCCAAATTTTATAAAACATATGAATTTAACACGAAAAGTTTATAAATTTACCTTTTTAACAAACTCATAGACAAAAATTTACATATACATACTCATACATATACATAAAATACAAAAAATACACAATTTATATATCTATATACATGCTCATACATTTTTTCTAAAATTATTTTTTTTAATGTATAAAGCACTTTAAAAAGTGCATACATTTTTTTAAAAAAAAGTATGCGCTTTTTTAAGTGTTTTAAAAAAAATAAGTTATAAGTTATTTTTTAAAAAAAGTTATTTTTTTCTTAAAAAAGTTATTTTTTCTTAAAAAGCTTATTTTTTCTTAAAAAGCTTATTTTTTCTTAAAAATGTTATTTTTTTTTTAAAAGTTAGTTTTTTTATAAAACGTTTTATATATAGATATATAAATTGTGTATTTTTTTTTGTATTTTATGTATATGTAACTATTTGTTTATGGGTATGTTAAAAATGTAAATTTATAAACTTTTCAGGTTAAATTCATATGTGTTATAAAATTTGGGACTGAAATAAAATTTAAACTTAACTTCCGTCCAATTTAATTGACGGAATTCCCCAATTTAATAAAAAATATGTAGTTCAGTACTCAATTATTAATGTCAGTAGTTTGGTCCACATTTTGTTAACGATGTAATTTTGGGGGTAGAAACCTATTTTTTCCAAAAAAACGGTACTTCTTCTTATGAATAGGAAATTTCTGAGTTCTTCTCAAGATAATTGCCAATGTATTATCGACGACTTTGTATATTTTTTTCTTTTGTTGTTAACTTAACTAAACAAAAGTAAAATTATGATGAGCTTTGTTAATTAGGTTTCCCAATTCTTGGGGTGGAATGGCAAAAAATGGAAAATCCAGATCTACGTATGTCTATGGGAATGCTACCTGATCAAAAAGGTGTACTTATAATGCGGGTCGATCCCACTTCTCCGGAATCTCAAGTCATGAAACCATCGGATATTATACTCAGCTTTGACGGTGTTGACATTGCAAACGATGGAACCGGTAATGCTCAACAATGTATTATTTCATAATTTGAGTATCTTCTTTTTAAAACTTGGAATTCCGTACCTAAGCCATAAGAATAACAATTTTTATTCTCTTTTCCCTTTTTGTGTCCAGTTCCATTTAGGCACGGGGAGCGTATTGGTTTCAGTCATCTTATCACCCAAAAATTTGTTGGAGACAATGCAGAATTCAAAGTTCTTCGAGACTCGAAACCACTGAAATTTAATGTAAAACTTAAGAGTCAGAAAAAGCTTGTTCCGACCCACATCTCAGGCGAACTGCCCTCCTATTATATCGTTGCAGGACTTGTTTTCACTCCTGTGTCTATTCCATATCTGGTTTCAGAGGTATAATATTTGATATTTAGACTTTTTTGCACTTGTTCTGTTTGCAAGTGTGTCTCATTTTGTTGTTGTTGTTGTTGTTGTTGTTGTTGTATTGCTAGTTTGCTGGAGGTCCGGCCGATGCTCCTGTCATGTTGCTAAACAAAGTCTTGTACCAAATGCCTCAATCTGAAGATGAGCAACTCGTCGTCGTCTCTCAGGTTACAAATAATCACTTCTCCCCCTCTACTATCATTATTATTATTAGTTTCATCGAAGGATAATGTCTATGACTCTATGCCAATTTACAATTTACTTGTTCCTAATCTTGAAACAGGTTCTTGCTGCGGACATCAACATTGGATATGAAAGAATAGTGAATACGCAGGTGAGAACTTTTTTAAACCACAATTTTTTTTCTCTATCAATCGGATATTTAAACCTATTGAATAACTTCAACCGGTGTCTTTGATAGATTATTGCTTTCAACGGTGAGCCTGTTAAGAACCTGAAAAGTTTGGCCAGCATGGTAGAAAATTGTACCGATAAGTTCTTAAAAATGGAGCTGGACGATGATCGGGTAAGTTAAGGCTTTGTTTGAAAGGGTATGCACTTGTATATTTTGTTTGCGTTTCTCAACATGCTAAAAATTGCCTTTGTTACCGTGTTTATAGCTTGTGGTCCTTAGAACGAAGACTGCGAAAGAAGCAACTCTAGACATACTTACTACACATGGAATACCTTCTGCAATGTCTGAAGATCTCAAGTCCTGCGATATACTATAAGTTTTTGGTTCTCTTTTATTTCAAGCTAAATTGAATTAAGTTTTATCATAGAGAGTTGAGAAGTCGGAAAATTGTTTCAATAGAATTATACAAAATTCTTTTATTTGTAAAGAAGAATGAGTATTTGTTAATGCAATTTCATTACATGTATGGTTAATAAGATGTGCAAATTCTTTCCAGTTTTGGATATACCTTGTAAGGAACAAAAATTGAAGCATCTACTTCCGACCGACTAAATACACTTGTTAGTAGCGAGATGAGTACTCTGGGTTTAATGATCCGGTCCAGATAATGAGCGGTCTTGAAACAAAAGTCCGATTAGCAATCCGAACGGGAAAAAACCCACTCGATATATTATAAAAATAGCGGTTTTAGCTCCCCCATTCCTTAATCATAATTTCGCCACTGCTGATCCATAGTCCAATGACTCCGTTTCTTAATAATAGTCTAGTTGCACTTTAGGTAACAAGCACATCATTTGTTGATAAGTCATTTTTTACTTATAATCTAAAATTGACTTATAAATATACAAAATAATTAATTGAAAATTTTCTACTTTTCATAGTTTTTTGTCAAAAATCTAAAAGGATACCCAAATTCCTATATCCTCTCATTTTGTTCCTTTTTTAAGTTTTTTGACCCAAAACATTGTTATAAAAAAAACGAAGAAGTTAAACATAGGAGTATCAAAGTAAAAACTGTAATAAAAAATCTGCCGCGCCAAACAAGCACAATATACAATAAAAAATGATTAAAATAAATAGCCTCGGTTTTTCGACTGCAACAATTTTGTTTACACGCGTAAACCGTAAATACAAATTATATGTCAATTACGGTTTCTAATTCGAATTCAACCTCTAAAATAAAATAACTCTCCTCCCTCTCTCCCCCTCTCTGAAATCCTCACACCAGACCATTTTCTAGGGTTTCTCTCTCTCTACATCATCACCATGGGAGGAGGAGAAAACAAGCGAAAAAGAACCCGCAAAACCCAAAAAACCCTAGATTCCCCCACCGCCACCACCTCCCCCTCCTCCGCCGCCGCCCCCCTCCGCCGCGGACGTAGCACCGCCAATTCCCCCGCCGTCCTCTCCCCTCCTCGCCTCCCCGAACTCAACGGCGCCGTCACCGAAGAATCTCCGGCCGCCGTCGCCTCCATGTGGATGGACGCCGTCGTCAAGGTGTTCTGTTACCACCCCACTTTTATAATTATAATGATTTTGTTACTTATTGTTAGGGAGAATCATTGATTAGTTTCTTAAAAAACATACTTAATTTCTAAAAATTCGGATTCTCAAGTCTTGTTTAGTATTTCGTACATAGCATCAAAGTTAAAAAAAACAAAGAATAAAAAGAAGTGTTTCATATTGATAGCCTCGTGTACTAATATTACTAATATTTAAAAGTGTTTTAAATTTTGGGTTTATTTAGTTAAGTACTACTACCTTTTCATCATTTCCCCTTATTTTTATTGATATTGCAAATAGGTACAATTTAGCCAACTTATTTACCAAAAACAAAGTTATTTCAATCCTTTTTTTAATTTGGGCAATACTACCAAATTCAATACAATTATTAGGAAGCATCATTGATCAGTACATAAAAACATACTTAATTTTCAAAAACCCGGATTCTCAAGTCTTGTTTAAGATTTGGTACATATAATGTTGCATCAAAGTTAAAAACAAAGAGTAAAAATAAGTAGCACCATGTAGCATATGTACTAATATTTATAAGTGTTTTAGAGTGTGGGTTTTCTTTAATTAATTACCAATAGTATGTCCCTTTTCATCATATTCCTAAATTATTTCCAAATTCACTAAATATACTATTAATCGAAACAAAAATACTACTATATTATTTATTTTTACCATATTATTTTTAGATACTACTATATTATTTTTCGTACTACTAACTATATGATTTTCCGATACTACTATATTATTTTTGGTGAATTTAATAGTATTTTTTTTAATTTTGGTATTACTGACCTCAGTGAAAGAAATATTTTGACTAAAGTGAAAGAAAGATTTAACCTTTTTTTTTTGCTAAATAATTCTAGTGGATTGTACCTAAACTTAGTTTTCCCAGAGTCGTTTTGTTACGTACTTTAATTTATAAATTATAAGTGACTTACAAAAACATACAAAATGTTTTAAGGTGTTCTGCACGCATACAGAGCCCAACTTCTCTCTACCATGGCAGCGCAAGCGGCAGTACAGCTCCAGCAGCTCCGGGTTTGCTATTGAAGGAAGGAGGGTTTTGACGAATGCGCATTCGGTGGAGCATTACACGCAGGTGAAGCTTAAGAAGAGGGGGTCTGATACGAAGTTTGTTGCTACTGTGCTTGCTATTGGCACCGAATGCGATATCGGTGAGATAATCTCATTCTATGTTTTTAATATTCGTGTTTTAATAGAGTGCATTGGTTGTGAGTAGTTTAGTTTAGTGCCTGACTTTATGGGCAATCTTTCTATATTATATTTGTGTGCTTGCCATTAACACTGAATGTGATATTGGATAGATATGTTTTTAAGTTTTCAAGATTTGTTTTTTTAGTATTATACGCATGCAAGCTATATTAATGTTTTGAGTAGTATTCGTTTTTTTAGTTTAATGCCTGCCTATATGGGAAATCTTTCTATGATGGTGTAATTTGTGTTCGTGTGCTTGCCCATAGTTACCAGGTCGGGAAACGGAAGCGGGAATGCAAGCCAATTTTTAATGGGAAACGGGAAACGCCGATATAATAAAAAAATTAGAATATAGCATATTGCAAATATTTATAAATACTCCTAAATTTATGAATAATACAATGAACAACTAGTTAAATGCTTATGATTTAAGAGATAATTTATCAAAATAACTTACCTATGCTCTTTTATTAATTTGATTTCATCATATTTTAAATGCATTTTTTCACTTTTATTCAAACACAAGTTTCTTGAATGTTTTATTGAAGTTTCCGAGAAGTATAATTTAAGATTTTAAAAAGGTTTCGCTTAAGTTTCCGAAACGTTTCGGAGACGTTTCCCTTAAAATTTTGAAAGAGTACCATACCTGTTTCCGAAACGCGTTTCCGGGGAAACGTGATACGTAGGCTAAACAGTGTTTCCGGGTAACTATGTGCTTGCCATTGGGACCGAATCCGATATCGGTGAGATTCATCATTCAACTTTTTTAATAAGCTATATTTGTGCTTTCAATTGATGCATTGGTTGTCAATAGTCTTGCCTATATGGGAAATCTTTGTATAATTGTGTAATTTGTATTTGTGTGCCTGACATTGGGACCAAATATCATATAGGCTGTGGAGTCGAGAATGGGGGTACTGAAAATATGGGGTGCTGAAAACATGGGGTGCTAATCCAATGTTTGTAAAATTTAACATCATTCTATTATAACAAGCCAACTCAAGTCAAATGAGGCTGCCCAATTTAGCTACTTTTTTCCAAAAATACCCCTACACCTTTATATTAATTACAATAATACCATACTCCCATAAAAATATAAAAAGTAAAAACTAATAAAACTATTTATCCCTCTTTAACAACCAAACATTCTTTTAAATCTTAAACTATGTTTTTCTTTGTATTATCCACATATTTATATCATAACTATACCTATTTTCTATATTTTTATTGCATTACGCGCCGCACACGCAACGCGTGGGGCACGATTACTAGTGTAAAATATATGCCAACAGCCAATTAGTAGGGTTTGTAATGATATGGCGGTGGATGTAGTCCTGCCAACCCCCTTATAACTCCTCCCCTGGAAATAGGTGAGATACGTTATTAAGGTTTTTATATTATCCGCAGGGAGCTATATTTGTGTTTCAAATGATGCATTGGTTGTGAATAATTTAGTTTAATCCTAAATTTATGGGCAATCTTTGTATAATGGTGTAACTTGTATTTATGTGCTTGCCATCGGGACCAAATGCGATATAGTTGAGATACCTCATTCTACGTTTTTAATATTTTTCTGCGTGTGAGCAAAAATGAATAGGTAATATATCTGTACTACAGAATAAGTAACATCCCAGTGGAAATGCGTAGTTCTAATATATTGTTACTAGGATATAGAAAATCTCCGTTTGGCAACAGATTTTTTTAGTAGATTTTTGGATTTTAGATTTTAAAAATCTGTGGGTGTCTGGCAAGTCAGATTATTCAGCTTCTGAAAATCTGATTTTTAAGCTGAAAAGGCTAAAAAATCCAGATTTTTAAAATCTAGCTTTTCAGTGGATTCTCCAAAACAGATTTTTAAAATCTGATTTTGGACCAAAAAATATGTTACCAAACATAACTCGTAATTGATGTGAAATAATTATTCACAAATATTTAATACTAACACACGGAAGCAGGATATGACAAACTGTGACCTTCAAAAAATTAAGGAAACATGCAAATAATTACTATTTTATAATGGAACAAAGGGTAACACTTTACACTAATATTGAGGTACTTGTGAATTTTGGAGTCTTGGTACGGAATTTTAGCTGGGTTAGTCATGT
Organism: Primula vulgaris; assembly: GCA_963920805.1. Lineage (NCBI taxonomy): Eukaryota > Viridiplantae > Streptophyta > Magnoliopsida > Ericales > Primulaceae > Primula > Primula vulgaris. The sequence continues at coordinate 48,784,237 of OY987212.1, forward strand.
GACATTGCTGATTTTCTTATTTCTGTTTTCTCTGCATATAACAGAATTGGTATTACCATGTGATATAGATGAGTGTGTTTTCCGATGTTCTCTTTCGTTTTAAAGTACATTGAATGTGAAATCAGGCCCAGGCGTATAGTTTCCTTTGTGGATAAGTAATTTTGATTTGAAAGTAAATGTTTGTAGGCTGGCAAATCCCTGGATGGACCTGATTATTAAATTGAATGTGGTGTTATACAGTTTTTTGCAGTTGTTTTACTTTTAAAGATTTGAGTTTTGGTTTCCAGTTTAATGGCTTGGAAGTAACGTCGTGCCAAAGTTAGTCATACTTTTTCGTGATCAAACCAGCATCTAATTGAGAACCCGTACTTGTAACTTTATGTATTGTTCGTATGTTTGCTAGATTCCTGTTCTAGTTACTGACTATTGTTCAAGGGTCCTCCTTATTGCAGCACTACTTACTGTGGATAATGACGAGTTCTGGGAGGGTGTTTTACCTGTCCAGTTTGGCGATTTACCTGCCCTGCAAGATGCGGTGACAGTTGTAGGGTACCCCATTGGGGGAGATACAATTTCTGTTACAAGTGGAGTTGTTTCACGTATAGAGATCCTTTCTTATGTGCATGGTTCTACTGAGCTTCTAGGCTTGCAGGTAGGGAGGATGTGCGATTTTTTTCCATTACATTATCTACCTTTTAGTTTTATTTACTTTAAAATTTAAAGTATATAAGTGAAAATTGTTGTTTGGGAGTCAAATAAAAGCATACTTCTATTTTTTTAATATTCATTAGGATGCTTGTGACAGGCAAGGATTCTGATACCTTTCTCTCGAAAGTAAACTTTTCGAATTCGTACTATAATCAATCATTTTTCAACAATCCCAATATTGAACGTATACTTTCTCCCTTTCTACCAAATTAACAGAACAAGAAATTTTGCTTACCAATGTACTTTTCTACATCTTTAAAAAACATACTTTTGTCTTTTGAGATGCCAACCAACAAGCCCAATTGTTTTGATGTCTTTGGTTTGATTTATATGTAGATAGATGCGGCTATAAACTCTGGAAATTCTGGTGGACCCGCCTTCAATGATAAGGGAAGCTGTGTCGGTATTGCATTTCAGTCTCTCAAACATGAAGATGCGGAGAACATTGGTTATGTCATTCCAACACCTGTTATTAGGCATTTTATTCAGGATTATGAAAAGAATGGCGCTTATACTGGTACATCTATCTCCAACTCTGGTTAATAATCTGCTTGCCTATTTTGGACATATAGAGTCTTTTTCTTCATGGTAGAAGTATTACTAGCCGTATGCTGTCCCTTTGCGAGCCACTAATAAAAATATAATAGACATTTATAAAGATTCTTGGTCAGATTGCATGCCATCCTAAAAATGCTACTTGTTCTTAAGTTTTTTATTTAAGAGCTGCACCTAATTTCGGTTCCACATGAAGTTTATGATGGCTTAAGCAGAGATACTTTGATAGTTCTGGTTTGTGTAGTATGTGGTCGCTTATGCGTGCATCACTTCGTTTTAATGTCAATTGGCTCTATTCATTTAAAAAAAATTCCTTATGTACCTTGCGATTTATTCACATGTCAGATTTAGCTCTTAGAAGGCAGTGACTCGATTTTAAAACTAATACACTAGTAGTCCTTTCACAAAATTCAGTTATAGTATCTGACTTAATTACTAAGATAAAATGGAATTTTTTTTTTAAAGTTTGATGACAGCCGGTACGTAGTTAGGTTATTCACATTGTCCGCTTAGGAGCCAATGCTTCTTGAGCTTTGTTTGGCCTTTTTTGTGTATGGTTGTTAATAATGAATATTTATCCTATGCTATTGATAGTTTTATATAGTTCTTAACAACAAATACTTCTCTATAATGGAGTGAATTGATAGCTAATTTCATATGATGAACTTTGCTAGGTTTTCCAATAATTGGGGTGGAGTGGCAGAAGATGGAAAATCCAGATCTACGTGTTTCTATGGGGATGAAAGCTGATCAGAAAGGTGTCCGTATAAGAAGGATTGATCCTACGGCTCCAGAATCCCAGGTTTTGAAACCGTCGGATATTATACTCAGCTTCGATGGTGTTAATATCGCTAATGATGGAACTGGTAATGACTCATCATACTCTTATTGTCCTTCTTTTCACTTCTCTTGATATTAAGATACTGTATGTTTTTTGGGAGGTTTTTTGTGAAAAGAAAAGAAAATTCACTATATCTGAAGAGGAACAGAAAGTAACTTCTTTTACTTGTTTGGATAAACAAGAAAAATTGCAAGAAAAAATAAGTAATTGAACAAGGAAATAATTTCTTGTACTTGTTTGGATAGGCAAGTAAAAAGGTTCACTTAAAAGGAAATTAGAGACAATGGTGAGGTGCATGAGAATAAGTAATCAGCACTGTGTCCTCACTTTGTTCATGAACTTTCGTTTTCTTTTCCTTTAGTTTCTGTATACTCAAACTAGATTTTTTTATTCTAAGAGATCAGTTTCCTTTCCCCGTTGAAACAGTGACCAAAAACGCCTAACAATAACTAATTTTCTGAAAAAACTCTTCTTTACCACTCGAGATGAACAAAGATCTGCTTTGATTTATTCATGATGTTTTATTCGAACTTTCTAGGTAAAATAAAACTTCTCATATTTTTCTTTTTGGTGTCCAGTTCCTTTTCGGCATGGGGAGCGCATAGGTTTCAGCTATCTAATCTCTCAAAAATATACGGGAGACGTTGCAGCAATTAAAGTTCTTCGAAACTCAGAAACACTCAAATTTAATGTCAAACTTAGTAGTCATAAAAGGCTTGTCCCTGCCCACAATAAAGGAAAACCTCCCGCATATTACATTGTTGCAGGACTTGTTTTCACTGCTGTTTCTGTTCCCTATCTGCGTTCTGAGGTAAGACTTTCAAGATTCCGGTAAACCTGAGTTTGTTAATTGGTGAGGTGGAATGCAAATGTGAATTTATATTATTGAACTTGTGTTTCAAAAATTCATATGCCATTATCAACTCATGAGGTTGGCTGTTTGTTTGCGTTGCCTGAATACTGTAGAACTTCTTCTACTGTCTGGAGAAACTTGCCTGAATTAAAAATGTGTAATTTTTTTAACACTCTTATGTTGCCAGTATGGTAAAGAGTATGAATTTGAAGCTCCCGTCAAGCTTTTGGACAAACTGTTGCATGAAATGCCACAGTCAAAAGATGAGCAACTCGTGGTGGTCTCTCAGGTTTCTTGTATTGTTCCTATTTTTAAAATCTTCAATATTTTGAATTTATCGAGTTCTAATTTGCACCGGGGTTTTTTTCGTTCTAACCTGAATAGGTTCTTGTCGCCGACATCAACATTGGTTATGAGGAAATTGTCAATACACAGGTGATTACTTGCTAATTTATTTAAATTCTAATTGATTATTTCATCAACTTTTCAATGAACTGATTGCGAGTGCTGTTTTTTGAACAGGTGCATGCTTTTAATGGCAAGCCCGTAAAGAATCTCAAAAGTTTGGCCAGCATGGTAGAGAGTTGTAGCGACGAGTTTTTAGAATTTGCTTTGGAGTATCAACAGGTATTATGACAAGACTGTCTTCTTTATGTGCTTACTGCTTAGTATAAGACCAGGTATTGAGCATGTTTCCTTCTATATTCGGGTAACAACAGCTTTGGTTAGCCTAATACTGTTTATGCTACATAATCAACTAAAATGTTGCTCTACTGATTACCTTTTAATATGGAATTATTTATGTTTATATCAATTGCACGCCACTCTGTTGAGATCTGTTCTTACGTTGCTTATTCACGTGCTTATTTTTTATGCAGATTGTGGTTCTTAGAACAAAGGCAGCCAAAGAGGCTACTCTAGACATTCTCACCACCCATTGTATTCCTTCTGCTATGTCCGAGGATCTCAAGGCCTGAGATATATTTATTAGTTTATTGGAGGTTTGCACTTGCTGAAATTTTGTTCTGTCGAGCTCGTTCAGTACAAAGATTGTTGTAGAAATTTAAAAAACAGGCATTAATCACAATTAACAATCTTTTCATGTGGATTTATACGTGTATTGAGAATGTAATGTTATATTCGAAAGCGGCTCATAAGTTTTTTTTGGATCGAGGGATTGCTGTGTCCCTGGGGATTTTGGAAGAAGTTAGATGAAATTTTCATAGGCTCGTTCTGCTGACAAGGGGTTCTAATTTTTTTTATTATCAATGTTTTTTGCCTTTTTTCAGCTCATATAAGAAAGAAACAGTGATAGCATACACTTCGAAATTGGAAAAAATAAAATCAGTTATGATTGAGAAGTTTATTACTATCAAATTTTTGTTCCTTTTTGTACTAGTTAGTTTACTCACGTCACATTTATGTACTCTGGACATCACATTTATGTACAAACAAGTATAAACATCATTCGATGTATCACAAGTATATTTGTGATACGATATCAAACTCTTAGATTGTGGTATAGCATTTCAAGTTTTAATGTAATCCCTTAAAAAATTTAAACACGATACACTATACAACTAGTAGATTTCTGATATGATGCCGAATCTCGTTGAAAAGCTACAAATATAAGTTGGCTTATCTTTGCTCGATTTTAGGTGACCCAAGTTACGTTTTTTGTCAAACCGGATGTAAGAACAATTATATTGGACTAGATATTGTATATTTTAGTGTCACTTGTTAGTTGATGATATTTTAATCACACCAGACTTGATAACACACTCATTTAATATCATATTGACAATCATTTGCTAAGTTGTGTTAAAGTTAGTATTTTATATTATTTTAAATTATTTAATAATCATAAGTTTTATTTATCTCATTAACCAGTAACAATATATTAATAAATGGATGATATATGGACATCACAAAAAACACTCAAATAGTCATTTTTATGCAAAAACGTTTCGAATTAAGATTTGATTAATGCAAATTTCACGGTTTCACGATAGAAAGATAAATATGCGTTTTATTTTCTTTCTCGATATGTATAATTGCATGTATTGAATTTTTAAATTTTACCTTAATTTTCAAAACATGCAATTATACGTATCGAAAAAAAAACAAGACGCATATTTGTCTTACCGTCGGCAAATCGTTGAGATTTGCATTAATCAAATATTGATTTAGAACGTTTTTGCATGAAATTGTCTAAAATTGTATACAATTTGATGTCTATATATCATCCTCATTAATAAAACTAGCGCACGGAGGTCACACGATGCGTGGTGTGATTTGTGGAGCAGTGTTACGCAATAAGATTATATAAATATATATACTAAGTTTATATATATTAAATATTATGATGTATGGCAAATCAACCGTTTGTAGATAGAGTAATTTCACCGTACATTATGGGAGAGAAAGGCAGAGAGAGAACAGGAGAAAGAGACGGTAACCATGAAATAGCAGTTACTTTTATTTTAGCAGTTTTTTTATTTGTTATTTTTTTAACTATCAATACTATTATACAAATATTTGTTTTAATACCTAAGTCATAAACTAATAGTATAGATATATGCTAGTCAAAACTAGTTAGTCTAACGTAAAAAAAAAATACAAATTAAAATTAAAATGTATGAATGTAAGTTAATGGATATTTATTTATTATTTGAAGGTACCCTCGTATTTAAAAAAGTGTCGACCAATTTACAACATAGTTTTATGTAAATTCAGAGCATAACGTAATTTACACGTAAATGAAAACAAAAAGTACGTACCACTTGTGTAATTCATCCCAATATATCATAGTTAGTAAAATATAATTAAATGTATTTAATGAAGACGAGTTATATAAAAATAAAAGTAACAAAATAGATAATATTTGTAAAAGTTAGGGTTTGATAATGGCGAGTGAAACAAAGGCAACAACTGAGGAATCGAAAATCGATCTCTTTGAAGATGATGATGAGTTCGAGGAGTTCCAAATCAATGAAGGTTATTATCAATTTACCCTCTCTTTTTTTATTTTATATAAATTTATAACTATTAGTCTATTACTATTACTATTACTATTACTATTACTTTTTTTTCTAGATTTGTTATTTATATTTGACTTTATTCTGTTGTTATTGTTTGCTGAATATAATTGAAACGATGAATAATTACAGATCTACTTATTTGACTCGTCTTTGAATATTATTTTACTAGTAATCGTGACCCACGCGTTGCGTAATGCAATAAAAATATATAAAATATGTATAGTTATAATATAAATATATGGATAATACAAAAAAAAACATAGTTTAATATTTAAAAGAATGTTTGGTTGTTAAAGAGGGATAAATAGTTTTATTAGTTTTTATTTTTTATATTTTTATGGGAATATGGTATTATTGTAATTAATATAAAGTTGTAGGGGTATTTTTGGAAAAAAGTGGCTAAATTGGGCAGCCTTATTTGACTTGGGTTAATAAAAATATAGAAAATATGTATAGTTATAATATAAATATATGGATAATAAAAAAAAACATAGTTTAGTATTTAAAAGAATGTTTGGTTGTTAAAGATGGATACATAGTTTTATTAGTTTTTATTTTTTATATTTTTATGGGAATATGGTATTATTGTAATTAATATAAAGTTGTAGGGGTATTTTTGGAAAAAAGTTGCTAAATTGGTCAGCCTTATTTGACTTGGGTTAATAAAAATATAGAAAATATGTATAGTTATAATATAAATATATGGATAATAAAAAAAAACATAGTTTAATATTTAAAAGAATGTTTGGTTGTTAAAGATGGATACATAGTTTTATTAGTTTTTATTTTTTATATTTTATATTTTTATGGGAATATGGTATTATTGTAATTAATATAAAGTTGTAGGGGTATTTTTGGAAAAAAGTGGCTAAATTGGGCAGCCTTATTTGACTTGGGTTAATAAAAATATAGAAAATATGTATAGTTATAATATAAATATATGGATAATAAAAAAAAACATAGTTTAATATTTAAAAGAATGTTTGGTTGTTAAAGATGGATACATAGTTTTATTAGTTTTTATTTTTTATATTTTTATGGGAATATGGTATTATTGTAATTAATATAAAGTTGTAGGGGTATTTTTGGAAAAAAGTTGCTAAATTGGTCAGCCTTATTTGACTTGGGTTAATAAAAATATAGAAAATATGTATAGTTATAATATAAATATATGGATAATAAAAAAAAACATAGTTTAATATTTAAAAGAATGTTTGGTTGTTAAAGATGGATACATAGTTTTATTAGTTTTTATTTTTTATATTTTTATGGGTGTATGGTATTATTGTAATTAATATAAAGGTGTAGGGGTATTTTTGAAAAAAAAATGGCTAAATTGGGCAGCCTCATTTGACGATATGATATATATGAATGAAGAGAATAACTATAGATGAATGCTTACTTTGATGTAAAACAAAATAGTACTATAGTTTAATGAGTTTTTATTTAATTTGTAGTACTGAAAAGAAAAAGAAAGAGAAAATTATCGGCTCGAGAAAAATTAAATCACAGAGGCAAGAAGATATTAAATTTTACTTTGATTTGAATAGTAATTATGACTCGCCTCAAAACACGTTGATACTCGAAAAGCTCAAAATCTAAAGAATCAATTGTTCAGCTTTAGCCTATAACTCGAAAAGCTCAAAAAACGACGTTTTTCACACGTCAATGCTAAAAAACACGCCTTAAAGCTCAAAAAGCTCAAGCTTTATTTAAGACAAAAAATATTCTCACAAAAAAATATACATAGTCACATAAATTGGTACAAACGTAAGTAAGAGCAACTCGATAGCTCATTGTTATATTTGACATACCCATGATTAAACTATGATAATATCAGTTATTCATAATGTTTTGGACCAATTATTTTCATATATTTCATAGTTATTGAACATATATATGCATTTACGTTTTTCTAGTAAAACTTACGCTTTTGGCGTCGGAACTTACGCTTTACCGAAGCTCTCCTGAAAACGCTTCAACGATGATTTAGCTTTTTAAAACACTGGAATGAAGAGAAAAAGTATAGGTGAATGTTTATTTTGATGTTGTTTGTAAAAAAAACAGTTTGTTCAGTTTTGCTTCTAGATTTAGAACTGGAAAAGAAGAAAATAAATTGGAAATTATTACCGATAGGGAAAATTTAAAAAGTAGATGTAAGAAGATGTTTTTGTTTTGGTTTTCTAATATTGATTCTTTAGAGTATTAGGCACGTCTGGGAAGAGATTATAAGCTCATCTAATTTGGTCTTTTAACTTTTAATGTTGGGTAGTGTTTGCCTATTTGGTTGTTCGTCACTTCGTGTTAAGTTCGACTGATTTGTTTTTTTCCTGTGTTTTTTAAGCTGGATAGCAGTAGGCTGTCAGTTTTCAAGCTCAATCTTGTTTTTTTTAGCCTAAAAAGTGAAATACTTACGTATACATAGAGAGCTGATATGTTTCAAGTTGGATTCGAGGGTGCAACACAAGCTTGCATAACTTGTCACTAGAACTTAGAAGCATTCTGTTGGTTTTGATGAATTATGGTTTCGAGCTATCTGTCTTCATATTCAGGAGACTGTAAATGGCTGTTTATTTTCTAGATCCCCCAAATAAGATGTGTCAATATTGCTAAGATCACATTTACAACAAATATTTCATTAGATGTCCAACTATATATTGTATCCAACTTGAATCAGTGTACTTCCCGACAAGTATCAGTACATATTTTGTTTAGAGTACAATTGATAACTGCTGTCTTGAGTGACTTCTGAGGGTTTCCATTTGGAGATTTTGTATTAATTTAGTCACATTTAAAGAGCTAGGCTTGGTGATAATTAGTCATGCTGTGGTACTCATAGATGTTTCCGGTATAATTCTCTGTGAGAGGAGAAAGCTTGTATTTTGATAGTCTTTTCTATTAAATAAGATTCTCGTCTTATAAACTTTTGTTTTCACCGGATTTTTGGTTTTGAACTTTTGAGTCTTTATAAATGTGTTAATACAGAGTGGGAGGAGAAAGAAGAAGCTAAAGAGATAACTCAACAGTGGGAAGATGACTGGGATGATGACGATGTTACTGATGACTTTTCGTTGCAGCTAAGGAGGGAACTCGAGAACGAGAGTGCAGAGAAGAAATGAGTTGTATTTACAAAGTTGTTGCTGTTTTTCAACCTTGAAAGTCATTTAGTTTGTAGCCAGCATATTGAAGATTATGTATGAATTTTCTTTTGAGTGATGTGGATTTGCAGTTCTATAATTTGAAATCGACCTTTTAAGTTTCATCTTAACTGATTGTTTTTTCTTACTTATTCGTCTTCATATATCGATAGTTTTCGAATATCTGAACATGCCGAATGAAATTTGTGTATTTTAATGCAAATAACCTTCTTTAAACTTCAGATTCTATTTTGGGATAATCTTAACAAGGGTTGAGAGATTATGAACACATTCATACTTATTATTCTGAATGGTTTCCCAAGGGTACATGTTTTCTATATTGGTGTATTCATGTTAAATTTTAAGCTCGCAATGAGAGTAGTTAGCATTCATGTTATGACTTATAAACTGGTGTTTTCGATAGTTGTATTTTTAGATGGACATTTGTCTCCGTACACGGAAGTGGTTTTGATGCAATTTTATGCTGGTCTTCTCACGATTTCTTTTTTGGGGGGCTGCAACTACTATTTTCCTAGACTAGACTTGTTACATTTCAGTAAAAACAAGGTTAGTCATTCCCCCAAAAGAGTAAAAAACATGTTTGTCTAGAGAAGAGAGCCACTTGTATCTATTTCTTTGTCAATTCAATTTTGTCAGTTGCATTGCAAAAGTTTAGGTCCCCCATTGTTTATCTACTTCTATACCTATACATGCATATGATTTGCAGCACTTGAGTGTACTGGTGACAATGGCAGCAGGAGCAAAAGAACAAGTTCCTTCTCTTCCTCCACCTCAGCTTCTCTCTCTTGAAAACGTTCCCGATTTCCTGAACTCTGTTGACGCCTTTCTCTTCGACTGCGACGGTCTCTATATACCCCTCTGTTTATCCATCTATCACTTCTTACATACACTAGCTAGTACTAGATTACTAGTACCATTACATCTTATTATGATTATGATAAAATTGATACTAATATGCAAATAGGCGTGCTTTGGAAAGGAGATTAGTTCATTGACGGTGTCCCCGAAACCTTAGGCATGTTTCGTTCCATGGTGTTGCTCCCTTCTTTCTTCTATTTGGCATTTTTCTTAGTTGGGGTATTTGGTTTCCGGAATAGTATCCGATGAAATTATTTAGTGATAGAATTGAATTTTTATTACTCCTTCTATTACGCCAGTACTAGTTTCCTTCTGATAGTTCTTGTTTGTTTAGTATGGTTGGTCTGTCGCAGATGAAGTTAAGAAGAAATCATGATTATGTACACGCTTTTTCCTTAATTGTATTATAGTCATGTGTTGAATCTTCTTCTTTTTTTGTAAATAAGTGATCCTGTTGTAAAAAAAAGTAATGATGCTGCTCTTTCGGGTAAATTTATTTTGATGGGTCATGTTTGGATATGCTGTTTCAATGCGCTTCTTTACAACAAAGTTATTCTGGTGCACTAAGTTTCAATTTAAGCTTAAAACATGTAACTATTTTTGAATAACCCTAAATTTAAAGTTCATAAGCTATTGACTCATGGGAGTGTGTTTGTAGTCTTGTAATAATGTTGTCTGTTTCATTTGTTTGACAATCTTATAGGGGAAAAAATTAGTTTTCGTAATAAATGGTTCGACCAATTCTAGAGAGCAGTATGATAATAGATTCCATTCCCTTGGTATGCCTAATGTTACTCAGGTACTTAAAATTCCATTCCATTCTATTTTAGTATAAACTCTTATTACTTATTCCTCTTCGTTTCCAAGATATATGTATCAAGTCTAATAACTGAACACACACACACACATATAGGAGGAGATATTTTGCGCGTCATTTGCTGCAGCCATGTTCTTGAAACTCAATCAGTTTCTGCTACACAAAAAGTTGATCTTTCCCAACGCAACCTCTGCCAAATTAGTTGTAGTGCTTTATTCTATTGCCATTTGACCATTGCATCAGTTTCATCCCTTGTCGGAAAAATCAGAATTGTGCTCACATGATTTTATTGGCAATTAAGATTCTGCACAGAAACTGTCGAATCTTTTTTTCCAAGAGGACACAGTTTTTAATATTCTAGCATAGCTCTGCATATTTTTTACTAACCGCTCAAACTAAAGAGAGAAAAAAATATAAGTTGCTGCTTCTTCCAGGTATATGTGATAGGGGAAGAAGGCATATTGGAAGAATTAGCACTTGCTGGTTTTACTTGTCTTGGCGGTCCGGTACACTTATCTTTCCCCTTTTTGTTTTCTTCCTTATTTATAAAGTACTGTCTTTTACAACTTCTTCTCCTGGAGTTTCCGATACCTATTATCGATGATCAAATAGACTGATTATTGGTACTTGTTCTTCTTGGACCTCTTAAAAGCTTTGTTAACTGGTTGTCTAAATATATCAAATTAATGCATGATTTTTCACAGATTGGCATACGAGCTTTCGTTTTCTTTTTCAATGTCATAAACAAAATATATTACAGGGAGATGCCAGCAAGACAGTCGAGCAAAAACCAAATACTTTCTTTGAGCATGATAAGAGTGTAATGTCACACTGCTTTTACTTTCTTAATGTTTTTCTTTCTTTCGCTAGGGATCTTATGAAATTTTCTGTTTTTCAATTTTAAGTTTTTATTTTCCAGGTCGGAGCTGTTGTGGTTGGGCGAGACAAATACATCAATTATTACAAAAGAAACTGAACAAAAGAGAAAGAAAGGAACAACGGAATTCGGTTGTGCAAGTAAATTTAAGAGAGGAAAGTTATTCTAAAACGATTCCCCTTTTTTCTTGTATCTATAATGTTAAAGAAGTTGTTGAATAACATTACATTAATATATGTCAAATTTTTTTAAAAGGAGCCAATCCAAATAAACAAACACATTACCACTTATACCAGGCCTTATGATGTAGACCCATTATTTTTTAGGTAGTCTAATTATACAGTTTAAGAGGAGAATTAGCTACTTCAAAGGAATTCCAGATACTTTTAGTGAAGTACAAATGATATCATAATTCGATCAGCTAAACAAGCCCAACCTTAAAGGCTATAAGCCTATAATGTACACTAACTATTATAAACACATAATGGGCATTGCTATTTTAAAATACTAAGTTTGAAATGGCAGGTATGCAACTCTTTGTATTCGCCAAAATCCGGGATGCATATTCATTGCTACGAACCGTGATGCAGTGGGTAATTATACTGATTCACAAGAGTGGCCTGGTAAAACACGTTGGCATTATGCACACGTTGCTTATATTAGCATATTAACTTGTTGAAAAAGCTTACAATTACTTTGGGTCTTGGCTTAAGGTGGAGGATGCATGGTTGCTGCTGTTTGTGGATCCACTGAGAGGCAACCGATTGTAGTTAGGAAACCTTCTACTTTTATGATGGACTTCTTAATACTAAAGTATGTACAATGTTATTTCCTCGAATGTTTTACACTCTGCACAACGCTCAAAGTTACAGAACATTCATCATAAATTTATAGCTTGTTTGGCATGCCAATTGTAGCTTTTAGTACTTTTTACTTGGTTTACTTTTGTATACTTTCGAGGTGAAGAAACGTGTTTTTTTTAAGCAACTAAAAGTATAGTATTTTACATGCTTCACACTACAATCAACAGTTTTCCACCTTTTGGTAAACATTCTTTTACCTCCCAACTACAAGAAATACAACTTCGTCACTTTTTTTTACCGAAAATACTTAACTCTTAATACTTGGAGATTCTGATTACAAAAAAAAAAAAAAAAAAAATACTTGGAGATTCTAAAATGTATACATGTACCATGTCCAACCAAAAAGTTCCCTTTACTTGTTTACCTTTATGATATATGCAAATGAACTCATAACTTATGAGCCTTTTTATTTTTATTCTTCATAAAGGGATTATTTCATAACACAATTGAGGAACTGTGGAATTTCATTGTACGGTCTCGTTTCAGGTTTAGTATAACTGCCTCAAGAATGTGCATGGTGGGTGACAGATTAGATACTGATATATATTATTTGGCCAGAATGCTGGATGCCGAACTCTCTTGGTTCTTTCAGGTTTCTCGACAATCTTGATAAAATTGAAGTTTCTCATAGTTCTTTCTTGACCTTGTAAATCTTTCTTTTACAGGTGTGACAACTCAATCTGGTCTTGAAAATCCAAGAAATTACATCCAACCAGAATACTACACTAGCAAAGTTTCCGATCTCCTCAATTTAGTGAAGACATAGTAATCTGACTTATATGTAAACAAATAATTTGTCATATCATCGTATTATTATCAGTCAGGATAGGTATGCCTCAAGACTTCCAAGTTATGTGTAAAAAGCTATGTCAAGGGAGATTCCAATAAGAGTTATGGAAATAAAGATTTCGTCACTGAAATTGATTTTTTAGAGAAAACAAATGAATTTCTTGGCAACTGTATTATGGTTTGATACTTCGATTACGTAAAAGGAATAGTGTATGAAACTTTTACCTCTAACCAGTTGAAGCATTAAAACAAAACTAAGATATCATATAGACATATACTTACATGACATAAGAAGAGTATCAAGCTTATAATCTGTTGAGATTAACTTCCAAGGAAAAGAAAAAAGTGATACAACAGATTGTTAAGAGTAAAGAGAGCATTATAAACTAAGAATACAAGCTCGGAAGCTGATTGAAAAGTTGGAAACTGAAGACTAACAACGTGCTTTGAAATGACCTTAGGTCCTTGTATCGAGATAAATGTTGGGGACATGACAAATTTTTTCCCAATCCTCCCCAGTTTCTCTTTGGCATCTTCTTTCAAGTTCTGGGCAATCCAAAATTTCAAGCTCACTGAGAGCAGTGAGACGACGCATTCCTTCTGGTAAAGATTTCAATTTTGGACAATTGATGATAACAATTCTTTGAAGTGAATTAAGACTTTCTAGCAACAGCAAGTTTGCTAAGTTGTCACATCCATCAATTGCTATAAATTTCATATTTTTAGCACCTTGAAGGAGCCATAAGGGCAAAGTCTCTAGCTTCGGCAACCCAATGATTGTCAAGGACTGAAGATTGCAGAGACCTATTTCTCCTTTTCCATCGTACGTTGTATTATTTTCATATCTATCATCCATGGTGAAATTGAGGTGTTCACAGTCGAAGATAGAAAAAGTCTCAAAGCGTGTTAAGTGGCTCAAACCCCTTATAGGTAAAGATACTAAACTTCCACATGAACGTACGTATAATGATCGGAGGGAAGAGAGGCATTGCATTGAATTATCAGACATAACAAACTTCAGATTTGGACACTCGGCAATTGTTAAATACTGGAGAGACGTTAGACATCGCATTTCATTATCTGGTAAGTACAGTTCTTTTGTGCTTAATCCCAAACTTCTGAGTCGAATCAACTGGCCAAACCTTTTTGGTAATTTCTCAATGTTCAGACATCCAAAGAAACGCAAAGTTTCGAGCCCCACTAAATCACAAATGGAAGATGGTAGTTTTTTGAGTTGAAGGTTATTTGATAAATCAAGGGTCTTTAAAAGTTTCATATTACCTATGGACCTTGGTAACACCTCAAAGCTAGCATAGCGAAGATTCAACATACGCAGAGAATTAAATTTAGAGATAACTGTGTTGATGACAGAAGCTGTACAAACGCCGACTCCGTTTGGAAATTCAAAGGTGTGCACATTTTCCTTTTGTTCGAGTAACCAACTTGGAACCTCTTCCACGACGTTAAAATAGTCCAGTGGAAATGACATGTGTCTCACAATTCTAGTAGAAGAACAATTTCGAACCTCTGGAGGATTCCAATAAATACAATCACGTCCGCCTATGCTAGTAGCAGAACAATTTCGAACATCTAGAGGATTTAAATTAATACAATCACGTCCGCCTATTAGTAATGCAAGGTCATGAAAAAAGTCATGCATTTTAAAGCTTACAACTGCTCCAAAATTTTCAAAGTCTTGGAAAAATCCCCTGGATTGTAACTGTTTTATGTACATCATTCCAATATTGTCTATATCTTGATTATCCTCTGTGTGTTGAAGCAGCCCATTAGCTTGCCAAAATGTTGTCAATCCAATATTACTAAATTTATAGTCTTTTGGAAATATAGAACAAAATGCAAAACATCGTCTCAAGTGAGAAGGCAGTTGGTAATAACTTAACTTCAAAGCTGGAAAAATATCACCTTCCTTTTGCTTTATTTTCCATATCTCACTGTCTCTGATATTTATCCACTCACATTCATCAGTATTTGTAAACAATATGCTTCCCAATGTTTTGACCGCAAGTGGCACTCCTTTACACTTTCTCACGATATCTCCGGCTATTTCAACAAGATGAGGATATCTAGAAGCATCTTTACTTGACCTAAATGCCCATTTGAAAAATAAAGACAAACACTCTTCGGATGATAAACCTTGCACCTCTATGCTTAGATCACTTGTTGCCATAATCGACGCCACTGATGCATTACGAGTAGTTACAACAATTTTGCTTCCATTGGCACCGCTAATTAACAAGTTCCTTAAGTCGACCCATTTGGTATGATTTTCATTCCATACGTCATCGAGGATGAGAAGGTATTTATGATTTTCCAACTTTTTTCGGAGGTCTTTTTGTAATTGTTCTAATGGTAAATTGTCACATTCGTTAACCCCCGCAGCCTTAAGAATTTCTTTAATGACCTTTTCGAGTTCAAACTCCTCCGAAATACATACCCAAATTCTGAAATCAAAATGTGCCGCTACTCTTTCTTCGTTATATATTAACTTAGCAAGTGTTGTCTTTCCAATACCACCTAATCCGATAAGCGGAAGAACCGACACACTTTGATCATCAGTGGTATTCATTAAAAATCTTATCACAGCTTCTCTCTCCTTGTCTCTCCCAATGACATCCTCGTCTCTCACGAATGAATGAGTCATCTCCCTATGAACGACAGCTCTTTCATCAAGTCGCTCTACCAAATTAAAATTCTTCCTATTATCGGCAATCTCATCAAGTTCTCCCCTAATCTTAGTGATCTTATGAGCCATCCTAAAGCGGAAAAAAAATCTATTTGAGAGTGAAAATTCACGACGTACCTTTCTTAGGATAGTCCGATCACACACTTTATAACGTAAAGCGCCAATCTCAAACTCTTCTAGAACTTCTTGGGCATGATGCATAACATTTTCTAGTTTTTCAAGCCAATTCTTGAGTTGATGGCTGCATTCTTGTCGTTCCTGAGCATCCAAAAGCACAGTGCGTACACATGAAACGGTGTTCTCAAGCATGCGAAGATCATCTCTTACACCCCAGACGGAACTAAGTTCTTGGAAAACGGGGGAACTTAGAGTTTGCAAGAGTTGTCCCGCGATAGAAAAAATAAATGATTCCACCATTCCGATGAGAGTATTCCTTGGTTCCTTGTACTATTTTCTCGGGGAGAAAAGTCAGTTATGGTTATGGAGACAATAAAGAAGAAAAATATGTAGATAAGTGGTACTTATGAATGAAACCGTGTTAGGAACATGTAATATTTTTTATTTTTCTTTACTGTCTAAAATCAAAAATATTGAAAAAATCACTTAAGTACTACCACGCGGGTATGGAATCCAATCTATAATTAAGTCTTTGAATCTAGTTTAGAAGATTTTAAGTGCAGAATATTCAAACAGCCAGAATATAAAATGAATTTAGCTCAACCTATGCCCTCTTTAAGACTTAAAATATAGAAAAGTAAACAGGTCAGTTGCTGTCCACTTCCTTATTTATTTATTTTTTTTCTGGTGGTGGGGTTGCTTACTTTTGTTGACTCAGTCCAGTGTTCTTATCCCAGGCTCATTTTAGACAGTATTTTAAAAAAAAAATAGACAGAAAAAATTGCTGTCAAATTCCCGACCCAAAATGACAGACGAAGCTACAATGAAAACACATGAAAACTCAACTGCTCCTTTTCAAAGGTACTTTCTATACATACAATATACATTACCTGCGTAAAAGCCTAACATGTGAAGACCATTTAGTACAATTCACTAATATCCTATACCAACGGTCCCGAGTAGACCATATCGTTATATACCGGAAATTGATTGCTGATCGGTGGAATGAACCAGTGTCGCACCGTATACAATTGTAGAAAACCACTGGCAATCTTCCATAGAATGACACCAGCAATGAAATTATTGACAGAATAAGATCAAGAATATTAAGAGAAAAAAATGACAACACATAAGCTTACCTTTCAAACACCAGGTTCTGATTCAAAACTGAATATGAAATAGATTTCACGAAAGTAATAGTACTAGATCTGTATCCTGAGCCTACTTTTTACAAAAAACAAGCACCCATATCCCCAGAACATTCACATAACACCTCAGACGCTTACAAATAGAAGTATATATATATATATATTTTTACAAATTATGATCCTTAAGAAGTAATTAACTTCACCACATCATCAGAACTACTTTAGAAAAACGTACCTAAAGCTAATGACGTACAATCACATATAAATATAAGTATCAAGATAATGACATGATTTATAAT
Organism: Primula vulgaris; assembly: GCA_963920805.1. Lineage (NCBI taxonomy): Eukaryota > Viridiplantae > Streptophyta > Magnoliopsida > Ericales > Primulaceae > Primula > Primula vulgaris. The sequence continues at coordinate 48,801,865 of OY987212.1, forward strand.
TCATTTAAAATTCCACTGTTTTTCAACCCTCAACCCTTGCATCATGACGTTCTTTGCTACAAGATAGAAGATACTCAAACATATGCAACTTACGACAATAACCAACTTGTAGATTACTAATCAAAATTACGACCCTTTTGTCTTAAAGTGGTCGTATTTAAATGATATAAATCGTAAATCGCAGCCGGGTTGTAAATAACTGTTATCACCAACAGACAAGGGTGCATTACTGTTGAACAACACGCTAACGGATCAGTACAAAATTGTAGTACTTTTTTTTTTAGTTTAACGCTGATTAGCCAAATTAACTGCCAGCTCAACATCTTTAGCCAATTCAGCTGCAACTCCAATGTAAGTATGTGGCGTCAACTTAAGCAGATCAGCTTTTGCATCTGGGGGTAAATCCAAACTTTGAATAAACTCTCTTATGCTTTCTTGTGTAACAGCTTTTCCTCGTGTTAGCTCCTTTAACTTCTCATACGGCTCAGGGATACCATACCTTCTCATGACCTAACATGGAAAAGAAGAGTGTTCAGATTTATATTATCAAGACAAAAGGCACCAAATGAAGAAGTTACTTCTAATGATGAGAAAATTCTAAAATCGGGTTAATTCTCTTGACTAAAAAAGGTGTTGGTTTCACTGGAAAAATACTATGAACACCGTCCAAAAGATTTAAAATATATTATCAAGTGAAATTCTTCAAATCAAGAAGTGAGCAATATCAAAGTTGAATGGTCAAATTTATAGGTAGGAGATACATACAGTCTGTACTGGTTCAGCAAGGACCTCCCATGAGCTGTTCAAGTCTTCAAACAAAGCAGCTTCATTAACCTACAATAGTTTAGTACAACAAATATTAATAGCAACAACGTAAATACTACCCTAACTCTTAACCTAACAAATCATAGAAGGAACACCAATTTCTCTGAATTTAAACTTTAAAAAATGTTAGAGAGCATTTTCAGAAATTGTCTTCATGCTATGAAACAACAGAACCATTTAAAAATTCTGATTTCTGCTAATATGTTTGCCCATTTAAGGGAATAAACGCGAAAGAAATGCAATTTGGAGGAATATATGTTTAATAGGCAACCTACCTGCAGCTTAGATACTCCCTGTAGTGCATTTTTGTAGGCAAGAAGTGAGTGTCCTAAGCCTGCACCCATGTTCCTCAGAACAGTTGAATCAGTTAGGTCACGCTGCAAACAACATAGAGAAAAGCGTAAGTAGCAATAATTGAGAAAAATACATATACATATAAGCGGGCATGAAAGGCATACCTGCCAACGTGAAATAGGCAATTTGTCACTGAGGTAAGATAAGTTGGCATTGGCCATGCCAAGATTTCCTTCACTATTTTCGAAATCAATAGGATTTACTTTATGAGGCATAGCCGATGACCCAATTTCACCAGCTTTAGTTATCTGCTTGATATTGAACATGAGTTACTCTGAATCATATATTATAATTTATAAAGAGACTATCTTTAAATATTTGTGGAAACCCTCACCAGCTTGAAGAAGTCATTAGATATATATCCCCAAACATCGCGATCAAAATCGATGAGGATGTTATTGAAACGGATAATTGTATGGAATAGTTTCGCCATATAGTCATGGGGTTCAATCTGCATGCGATTTTTAACAAAACAAATCAAATACAAAAAAACTTGCAAGTTGTAACTAACGACTTACGTAGAACCCTTGCAAACTCATTCAGCTTCTACAAGCTGATTCTTGAAAGTAGCTGTTTTAACAAAAAGAGTTCACCGCAGGCAGTTTCAAAATTTAGCAAAAACGTTATACTAACTTAGCAGAGATGTTTGCCAACATTTCTATTAAATATAATATGCTTCCTCTGAAATAGTTGAAACTCTAAAAGCGGTGGCCTCGTTACCCCATTTTAAAATCCCTTCCGCCATAAAAGACACCTTTCTTTCCAAAACCAAAAAAAACTATTCACAAAAATTAATTGCATGCTCGGTTGCAGCCTTTTTGTTGATTGTTTGTTAATGATTGGACTAAACTGGTGCAAAATAGTTGAACTCAACACTTCCAATACAAAAGGAAATCCATACACATAGATACACACGATATAGAATTTCCGTATTACGTGTTGATGACAACTTTGAAAACATAGATACAAAATAAACACAATAGAAAACGAAAAAAATGGTCTTACCACTTCACGATACTGAAACTTATTGTAGTGAATAGGTTTTCTTGGGTGTACCTGAGTAACATAGGGATTGAAAGTTAAGCCAAGTGATTGGACAAAATCTTCAGCAATTTGAGGCCACCTAATATTGGGATATGCCACAAGATGAGCATTGTAATTTCCAACTGCACCAGCAAATTTTCCCATTATCTCAACTTGAGATATTTCCTTCCTTTCCCTGCTTAATCTGTAAGCAAATATTGACATTTCTTTTCCCAGAGTCGTGGGTGAAGCTGGCTGCAGTTTAATAAATGGTAACACAAATAAATATCAAAAAGACGGAGTGGCCAAATAGTAGTTATTTATTTTGCATTCACGTGTTATGGCGTTGTCAATAAGGATGTGTAGTTTGTGGTTTTCAGATTTTCTAGAATTTATACCTCATAACTGAATGACTAATTTTGAAACTTGAAAATTGTTTTGCACATGATTTTCTGGTTTATAGTTTCCATTGTTCAGGGCTGACAATCGGGGGGAAACATATATCATTTTTCAAGTAATTACATTTTCCATAAGGTTTGCTTTTCTTTAAAAGGAAAACAGGGAAATAAGAAGGGAGTGAAAACAGAGAAACTCAAGATTTATAGCTTCGGAAAAAAAACGTTTTCTAATGCAATTTTCAACTACAAATGTACTAAACGCTATATCAGGTTTCGGGAAATTACATTTATTCGCAATAATTTTATCAATCCGCACTGCATACTAATTGTGTTGGGCATCTAATTGCGTGTTTACATCTCTGAAATAAAGAATAAATAAATAGATTACCTGCCCATGAGTGCGAGAAAGCATGGAAACTCGATCACTAGATTTGGCCATTTCACAAAGTTTCTCAATTAATTCATCCATTACAGGAAGTACGCAAGTGTTTAAAGCTTCTTTTAGCATCAATGCATGGGCAAGATTGTTAATATCCTCAGATGTACAAGCAAAATGGAAAAATTCTAACACCTGCAAAAAAAAATAAAAAAATATCTCAATTTTCACATTAAAAGGCTGGGTAAAGATTGTTTTTGTCACCAATAAATTTTCTCTCTTTTGAATTATATAAGTTCCGGAAGATTAGACAAAAAAGAAATAGGACACAACAAAGAACCCAGATCAGATTATATCTGCTGGAAATTTGAAATATAAAGTAGCATAATGAAAGGGATGAAATTATTTTATCTTTAAAAATGGGTCATGCACAAACCTTAGCAATCTCTGGGTGAGATTGGCATTTCTGTTTCAAGAAATATTCCACTGCTTTCACGTCATGGTTGGTCACGTTTTCAATTTTTTTAACCTCCGAAGCATCTTTTTCGGAAAAATCATCGATAATTTTAAACAAAAAAGACTTAGCTTCGCTGCTGAAACTGGGAACCTCAGAAACTTCCCCAATTTCTGAAAGCTTTAGCAACCACTTCACCTGAAAGAAGGTTTCATTTGTTAAGAAATCGCAATATACAATAACCAAAAGATGAAAAAGAAGCACACAGGTGCAGAGAATAAGATGTAGACGGTAGAAGAATACCTCAACCAAAACTCGGAATTTTATCAAAGCATATTCACTCATATAAGGAACTAGTTCATTAACCTTGCCCCAATAACGACCATCTAGGGGCGACAAAGCTGTTAAGCTTGACAGCTCAAACATTTTCTTTACCTGAAAAGGTTAAAAAGCAAATTAAAAGGCTGTGAAGTGCCAAACTTAATTTGGTCTAACAGGTATATGATCTAGAAAGAAACTATACTGTGAGACTCATGTTGTAAACAGGATAGATTGTATAGATGAAGTAAAGTCCTCTACTTTACCAAAGTGCCTTATGATTATCTGATATTGAACTTCTTCATTTAAGTGAAGAACAGAAAGGCATCATTTTAATGCATACATACATGACAAATACAATTTTTTTTACAAGCCTTTTGAAAAAACCCTAGCCCAAATTATAATGTTAATACTGCATCTCAGATGATGGGAAAAAAGTATAGAAAAAGGCAGGCATTAATGAACTATCATATGTTCTATCATGCCGCATGAAAACAAAACAAAAGATTATTTTTCAATGCAATTACATGATAACTTCAGCTAACATCCCTATTCCGTACCTTGGGTACTCTTATGTAAATAATACATAAATGTCTGTCAATCCAGATAGGAGCAGACTTCATTTGTGAATGCCTGTGTACGAGTTGTTCAATATGACTTATTTTAAAGCCCCAAAACTCATTTTGTATTTTGAAAATAATTTGCAGTGCATCAACTCTGCAATGAAAAGCTCTACAATAGAGAAATTGGTAACAAATATACCTCATTTCCAATACAGTTATTGGACTCTTTAGCCATAACTCTGCAATGAAACGCACTACGACAAAATCCCCTATTTACAGGAAATGAAGCATTTGGAAATTGATGAGATGCTGTTAAAGGATTTCTCTTCACAAGCCTTGAAAATGAGTCCGGAAAACTGTTCAAAACCTTGGAACAAGCTCCAACTTCCATCAGCTGAACATGTCACACGAAGATTGTGTTTAGAGACATTCCTCAACTTGTAACATTTTTATTCAGGAAAACACACAACCATTGGAGATAATTTCTTCTTATTTTATTAGGAATTCTACCAAAAAATTTAGGGAAGAATATGTGTATAGATATGTACACGCATATAGTACCCTAACGGCCTAAACCAGAATTAGAACAGAGCAGGGGCTTAAAATTCAAATGACGTTTTTTTACCCTAAGGGCCAATCTGCTCTAACTTAAAATGTGCACGTAAATTATAAGTGAAAACATTGTTATCAATACGTTATACGTATAAAGGTCTCATCCCTTAATTCACTCACTAATTAGCTCCAACTTCTTCATCTACATACATATATAGATACATCCGAGTGTGTGTTCACTATTTCATTCAAGAAAAGGAAACGTAACAAAGACAGCATCTTGTCAACACAAACTCTTATAGTATACACCAAAAACCATTCGGCACCATAACAAAAAATATTAGGCATATATAATATATAAATATATATACACGGAACAGAAAAACTGAAACATATGGGGAACGTAACGCGCAAAATGACTCAACCCGAAACCTTAACACTTAACTTTTATCATTTACTCACAGTATGTTCATTTTTTTTCATCCTCATTTATCGTAAATTCATAATCAACCACTAATCATAAACCTAACTTAACACGTTTAACGCTTAACTTTTACTGTATTATTCACTCACAGTATATTAATATTTGTTTCATCACTCGGTAATCATAAATTCATAATAAAGCCCTAATCATAAACCTACAAATCATTTAATTACCACTATAATATTACTTTATACACCAATTTTCGTAAACGATTATCTAATATATTATTTCCCATCACATATATCACCATTCACAATTATAATTACCAACAACACAATAAGAAACAAGCCTCTTAAAGAATCAACAATAATTAAACACAGTAAAAAACAGTAATAAAAATAAGGTTTATTTAAGAGACAATTAAAGTTATAAAATATCGTTCCACTTACCAATTGTAGAAGTCTCTCTCTCTCTCTCTCTATCTATATATATATATATATATATATATATTATATATATATATATCAGTCTCAGACTTGCTTTTAGTGAGAGAAACAAAGAAAATGGCGGCGTATGTTGACAGTATTTTTATTTATTTTTCTGTAAAAAAGTGAAAAAAAATCCTACATAATAATGGTCTACAGATAATTGTTACATTCTTATAAATAAATTTTTAAAAATTATATTGGTCTAATTAATATATTAAATTGTAAATGGTAATTAATATAATGTTTTTATTATACAAAATATACGTAAAAGGATTTTATTTGTTATAATATTATAATAATTTTTGTGTGTTTTTTATATTTTGAATTAAATAAATATAAATGATTAATTAGTAAAAAATAGTTTGGACATTTTTAAAAAAAAAGGCAAAAATTTGATATACCCATTTTTTATTGGACTGACTCATATATATACTAGTAAAAATTACTAATAGTTATACACGTAAAACCTAATTGTTAATTAATTTATGCTATATCCGTAGGTAGTCAAATATAGTGAGCATAAATTGTTAATTAATTAGATTATGTAGATCGCTAATTATTAAAATAAAGTTAAGGTATTTTTGAAAAAATTCATCAAAATTTGATAGTGTCAACTTTCATTTAGTTTATTTACATTAATAATATATATATATATATATGTATATATATAGTATGACAGATAAACAAGCAATTGCATTTTAATACTACTACTTTATTTTGCCATGCTGTGAGTAATAAAACTAATAAATTAGTATAAATATTCTACAACATATTTTATACCCATTTTGTGCTCCTTTCATTTTTAAACTCAAAATCATTGATTAAATTTTTTTAAAAAAATAATACAATTACAGTATCAATGTATTGCAATAATTTTTTCTTAGGAAAATTCAAATATGTTTTAATTTGGAATTAAATAGGAACTTGTATAAATTAAATATAAAATTAAAAAATAATAATGTTAACAATATGTCTCAATATTATGAAATATGCGTAGAATACGTTGTAACGGTTTATAAACATAAAAAAAAAAAGTTCTAAAAATTCAAAATTTGAGCAAAATGACTAAGAGGGAATGAAATGGAGTACAAAATATGTGTAGAATACGTTGTATCGGTTTTTAAAAAGTTGCGCATAAAAAACCTTGCCAAACTGCAAAAAAAAAATTCAAAAGTCATTTTTTAGTGTAGCACCAAACGAGTCCATAGAAAATCGACCTCGAGCTTATTTTAACTTATGACTTTATTAATGCATAACCCACGGAACACTCTTTTGTTTTCCTAATTTATTTTAAGATAGTCTATACTGGTTTTTGATGGCTACTGCATAAAAACAATTTGGCCAACAAAAACTATGAAAAAAAAATAAGTAAAAAAAAGTTGACACGTTTACATGTCTGATACTTTTTCGGTTCGATTGATAAATTTGTTTTTGTTTTTTACGTAACGTATTTGAAATGCATCCGATACTTTTTCGGTAAGTTTGATAAATTTGATTTTGTATCTTTTTTTTATACGGTGCACTATAATTTAGGGTGTGTCAACCAATAGAATATTTTAGTTTTAATTTTAAATTAATTTAAGGGTTCTAATTATTCTGGGTTGAGTTGATTAACATGTGTTGAGTTTCTAATGGTTGACACACCTTTCGTGTCTACGACAGTGTTACTTTATAATAACGTACCGTAATCCATTGATTATTTTTTTTGAAGTGCTCGTATTACCAAATAATGTATATAGTCAATCATACATATTACTATTTTCATAATTTTTATTGAACCTTGATGAGATTGTTTTTGATCCGATGACAAAAAAAAAAAAAACTATGATAGGTTACCATAATTCGATTTTTTTTATTAAATCAACCTTTTATTTTACTTGTAAAGTGTTTGCTCCAAAAATATGTAAAATTTAGCTTTTTATATTTTTTTCGTATTTATTTTTATTATTATCTTATAAATTGTCAAAACAAACAATAAAGCCCAAAAAATATAAAAATTCAAAATTTACAATTTTTTTTTAACAAACACTTTAGAAATAAAATAAAATGTTGGTTTAAGAAAAATGATCAAAAAAAATTACGAATACATATGAAAAAACGATAACACGATCAAAACACGATTTTACAAACAATACCAAATATACTATCAACAAGTGCGATCAATAATTGGGTGAATGTGTCAATCGTATCAAATTGATTACTCACTCCGTTGTAAAATAAGTGTCTGCTTTCCTTTTTTAGTAATTTTTTTTATTAAAAAATAACTATTTGTTAGTTTAAACATAACAAAATTATACTCAAAACCTCACATTTTAATTAAAAAGTAGTTTTTGTTTGAAAATTTTGATTATTTAATATATTTTTTTTAGTTTTTACCGAAATTGTTTTAAATATTTAAGTAACACGGTTTTCGAAGCAACACACTTATTGCTTGTATTTTTGCACCTTTGTACACCATAATATTGATTTTTTATGATTTTGTACACCATAATACCATATTATTTAATTACTACACCATACTATGATTTTTCGGTGAATTTACACACTTCCGTATAATAACTTAGGTCCCCTCGACTTTCACATATTACGCCAACATTTTTTCTTCCGCAATATGAGTTGCATATATTGCACTTCAGGACAAATGATGAACTATTTTATTACTACATGTTATCTTTCGACTGAATTTATAAGTTTATCAGACGAAATTATATAAAATTATCAGAAAGTGGTAGTATAACGTAATAACTAAATAATACACTACTATAACTTACAAAATCACAAAAGTCAGGTGCAAAAGATAAAAAAATTAAAAAATTTAAATGACCCGCTCTGATACCGAAAAAAAAAATTTGACAAAAAAATGAAATAAAAGTAACGTTGGGAGAGAAGAGAGGAATATTGTGATAACTCTGTATATTTAGTTGTCTTTTAACTAAACTTGGAGCGAGCACCGCTTTGATTATGAAATATCGGTGGTTGTATCTTCCTTCTTCTTTTCTTCTTCTTTTTCTTCTTTTCATTTCGTTTCTTTCTTTTTCTATTTTCGAAGAGGGTTACTATGGCAGATCGAGGAGCTAATTTCATGTGGTTATTTTCTAAACTCTTTTTACTTCTTCTTCTTCTTCCGTTTCTTTCTTTTTCGTTTTTTATGGGTTTTTTGTTCGTTTTTATGGGTTTTTTCGAATTTCGTTTTTATGGAGTTTTTGTTTTTCATTTTGTTCGTTTTTTATTGGGTTTTTTGTTTAAAAATTTGTTCGTTTTTATGGGGTTTTTCGAATTTCGTTTTTAAATTTGTTCGTTTTTAAATTTATTCGTTGTTATGGGGTTTTTGTTTTTAAATTTGTTCGTTTTTATGGGGGTTTTGTTTTTAAATTTGTTCGTTTTTATGGGGGTTTTGTTTTTAAATTTGTTCGTTGCTATGGGGGTTTTCGAATTTCGTTTTTAAATTTGTTCGTTTTTATGGGGTTTTTGTTTTTAAATTTGTTGGTTTTTATGGGGGTTTTCGAATTTCGTTTTTAAATTTGTTCGTTTTTATGGGGTTTTTGTTTTTAAATTTGTTCGTTTTTCAGGTATGATGGAGTTTTCTTGTTGATGCTTCCAACGAGTATGTATCCTTTTTCGCCAATTTTAATTTCAGAATTTTGGTTATTTATTTTGGGGAAAATCGTTTAGGGAAAGTTAATTTAAGATTTGGTAGTTTGGTTATCAAAGTGGTATCAGTGAGGTAAAACAAACAGTAAATACGTAATTTTTAAATAGATTTTAACCATGGGTTTTTGGGGTTTTTATGGTTTTTGGGGTTTAAGGTTTTTAGGGTTTAAGTTACTTTTAAGTAGTTATTCAAATTTTTTTTTGAGTGTTTGGTGTTATAGTTGAGTAGAAATTAGATTTGAAGTTGATTTCATATAACAAGGCTACTTTGTTAACTGACCAAATATTTTGCTGTATTTTGATGATGTTAAAGAATATATATCAATTATCTGTTTTCGGTTTTAGTAGTTGCTTTTTGCCAAGAATTTCTGAATGCAAACATAGACACGTAGCGTGGACATTCTGGTGTATGGTAAGGCAGTTATTTCGTCACTCGGTACGGAGGTGTAAGCGCTTAATTGTATAATACGTGGCGTTTTGTGTCGGTGGTAAACCGTAAATGACAAATCGCCAATAATCACATTAACCTATCTTCCATGTAGTGTTGTGTGTCGCTAAACGACAAATCGCCAATAATCACAGTAATCTATCTTCCACGTGGTGTCCTGTGCCGCTAAATGACAGATCGCCAATAATTACATTAATTTCATGTTTCATGGCGTATCGTGTGTGCTAAACGACAGATTGCCAATTTTCTCACTAATTTAGAATCTCTGTCTTGTCTGGTGTTACTAAACGACATATAGTAATAACTAATGAGGAAAATTTTATTGACATTTAAGCTCATTGCCTTGTACAATCATGCAATATTATTTGATTTTATTAACTAGAAACCCTTTTTTCTAGGATAACTTCCCATAATTAGGGTTAGAATTGTGGATCACGGGGTTGAGGAAGATATAGGATCATGCTTGCTTTGGGTTAAGTTTTAGATTTATGAGTTATGATGGCATATTCACATTTTCTTTTCTTTTTTGGCCTGCTCGTGTATGGTTTAGAATTCCGTTTATCTTGTTTAATGGTGCTTATTGAGTAAAGTCGATTTCTTCACATGAGATATATGCTTCTTTAACTTCAGACCAATAGAGTTTTTGTTGTAGTCAATTGGAAGCGGTATCACCTGTGTGCATACCCTTTGCAAACGTGGATTGTGGTATGTATCTTCAAATTAGATAAAATCCTGTTTTTCTTCTTTACTTTTCGTACTGTATATAATTTGGATTTACTGTAACAGGTCGATTTCTCCGCTGTGTTTATACTCCGGCTCCTGATGTTTGTGGATAATGGTCAAGCCGCCGGTTTGGGGTTGTAAGTTCCTCAAATCTTCAACTTAATGTTTACTTCTACTCTCTTGATGATTATTATTTATTACTATATCATTTTGTCTCTGTGTTGAATCTTAGCCTGTAGTATTGAACTCTATATTAGATGTAATTACCACTTTGCATATAGAGACTTTGCTCCTCAGAGTACCTAATTTCGTTATGATTTATCACTCAAACGTAAGAAGGTGAGATTATTCGGTATATTGGATTTATATCTCGTTGACATTCTTCTTGTAGGTCCCTATGACTTTATTTGTTGATCCGCAGCTTTTGAGCAAAAAGGCTGGATTTTGGTATAATCTGGAGAAGAAAAGACTAGTTTCATCCATCTTGCTTCTAGCCTATTCAGGCCAAAAATCCAGAACAGCTCGGTCTTTAAGCTGGTGAACCAAATGTAATCCAACTTAAAGCTTGAAGCATGTTCGGGAAAAACATCCAGAAAAGCTCAGTTTCTAAGCCTGTAAACCAAATGCAATCCAGATCTTAATAAAAAATCTGAGCCTAAAAGCTCTAACCAAACAAGTCCATAACTCCATATGTACACAGGACTTTTGTTTTCCTTTGATGCTATTTATTCTATTCAGCTTTTACACTGTTTGTGTGTGATTCTCAAGAGGGTATTTTATCGGGTTCCTCCATCTATTATTTTAATTCTGAAAAAACAAATTTGTTATTTCAATTCGTTACCAGGGATTTTGGATGGCAGCAAAGGTATGCATGCTTTGTAAGAAGATTCATGGTCCTCTCTATCCTTTCTCTCTTACTCTATCCATTTTTGTGGGGTTGGACCATTATCGGTATCATGTGGTTCGTTAAAGGCATAAAATGTGTAAGTTTTGCATTCTTTGGATTATATTTGCGTGAAAATTAAGAAACATTGTGCTTAACTGAGCCAATTGAATATTTGATACAATTAATATCTTACAGCTGGCGGAACAAGGCCTGAAGTGGGGTTTCCTTCTTTGGTTACTTTTGAGCTACTTTGAGCTTCTTTGTATTGCCTACGAGTTCATTGCGAAGGTCGATCTAATATATTTACTTTTAGTTTCAATATTTTATAGTGATCCAGAGTGTACCGATAACCACATGTGAAAATATAAAATCTACTTTTTTCTCTTCCTTTTATTCCCAATTTCTAATGCTATATAATCTGTCCCTTTTCCTGCAGTGGCTAAGGCGAAGGCGGGCACTCTTGGGACGTGCACAACAAGGCATTCCTGTTTCAATATTTGAGGTATTTTTCATATTATTTGACTTCTTACCTTTTCTGTTTCAATATTGATTATGCTCGACGTAGTTATATTTAATAAATTATTTCCAATTTATAGTGTTTTTTTACCCTTCACATTGAATCATGTAGCTTCCCTCTATACGTGCAAACACACTCTCTCTCCCTCCCTCCCCCTCTCTCTCTTTATCTGTGTGTGTATGTGTGTTTTAAAAGTTACAAGGATAAATTCCTTTTTCAGGTGTTGGTTGACATGATTCGAGTACCGGAATGGGCTTTTGAAGCTGAACAAGAAACGAGAGGCATGGACCAAGAAAATCCTTACCTTCCCAGATTCAACTCAACTCAAGCTCGGGTGAAGCTTATCAAATTTGATTTTTGTTGTTGTAGTCAAGCGATTAATATTCTGTTTTTTATTATTAATACTTTTGAGTTATAATGAAAACGTATCAGAGAGAAGCAATGGAGGCGCTCATTCAGGAACTTCCCAGATTCAGTCTCAAGGCTGTTCCCACAGACTGCACTGAATGCCCCATCTGTCTAGAAGAGTTTTACATAGGGGACGAGGTACATATACACGCACACACACACATGCATATAAACATGCATATATGCTAATGCATATAAATATTTATTATATATTCTCATATTCTTCATTCGACATCATCGAAAACTGAAAGTGGACATGATGGCTGTCAGGGGACAAGCCAGTACTAGGTTTTTTAGGTTGCTAATTACAAAAGCCAAATCTTGGGGAGGTTTGTAAAATGCATTAGTTTTTGAATTAAGAAAAGAGTTCTGAAAATATGTGGAGTTGCGGGTCTGCAGTGTTAACCTCTTCTCACTAACCACGTGATGATTGCGTAATGGCATTCTCCAAGTATTCTAAGTTCTGTTAATTTCATGTTTGGTATTAAATGATTACTAACATGTGCTTTACTCTGTGAAACTTGAGGTTGGTTCTTTCTGTAGTTTATGAAAATTGATTCTGATTGTGGAACATTTGTTTGTACTTTAGGAATATGGTCTGGTGGGTTGATTTTTAATATAGTTTTCATTGAGTTCTCAAGAAAGCAAATCAGTTTTACAGTCTTAAAATGGAGCTGCATGGGAAGTAATTCCTAAAAAACCTTCGGGAATGATATAGCTTAAAAGAATGGGATTGAGGTGTTAAGTTTCGTTGTTTTGTCTAATTACAATTATGATTTAGCTTAAATGGCAGTTGGACGAGTAGTATATTATGTCGGGAGATTGGGAGAGGGACAGGTACCAGACCGATACACATGGCAGTTCCTCATACATGTACTGGTCTGGGTTGGTGCTTGCTCCCAGTCTAGCCGCTTAAGTTCATAACATTGTTTTTAAGGAAAATGAAATCAACATTTAAAGATCTCCCAAATCAGGACAACTTTTAAATTTAAAAAGAAAAGATTAACACGACACAAACCAATATGACGAGCATCGAAACTTCATTGCTAATGTACTAATTTCCTTTGTCAAATGTGGGTTATTAGGTTCGTGGTCTTCCTTGTGCACACAATTTCCATGTAGAGTGTGTCGACAAGTGGCTTCGTCTGAACATAAAATGCCCAAGGTGCCGTTGCTCGGTTTTCCCAAACCTCGACCTCAGCGCTTTATCCAATATTCTACCCAACACAGAAGTGTCATCTTCGAATGTCGTATCTGATACTCGTCGCATAATAACTCAACCTTCAAGCCAAAGTTACATTTTAAGAATGCAAGGTTTGCTCCAAACTGTGGGACCCGTTCACACTACGAATGTTGAAATGGGATCTGTTCAAAACGTGCCTTCACAATCATCCACCGCCACTTCAGAGCGAAGTGCTTAAAATCGGTAGTTGATGTTTCACCTTCTCGCTGTAATAGGATCGGAAATAAAAAGTGTCTATAGTGACTTTGTTTGTATGGTTTGATTATGGAACTTTTCTATAGTTAAGTAGCCGGTGGTGAACAAGTTGGTATTACCATGTGATATAGATGAGTGTGTTTTCCGATGTTCTCTGTCGTTTTAAAGTACACTGAATGTGAAATAAGGCCCAGACGTGTAGTTTCCTTTGTGGATAAGTAATTTTGATTTGAAAGTAAATGTTTGTAGGCTGACAAATCCCTGGATGGACCTGATTATTAAATTGAATGTGGTCTTATACAGTTTTTTGCAGTTGTTTTACTTTAAAAGATTTGAGTTTTGGTTTCTAGTTTAATGGCTTGGAAGTAATGTCGTGCCAAAGTTAGTCATACTTTTTCGTGACCAAACCAGCATCTAATTGAAAACCCGTACTTGTAACTTTATGTATTGTTCGTATGTTTGCTAGATTCCTGTTCTAGTTACTGACTATTGTTCAAGGGTCCTCCTTATTGCTGCCCTACTTACTGTGGATAATGACGAGTTCTGGGAGGGTGTTTTACCTGTCCAGTTTGGCGATTTACCTGCCCTGCAAGATGCGGTGACAGTTGTAGGATACCCCCCATTGGGGGAGATACAATTTCTGTTACAAGTGGAGTTGTTTCACGTATAGAAATCCTTTCTTATGTGCATGGTTCTACTGAGCTTCTAGGCTTGCAGGTAGGGAGGACGTGCGATTTTTTTCCATTACATTATCTGCCTTTTAGTTTTATCTACTTTAAAGTTTAAAGTATACAAGTGAAAATTGTTGTTTGAGAGTCAAATAAAAGCATACTTCTATTTTTTTAATATTCATAAGGATGCTTGTGACAGGGAAGGATTCTGATACCTTTCTCTCGAAAGTAAACTTTTTCGAATTCGTACTATGATCAATCATTTTTCAGCAATCCCAATATTGAACGTATACTTTCTCCCTTTCTACCAAATTAACAGAACAAGAAATTTTGCTTATCAGTGTACTTTTCTACACCTTTAAAAAGCATATTTTTGTCTTTTGAGATGCCAACCAACAAGCCCAATTGTTTTGATGTCTTTGGCTTGATTTATATGTAGATAGATGCGGCTATAAACTCTGGAAATTCTGGTGGACCCGCCTTCAATGGTAAGGGAAGCTGTGTCGGTATTGCATTTCAGTCTCTCAAACATGAAGATGCGGAGAACATTGGTTATGTCATTCCAACACCTGTTATTAGGTATTTTATTCAGGATTATGAAAAGAATGTCGCTTATACTGGTACATCTATCTCCAACTCTGGTTAATAATCTGCTTGCCTATTTTGGACATATAGAGTCCCTTTCTTCATGGTAGAAGTATTACTAGGCGTATGCTGTCCCTTTGCTAGCCACTAATAAAAATATAATAGACATTTATAAAGATTCTGGGTCAGAATGCATGTCATCCTAAAAATGCTACTTGTTCTTAAGTTTTTTATTTAAGAGCTGCACCTAATTTCGGTTCCACATTAAGTTTTATGATGGCTTAAGCAGAGATACTTTGATAGTTCTGGTTTGTGTAGTATGTGGTCGCTTATGCGTGCATCACTTCGTTTTAATGTCAATTGGCTCTATTCATTTAAAAAACTCTCCTTATGTACCTTGCGATTTATTCACATGTTAGATTTAGCTCTTGGAAGTCATTGACTCAATTTTAAAACTAATGCACTAGTAGTCCTTTCACAGAATTCAGTTATAGTATCTGACTTATGTACAAAGATAAGTGCAGTTTTTTTTTGGAAGTTTGATGACAGCCGGTACGTAGTTATGTTATTCACATTGTCCGCTTAGGAGCCAATGCTTCTTGAACTTTGTTTGGCCTTTTTTGTGTATGGTTGTTAATAATGAATATTTTATCCTATGCTATTGATAGTTATAGAAAATTAAAAAAAACAGGCATTAATCGCAATTAACAATCTTTTCCTGTGGATTTATGTGTATTGAGAATGTAATGTTATTTTCGAAAGCAGCTCATAAGTTTTTTTGGATCAAGATTCGAGGGATTGTTGTGTCCCTGGGGATTTTGGGAGAAGTTAGATGAAATATTCATCGGTTCATTCTGCTGACAAGGGGTTCTAAATTTTTTATTATTAATGTTTTTTGGCCTTTTTTCCGGCTCATATGAAGAAACAGTGGTGGCTTACACTTTGGAATTGGAAAAAAAAAGAAAAATCGGTGATTGAGAAGTTTATTACTATCAAATTTTTGTTCCTTTTTGTACTAGTTAGTTTACTCGCATCACATTTATGTACTCTGGACGTCACCTGCTGTTAAGTGACTTTTTTCCCATTTTTAGAATAATCTAACGACCGATACCACCTAGTTTTCCTGGATAATCACAGCATTTTGAGATTATATAACCCCTACAAATATAAACACCATTCGATATGTCACAACTATATTTGTGATACGTCGTCAAACTTTGTTGTGGCGTAATAGATTTCGTTGTACAACATTTCTGATATGATGTCGAATTTCGTTGAAGATGTAGAAATATAAGTTGGCTTATCTTTGTTTTGCCAATAATCTTTTTCGATTTGCTCAATTTTTGTGTGACCCAAGTTACGTTTTTTGTTAAATTGGATGTAATGAGTTGGCTAAAGTGATTTTCCCTTGACCTTGAAGGTTATTTAGTTCCCAAATAACTCCCTTTTTTTTAACCAAACAAAAAAATAATCTACACACAAATATTGAGCGTAAACAACACTATTAAAAAACTGTCGACCAATTTACAACATAGTTTATGCAATTTCGACCAAAGCATAATTTTCACGTAAATTAAAACAAGAAGTACCACTTGTGCAATTCACTCTAATTATAATATTATGATACCGTATTTAATCAAGATGCATTATACAAAATCGATAGTGTTGTAATACACTATTAGCTACGTATATAGGGAGACAGAAGTAGAGAGAGGGGAGAACGGTATAGTCTTTATTATGAATGAATATGTGAATGAATGTAAAATACAAGACCCCTAGCCCTCTTTATATAGATAGAGGGGTAGGGTTACAAGCCCAACTTGGGCCCATAAAGTATAAGCCCAAGAGTCCAATAATCTCACAACACTCCCCCTTTGGACGTCTTGAATTCTTCGTCTTCATGCAGTCGATCTGAGTCGAGTTCATTCGCAGTGCTAAACACATAAAAACCTTAAGGCCGGAAAACCCAGTGTGGGACAAAACCGCTACCTAGGAGAAACTGTGTAGCCGAATGATATAGGCCGAAATATCATGTAAGTAACTAACCACAAAACAGTGTGCCTCATCAAAACCTTGTCAGAGCAAACCCAATGGGAAAATCTCTGATCGAAGGAAAAAGAGTGCAACAATGGTAGTAGTAGGGATCAACCACAAAACAGGTGCCTCATCAAAACCTTGCTAGAGTAAACCCAGTGGGAAAAACCTCTAGTCGAAGGACAAAAGAGTACACAGTGGTAAGAAGTATACAACAGGATACTCCCCCTAATTTCGGCAATCTTAAGTGAGATATAATGGGAACGTGTCTCGCTAAAACCCTTGCCAAGGAAAACCCAGTGGAAAAAACCTTGGTCTAAGGACAAAAAGAGTACACGAGCATACGACTGGATGCTCCCCCTCACTTGCACACGACAGGGTGCGAAGATTTCGACTAAGTAGTAATTAGTGCAATAAGCATTCACCTGGATGCTCCCCCTCACTTGCACACGACTGGGTGCAAGGATTTCATATTCCAAGAAAGAGTACGAGCATTCGACTGGATGCCTCATTTACTTGCACACGACTGGATGCAAGAAAATCTAACCTAGAATAGAACGAGCATTCAACTGGATGCTCTTAAACTTCATATGTGAAGATTTATTTCGGCAAGAAATGCTAAATAGCATAATCTAGTCATGTCTCTCTTGATCGATAACAACAAGTTGTCCTCAAATAAGACAAGTGTTTTATCTGGATCGTCAGACAGAGCATATGTAATTCAAATATGGCTAATACGAGCTCGAAGCCATATACACTCTCTAGTCGTCTCATAGAGCACGAAATCAGAGTGATTATTTGGAGTCATTCCAAGACCTCCAAGATGCCTTATTCCTAATGGTAAAGACATACCATGTTAGGAATATCCCTTATGCGGGTCTGATAAGTAACCGGCATCGGTATAACCGAAAAGGGTTGCCTTAATTCGAGTACTGAAGGGGGTAGGTACACTCGATGACGCAAATGGGATAAACTAGCCCACTTCCAAAATTACCATAAGGTAAGGGAATGTGTCTTTAGTGCCATTTCGATGGCAGCGTGTTAGCGCAATGTTGTGTCGAGCTATACCATTCACAACAGACGAGATGTTCGTCCTAGCACATTAGACCAAGTACAATGATGCGCTTATTGTACTTAGATATGAACATTATGGTTCAATATCTCTTCATCGTCACATCAGGGACGGACTGGGTCTATATCAATGTCTAGTGATCGAACGATCATGGGAGAATCTGACGACTTAGCGTCATGATGACTACAACGTCATAACACCTTCTGGGTGTAGTCTGAATCATGGACTTAGATTCAATCTTTACGGGACTCAATCATCAGGTTGAGTCACTACCGTGTCTTCCCAAGATCCTTCATCTCGAAGGCAAATCCAAAAATGGATCGCGTAATAAAACACGCAAGGGCATAATACTTGTTCAAGTATCCCAAGCTAATCAAGTACTCACTTAGGCGGTATACCACATCCGCTCGGATTATATTAATCCATATAGTGAACGTCTCAGTCAATTGAGATCGTGTTTCGTGGTCAGAAACTACTTGATTTAAGCACATGAAGTCACACAGGGACCTTCATCTATATCTCTTTGTCTAAATCCCCATAGAGATAAAACCGTGACCACATTCATGGCTGCATACTCAGTTTTTCGGAAACTACTAAACTGGTAAAGTAGGGGACTGTTATAATGTCCATTACGAGGAAATCAACCATCTCGTAATCAATTCCAAGGTGTGAGAGAAGCCTTGCGCTACTAGGCGAGCATTCTACAATCTCATTATTCTCATCACTTTTCCTTACGAATAACCAAATAAACGAACTCGTTTAAGATTGGTGGTGTTGGAACTACAGGTCCGAACACACTTTCGCTAAGGAGTCTACTTGGATTGCAAGTTTCCATTAGTCCAGTCTATTCTCCGTTGACTTCAGGCAACGGTACATGGTTCCCTGTCATAATTTGTTCATATTATCAGTCGTCACCGAATATATGAACAAGTAATCAATGACAGTCTCGTTTCGCTTCAATATCGTCTAAGATATCATGATCGACAGATATTTCGAGATTCTTAGGATGTGGAGGAAATCACACATCTCCTTGATCCTTTATAATCTCGTGCGAGAAACGAGTTTCAGTTCACCACCTCTGGGGCTGAACGAATTAAGAACCGGTCAACTTCCTCATATTTTGGGAAGGACGACAGACTGACGGCCGACGGCAGCGTCCTTTGCTTGGCGGGTTCGGCCAAAACAGCGTGTTACGACTGGAACACGGCGTCCGACAAGGACGTCTATCCTTGCAAGCATTTTGCAGCAGGTATATATGATCTCATGACATCTCATAAAGTCATTAAATGCGTTTGGCATTTAGTTAGACTTGAGGGAGTCTATGTATTTACTTATCACTAAGTGTAATTTTGGGGATCAAGCTAAGACTGAGTGGGTTATGCCACGTTATTTCACGTCGTTTCTTATCGACGGTAACGTGCAAATCTCCCCCTAACGACGGGGAGAACAGTCTTAGCGATGTCACTTTCGCATATCATGCGGTAAAGAGATCGCTTGCCAAGGTTACTCTATCAAATGATAGGTATGGGATTCATAATCGACTTATGTCCCCTTAAGAGGTCCATATTTTGAACGCAATAGCGGCTCAATCAAAATATTTAATTAAGCACTCCAAACACGCGTTAATATGAGACTTCTGGCTCATAACCAGTAACCAGCTGGTACGCATATGGTGTTTGAGTGTCTATGGGCCTCATGACGGACCAATGCAGCAAAATAGCATAACCCCACACGGAAATATAAATCTTGGTGCGCAAGACCAAGAAATGCGTGCAATCATTTGCAGTCGCATCATCAAACTTTCCGTGAGTCCATTTGGGTCTGAACATAATCGACAGGATGTTCAATTTGAATTTCCAAACTCAAGTAATTTAAATCGAAATTTCGATTTTTTTTACTCTTCGGAATTATCAAGTCAACTAGACTTTTCAGGATAATCCGGATCATGAGCCATCAACTTAATGATAGGGCTAGAAGTTTAGGAAATGCTGCATTTCTGTGGACAACAATAATCATGTGACCTTATTGTCGATGCATCAACCATAACCATTTTATATTTATGGTCCGTCTTATGGTTGGATAAGTCCACAATAACTCCTTCAATTCTTTACAAGAATTCTACGAGTTCTTTTCGTGATCTTTACACATACTAGTCTTTCAAAGTGAGCATTAGTGGCATGAATTTCGGATTAATTACGAAATATATTCTCAGAGAGAATCCAAATGCGATGCGATCATAAATCAAGCATCGTCTTTTGACCCGGGAATATCTCATCCGGTCAATGCCACAATATCAAAATGCTCTTATCAATCGACGGCAGGCGAATGATAGTACAGACAATCATGTCTTAGCATTTAAATCATTTATCATTCGACGACAGGCGAAATGATAAGTTAACTTTAAATGCTTTAAAGAATGTGGTACCAACCACTTGAAAGACATTTCAACTCCTCTAAAATACGCTTTTGGTCGTATTGAATGGAGGCCATGTAAAGAAATTTTAATTCTTTCATGAGCTATTACCAGATAACACTGGTTTTCTCGAATATTTTATAACTCAACAAGGTACGACAGGACCTATAGGAGTATAACGCCTCATATTTGACAAATCAATTTGGCTTTACCAAAGATTTCGATTTGGAACGACAGGTCCAGAATCGTTGTCACTGAGTACACTTTTAGGCAAGTAGTTGGTGAAATTATGTGGTACACTGTTACCCACTATTTCTAGAAAACCAACTACACCACAAGTATTGCCTAAAATTTCATAATTTAAAGTTTGGTCACATTTGTCAAAAGAATTTGCTCAATAAACACTTTAAATTATTTCGAGAAATTTCATAAACAGGCAAACCATAATCCAAAAGTATGGTCCAAATGGAAAAATAATAATCCAAATGGAAAACATAATCCAGATGAGCGAAAAAAATGGCTCAATGATTTATCAAAATCAGTAAAGAAAGGTATCAAACTCATTTGAGCCACAAAATCGGGGGTCTCAATAGTTTCCTTTCAATTAACTTTAACCACATTAGCATCGGTTTTTCCACCTTTATAATAGTTGTGAACTATTTAAGGAGTAACCGTGCATGACCGTTGTCTTTATAGCATAGAGTTGGCTCCTTGAGCATTATCTCTTGCTTTGTGACAGCGAGCCATCTTGTTCCTTTCAATTACTGTCTTGGAGCCACAGGTTTTCGATTTTGACGATTGTCTAAAATCTCGCTTGGCTAGGCGATTCATCGGGATCGCGACAGTTCGAGACAAATAACACTTGTCTCGGTTCTTGATTCGTGGAAAAAAAAATGTACACGAAGAGCATTAATATCAGGCAAACAATTCGTCATTGACCCAATAGGATTAAAACTACTCACCGGGGTAATTTTCTTATCCAATAAAAGATGGGTGATAAAGGAACATGGTGAATATAAATTCACGATACTGCTTATGGAATACAATTTCCAAGCTAGTATTTTGGTGAAGGATAGCTCCAATATGTCAATTTCAGACATTTGTTCACCATAGACGTTATCACGTCTCAAATGTGGCGACGGAATAAAATCAACGCCTTAGCATTCATCTCGAAGGTAACAACAAACTCGTGTTTTACTCATCAAAGATGGCATCCAAAAAAAAAATTTTGGGCATCAAATTTTCACACATCAGGGTGACTAACATGTGGTGACGGAATAACATCACGTCTAAACAGTCATTTCGCAAGTATGTTTTGCGAATTTTCTCATCATAGATGGCATCCAACATGTGTTGGGAGTTCTGGATTATTTATCATATAAAACGACTGGTTTATATGTTTATGGTTTGCACAAGCACAAACTTTTTTTTCGAAACGACAGGTTCGAAAACATTAGTTTTGCTTCTCATGTGAATCGGTTTTCATTGATCGAACGACGGGTCGATACTGAAACACCAATTCGGCGAAACATACATCACTATATAAACACACTCGGGGAAATTATTATTTAGTCAACCCCTTTCGGTAGCTCTACTTGAAAAACGACCAGGAAAGACGGTGAGGGTGGAGGGCACGAATGCCACTTAAAACCCGACCTCATTAGGATATCGACTTCCGCCTATATCTTTCCTAGACATCGTATCCAAATAGGTGAGCCTAGTTGGGGAAGGTTCATAATTTTTCCAACTTAAATGTGAAAATATATGATTTCGCAAATTATCATATCATAAACATGGTAATAAATTAAATATAGATTGTACCTGTCTATATTAACCATATATATATAAACATGCAGTAAATATATTTTAGGTATCTAATCATGCAGTAGATTTGGTGTTATAAACAAATCAATTTAAGATTATCAATCAATTTATAAAGATTCTAACATATCAAATCAAATCTATTTAAGATTATCAATCAATTCATGAAGATTCTAACATATCAAATCAAATCTATTTAAGATTATCAATCAATTCATGAAGATTCTAACATATCAAATCAAATCTATTTAAGATTATCAATCAATCCATGAAGATTCTAACATAATCAAATCAAATCAATTTACATGCAATTTTTTTTTTTTTATTCACTTGCCTTTTTAATAAATATATATATGCATGTGGGTGAATATTTAGACTGAATATTGACTTTTATAACACATATATACTGTTTTTTATACATGTAATATACTACAGGGACTATCCATGTAATTTCAGCAAACTATATATCTATTTACAGCATTATTACTGCTTCAGTCCATAATTTCAGACAAGTTTCAGTTTAGTCCTTGAGTAATTTCCAGAATAGGTTACAGCTTTTAGAGAATTACAAATCAGTACATACGTTTCAGTTTGTTGCAGATTTAATCCGACAGATTAATACATGTTTTACAATGACATGATTTGGGTTATTTGTATGATCTTATCAACAAATATGATTTTATAATCAACAATATGTGTGTTACGATCATATATAGTTATCCATACAAGTAACAAACCTTAATACACATGGATTATATACTACGGGATATTTATCATGTTTTAGTTATCCATAAAATAATACGTGCGATCACATATATGGAATAAATTAAGTTTTGAATTCGGTACCTTACGCACGGTATGTTGATGAAGGTCGATATAGCAAAACCCTAAAATCCGGATAAACCTCAAGGTTTATAAATACCCAATATCCATCCGTTTACCAAAAATCTCCAATATCCGTGAGCGTATATCCTATTCTTCGCGAGCAAAGTGCCGATAACGTGTTGTAATACACTATTAGCTACGTATATAGGGAGACAGAAGTAGAGAGAGGGGAGAACGGTATAGTCTTTATTATGAATGAATATGTGAATGAATGTAAAATACAAGACCCCTAGCCCTCTTTATATAGATAGAGGGGTAGGGTTACAAGCCCAACTTGGGCCCATAAAGTATAAGCCCAAGAGTCCAATAATCTCACAACAGATAGAATATTTGTAAAAGTTAAAAATTTGATAATGGCGAGTGAAACAAAGGCAACAACTGAGGAGTCGAAAATTGTGTTTAGAGACATTCCTCAACTTGTAACATTTTTATTCAGGAAAACACAACCATTGGAGATCATTTTTTCTTATTTTATTAGGAATTCTACCAATAAATTTAGGGAAGAATATGCCTATATACATATGTAGAGGCATATGAGTAACGCTATTATACACCGAATCTACTAAAAATATGGGACATACGAGTAACGCATATAGTACCCTAAGGCATAAATCAGAATTACAGGGCAGGGACTTAAAATTTAAATGACGTTTTTTTACCTTAAGGGTCAGTCTGCTCTAACTCAAAATTTGCACGTAAATTATAAGTGAAAAACATTGTTATCTGTATGACCATGTTGTCACGGCAACTCCACAATTTCAAATAATAATTTTTTTATTAATGTTTTTTATAATAATTTATATATACGGTATTCTGACAAGCTCTTAAATATTTTTTTTGGCAACCCCTTCCAAAATTATATATTGTTAGTGCAATAACATACCATATTTTTGTATGTGCTGGTAATATATAAGTAATTACTTACATATGCAAATGATTATAAAATATATTTTACATCAACTTATCATGTTGACACGTAGCACACATCTTTAAAAAAAATTAAACAAAAATAATAATTAGAGTAGTGGTGAGTGCAAACAAAATTTATAAAAGAATTTTTGGTGGTTTGTATTTTAATTGAAGTGAATATACTGAAATTGTGTAATAGATATTTAATTATTCGTATATATCTATTATTTAATATACGTTTGGTTTTTTTAAGCTTTTTTTAAATATTTTTTTACCTTAATGTCTTAATCTTTTTACTTTTTATAACTTGATTTATTAAATTTAACTTTTGTATTTTTTGAGTTTCTATTTTATTTATTTTTTAGTCAATTTTGAAATGCTGAAACTTTCGACACATGACTGCATGTGACATTACTATTGTGGGTTTTTTTTAGAGTTTGAAAAGAAAGTCGAAATTGAGCGAAAATGAAAAAAATAGAAATCAGATACATATTAATCAAGAAACCAAAGTAAAAAAATGAAGAAAATAGGGTAAACAGGTACAAAAATCCGGATTTTCCATATTTATATTTTGAAAAATATTATACGTTTTTATTAATTTTAACAAAAACACATATGGTTCTGTTAACGCCCAACGTTATACATATATATATAAAGGTCTCATCCCTTAATTCACTCGCTTGGCTCCAACTTATTCATCTACATACATATATATATATATATATATATACATCCACTATTTCATTCAATAAAAAGAAACGTTATACATATATAAAGGTCTCATCCCTTAATTCACTCACTTGGCTACAACTTCTTCATCTACATACATATATATAGATACATACACTGTTTCATTCAAGAAAAGTAAATGTAACAAATACGACGTCTTGTCAACACAAACTCTTTTATTAGTATACACCAAACCAAAAACCATTCATCACCATAGCAAAAAATATTAGCCATATATCATATCATCGTATCATCATATAATATAATATAAATTATTTTTAAAAACACTAATAAAAAATTTATTTTCCGAAATTATGGATAACTCTTGGTTACACGAGTTTTCCGTCCCCAAAATACTACCATTAGACTTTTTTCTTTCTGGAAAACTAAACTATTTACTTAAGTCAATTTGTATTTTTTACCGACATAAGTTTGCTGTATTGTAACAAGTAAGCGTAGCGTAAAACCCGGTGCATTAAGTTTAAGTTATTTGATAAACTAAAAACTCAGCACATATTAATCAAATCCAAAATAACTAAGTTAAAATTAATTTAAAATATTATATTGGTTCGGACACCTTAAAATTTAGTGCACCATGTTCATATAATTGTTTTCCTATTTTTAGTGATTATTACACATAAAATAATCAAATAAATTATATATAAATTCAAATATAATGTGTTATCTCTTTTTTCATATGTATTTGTAAAAAAAAACATTTTTTTTTCTTAAATCAACCTTTTATTTCACTTGTAAAATGTTCGCTCAAAAAAATCTGTAAAAATTAGTTTTTTATATATTTTTTCAGGTATTTATTA
Source organism: Primula vulgaris (assembly GCA_963920805.1). NCBI lineage: Eukaryota > Viridiplantae > Streptophyta > Magnoliopsida > Ericales > Primulaceae > Primula > Primula vulgaris. The sequence continues at coordinate 48,827,648 of OY987212.1, forward strand.
TTATTACTCTCTTGTAAATTACCAAAACAAACAATAAATACCCAAAACAATATAAAAAGTCAAATTTTACATATTTTTTTGGGAAACACTTTATAAATAAATAAAAAAATCAAAAAAAATTACGAACACATGAAAAAAAAGCGATAAAATTACCAAAACATTATCTTACAAACATGACCGAATATAGTCACAACAACAAGTCCAACCACTAACTAAGACGGACTACACCATACTAATTTTGACAACAATTTCGATAATCCGCTCTGATACCACGTTATTAACATATTTCGATAATCGGATTTTATTAGTTTATACATATCTTGGTTTATAAATTATGGTTTCCACACCACTAATAATTGCAGAAAAACCAAACAAAATTAGAAAAAAAAAGTAAGAAATTAGCGAAGAATTTTCGTAAAAAAAATATTTAACGTAAAATGCTGCATGAATAAAACAAACTTAAAAAAAAAAAAAGTAACGGTGAGAGAGAGAAGAGAGAGAAATATATTGGGTTTGTTGTCTTTTAACTGAAATTGGAGCACAGATTTGATATCAGTGTAAACATAAGCTAAAAAAGTAGTATTTAGATGATGAAATATCGGTGGTTGAGATATATATATATATATATATTTGTACACTCTACATACACTTGAGTTACCAATGTTATGAATGATGGCAGGTCGAGTTGCCAATTTCAAGTGGTTATTTTCTTTATTCTTTCTTTCTTTCTTTTTATTTCTTCCTTATTCTTCTTATTTTCATTTGGTTTCTTTCTTTTTCTATTTTCGTAGAGGGTTATTATGGTAGATCGAGGAGCTAATTTCATGTGGTTATTTTCTATATTCTTTTTACTTCTTCTTCCGTTTCTTTCTTTTTCGTTTTTTATGGGTTTTTTGTTCGTCTTTAAATTTGTTCGTTTTTATAGGTTTTTTCGAATTTCGTTTTTTAAATTTGTTCGTTTTTAAATTTATTCGTTTTTATGGGGTTTTTGTTTCTAAATTTATTCGTTTTTAAATTTGTTCGTTTTTATGGGGGTTTTGTTTTTAAATTTGTTCGTTTTTATGGGGTTTTTCAATTTCGTTTTTAAATTTGTTCGTTTTTATGGGGGTTTTGTTTTTAAATTTGTTCGTTTTTATGGGGGTTTTGTTTTTAAATTTGTTCGTTTTTATGGGGTTTTTCAATTTCGTTTTTAAATTTGTTCGTTTTTATGGGGTTTTTGTTTTTAAATTTGTTCGTTTTTATGGGGTTTTGTTTTTAAATTTGTTTGTTTTTAAATTTGTTCGTTTTTCAGGTATGATGGAGTTTTCTTGTTGATGCTTCCAACGAGTATGTATCCTTTTTCGCCAATTTTAATTTCAGAATTTTGGTTATTTATTTTGGGGGAAATCGTTTAGGGAAAGTTAATTTAAGATTTGGTAGTTTGGTTATCAAAGCGGTATCAGTGGGTTTTTGGGGTTTTTATGGTTTTTGGGGTTTAGGGTTTTTGGGGTTTAAGTTACTTTTAAGTAGTTATTCAAATTTTTTTTTGAGTGTTTGGTGTTATAATTGAGTAGAAATTAGATTTGAAGTTGATTTCATATAATAAGGCCACTTTGTTAACTGACCAAATATTTTGCTGTATTTTGATGATGTTAAAGAATATATATCAATTATCTGTTTTTGGTTTTAGTAGTTGCTTTTTGCCAAGAATTTCTGAATACAAACATAGACACATAGCGTGGACATTCTGGTGTATGGTAAGGCAGTTATTTCGTTACTCGGTACGGAAGTGTAAGTGCTTAATTGTATAATACGTGGCGTTTTGTGTCGGTGGTAAACCGTAAACGACAAATCACCAATAATCACATTAACCTATCTTCCATGTGGTGTTGTGTGTCGCTAAACGACAAATCGCCAATAATCACAGGAATCTATCTTCCACGTGGTGTCCTGTGCCGCTAAACGACAGATCGCCAATAATTACATTAATTTCATGTTTCCTGGCGTATCGTGTGTCGCTAAACGACAGATTGCCAATTTTCTCACTAATTTAGAATCTCTGTCTTGTCCGGTGTTACTAAACGACATATAGTAATAACTATTGAGGAAATTTTTATTGACATTTAAGCTCATTGCCTTGTACAATCATGCAATATTATTTGATTTTATTAACTAGAAACCCTTTTTTCTAGGATAACTTCCCATAATTAGGGTTAGAATTGTGGATCACGGGGTTGAGGAAGATAGTTAGGATCATGCTTGCTTTGGGTTAAGTTTTAGATTTATGAGTTATGATGGCATATTCACATTTTCTTTTCTTTTTTGGCCTGCTCGTGTATGGTTTAGAATTCCGTTTATCTTGTTTAACGGTGCTTATTGAGTAAAGTCGATTTCTTCACATGAGATATTTGCTTCTTTAACTTCAGACCACCAATAGAGTTTTTGTTGTAGTCAATTGGAAGCGGTATCACCTGTGTGCATACCCTTTGCAAACGTGGATTGTGGTATGTATCTTCAAATTAGATAAAATCCTGTTTTTCTTCTTTACTTTTCGTACTGTATATAGTTTGGATTTACTGTAACAGGTCGATTTCTCCGCTGTGTTTATACTCCGGCTCCTGATGTTTGTGGATAATGGTCAAGCCTCCGGTTTGGGGTTGTAAGTTCCTCAAATCTTCAACTTAATGTTACTTCTACTCTCTTGATGATTATTATTTATTACTATATCATATTGTCTCTGTGTTGAATCTTAGCCTGTAGTATTGAACTCTATAGTAGATGTAATTACCACTTTGCATATAGAGACTTTGCTCCTCAGAGTACCTAATTTCGTTATGATTTATCACTCAAACGTAAGAAGGTGAGATTATTCAGTATATTGGATTTATATCTCTTTGACATTCTTCTTGTAGTATATCCTTGGTCCCTATGACTTTATTTGTTGATCTGCAGCTTTTGGGCAAAAAGGCTGGATTTTGGTATAATCTGGAGAAGAAGAAAAGACTAGTTTCATCCATCTTGCTTCTAGCCTATTCAGGCCAAAAATCCAGAACAGCTCGGTCTTTAAGCTGGTGAACCAAATGTAATCCAACTTAAAGCTTGAAGCATGTTCGGGAAAAACATCCAGAAAAGCTCAGTTTCTAAGCCTGTAAACCAAATGCAATCCAGATCTTAATAAAAAATCTGAGCCTAAAAGCTCTAACCAAACAAGTCCATAACTCCATATGTACACAGGACTTTTGTTTTCCCTTGATGCTATTTATTCTATTCAGCTTTTACACTGTTTGTGTGTGATTCTCAAGAGGGTATTTTATCGGGTTCCTCCATCTATTATTTTAATTCTGAAAAAACAAATTTGTTATTTCAATTCGTTACCAGGGATTTTGGATGGCAGCAAAGGTATGCACGCTTTGTAAGAAGAGTCATGGTCCTCTCTATCCTTTCTCTCTTACTCTATCCATTTTTGTGGGGTTGGACCATTATCGGTATCATGTGGTTCGCTAAAGGCATAAAATGTGTAAGTTTTGCATTCTTTGGATTATATTTGCGTGAAAATTAAGAAACACTGTGCTTAACTGAGCCAATTGAATATTTGATAGAATTAATATCTTACAGCTGTCGGAACAAGGCCTGAAGTGGGGTTTCCTTGTTTGGTTAGTTTTGAGCTACTTTGGGCTTCTTTGCATTGCCTACGAGTTCATTGTGAAGGTCGATCTAATATATTTACTTTTAGTTTCAATATTTTATAGTGATCCAGAGTGTACCGATAACCACATGTGAAAATATAAAATCTACTTTTTTCTCTTCCTTTTATTCCCAATTTCTAATGCTATATAATCGGCCCTTTTCCTGCAGTGGCTAAGGCGAAGGCGGGCACTCTTGGGACGTGCACAACAAGGCATTCCTGTTTCAATATTTGAGGTATTTTTCATATTATTTGTCTTCTTACCTTTTCTGTTGCAATATTGATTATGCTCGACGTAGTTGTATTTAATAAATTATTTCCAATTTATAGTGTTTTTTTACCCTTCACATTGAATCCTGTAGCTTCCCTCTATACGTGCAAACACACTCTCTCTATATCTGTGTGTGTGTGTGTGTTTTAAAAGTTACAAGGATAAATTCCTTTTTCAGGTGTTAGTTGACTTGATTCGAGTACCAGAATGGGCTTTTGAAGCTGAACAAGAAATGAGAGGCATGGACCAAGAAAATCCTTACCTTCCCAGATTCAACTCAACTCAAGCTCGGGTGAAGCTTATCAAATTTGATTTTTGTTGTTGTAGTAAAGCGATTAATATTCTGTTTTTTATTATTAATACTTTTGAGTTATAATAAAAACGTATCAGAGAGAAGCAATGGAGGCGCTCATTCAGGAACTTCCCAGATTCAGTCTCAAGGCTGTTCCCACAGACTGCACTGAATGCCCCATCTGTCTAGAAGAGTTTTACATAGGGGACGAGGTACATATACACACACACACACACATGCATATAAACTAATGCATATTAATATTTATTATATATTCTCATATTCTTCATTCGACATCATCGAAAACTGAAGGTGGTCATGACGGCTGTTAGGGGACGAGCCAGTACTAGGTTTTTTTAGGTTGCTAATAACAAAAGCCAAATCTTAGGCAGGTTTGTAAAATGCATTAGTTTTTGAATTAAGAAAGGAGTTCTGAAAATATGTGGGGTTGCGGTATTGCAGTGTTAACCTCTTATCACTACCCATGTGATGATTGCGTAATGGCATTCTCCAAGTATTCTAAGTTCTGTTAATTTCATGTTTGGTATTAAATGATTACTAACATGTGCTTTACTCTTTGTGAAACTTGAGGTTGATTCTTTCTGTAGTTTATGAAAATTCATTCTGATTGTGGAACATTTGTTTGTACTTTAGGAATATGGTCTGGTGGGTTGATTTTTAATATAGTTTTCGTAGAGTTCTCTAGAAAGCAAATCAGTTTTACAGTCCTAAAATGGAGCTACATGGGAAGTATTCCTAAAAAACCTTCGGGAACAGTATATTTTAAAAGAATGAGAATCGAGGTGTTAACTTTCGCTGTTTTGTCTAATTACAATTATGATTTAGCTTAAATGGCAGTTGGACGAGTAGTATATTATGTCGGGAGATTGGGAGAGGGACAGGTACCAGACCGATACACATGGCAGTTCCTCATACATGTACTGGTCTGGGTTGGTGCTTGCTCCCAGTCTAGCCGCATAAGTTCATAACATTGTTTTTAAGGAAAATGAAATCAACATTTAAAGATCTCCCAAATCAGGACAACTTTTAAATTTAAAAAGAAAAGATTAACACGACACAAACCAATATGACGAGCATCGAAACTTCATTGCTAATGTACTAATTTCCTTTGTCAAATGTGGGTTATTAGGTTCGTGGTCTTCCTTGTGCACACAATTTCCATGTAGAGTGTATCGACAAGTGGCTTCGTCTGAACATAAAATGCCCAAGGTGCCGTTGCTCGGTTTTCCCAAACCTCGACCTCAGCGCTTTATCCAATATTCTATCCAACACAGAAGTGTCATCTTCGAATGTCGTATCTGATACTCGTCGCATAGTAACTCGACCTTCAAGCCAAAATTACATTTTAAGAATGCAAGGTCTGCTCCAAACTGGGGGACCCGTTCACACTATGAATGTTGAAATGGGACCTGTTCAAAACGTGCCTTCACAATCATCCACCGCCACTTCAGAGCGAAGTGCTTAAAATCGGTAGTTGATGTTTCACCTTCTCGCTGTAACAGGATCGGAAATAAAGTGTCTATAGTGACTTTGTTTGTATGGTTTGATTATGGAACTTCTATAGTTAAGTAGCCGGTGGTGAATAAATTGGTACACATGTATAATAATGTTTTGACTTGAAAATAAAATCCTCTTATGTACTTGTGCCAGACACAGTAATGTTAAAACTGAAGTAGGCGAATTGTGTGAGCAAACCTACATGAGAGAAAGTAAATGGTTATATGTGCTAAACAAATCATCAATTGTGGATGACTGTGATATTAGTGCCAAAGAGAAGATGCAAATAATAAGTTATCGGTTTTATATATGTTCGAAACCACGAAACTTAATAGCGAAGGACTGAGAGGTGACTCTTAATGATCTGTCTTCCCACCAAATAAAAGTGGAGATTCAAGCACTTGGAATGAGTTCAATATTGGTTAACCAATTATTGTGCTTTATCTGATGCAAAAGCAAGTGGAGTTGTTTTTGGTAGAAAAATTAAAAGAGCTTGCTAGGTGAAAGGCATTCTAACATGCTTTCTTGTTGTTTCAAAAAGTTTTTGAAATAATGTATGCTTTATCATTTGATATATTTTACATGCATGCATGACAAAGTGAAAAAGACACCACTCCACTTTGTTTCACTTTCACTTGCAAAAGCCTTTGAAGGAGCATTAAGCTCAAGTTCCATCCACTTTTCTTCAATTTCCTCTACTCCTGAACTTGCAACATAAACACACAAAAAACAAAAAGGACAAAGTCATAATTTCCATAATAGCCATGGAAATACATAGGAACAAGAGCAACAAATCGATTCATTCTCCTTCTGACACAGAGTCAGAAGCGACTTTCCACTCTTATGACTCGCCTCTTCCCTCGCTGCCATATAAGCTTCCTCCTCCTCCAGGGTACGAGGTGGCGACATTCGAGAGAGAACAGAGAGGTGAAATTAATGAAGGATTCGGAGGTGAGAGAATGCCGGGTAGAGATGACGTGGCAGTGGTTGTAAGGAGGAGGTCAACGAGGGGTGCAATGTTGAAGAGGGCGGAGTTTGGGTGCAGAGTTTGTGAGGTGGTCTTTTGTCTAGTATCATTGTTGGTTATGGTTTCGGATAAGACTAAGGGATGGGCTGGTGATTCCTATTATCGCTACATTGAGTACAGGTAATATACAGATATCTAGGCCGCGCTTGTTTGGTTTGCAATGTTTAACCTCGTCTTGTCTTCATTTCCCTTGTATGTTGCAGTTTATTTGGTTGGGCAACTTAGAAGTTGGTCTTTATTTTTTTGTTTTCTAACATGATAATATCCGAAGGTTTAAGCTTAGTAACTGTGGTTTATATCCGATTCTCAAATATACATGATTTACCTGAGATTGAGAACTGCAGTAACATGGCCATACTTTTGACATTATTAAGTTGTGTATTTAAAGTACTACAATACTGTGATTCTTATTATATACTATGAACAAGAAAATGATAGCGATTATGTTTACACATAATAAAGGGCCGAACAGTATTTTAACTTTGAGCAGCAGTTCTGTATTTCATCATTTCATGATTGATTGTGTAAGAATAGGTATATGAAATTACTAACATACCACCTTCAGAAGACGCCATCTAATTTTCTCGGCCATTTATGGGTCTAATAACATTAAAAGATCGAAGTATTGCAGTACTTCTCCAGCAAAAGTATCCTGACCTGCATAACCGAAACACTTGCAACTGATAAGAGTTATAAGCCTTTTTTCATTCAATGGCAGATATTGTGCAGTTGTGAATGCTGTCGGGTTAGTATATTCAGGGATCCAAGCATGTGATATAACTTTAGGTTCGATTCGAGGAAAGAATATTGTTTTTCACCGCCTTCGCTATCAGTTTGACTTTGCAGTAGATCAGGCCAGTAATTCACTTCCGATCTCTCATTTAAATTTAAATTTTGCCCAATGTGTACTAATTACTAACTTGTGAATGCTTTTGCTTTCAATTTAATAAGCTGCAATTAGGACAATGTTGGGCAGAGATTACTCTTTGTTTTCATCGTGATTAACTAAAAAAAACTAAACTGCAAAGTTCAAATTAAACAATGAGCAAAAGATATGCTTCAACTATGCTTTATATGCCTTTGATCTTACACTTATTATTGAGTTTTCCTTTTCGCTTTTTGCACATGAACAAATCAAGCAAGCAAACTTTTCTAAAACTAACCTGAAATTTGCGCTTAAGACGCTTTGAAAGGTATCTTTTTTCATAACGTTTGTCGCAATTCTAAAGAACTCGACTCTCATCCTTGACATATATAGGAGGACTATTAACAACAGAGTTGACGCTTCATAGCTAGTTAACTAAAATGCTTGAAAGTTTTTTTTGTAAATCAACCAACATGACCAAATATCTTTTAGAAATATTTCAAACTTTGCAGATTATAGCATACCTTCTGATATCGGCATCATCATCGGGGGCCACAAGAATGGACGATTGGGTATCAAATTGGGGCGAAGACGAGTTCACTAAGTTGGCTGGTACCTCGATTGTGATGTCCTTTTTGGCCTTTGCTGCATTTTCTGTTAGCTCTATTATCTCTGGATTCAACCTCTTCATCTGATGAAATGTTACATTACTTGAAATTAGGAATTAGATATGAACATAACAAAAATAAAAAAAAATCTGGAAAGTAACTCCTATTACTTTTCCGATTGGTTTCTTTTGTGCAATGATGTTTGAAGTGGTTAACTAATAATTTCTTATATACTTAGGAGTATTAATTAGTGTTTCATAATTTCATCATCATTTATTCATTACTATCAGTGTTATGTAACACTTATTTTTTTTTAAAAACAGTATTATGTACTTACTTTGTCCACTCAAAATTAAACAATCACAACATTTCAACGTACTTGTACCGTATCATCTTCACTCATAAGAAAACAAGTGTGTCGGTCTCAGTCAGATTAATATCCGTATAAGCGTACAATAACTATCAAATCTTTCATCAATTTTGGCTTTCTTTACAAAAAAAATTGACGAGTTCTATAATTTTTCGCATCAACTATTTCTGACTTGTGTGATAATTATTCCACATCTTGGCCTAGATTAATTATATCCTTGTAGTCTTTGACTAATGTTAATGATCTGAAAATTAACAATTGCTTTCCAACAATTGATCTCCAACTTATCTTATTATTGCTTGAAAATATATTAAGAGAAAAACTTATTATTGCTTGAAGACATACCTTCTATTAAATAGGCAAAATCCAGACAATAACCGGCTACTGTTTACTATGCTAAGATTCGGTAACATAAAGGCCAAAACATAGGCGGCCGACAAAGAAAATAAAAAGTATAAAAGTCCAAAACATAGTGGCCAACAAAGAAAAAATTCCCGGCTTTTACTTTAATTACGTCGGGTGCTCAATGGGCCCCATCGATCACGTGAAAATCAGGTAGTGATTGAAGAAATCTTATAGGGAGAAGATAAAATAATACAGACAATTTATTAATTATTTAATTAAGCTAATTAAGCTTGCCCTTGCCCCTTTTCTTGACATTTTTTGCCATACTTTATTCTAGTAGGTCATGGTTTATATCGAAATTTCCGTTATCTTCCAAATAGTATTTCATATCTTCATTACTTTGTTCTACATCTTCTTTGTCTTCATCCCTTACTGAATTGGACTTAGAAGAAGTAGTTTTAAAACAGTCCGAAAAATCAATATCCAACTGTCGTTGCAAAAGTGTTAATAATTTCTCCTTTATTTCAATATTGGAAGCTAAAGGAAACTTATTTTTAACGTCTGCAATGGAAGCCAGATCTAAATTATTGGATTTCTTTTCGGGTGCATATTCCCGCTCAATCTTTTTAAAGGATTCAATTCCTTCTTGGATTTTTATTAGCACTAATTTGTAATCAAATTTAGTCTACCATTTCATGACCCAAATTTCTATAGGCTTGACTGAATAAGACCATTGCCATATCCATGGTAGGTTGTATTTGGTAATAAAATGTAGTAAATTAATTCATTTGATGGTTTTAATACCCTTAATTTTAGGGTTACTGAGAATATAATCTTCATACTTCTTATACATTTTTTCAAGAAGAAAATCCTCTTCTCGTCCCATGTAATGAAACCAATTATAAAACCAATATGGTAGTTCTTGGCTGAGGAAAGATGGTTCCATCATGATAAACCAAGTATGTTTTTTTCTTTATAGCTTTTTTTCCAGGCATTAATATAATCCCAATAATTATAATTTTTGTGGGAAAAATTCAGTTGCTTATTGGGATTTAATCCCAATTCGGAAATATGAACAACCTTTTTAATAAATGTTTTGCTAAAGGAAATATTCATGTATGCTTGTTTTGGTTCATGTGGTTAAAAATCACAGAGCATGTTTCAATTAAAATTGACTGGAATTTTTAGGTTTTTGTCTAATAGTAAAATTAGACTCAAGGTCAAAATATTCTTGCAAGAGTATTGGGAGAGTTAAATAATTTTTCATCTCCATTTTGAAGAATAATAATAATAATTTCTTCTTCATCTTTTTTAATGCCAAGGCTCTTTAAGAGCTGAAAGAAAGCTCTCTTGTGATTTTCCTGAAGATAAATAATCTTCATAATCGGCGGGTTCTCTTTTGAATCTAGGAACCTGCCTAGAAGAATCTAGGAACCTGCCTAGAAGAAGAGGACCCTGATATACTTTTTTAAAAGGAATATCTCTTTTTTTCCTATTCCGAATAAGAATATCCTCTCATTCCTTGACCGAATTGGCTCATTTAGATCCCAATAATAAATTCCTTCGTAAGAAAGTCAGGAAGAGAATTATTTTCTCCTTTAATATATTCAATCTCAAAATCAAAAATAGACAAAATAGATTGTCATCTGACAAATATTTATTGAGATGCAAGATTTTTGACATCCTTTTCTAGGACATCTTTGGCCGCCTTACAATCTATACGAAGAAGGAATTTTTGATATAATAAATCATTTTGGAATTTGGTGATACAGTCTACTATCTCCCTTTTTATAGTAGACTGTATCACCAAATTTCAAGATGATTTATTAAATCAAAAATTCCTTCTTCGTATAGATTGTAAGACGGCCAAAGATGTCTTAGAAAAAAAGGATGTCAAAAACCTTGCATCTAAACAAATATTTGCTAGATAACAATCTATTTTATCTATTTTTGATTTTGAAATTGAATATATTAAAGGAAAAAATAATTCTCTTTCTTACTAGGAATTTATTATTGGGCTCTAAATGAGCCGATCCGGTCAAGGAATGAGAGGATATTCCTCTTCGGAATAGGAAAAGAAGAGATATTCCTCTTCAAAAATTATATCAGTTTCCTCTCCTTCTAGCCAGATTTCTAGATCCAAAAGAGAACCCGCCGATTATGAAGATTTATCTTCAGGAAAATCACAAGAGAGCTTTCTTTCAGCTCTTAAAGAGCGAGTTCTACTTGCATTAAAAAAGATGAAAAGAAATTATTATTATTCTTCAAAAGGGAGATAAATTTTTTTTATCTCTCCCAATACTCTTGCAAAGAGATATTTTCCAATACTCTTGCAAAGAGATATTTTGACCTTGAGGCTAATTTTACTCTTATTGATGACAAAAACCTGAAATATTTTCGGTCAATTTTAATTGAAACAGGCTCTGTGGTTTTTAACACAACCAAAACAAGCATACATGGTATATTTACTTTAGCAAATCATTTATTAAAAAGGTCGTTCATATTTCTGAATTGGGATTAAATCCCAATAAGCCTATGCAACTGAATTTTCCCCACAAAAATTATAATTATTGGGATTATATTAATGCCTGGAAAAAAACTTTTTATTATCAAAATAAAGCAGAAAAACATACTTATTTTATCAGGATTGAACCATATTTACTCAGCCAAGAACTACCATATTGGTTTTATAATTGGTTTAATTACATGGGACCAGAAGATATTTTCTTCGTGAAGAAATGCATAAGAAGTATGAGGATTATATCATCAGTAACCCTAAAATTAGGGGTATTAAAACTATCAAATGAGGTCATGACCCTCTCACGTCAAAGCCATTATAAATGATGGACTAAATTTGATTACAAATTAGTCCTAATAAAAATCCAAGAAGAAATTGAATCTTTTAAAAAGATGGAGCGGGAATATGCACCCGAAAAGAAATCCAATAATTTAGATCTGTCTTCCATTGCAGACCTTAAAAATAAGTTTCTTTTAGCTTTCAATACTGAAATAAAGGATAAATTATTAGCACTTTTACAACGACAGTTGGATATTGATTTTTTGGACTGTTTTAAAACTACTTCTTCTAATTCCAATTCAGTAATGAATGAATACAAAGAAGATCTAGCCCAAAATAATGAAGATATGAATGACTATTTGGAAGATAACGAAAATTTCGATATAAGCCATGACCAAGAAAGTATGGCAAAAAATGCCAAGAAAAGGGGCAAGGGCAAACTTAATTAGCTTAATTAAATAATTAATAAATTGTCTGTATTATTTTATATTCTCTCTATAAGATTTCTTCGATTACTATCTGATTTTCACGTGATCGATGGGGCCCATTGAGCACCCGACGTGATTAAAAGAAAAGTTAGAAGAATTAGTTCGTTCGTAATTTAGAAAACATAATAAGCAATTATAGAGGAAAATAAGTTGTATGAAAAAAATCACTTCACTATACAACTGCCCGTATAATTGTCTATTAGAAAACTACGTGTAATTTTGATCGGCTTATAACTTGTATTAAAATTGTCGAAATAATTTTTTTTTTAAATCTAATCATAAAATTTAACATTTGAACTATATGATCAACTTTTGAAAATTTTCATTCTGATTATTTTGATACAAATTCTTAATCGATCAAAATTGCACATAATTTCGTAATTAATAATTAAATCGGAACGAGTATATTAAAATTAGATGACAAGTATATATTCTGTTAACTATTTCCAGCATTGTACAGAATAGTTTACACTCCGTACCATTACATATGTGGACAAATTAGTGACCTAATTAAATACTACATCCGTCTCAATATAACAATATAAGTGTCACAATATAAGTGTTTGAACCAATTTATTTTAAAATTCAACAAACAATTATCAAAAAATAAAAAAATTTGAACAAAAACTATTTCTTACTTAATATATGAGATTATAAGTGTAAATTTGATATGATTTAACTACCGAAAATTGATCTTTCAAAAAATAAAAAGAGAACATTTAATACAAGAGGAAAATAGACACTTATTTTCGGACGTCCCAAAAAGAAAAACAACACAGTTATTTCGAGACGGAATGAGTGCTTTGTTTATACCTAATTGCCAAAGTTGTTGGCAATGATCAATTGACAGGTAATTGTTTCATTAGGCATCTAACCACTAAATTAATCAGAACTGACTGTTTTGATATATCTTTGAATATAATACGAGTGGTTGTTGATTTATTAAGACTGGTTGTTGATCTATTAAGACTTAACACACGACAATGCTTGTGAGCCCACTCGACACCTGTTCTAACTTTTGTGTTTGGTAGCAAGTGATTAAAATTATTTATTCCATTTCCGTAACATTTATATAGTAATGACTTGAAATTGCTAAGATTCCAGACAGTTTATCTATGATTCTATATATATAAAGTGCAATTCACGTACAACTTGGCCATGAATGGCAATGGTATACCATTTTAGTAAAATACATTTTGAGTATTAAACTCGTAAAGTTCGATTACAGAAATTTGATTATTCGGCAAACCCAAAATTGTTTGTTAAAGGACTATTTATTTATTAATAGTTTTACAAGAAATTGGGGACATTTTACATTAAAGATCGGCAGCTGAAGTTTCATATTATAATCGAAAGGCTGTGATGAGCCCGAGTATCTCTTAAGATTTATTTTTAAATATTACTATATAAAACTGTTAAGTTTAAATTCGAGGATTCGAGACCAAACTTTAAGTGATGATGTTTATTTCAAATTAACATGACTACATGAGCAACTTAGATATGTTGTTGTCCAAATATATATCCAACTACTAACATGCACTTTCGTTTTTAAAAGACAAACACTACCGACAATAGAAATAATGGTACAATATATATGCAACGTTATAAAATTAGACAGGTTCAATCAGACTAATTGGCAGACAATGTTTCATGTAATTTTTAGAATTTTTTTTACACCCCAATTAAAATAAAAATAAAATTCCAAATATAATACTTATGAAACACTAGTTAAGACTATCCTAAACTTAAATATTAAATGAAAATATTTAATGATTTTAATATATTTTATTTAACGATTCAACAAAATATAAAGTCAAATATAATATTATATAACTCTATTTGAGACTATTCTAAAATTAAATATTAATTAAAAAGATTAAATATATGATCGAATAGTAAACTCTTAAATTTCATAATAAAAATACTGATGTGTTGAGAGTCTGAGTAAACTTAACTGACTCATTATCAATATATATATATATATATATATATATATTATCTAAATTAGTAGTAAGATTCTCACTTTCCAATGAAATCTCCGGAAATTGGTTACAAAACACATGGTTCACTTTCCGATAAACTAGATTTTGCCCATGAAGTTTTTACTCTACTTGATATATGTGAATAAGCAATAGTTTTTGCCAATAAATTGATAATCTACTTGGGAAAGTATATCTGGATAAGCACATGGGTTCTTAGCATAATTTTCAAGAAGCTCACATGCTACTATAGTTATAGTTGGTCTGGTTGCACTAGGTGAATATGAAATAAATAAAAAAGTGAATATGAAAAAAAATAAATTTTTTTACTCTAGTTATTAATGTGGATGGAAAGGTCTACATACATTTGGAACATTTGAGCAGGGTGCCGAGTGATTTTGGTTGCCCAATGCCTGAGTTTTTTTGTTGCTCGTTATGATGAGGTGAGGAGGTTATTCAGTTGTTCGTATCATTTTTATCAAGTTCATTTTAATTGATATATATATATATATATATATGTATATATATATAAGTGGATGTTTTCTTTTACAAAAATTGAATTAATTCAATTGTCAATTTGGGCTAAAAATGAGTTTATAATAAACTGAACTTTATAGAATTTTATTAAGCTGAACCATAGCCCAGATTTTTTTATTTTTTTTTTACCTCAACTCAGGTTATGTCCCATATCCAAACGTTACTGGACTCGACTTGCCTGCCCCTGCATTTGAGCAAACTAGGGGACTAATTCTTTTTTTGGGTGATCTTGTTTACAACTTCTAAATTTGTTAAGAAAAACTAGGAATTACCCAGCTTCAAACAGTACGACCAAAAACCCTTATGAGCAATTTTATCGATAAAAAGATATTGCATGAATATTATACTTGTATGCTTTCTATTCTCTTACTTTTTTTCAAAGTAGTACAAAATATTAAAAGTAATTACGTTTATAAATTGATGAGACCATATCGTTGTAGGAACAATTGAGGTCAATTTATAGTCTAATAGAAAATATCTCAAACCCAACATTAATCTCGTTAATTAGTAGAGTAAATTATATAGAAACCCAAAAAAGAAAAACATCGAGCACACACATAAAGTAAATAATTTGCAGGTTTACCAAACAACGTTTTGTTAGTATAACTTGCATGTTTTATGCCGATGCCACCCCTAGAAAACACAAACTAACTTTAAACTAAATAAAGTGTAGTATAAAAGAAAACCATAAACCACATATATTATATGCATGCATGCATGTAACAATTCCCTAATAACCATTTCGGTTTGGCTTGGTTTTTGAGTAAAATACAAACCCAACCAATAAAAAACAATCGGTTCGGTTCGGCTCGGCTCGGTTTTGACACAAAAAATTATCGGAACCGAACCAAACCAAACCAATTATATTCGGTTTGGTTTGGTCGGTTTGAACTTTAATAAATAAAAAACACAATATTCAAAATTATACTAATTTCGTAAACTTTTCGTTTATATTTCATTTCAAAATTTAAACCAAAAGTCGAATAACAAGTAAATTAACAAAATATATTATTGATAAGTACAAATAACAATCAAAACATTATATATCAACTTATTGAATTATATATATGAATAAAAATAATCGGTTCGGTTCGGTTTGAAAACCATTAAAACCACAAACCGAATCGATTAAATCGGTTTATCATATTTCAAACCGAACCAAACCAATTACTAATCGGTTTGGTTTGGTTTTTGATCGGTTCGGTTGGTTTGGTTCAATTTATTTACACCCCTACATACATCCCCAATATTTTAGTACCGAACGAATAATCGATATGACATGAAATTAATTTTGGTACTCCAAACCGTCACCTTAACAACAACAACAAAAATCCATAAATTACCCTTTATGAAAGCTGTCCTTTATTTTTTATTTTGATTATAAATATTTTCATGTGAAAGATAGATAGATAGATATATAGAGAGAGGGTGACCGTATACGGAAAGGACCATACGGCTCTGTCCGAAACACACTCACCTCAGATACCAACGTGTGTAGGACCCACTATACCACACTCCCCTAACTGCATTGTACTGTACACACATGACCCACACTCAACTCCCTTCCCTTTTTTTCACTATTATTTTATCGGTAACGTTACAGATTCAGACTGTATCAAACAGACTAATTGTCCGACAGTCATAATTTTTATAATTTTTATGCAACTGTGGTCAAGATTACACTCCCACTTTCTCATCTCCTTAATTAGTACTTTAGCTAACTACCTTTTTACCGTTACAAAATAATGTTTGATTTAGTGAGAGTCAAAAGTCGTCACAAGTCTGTCACTAATTTAAAAAGCTGTCATAAATCTGTCACAAATTAACTAAACTGTCATAAAACCGTCACAAAAACCGTCGCTAATAAACTCGTAACAAAAACTACCGCTGTTTTTTGAGTATTTTTTCGTAGTGTATCATCTTTTAGTGCTTAACAAATTTGGTAGACCATATGATCTTATTGGGGTTTTGTATGTTTTTTTTACTTAATGTGCTTACTTACATTCCATTTAGCCCCTTTCGATATAATTCTTGCACATATGTCTCTCCGTCGACTACGACTTGTACCTATCGTTAAATGTTGGATGAAATGATGATATATATAACGTGAAGATGACAAAAATACCCATACTTTTAATGGATACGGATGGCGTGGCAATACTGATGTTAATGTCATGTAATCATGCACTTAACGAGGAGAACTAAATCAATAGATATAAGGAACATCGAACATATATGCAAGAGTTGTGCTAAAAATGGTTAAAAGGGGAAGGAAAATGTGAATATAATAGACAAAAGTATTGAACAAACTGTTGGAAAAATGTTGGAAAAACATGTTTTTAAACATGTTTGTTCCAAGTGGTCAGGGACTATCTTTGAGTCAATTTTCAATGCGACTGCTCAGTTTTTCTGAGGCCATACTCAATGCGTTTGAGTAGCTCGTGTGACGAGCTTCGCAACGGTATATCGCATGACCCATTCGGAGGAAGGGTGTGAATGATAATTGGACTCGAAGGTTGGTACTCGAAAGAGGGAAAAAACCGAAATCTGGAAAATGAAGTAGAGAGTGGGAATAAACCATGAGGGTTATCCCATATTGGAAAATCGAGGTTGATTTTCACTCTATATATACAAGTCCATCTTATGTAGTTGGTAAACTAATAAAGTCCACATACCCATGAGTGGGTTAGTGTGTACCACACACGCGTGCGCTCGCTCGGGTCTCGGGACGCGGGATTTGGGTCTTGGGGAATGTCTTGGGTCTTGGGTCTTGGGGAATGTCTTGGGTCTTGGGTCTTGTACTAAATCTGAAAAGGGACTTTTGCATATTTGCAAGAGCAGTCCCTAGAGTTCTAGAAGGTTTGAAACTCCAGCAGTAATTGGAGGCGGATTCTGGGGATGTAACTCCCAGAAGTTAATTATGCGGTTTCAGAATTCCATAGCATTTAGAACCAGAGAGAATCACCCACTAAAAGCTCGACTTAGACTCGTCGTCAGTTTCCGGCGAGTCTTCCGAGAGACGTTGTACCTTGGGATCGAAGCGCCAACGCAACCAGAAACCTAAGGTGGTTGGGCGAATATCGGTTAAGGGCATACTGTTAACAGTAGCCTCGTCTGATTGTTTATTCTATTCTGTCCATTTATTTTTCCGCACTTATATTATGTTTTTACATTCTGTCCTTTAAATTCAGTATTTTAATTTCAGTATTTTAATTTTATGTACTTAGCAGTAGCTTTTCTATTCTGTTGTACCATTCTGTAATTAGTTTAAAGTTCTGTTTTATTGCTGTAATTACATTTCTGTAATTTAATTCTGTAATTTAATTCTGTAATTAGATTAGTTTCAATTCAGTCATGTATTTTAAATTCATTACAGAACAGTCCGGCTGTTAAGTCTATACTTTCCAGTCCGGCAGTTTCTTTTAATTGCAAATCAGTACATCAGATTATTAATTAATAATAATCTGATTACGTTTGTTTTATTTACGATTCAGTACCTACATGTTGTAATCAGTTTATTGTATTCCATTTGGAAATTAATAAAGATTACACTGGTTTTATTTAATTATTGTTTAGTCCTTTAATTATTATTAATTGTTATTTCGTACACGGAAACCAACACAAACATGGTTTATTTTTGAGCGTTGAGATTGGCACATAGTTTTGCACCTAACATTGTACTTCCTTACTCATAATGAAGTTGTTCACAAGTCATGGTATGCATGTTTTATGTGTAATATATCGCTGCACAAATATAAAAAAAAATTCTTTATTTTTAAAGAATGTAAAGTATTTCGTGAATAAAGTTTGACAACCCAAAAGTGCCTCTTTCATATTACTCAGATACTTGCTATTTTATTTCAGTGTATGGTTTCCTATTTACGGTTTTTATTACATATAAATACTTAACTTGCCGTTGTAAAATTAGTAAAACGACAGGCTATCGATTAACATATCGATACTACGATTTATTAATATTTTTACAAGTAGGATTGAATGCGAGTAAAGTTTTACAAATTTAATCACTTTTAAGGCAAGACACGATTTACTTTACTTATCAAGTGTCTGAAATGCAAAAGTTACTCATGTTCAAACGATATGATAACTTAACAACATTGTCATTAACCATTTTATAATGCTAATTAGGAGTATTAAGTAACATGGATGTCTTGGAATACTGAATGCGTGTTAAGTATCCAAAAATTACTAATGTAGACATATTTTATTTACCATACATGATATACCATTATTAATTAGCGAGATTAAATATTTGCAATAGGTGATGGGAATCTTTACCCGTTACAACTTGATAAATGTTTAGATACACCTAAGACGTAAAAAAAATTCGACATTTTTTTTTAACTTTGTCCGAAAAATTTATATCGTGCTTTGAAAATCAATCACAGAAAAATTACAAATTTGAACCATATTGTAATAAAACAAAATATTGTCTTTTACATTACATAATATAGACCATCAAATGAATATAGTAAGTTCTTAATGTATTGTATAAAAAACGATCGACTTTATTTTGAAATAATTTTTTTTTACGCATATTCACATACGGGCGGCTAAGTTATTTGTGTTAATTGCCTTATCCCAAACGGGCCAAGGATACACTGGTCAGTCACGTTTGGTCGCATCACTATTAAGATCAGGGGCGGCCCAGTACTGTTAATTACCCAAGTTACGATCAAGTTTTTTTTTACCCAAGTCTCATTAAAATATATATATATATATATATATATATATATATATATATATATATATATATAGTTTTTTGTCACAGCTCAATTTTTATCGCATGGTCAGGGTTTATTGAAATTGGCCGTGGATCGTACCTGATTAATAACGTACCAAACCAAAACAAATGGAGTAAATAAAAATGGCAAAACCATAATGAACAATTATATAGACCTCGTAATTATTGTTATTAGTAGACCCCGTCTAATGTCTTATTCAACCCAGCATCCCACGTTACGAATGCTCTTCTGTTGTATGCACGTATAATATCGTGCAAAACTGCCCATTCATTATTTAATGATTATCGGTATACCCATCTAAAAAATTTACTCAAAAACTTTATCAGTTGACGTGACATACTATGTGAACCAATTATGTATTAAATAAAAATACGTATCGAAATAAAAATAATTGATACATCTAACCTATCAAATTAACGGATAAGATTTTTAGTTAAGATTTATAGATTAATTTATTTCATTAATACACACTACTACACTAGTACACTATATTGTACTTATTAAAGAGTCTTTAAATTTAAAGTAACATATAGATATAGGATTATATATATATATATAGATATAGATATAGAGAGAGAAACATACCGCCATATGCTTTCACTACTCCACCAGAAAACTCCAACCGCCTTTTTATCTCTCACTTTCTATATTTATTTATTTTATTTATATATATTTTAAGCTTTAAATCTTTTAGCTGATTTAAATAAGCTCAGATTCGAGCTCTGAGTTCAAATATAAGCTTACATATCTTTTGTTACATTAAACATATTTTTAGAAATATTTTATTCACTTATATTAGCAAATGCTGTTGAGCTGACTTAAGTTTAATAACTTTTATCTCATTATTATTTTTAATATAATCAATTTGTTTGGGGTAATGTTTCAGTTATTCTGATCTTTTGGTCTTCATATTATTACTAAATTTTCATCTCTTAATTTTATTTTGTATTTTGTATTTTATATTTCTATGCACATTTATGTTTGTGCACAAATTTGGGTGTTTTGTTAGGTAGTTTGATGATTTAGGACCTGTTTGGTTAGAGTTCACAAGTGCTTTTCAGCTTCTAAGATGCATAACATTTGGATGTTGAGTTTCTAACTCGTCTTTTCGGCTATGTAGGCTTAAAAAGCCTTTTAAGTTTAAGATAGATCTATCGAACTTTGTTTTCGTTTAAAAGAAGTTTATTTTAGTGCTAAGATTTCCAAAATATATATAAAAAAGACAGAAAATTAGTTGATCTATGAAGAAGTTTCAGTGTTTCAAGAAAATCTCGAACAATGGGAAAATCGAGAGACGTCTCTCTCTGGGTGAATATAAGCGGGCCGTTTCATGGTCAAAATACTTAGTTTCATCGGGTGCTGAGATAAAAGGGGAAGGTGAGGAGCGATGGAGCGCTGATATGTCACAGCTTTTTATTGGGAACAAATTCGCCTCAGGTAGGCATAGCAGGATATACAGAGGCGTATATAAGCGTATAGACGTAGCGATTAAGCTTATGAGCCAACCTGAAGAGGACGGTGACTTGGCGGTTTTGTTGGAGAATCAGTTCAATTCTGAGGTTTCTTTGTTGTTTCGGTTGACTCATCCTAATATAATCACTGTAAGATATTGATTTGCTTGAAATTAGATCATTTCATCATTTGTTTGGTTTGCTGAGATGGTTAGAATGTATCAAGCTTGGTACCATTATCGGTTCGCACTAGATTTCACATATTTGATCTTTCTTAGATTTGGGAATGAATCAATGAATGGACTTGTTTGGGTGAACCTTTAAGCTTAACAAACCTTGTTATAGCCCTTAAGCGGGTTAGTATTTGCCTGTTCAAGTTTTAAGATCATCTTTTTGCTTTTGTTATGGAAATCTAAAAGTTTTAAGACAAATCAAATTAGATTTTCTTGGTTTAAATAAAGCGATTTCTCTAGAAACTAGAAACAATAAATCCATAACATAATTGTGGTTAGGTTACAACTTGAAAGTGTGTTTTTTTACCAACAAATATATTATTGTTTCGTTTTGCTAATTATGAAGTATTTGGAAGAAAATGGCCTTTTAGTATAAGAGTGGTGGCGCTAACCGATCATTCGCTTAGTAGTTTTTGAGTGGACGTCTTATAGTATATAGAAATTTGCAATATGTGCTGAAATTGCTATTGTAGGGAACCTAGTACAGTACTACTGTATATTCACAAGAATCGCCCTTTTTCTTGACTATATAGAGATTCGGATCTGGGACCGCAATTGGTTTTTCTTTCTAAGGTGTAAGATTTGCCATATTTTCCACTTGAGCATAACAAAAAAGGCAGTGTTTCCTCAGTGCTTTACTTATCTCATGTGCATTATTGACTCATATCACCTTTAGCATTATACACTTTTTGGCCTTAATACTGGTCCCTGTCAATGAGGCCTAGTACCACTTTTTTAAATTTTGGAAGTATTTTCTAGGTTTTAGTTTTTACTAATTCTTCTTTCATCTATACTCTATAGCAACCAGATGGGAAGAAGAGAATCCCTTCTCAGCAAAACAACCTTGAAAGTTGTTGAATAGTGCCGTTTGTTGAGATCTATATTGAGATCTATATATAAGGGGGATTTTTTTGATTTTTTTGTCTATAAACATTGCTACACTGACCCAAATATCTTACCCATAATCCTTAGATACTAACTTGGATGCATATGTGGAGTGTGGACCAATGATGCAGTTACTGCCTTTCAAAAATTAAAAAAAGTAATATAAGATTTTTTGGGTAGAAAAATAGTGAGCAAAAGCGTTTCTTTTTGGTTTTGGCTGATACATAGGGGATTTGTGTTAGTAGTTTCATACTGATCATTCTAATAGCTCTTTTTTATCTCTGTCATCATTGTAGACTTGTAGTTAAAAAGCAATGTAAGTTTTTTTGAGGTAGAAAATTGGTGTGCAGAAGCAATCCTTTTTGGCTAATACATTTAGGAGATATGTGTTAATAATTTCATATATCACTCTAAAAGCTTTTGTTTATCTATGTCAACTTTGTAGTTTGTTGCGGCATGCAAGAAGACCCCCGTGTTTTGTATAATCACCGAGTACTTAGCCGGAGGGTCCTTAAGAAAATACCTCCATCAGCTAGAGCCTTATTCACTTCCCCACAACCTAGTTCTAAAATTCGCCCTTGACATTGCACATGGTATGCAATATCTTCATTCTCAAGGGATACTTCATAGGGATCTAAAATCGGAAAATTTATTGCTTGATGAAGATCTGTGTGTAAAAGTGGCAGACTTTGGAATTTCGTGCTTAGAATCTCAATGCGGGAGTGCCAAAGGGTTTACAGGAACTTATCGTTGGATGGCACCGGAAATGATTAAAGAAAAGCATCATACGAAGAAAGTTGATGTTTATAGCTTTGGTATTGTTTTGTGGGAGCTTTTAACGGCATTGACACCGTTTGATAATATGACTCCTGAACAGGCTGCATTTGCGGTCTGCCAAAAGGTACATTTTCAATACATACATCATGTACATGGGCTTGTTTGTGACACTTCGTACTTATAATTTTGTGTTTTTCTTTTACTTTTTTTTGTTGTCTTTATTGGCAAAAAAGATAGGCTTAGGAGTTAACTTTCAAGAAAAAGATACACTTTTGTGAAAGTATATTTTCATTCATGTTTTTTTTTCCCATTAGTACGTCTAGTTGAATACCATAGTTCCAGGTTTTTCTATTCGTATTACCAGCTGGCTGAAGCTGAAGTAACCTCTGAACCATTTGGGTTGCTTTAACCATTCTCTCTCCCCCCCCCCCCCCCCCCCCACCACCACACACACCCCACCCCACCCCCATCAAGCGTATTTATAAGATAAAAAAACTTGTAGTTATCAAATAAAGTTGAAAGCAAGATGTTTTTCTTTAATTATGTTATGAGATCTTGATTACAAAAACAAGAAACAAAAATAATAGTGATCTTATAATAATTTCAACAATCTCGATCAAGGGTGACCGCACCCTGTCAGGCCGGCTATACTTATTGCACGAGTCACTACATCAGCCACTGTATGTGAGATGGAATATGACAAAAACAAAAAAGTATTGATGTGCCCCTTTCTCACAATGTAGTGGCCGATATAGTGGCTTAGGTAGTGACATATCATCTTCCCTTATTTCCCTAAATGCCATATCCTTCGAGGTTATTCCAGTAGCATCTTTTTGTTGTCCAAGTCTAATTGAACCGCTTACATGACTGAACTGATTAGTATGGTTTAATGTTAATTTTTTTGTCACGTCTTTTTACAGAATGCGAGGCCTCCATTGCCACCTACATGCCCTGCGGCGTTTAAGCATCTTATTATCCGATGTTGGGCGAGTAATCCCCATAAACGTCCTCATTTTGACGAGATAGTCGTTATCCTCGAAAGCTATTTAGCCTCTTTTCAAAAGGATCCTGATTTCTTTGTATCCTATGATCCGTCCCATCGTTCTATAATCCGGTGCCTGCCCAACTGTATTTCTCCAAATGGTGCAAGAGCTTCTTTAAAATTATAATAATAATAAAAACTTCTAGGATTATGTATGATACTAATTGTATCACATTGCTTTCCCATTTATTTGACTGGGAGCCATTGTTCCGATTTAAGTGATATCCCTATTAGGTCATCTTTCCCATGTGAGTTTTTTGGTCCTTTCGAGTTTATGGTTGAATATGCGACTCAAACTGCCGATTTCTGAATGCATTGGAAACAAATTATTAGCTTTTCCATGTAAGCATTTTTTGCTCTTGCAGTTTATGGTGGATTTGTAATGAAACGTTGTTTTGTTGTATAAGTTTTTCCATATAAGCTTATTTTTTCTTCTTGTTTGAGGTGGTGTATGTGGCTGAATTAGTCGCATGTATTACCTGTTGTTGCAGAGGTAAAAAATATGACGGGACATACATAAACGAAAGAATCACGAAAAGGGAAAGAATAAGCTTGGCTCGCTGCTTGCATTTCTATGTATAATCACCTCGAAGGGAAATGAAATGTATAACTCATATGAATATAAGATACCTAAACTTGATAAACAAATTAGGGAATCAGACAGATCAATCCGTCTACAAAGTGATTAAACAGCTTTGACAAGGCCACCAACTCCTTAGATGACCATGTCAAAATTGAACATGCAAGTTGTTTGTGCCCAAAAGAATCAATCGAGGCTTTAATAAGATGACCATGTCAAAATTGAAAATAATCCACACGTGCTGTCGTGGATGACGACTTGGCAAAAACATCTTGATCTGGGTAGGATCGAACTCAATATCAAATAAAATTCAAAGCATCTTACATCGTAACATCAAGTTACATTTGAAGACGTTGATTTTCCCTTTGCTTTGTTTTATTCAGTACGTTTTGTTTTGTCAAGTTCTTTTGATGGATAATTCGAATACTTTAAAACAATAGAACATGATTAATAATAATAAGATTATCGAAACAACAACAAAAAAAGACAGTTTGGCCGAGTGGTCTAAGGCGCCAGATTTAGGCTCTGGTCCGAAAGGGCGTGGGTTCAAATCCCACAGCTGTCATTTTTTGTTTTAATTTATTTCTATTTTTTTGTTACTTCCAACAGCTTTCACAACATTCTCCTTTACGGAATTCGCAAAAATTCCCGTCACGCGGTGAATTCTTAATTTTTGCAATCGATTTTCATACAACAAGACTGTTTTTCGATCTACGCATTACTTCCTACTCATTATTAGTTCATTCTGATAGTTGTTTTCTATGCATGTGGATATAAATTAGTAAAATCATGGTATTTTGGTGACAAATATCTTGCCATTTTTTTGAAACGGAAGAAACGCTCGCATAAAAACCAGTTGACCGGGTCTAATTTGCACCTAAAACATTGTTTACAACAAAATTGAAGGTAACAAATTGTGCCGTTTGGGATGTCTACGAGGTTTAAGTTTTATTTAGAAAAGCTAAGAAACGCTGGCATAAACCCGTCTTTTGTATTTTAATTGGCATGACACACGAAAAACTAGTGGACCGGGTCCAATTTGCACCTAAAACATTGTTTACAACAAAATTGGAGGTAACAATTTGTGCCTGTTTGGAATGTCTACGTGGTTTAAATTTCATTTAGAAAAGCTGATAAATTTTAGTATTGGATCAACAAACTTAACATTTTAAAAAAAATAAGAATCAATTGCAAAAATTATATTCGACTTATACACAAATTGTAAATAACCAAAATATGAGGTGCGAAATTGAAAAACATAACTTTATTTTAATTTTTATCAAAAACCCTATTCTCCACTAAAACCCCAATCAAGTCCTCTCTCTCTCTTCAATAATCTTTATTTGTAAGTGAAATTTCTCTCTCTGTATTTTTGTAATATATATTTGTGTATTTATATACATATATATATATATTTATTTATTTATACCCTTGACCTTATGTGATTATTGCACTGGCACATCAAATTTAATTAAATTTTACTCTAAAGGCTTAAGTTTCTTGCTAGAATTTGGTTTCAGTTATCTAATTTATTCTTTTTAATTAATTACGAATTAGGTTGTTTTTTGCTTGCATTGTTAAGAGAAATAGTTCTTTTTTTGTGCTCGTACAATTTATTAGCATTGTTAAGTATGGTTTATACTTTATATTAGTATTGATAATTAGGGAATTAATTATTACTGTTAAGTAATTTTTTCAGTGTTTGTTAGGATTTATTTAAATTATGTGGCGTTTTTTTATGTAGAGACATTCCCTTTTTATTCATGATAAAAAATGAAATATACAATGTGAATAAATTATTATATTTTCAAAATAGCTCAGCCCCTTGAGAGTGTAAAGTTTTTAACTTTGCAAATAACAGTCAACTTCCCAGTTATGTTCTGTTATTTTTTGGACGAATTCATTTTGCTAATCACGGTTTTAAAATTTTAAATTGAGAATTTAGGTCCACTGGTAACAGTTTTGTTGTCGATTTTCAAAATGGCCACAAAGCTGTCGGATGCGCCTTCGAGTCTCGTTGATCAAAGTGTTGTGAGTATTAACTCAGACCCATTTCCCTTTTTAGTTTTTTTCTGAATACGCATATATAAAGCATGCTTATTAGCTATATTTCTGAGTTATCGATGGATGTGTATGTGTTCAGCTTCCAGGTGATGTTGTTCTTGACCTATCCAAGATGGCTAATCAAACCATTAAGCTCGGGGGAGGGCTTCGTCAGGTTTGTTTTTTTCCGTCATATTTTCTCTTTTAATTCAGGGTTCAGATATATTTACTTGTTTCCTGAGGTGTTAGCTTTGAAAAGAAATCGTAAAAGAAAATACGCAAGAAGTCCTGTTTTTGTTTGTTTATTTGTGAGAAGAGATTTCATTCTGTTAGGTGAGCTGATATGAGGATGAGAAAAATCATTCACTTAAGATTTGTAATGGAAATCTAAAAAGCTGCAATTCGTAAAAGTGGAGAAAGTTAACAGTGTCAAACTCTTGGGCTCATTCAGTTGCCCAGTAGTCGACCGCCAACTATCGGGTTGGCTGCATTTCATATACATTGATTCAGGTGCTTGGATGGTGGCTGGGTAATGGACGAGACCCGCCGTCGGTAGTAAAAGACCGACTAATTGTATTGAGTGACAGAGACTTTAGTTTGGGCTTTTCGTTTGAATGTCGAGATATTTTTTGATCTTTATGGTTTTATCTTTTGCATGATCCTGGAAGAGGATCTGTCCTTCCCAGTTTGTTAGTTTTCTGGTGTGCTCTTTCAGAGATTTTCTAATATAATGAAATATTGCTTATTGGAAAAAAAACCCATACAACTCTTATAGACGTGAAATACTAAAAACACCTTTTAAGCGGAATATCCAGTAAAACTTTCAACACACAAATTTGAAATTACGGGAGCTCAAAAGCTGCAAACCTCTCCAGCCCTGCAATTTTTGTGTTGAGCGTAAAAATTCTCCCTCATGCGCCTCTTTCTTACATTGAACTCAGATGTCCGTTTTGGTAATAAAATTATCTGTTTCGGTACCAAATGTTTCTATTTTCTCTATCTGTTTCATTTTCCTATCTGACTTTGTTCCACATCTTGCTTTGGACGATTTCAGGAATGCGATTCTATTGTTGTTATGAAGGCTGGAACTCTAAGGTGTGACAAGCCAAATAAATATTGGGTTGAGAGCTCCCAGAAAAGGGTATTTCATCTAATCCTCAAGCGTGCAACTTTATTGATAAAAGATTATAAAAATATCAACTGTCAAATAAATATCCTAATTTTGTTAACATTTGGCTTAATAACCATGAGTGTGTATTCGTATTACATTATGCACTGTGCTTCAGCACGTACAATATAAAGTGATAGCTAATAACATCATTGATGGTGGCATTTCACTATGGTTACAAGGAGATTTTATGGATTGTTTGGTAAAACTTTTGGAACTGAACAATCTCGAGAATACAAGAAGCATATACTAGAGGAGGAGGATGATGTTCTGTTCTTTTATCATCTATAATTAAAATCAGGGAAATATAACAACAACATCGTTGTAGTATGAAATTTATATTCATTTGTCTAATAATAAACTTTTTGAGGAGATTGTTGATATAGAAATACAGACATTTCTTAACTTTCGGCTTGGTCAGTATAATAATACATTGGGATGGCTGGGTATGGGCATGAACTCGTAGAATGATTGAGATTTAGTGTTCAATCATCACTGCAAATTAGTTCTGTTTTTGGTGAATTTAAAACTAGGTACAAGCTTTCTTGAGATAGAGAAATCTTGAATAAGTTGCCTGGATTGATTTGGGTTCATGATATCATAGATGTGTTCTATCTTGTAATTGTTTAAGGTGACAACTTTTGAGCTTATTATCTTGCTAGCCTGTTAGGAACATGTAAAGTTCTATCGAGGCATTTCCTGCATTTCTTGTGATCAAGAACAGCCCAACTTTGATTTCAATAAAAGGAAACTTACAATTACACTTCTCCCTTATATTTGTGTTTTGTTTCAGTACCTGGGTTAAGAAATTTGAGTGTTGATACACACTGGTCTTTCCCATCTAATAATTATAATTTATGCTTGATATTTTCAGTACACACCATGCGTGGGGGATAATGTTCTTGGAATAGTGGCAGATTGCAGAGCAGATGTGAGTTTTGTTGTAATCATGCACTTCAATTGTTAATTGTTGCTTATTTAAACTTTTAACTTCATTATTACTTACTGCCACATTAGAAAATGTCAGCTGCTAGTTCTGTATACTATTGCTCTGTGATCTACGTTTATCTTTATATTTATATGCTTGGTCGTGCGGAGCTTGTGAAGAGGTTATATGAATGATCTAGTATAATTTTGCTTATGTCATTATTTCTATTTAATAAAAAAAAATTCACTCTATACACATGTATGAAACAAGTTCTCGTGTATGAGGTCTGTCAATCTAATCTTTTTATCTTCTTGATTCAGAATTTTTGGGTGGACATAAAAGGACCCGGAATAGCATTTCTTCCTGTACTTGCATTTGAAGGAGGGACTAGGAGAAACATACCCAAGTTTGAGGTGTGAGGTTTTCCAAATGCCTTTATTTATTTATTTTGTATTTTGTATTTTGTATTTTTATGAGGCGTATGATTTAGATATAGTTGTTTTAAGATATTGGAACTCTCTATCAAATTATTGATCAGTTTTAACTCCCATGTTAAAGCTCACCTTTAAGCTGATCAACCAAAAGTACAATTTCAAGCAAAAAAAGATAAGTTGATCTTCTAAGCTGCAATCAAACAAGGCTTGAGTATTCATGTTTTAAACAATAGAAGCTGAATAAGAATTGGGAATAGTTTTTAAAATATCTATCTATTGAATTAAATGTTTATGTTCAAACATAAGAGGTTAGATTAAATGAGATCTTAAGCTTCCAAAAGAAAAAAAGGTTAAATGAGATACTTTCTACTAAATCAAATTGTATTTGGGATGAGGTATTTTGGTGTTTCATATTCAGCTTCCAAGCAGGTATCTGTGAAAGAAATTGTATATTTTGCAGGAAGGTACATTACTGCATCTTCGGGTTGTGAAGGCAAACACGGGCATGAATCCTGAGCTCTCATGTACTGATGGTTGGTTTCTTTTTTCTTTTCTTTCTAATTTTCAAGGCACTTTAAGCTGTTCTCTTTTAAACTTCCATGTATCACCTTTTCTTCCTTTTCACTTGTAAATTTTGTAGTACCTTTTTGACATAATCTATTTTCTTAACTTATTCCGAGTAACATTCATTTTTGCAGCCTCTGGAAAAGCAGCAGAGTACGGTAAACTTCAAGAGGGCTACATGTTTGAAACATCAACTGGTCTTGCACGCATGTGAGAAACTCTACTCTGTTAGATCGTAAACTTTTAATATTTCCAGAAAATAATGTCATTTTGTTGGAAAAGTATTTTAATGTCTAGCTTGATTTAGGTTTTTGTGTTCTATGTTTGCAGGCTGCTAAGCTCCCCAACATGCCCGGTTCTTGAAACTTTGGGGACAAAGCTATCATTTGAAATAGCAGTTGGGTTAAATGGCCGCGTTTGGGTATGAATATTGAGTCACTCTCTTATAGTTACAAATGTTTTATTTGACTTTTTTGCGGGGCCGGGCCTGAAGTTTTTGTTCCCGGGGCAAAAAAGTCTTAGGGCCCTTCTTTAAACTGTCATTCCATAGTTATGTAAAAAATGGCTTTTGACATATAGTAGTAAGTAGATAAAGGAACACTTGCATGCAAATATTCTCTTTGGTCTTGGTATCATGTTTTCATGTCGGTAAATGAATTAATTCGTTATTCTACTGTAATTTTTTTTAAATTCCTTTTTCTCTCTACTCTTTTTCTTGTGTTGATTTAGGTGAATGCTTCGGATCCATCTGTGGTCATTCTTGTATCAAATGCTATCATGAAATCGGAGTCTTTGAGTGGGTTGCAGCAAAAGATAATGGCGGAGAAATTACTTCAAAGAGTTCAGTGATCAAGTCTTATGCTTAACGCATTTGTTATAGTTATTCAAGATAGTAATTTTGAATCGATTTTTTGTTTTTGTTTTTTGCTTCTGTCATAATTTTCTCTAGCAGTTTTTTTTGTTGAAAGTAGATCTTTGTTGTTCTCCATGTAAGAGTAGTTGTTACAGAGTGTTATACAAGGTGCTCGAGTTGCAAAAGTAATGCATCTATGATATTATTGTTGACTTTGGAGAATATATATGTATGCTGATGAAATATAATATGTTAATTAGATTGCTTTATACGTGCCGATGGAATACAAGTATTGCAGATTTTATAGTAACCATAAGCTTTCTGTTGCGCTATCCGTAATAATGGAGTGTAATGTATCGGAGAGTAGTTATCTCCTCAAAACTTATGATGAGAAATTTACTATGTATACACCGAGTCCAAATCTGATACGGTAATTAGCTGCTTGTATCATTCTATTTAGTTTTTTTTTTTCCCGGTAAGTCTCGTTCTATTTAGTTGGAAACACACAACAGATCTACATTTTTTTGTAGAGATACAATTTTTCCAATTGATAGTAATAGTTGTTGTTTAATGAAATCTCATGGTATCAACTTTGAGAACAAAAGTTTATTAAAAAAATTTAATGACAAAAAACAATAAAAAATGTTAAATTTATATAAATAAATACGACGTAATCAATCATTCAATTGACTTAGTTCAAAGGGAGTATTATTTGGGCCATAATCTTATATTGAACAACTACGATATATTAATAACCTCCTAAAGGTTAATTAATATATCAACTTATTTTTATTCATAATTTTAAATTTTAAAAACCCAAATAAAAGAGTGGTCTAGCGAGTTGTTTATCGAGAATATTTATATTTTTGGTTAACAGCCGTAACAATTTATTTTTAGCAAAATTGTACAAGGTTTTCAAAATTAATTTTCTCAATCTTAAAAAGTCAAGTAATTATCACTACTAATAAATCAGTGTTTATAAGGAGCCTGAATTTTTATACTGTATTTTTTTCTAAAAAAACACACAAATCGTATTTTTTTTATACGGACCGTATATTTTTATTGCGAATTCTAAATAAAATATACGGTTTGCATTTTTTCAGAACAAACCGTAGAAAAATCTACGGTTTGGACTGAAAAATTAGAGCACCAGTCCCTGCGTCAATTACACGTCTCTTTTAAATAAAAAAAAACCCAACTTCGTTTACAGTCTTTGGTTTACAGACTTTCTTTAAAAAAAAAAAAACCAAATCACCAATCTCAACCAAAATAAAAACCATAACCACTAAATTTCGTCCGATTAAACCACGTTTAGGTTTAATTCACCGAATTAGATACATGTATTTCTGTATTCCCTGGTTTATTATTTATTTCATATAGTTTTAATTTGTAAAATATGGAAAAAGATATAAAATATGCCAATTGATTATTTACTTGTGATTATAATTGCTTCTTATTTTTTTATATTAATTAAAAAAACTTAGGATTGTTGATATTTTTCCCGTTTTATAAAAAATAGGGTTTTTATTCAAATTTGTTTATTTAGATATTTATTGCTAATTGTTTGGTTTCCTTATCTTGTTTTGATTGGAAAAAATAAAAATAGTTAGGGTTTATTAATATTTACCCGTTTTGAAAATTAGTTTTTTTTTTTAAATTTGTTGATCTAAATAAATATCTAAATAGTTAGGGTTTATTAACATTTTCCATTGCGACTGAGATAGGTTTATATTGCATTTAATTGGAAAAAATAAAAATAGTCAGGGTTTATTAATATTTACGCGTTTTGAAAATTAGGTTTTTTTTCAAACCGTAGATTTTATCCAACCGTAGATTTTTTCTAGAGATTTGTGAGGTTTAATCTACGGGTTCCTTTGAAAAATGCAAACCGTACATTTTATTTACGGTTCGCAATAAAAATGTACGGTCCGTATAAAAAAAGTACGGTTTATGCGTTTTTTCAGAAAAAAAAGTGTAGTATAAAAATCCATACTCGCGTTTATAAGATCCCCACTCTAAATCGGCATTATATAAAAACTAAAAAAGAAGCATTAATCCAACACATGTTAAAAGGTTGAATACCAAAATATAAATATCACAAAAATAAGTAGTAAAACTTAATATATGAAATCTACCCTTTTTATTTATTAATTTATTTTTATGTTAGGGTTTAAATGTATTTTAGACGACACTCTCTCTAGCAACTAACTAAGGTTTGTGCTTATTTCTCTCTCCAATTTTTTTCAAATAAATTATAATTTCAATATAATCGGATAAATTATATTTAATTGTGGATCGATCCATCTTCATTTTTTTTTCAATTATGTAATAAACCATCTTATTTTTCTGGATATTAATTTTGAAGTATTCAAAGTAGCTAGCTTTTTTTTCTACCATGTTAAAAAGATTTCATATTTTAGCTTAAAAGTTGGAACCAAACGGACCCTGAATAAGATAGTGGCGGTTTACTTGAGGTTTTAGTAAATGGGTCAGACCCAATTACTATATAATGCTGAAGATGTAAATGTAGTTTACGTATTGTTTGGCTTCGGCTTATGAGCAAATAAGTTGGCTTTTTTAGATTGAGAAATAAGCTTTAATTTTCTGGCTATTAATTGTGTATAATACAGTTTAGAAGTTAGAAATATGCAAAAGAACTAGTAGTTTTTTTCTACCATGTTAATAAGATTCCGATCTTTTAGCTTAAAAGTTAGAACCAAACGGACCCTGAATAAGATGGTGTGTGTTTACTTGAGATTTTATTAAATGGGTCAGACCCAATTAGTATATAATGCTGAATATGCAAATGTAGTCTAGGTATTGTTTGGATTCGGTTTATGAGCAAATAAGGGTCCGTTCAGTAACATATTTTTTTAGCTGTTTTTTGGATTTTTGATTTTAAAAATGTGGATGTTTGGACAGTCAAATTATTTAGCTTTTATAAAGCAGAATTTTTAAGCTAAAAAACCTAAGTGTATTTTTTAAAATTGATTTTGGACCAGGTAATTGGTTGCCAAACATAGCCTAAGTTGGCTTCTTTAGATTGAGAAAAAACTTTATTTAACAAGCCTTTAGCGGACGACTTGAAGTTAGGGATTACATATCAGAGACTGATTGAGGGGAAAATATTCATTCTTTTTATTGAAGAGTTTTTACCATCATTCAGCTTTATAGTTGTTATATCACAAGTCACAAAGAGTCGTTTTTTGTTGTTGTTAATCTTGATTGTGGTTCGATTCTGTATATGTCACGGTTGTGGATTCATTTTGATATGATAGTGTTCAACTTAGGTTCTGCCTTGTTTATGCTGATTTTAATATTATTCTTTTGTACTTTCATCAGTTGGAAAAGCATTCGGTTTTACCTTGCTCCCTATAACTTATGATAAGGTCTTATACGTCCTTGACCAAACATAAATTTTTTTGGGTTGTTATCTGTTAACAAAATGGGTTCCACGTTGACGAATAACTGTTTGGTTCTTGAAGTAGTCACATCACACATGGACCTATTAAAAGGTTCTCTCTCAAACTCCCACACAGTACAAGTTCCCAAGCACGTCTTGTATGTTTTTTTTTCTGGAAACGTTTACCGTTGCAGGTAGATTCATCACATGTTTGTTTTGTAGACCCTCTATCCACTGTTTATAAATTGGTGGTACTGTTTTTTTTTTGTGTGTATGTGTGTATGTGCATGATCATTCCTTTATGTCACTTTGTAAATCCATAGTCATATGACCTGTACTTGTTTATCATTTTCAGGTAAGGGATTCCTTATTTCCTTTGGAAATTGAAATCTACGTGCTTATCTTTAGATAAATCACATTCTTTCCCTTTTCATTTTATCGTATCAGTCTCATTGACCAGATAGAAAAATGAAATTCATTGGTATAATTAGAACACTCCGTTCCCATCCTAATCTGCCCAGATCAGCCCCCTTATTACAAACTCGTTCATTTCAACCCGATTATGCGCCCAGAGATCCCAACGCAAAGCCCATTAAATACAAATATCCAGCCTTTTACGACCCGTATGGTCCTAGACCCCCACCTAGTGATAAAATTATTGAGCTCGCTGAAAAAGTAGCTTCTTTACCTGTGGAAGAACGTGTGCTTATCGGCCCAACTCTGAGAGAGAAACTAATGCATCCCAAAATGGAGACCATTTCAGTAGATGGTCTGGATTCAGGCCCACAGGAGGGACCTGCTAAGGCGGAAGAGAAAAAGGCCGAGAAGACAGCATTTGATGTTAAATTGGAGAAATTCGATGCTGCTGTAAAAATTAAGGTTATTAAAGAGGTTAGGGCTTTTACAAATTTGGGTTTAAAAGAAGCAAAGGACTTGGTTGAGAAAGTGCCTGTTGTGCTAAAACAAGGGGTTACGAAAGAGGAGGCAAATGGGATTATTGAGAAGATAAAGGCTGCTGGGGGGGTTGCTGTAATGGAGTGAGATTTTTCTTTCTTTCTGTATTCTATATTTCAGTGACCGACTTCATAATTTGTATTGTGCTTTAATTAGCAGAACAGAAGTTTTGATCACTGGTAAAATGCTGCTTAGGTTTGTTAAGAATGGATTAGGGTTGTCCATTTGCGGCTTAGTTTCCTTTTTTCTGTTTGAAGCTAGAATACTTATATTTGTTATGTTTTGGAAGTGAATAACCGATCTTCATTGATATAATCAGTTGACTGTGTTGCTACTTTTAAGCATGTATATCGGTCACTGAGATGACTCAGACTAAAACTATATTTTTAAGCTTGTATTTTGTTTCTCAGTGATCAGCGTTTGTGAAGTTTTTAATCACTGGCACAAATGCTGCTTAATTTTGTTCAGAAAGTATTAGGTTGTTGATTTTCCGCTTAGTTTGAAGCATGAATATGCAATAACTCAAAATTATTATATCACGGACATGAATACATATCCTTCAGTGATAAAGTCCTCTTATCTGATGCTAAGAAAAGCTGGGATGATCCAGATTAACTATTTAAAATGTTAAAAGATTGAAATCCAAAAGGTCTCCGTTTTTATAAGGATTTGTAGCATCCTGGTAGTTTATTTTTCGATTTTTCTGTAACGGAGAAAAAGTCGGTTCTCGAATTTATAAAAATAAAGAGAAACATGAGAAGATTAAGGCTGCTGGGGCTTGCTGTACCGAGTGAGAATTTGTGTACTTTTGTATTCTGCAATCGTCGGTTTCAAACTATCGATGATGTCATGAGCGGACTCAGTTTTGATCCGTGGAGTGGACTTTTTAATCACTGGCACAGTGCTGCTTAAATTTGTTTAGTAAGGATTACACTTTCCCCTTGTCAGCTTCGTTTGCTTTCAAGGTACCTGACGAAATTGTAACGCCAAACCCTTCAATGAAAATGACAGGTGTTATGTAGGTAAATAGCTATATTCTTTTGGCTATGAAGATCTCATCCGCAAAAAACAGAACACATCTTTATATTGTTGGCTTATTGTTCAATTAGTTGCATATGATGCGAGATAATTTTAGACCAAGTTTAACACGTCTCGAGTAACTATTTGCATATATTAATTAGTATGATATTCAAGAGTTCTGGTTCTTGCATCTCCAGAAACATTAGAAGGTGAAAAAAGAGCAAATTCCAGCAACCATATTATTGCAAGTTAAGATATACTCCACATAAGATTCAGAAACGGTTAATGAGTGGTAAAAATCTGAAAGCAAGAAAGTCAATTAATTCTTTTAAAAAAATGCGAAAAGTAGGGGCATTCCGAGAATCGAACTCGGGACCTCTCGCACCCAAAGCGAGAATCATACCACTAGACCAAATGCCCAGCTTGTTAATGTATGTTTCCGTTGTATATTAGTCACATTTGGTGCACGATCAGGTGCATAAAGTAGCCCTTAGACATTTACCAAAAGAATACATCCAACTATATAAACACAATAGAATTATTTTCTACATTCACAGAAATCATTCTCACAGCCCTTAGACATTTAGATAGCACTTCACATTTCAAATCGCCAAATTCATTCAACATGCTTCCGAGTTGCGTAATATGTAAAATAAGGGTATGCTATTCCCTGAGAAATTTATTGACACAATTACCCGAAATATGTATTTACTCTATATTGAAGCTTTTATATTATTATCGTGTACGTGCCACTAAAAAAACTTGAAGGCTATGATCTCAATTAGCAGGCTCGTATCTGCAGACGCAGTCATATATATTTCCCTCGATCAACTTTCGTGCCAATCTCTGATTTTTTACCATCGCAAGCTGTAGAAGCAACAAATTATTCAGGGTTAAGCAAAAAAGTAGTTGGTAAAAGACCAAAGGTTTCCATGTAGCTCAAAAGTCTCTTCTTTATTGTCAATCGACAAATTAACCAATCAGTGAAAGTCCAAAAATCAGGATAAACAAGCATAACAAACATACCTTCAGCGTATCACATTTAAACCGAGCATAGAAATTAGTATGTAAAGCTCGACCCATTCCTTCCAATATGACCTGCACATCACAAACGACAGTCACATGATTAACCAATAATTTATTTACACCCGATCATAAGATACCGGTGGAAGAGGGGAAATTTGCAGTTTCCTACACTAACAAATAATTAGATGTTGATATGGTATGACCCCCTAAAAGATTAGCAATATCACACTAACCTTAAATTTCATGAAGATCTGAGGCTTAAAAGTATAAGGGGCTAAACTAGATAAAAGAAAACATAGATTTAAAACTAAAACAGAAAAAAAAAATGTGACAGAGTAGTTGAAAAAAAAATGATCAGATAGTGCTAAATCATGGAAAATGTAATCTTGATCTAATCTCTATAGATTGGTCTATAAAAGGAGATCTGATATTATATTAGTGTATAAAATTGGAATTAACCCAAATGTTTGATACATAGAAACTATGTGCTCACCAGATCAGCATCCATAGCGACAAAAGCTAGCTCGGAGCTGACCTGTCTCAGGTCAATACACGGACTTCCGCAACCATTCTCAACAACCATAAGAGGAATTGACGATGAAATTTCACTAGAATCGTCTTGAATATTACTCATAGCGTCGACTAGTAGCCCACCTGCCTCAGCGGCCCTGCGAAGAACATTGCAATGCTGTGGAACTCACAGTATTTAGTTTTTCTGAACCACAAACAAGACATGAAATATTTGGTGGAAGGAATCATCCCACCAAATTAAAAGATGCTTACATTACATGTAGTATGTTGCATAGATGCTATATTCGGTGCAAGGAATTATCCTTTCATAAAATTTAGTTCACGCGGAGATGCATTCTTTATATTTCTTTAGTTGCTTTACCAGTACTTTTTCTTGTGATTGTACCAAAAACATAGGCTCTATACATAAAACGAGGCTTTGACCGTCTTGTTCACTAAACTATCCATTTTTTTTATCTTGTCTACCAACCTACTTATTAAAAATCATATACAAACCTGATTAACGTTTCTTAATTCTTACATGAACAGTATACCACCGAATAAATTGATGAGAATAGAATAAGTGACGTCACCAAACTTTTTCCCTTCAGTCTCAGGGGTAAAATGGTTATACATGTTATTAATTGGTTTCAACCTTCGACCATCATTGGATCCATTGGCTAGATACAAAATACAAGATACTCCATATATATAAGATAGTAAACTTTCATACCTTTGCAGCTTCAGCTATGATATCAGGAAGCTCCATGGCAGTGACATCATTTAGCGCAGGAAGTGAGTTTGCTACCAGAACAACCTGAAATCAGGGAGAGGATTACCGCAATTTCTCAATTTCTATTTTTACACTGAAACAGCATTTTCTCTAATATGCAATTAGAGTGAACAACTTACTCCAACGTCAACATCTTAAGCACCACTAGCACGTGGACTCACATCATTGTGAAAAAGTCCGAATACGATTTCATAAAAAAAATCCGTACAAACGTACCAATCTCATCTAAAATCATATGCGATAAAGTAAGAACAGTAATTTACTTCAGTTCCACGTCTTAGGAGTTCCCGAGCAAGTGGGAGCATTCCCAGCACTACGTCAGCACCTGAGTTGTCCACAAATAATAATGCTCTTTTATGTCGCCGTGTTTTCTGGTCTCCAGATCCGAGCATCCTATCCTTAAATAGTTCAAAGCCGTCTACCTAAAACCACGTAAACATTGAACACCGTAACTAAAGAAGTAAAGCTGGATATCCATTTTGAATTTATATCATTTCTAATTCAGCTCACTTACCCGCCAAGGCCTCTGCATCTTTTGGCGGCTCATCCTATATATTTCAATGATTGTACCTTTATGATAAAGATCAACACAGGCACAAGACCCCCAATCGAAAATATTTGCAGCTAGAACACCTTCTATAAGTGTAAGCAACCTCATATCCTGCATAATGAAGAACAAGGGGAGGAAAATATAATCATTACCGAGAGTTGAAATGATAAAAAAAGGCACATTGTGTATCTGCCACAAAAAAAATTGTCGATACACTACACACACCTCATTCATACTATCAATCTCCATTAGCAGATCGGGTAGCACAGCGAGAGCTGCCTCATTTTCCCTATACAAAACCACAAAAAATTGTTGAAAAAATGACGACTGTAAATTCATACTATTTGCACAAGAGGCAAAGTTCTATGCTAGTTGTTAATTACAAATATAGAGCTAGAAGGTGTGTGAACTCTGTCTCCTATTGTGACAATAAGCTCATGATAAGAATGAGAAATGATTGGCATGCATATTTTGGTATGTAAAAATTGTGGTAGTAAGAGCAGATTGTAATTTCCAGTGGCAGTTCTTTAGTTGTTAGACACTTTCATGATGATTTCTGAATGAGTGGATGAAAAGCTCCCAACAAAATTATATGTACCGATTATCACTGGTTATTAATATTATAAATAAAGATGAAGAAAAAATAAAAAATAAAAAACAAAAAACAAAAATAGAGAAATTTAAATGATACCTTTGTTTTATGCTTCTATACACATCATGAAATTGGAACTCCCGTAAACACTCTTCCCTCAATTCCAAAAGATTGGCTAACCCCAACTTCCCATATGCAGCAGGCTCTTCCACCAATCTAATGCACAAGTAGGATCACGTAAACTAATAACCTTCCCATTATTTTGGTTTTGTGTAAATTCTTAATTTAATTTAAAATTTCGAGCAAAGGAAGTGTTGTAAACCTTGCCAAGTGGGCCAAAAATGCCCGAACAAATGCATCACCCCTTCTTTTAGCATCCTCAGTTCCACCTTCACTTGCTACAGCCTGTACAATTACATCAATTTGAAATAATTAATGATAACAGAAAACTTTCTTCTAAGAAAGGATACAGATAAGAAATCAAGGCTAGCTACCCAGTGAGTTATCAAATAGTTTAAAAGAAACATAAGTATGATTTTCTAGATTTTTTTGTTACCTTGTCAACAAGGTCTGGCGAATGCTCTGAAAGCACAGTGAACCAATACCTATAGAAAATGAAAACATATTAAAACAAGGCAACTACAATAAAGACCGTACATACTAACTATGGAAGCCATGTACTCACTCTAGTTCACCAGGTTCTGAAAGATCTATAGTGTTAGGCTCATACCTGTAATACGAGAAGCGAGCTATTACTAAGCTCAAGGTACAATCACATCAGTAAAATCATTTAAAACAAAACCAAAATTACGTTTTCGGATCAGCTAACAGCGGGAAAACCTCCAAAGTAGGAACAAGATGGAGAACACCGACATTAAGATTACTTGCATCAGAACGAAGGGTATTTCCTTTCGATAACGGAACATCAAATCCACCTAAGCCAGTAGTTCCCGGTTGCGCCAAAGGAACAGGTGCAGTAATTTCATTTCCTTTTTGCATAAACTTCTCCATCCAAGATATCTGCAATTAGCAAAAAGATATTAGATTTATCTGTAATACGTACGAAATGTAACAAACTAACATAGGGCGTCATTCATAAGGTCCTTTAAAAAGTATACTACAATTTTCTGCACGAACGTCAGATTTTGATTTTATTCATCAACATACAAAAATTAGCAATTGGTAGCCTGTCCTAACATTTTCCTTTCTCGATAATTACACACTGTAAAGGGAAAAAACCAATAGGTTAGGGACTAAAAATAGATAAAAACATGATAGAATAATGTACAGAATATGGAAAAAACAATAAAATGGTGCATGAAATCTTTCGTTTTCCTGACTATTTAGCACCCCGATCTATGATACCTTTTTTCAATTTGGTACACCAAGTGGTTGAAATTATTAGAGAAATGTACTGTACGTTTACTAATTAGTAACTTTGGTTGGTTGGTGTACAAAATCAATATCTGATGATACTTTAATATATAAAACTCTAATTAATCCTTTCCTTAGTGATAATATACTTGCCTTTTCATTTAACTGATTACTAACTTTGGTTGGTTGGTTGGTGTACAAAATCAATATCTGATGATACTTTAATGTATAAAACTCTAATTAATCCTTTCATTAATGATAATATACTTGCCTTTTCATTTAAATTTCCCATGGGTGGACCATGAACCGAACCTCCAGCGTATGGTGCACCCATCGGGAACCTTTCAACCAGATGATGGACCATCAAATCATCGAGTCCATGCTTCTCAGAGCTCATAAATGCACCCAAAGCTCCCAAAAAGCCTTCGTGTCTTAAAAACATAGCTTGTGCCTCTCCTTTCGACCTGAATAAAGTCATTCAATATTGATGTTAAATTACTGATTCTGATAAAAGCTCGAAGTGTTACAGTAGGGTAACTTTTTAGCAATTTACATTATTCTCCAACGCTTCCACATCTAGGCAAGACTCATTATAAGTCATTCCAGACTTTTTCTTCACGTAATTGTTTCCACTAGTTATAATTTCAGAGTGGTGCAATATATCCAATGAGGATCGAACCCGTGACCTAGGTTGTGATACCATATTAAATTACTTTTTCAGTAAAAGCTCAAACTGTTAGTTAGGGAAACTATTTAGTCATATTAATATTATTCTAATATACTCCGACGGTATAAGCTCAACCCCTTCAAGGAAATATCTAACATTGTGATGGAACAATGAATCTGATGACTGCTTTTACAAAGGGGTAGTGAGATACATTTTCACATGCACTTAAATAATAATAAATGTATAGGTCGAATTGTTGTGCCAAACATGGCTTCAGGATTGTCCTTAGTAAAATTGGCTCTTACCAGAAATGAACAGCAAAAGAGATTGTGTCCATAGTGTAAGCATGACCCCTAATGAAAAAACCACCGAAAAATATCCGCTTAAGCCCAAAATGCAAAGCATTTAAATATGATATCTGCAAAATAGAACCTGGCATTATGTTTTAACCATATGGGGACTAAACAGAGATGAACTCAAAACTCTCTAGGGCTTTGATAAACTGACCTGCCCAATATTGTATGATATCATTCGCAATAGAGAGAGCGATATATCTTCAGGTCTGTATTCGTTAAGGTCTTTGTCCATCGCAATTGTTTTGCCAAAACTAGAAGCTATGGTTGACGCAGAGAGACCAATCTGCAATATTTTTACATAAACATCAGTCAAACAAATAACAAAAATAATATCACTATATACTCTGTCCATAAATGTATTTATTGGTATTACACCTTTGAGTAGTCCATGCCACCATATATGTCACCAACGAGCATGTCTATGGTTCCGTTGTCTCCTCGTTGACTCAACTCCAGCAATTCATCAAAACTGCAATAAACATCTCATAGAACTTTACGTTTAGTTCTCTATTTGGAGAAAGCAACTGAGAAATAATGGAAACTACTAATAACCTTTTGCATTTTGTCAAAAGCTTTCCTAAACCCCAATATGTACCCCCACCAACATTAGTTCCACTGATCCGTTCAAATTTCCCGTCACCATCAACCTATTCACAGAAGAAAAATCTACTCCTTACAAAATTATCCTTTGTGTCTCAGATTAAGTTTGTAAATAGAAATATTATAGAAAAATTTAACAATACCTTGATCATACTAACTCCCGATCCAATATTAACGAGAAGATAAGGAAACAACTCATTTTGGTCAATCTGCACAAACTCCTTACGACCCTCCATGTGCGTGAATGCTTCATGACGGATAGCCTATTGAGGAGAGGAAAAGCGAGTCGAGGAAGGTACCATTGAGAATCAGAAAATAGTGAAACCTATTTTAAAATAATAGTTGGCATGAGAAATGAACCTTGAGCAAGAAATTGGCACCAGCTACAAGACAATCCATTTCATCTTCTTTGTCTATACTAACTCCGAGCCTTTCCTTAAAGAGATCAGCAAATTTAAATGCACCACCACCTGTTGCCTGTTCACAAGTTAAAAGTAAGTAATATATAGTACTAAACTGAATATTACACAAATGGCCAAAAGAATCAGGCAAACCGGGATTAGGAACTTGAAAGAACATAAACAATCCCCCAATAATTTTTATACTTCCATTGTCAAAGAAGAGACTTCCTTTGAATTCTCAGGTCAATGAATTTAAAGTGAAAAAACAATTCATAATTAGCTGTAATCGGCAAACTAGGACTAAGCTTATTATATCTATCTCCTCAAGATTGCAGGCTTGCAGCACTGAACTTACCTTAATAACTGCATTCTCATTGTTTGTGGCCTTTATATTCCAATGGTGTATCTCCCTTCCTATAACCGCAATGCCAAAATTAAAAAATGAATACGATACTGTAATGTGTCTGATTGCAAAGATAAGACTCAAATTATCATGCATACCACCACGATGAAGCTGTTTTGAGGAAATAAAGTCTAAACACTCGTCGATCTTTGTGGTTTCAAATTTCACAAAATGCAACCTTCCACCAAGAATTGGGTAATTTCTCCTATTACCACTTGGACCATTATGTTTTTCCTTTAAATACTTCTTTCCTTTTTCGTTGACAAATTGTTCCTCGTGTCTCGAGAAATATATCAACTTAATAAGAGATCCTGATAAATAATCCATTATAAATAACAACTTTAAATAACAAATCAAATCATAACCTGATCTTAACTTTATATATAGAAATCTAGACCAGCTAAAAGAAGATAACAAGGGTGTATCTGGTGTAACTTTTAACCTCATCTAACTGCTTTTTGCCTCTAATATATAGTGCATGTAAATGATCAATTTTAAATGGGAGAAATACAAGTTTCTGAACTGAAAATTCTAATTTTTTTAAATAGGATCAGCTAAATTTTTCTTTCAGCTTCAAACAAGCTAAGCTTATTTTATCGAAAAATGCCGCCAAACAAGCCCAAAAATAACGACGATCACTAAACCACTCATATGAATAAGCACAATTAACAAGTGATGAACCCAACCTTCTTATCGTACTCAAACAAGCCATGACATTCTCTTAAAATACACACCCAAACTACCTCTACAATGTACCACACCATTAATACGAATAAGCAATAAACTGGACGAATTGTAAAAAAAAATAGCAAATAATGAACTACACCTCCAATATCCAAGGCCAGATGAGATATATCATCAGACTGATTAGGCAACAATATCGTAGGGTCCCGCTCTTCGAAATTCCCTTGAATGGCTGCCTTGCTAAGGTCAAGCTGAGGCCGAGACCCTGACTTTCCGGCATGTGGAGCCATCTCTCTCTCTCCTCCACCTTCCCTCTCTACAACATTACCTTCTTCCTCATATATATCATCACTCTCAACTGGTGGGTGGTCTTTTACTAAATTGGTCATTTGCCCAATAAATTATCTAACTCTTAGCTAATTTCCTTACCAATAAAATTCCAGTCAAGCCACTTGTCCTATATCAAGTCAACAACAAACAGGCAAT
The DNA here is from genome assembly GCA_963920805.1 of Primula vulgaris. Taxonomy (NCBI): domain Eukaryota; kingdom Viridiplantae; phylum Streptophyta; class Magnoliopsida; order Ericales; family Primulaceae; genus Primula; species Primula vulgaris. Next base: position 48,871,949 of record OY987212.1, read on the forward strand.
CCCATAAATGCATGACAAAACTAATAAAACCAACATATATACTACACAATAAACAGCAATTAAAATATACTACAGAATCAACTCAATATACAAAAACACATATATGTACTAATTAAATAATTAGAATAACTTAAAGGTTAAAACTTTGGGTGACAACCCAATAAACAAAGACATATATGTGCTGATTAAATTATTGGAATAACTTTAAAAGTTAAAACTTTGGGTGACAACCCAATATACAAAAACACATATATGTGTTAATTAAATCATTGAAATAACTTAAAGGTTAAAACTTTAGGTGACAAGTAACAACCCAATATACAAAAACACATATATGTGCTAATTAAATCATTGAAATAACTTAAAGATTAAAACTTTAGGTGACAAGTAAAAACCCAATATACAAAAACACATATATGTGCTAATTAAATAATTGGAATAATTTAAAGGTTACAGTTTTGGGTGACAACTCAATATACAAAAACACATATATGTGTTAATTAAATAATTGGAATAATTTAAAGGTTACAGTTTTGGGTGACAACCCAATATACAAAAACACATCTATGTGCTAATTAAATAATTGGAATAATTTAAAGGTTACAGTTTTGGGTGACAACCCAATATACAAAAACACATATATATGTACTAATTAAATGATTGGAATAACTTAAAGATTAAAACTTTTAAGTGATTGCAACAATGAAAGATAAGGACCCTTGATTTTCCGAAATAATTGATGGAGTTTGGTGAAAATTAAACAGAGGATTTATACCAACAACAAAAAAAGCGGCTATAATTAAATGACCATTTGTTAATAACTTCAAACCAAGATTATTTGATAATTGAATGAGAAAAGGGTACGTAGATAAATCCACATGCTTTGTATATTTTTTCACCTGAGAGTGGAGTATATAGAAAATGTCTTGACATGGGGCTGATAATTTCGCGAAACTAGACGAAAACGGTCTATTTCGTTTCTGCTTCGTTCAGTTTTAAGTTTTTTTTGTTATCATTTGTTTTCGTGACGAAACAAAAAATTTTGTTTCGTTTTCGTGAATTTGACGAAACGAATAGGGCTTATGATCATTATCATCTTGTTTGCTAAATAAAATTTATATTTTATTTCATTATCAACGAGACGAGCTATTAACGAAACGAAAACGAATTTTTTTTTTAAATCATCGTCTCATTTGTAGCCCTAGTTATACACAATAGAAGTTGGACAGACGACATATATAATAAAATTTAACTATGTAGGAGACGTATCATCAAAAAATTGTAACTATATACTCTATCATCTATATATAACAGAATCACACAAATCTTAGTTTAATTTTTTCATATACTATTATTTTATTATTTTTTCGTGAATTTTTGGTTATATGCGAAAATTTGGTCTATGTGGGAAAATTCAAAATTAATGGAATTTTTCTATGATATGTCTTGTTTCATCTTGTACCATCCACATTCGACCCGTAACATTGTGTCCGGTCATGTCGCCTTTAAGTATTCGACGTTGTAAACAAAATGTATAGCCTATGTCACGTGCGTTAACTAATTTAAGTGAAGAAAGTGATTAAATTATTTCTTACCTAGCTAGAGAAAATGTGAGTTCTTTTTTATTTTTTTGAAAGTAAGAAAATGTGAGTTCTGTTCTGGGTGCTAAAGAAAAATAAACTTGTTATTAACGACGTAAATTATCCATTTTATGAGTATTCAATTTTTTTAGAGTTCACAATTTAATCACATATTTTAGAGTTCAATCTCATGAATGAAATTAACACAATCCAATGGTCTAGCTTTATGCATGAGTTTTGTATTTTTTTTAAATATAATCTTAATATAAAATATACGATATATTAAAATCATTGATGTTTTTTATTATTTTTAATTAATAATTAAATTTATGGCAGTCTCAATTAGGATTCTATAATTTTATTTGAGTTTTTATTGTGTTGTAAAGTTAGTTTTTAATTTACAAAATCGTAATTTGTATTTTATATATTAAAACTATATAAAAAGAAAATTACAAAATTCATTCCTAAATCTCTATATCATTGGATTGTGTTAATTTCATCTGTTAGATTAAACTTTAAAATATGTGAATACATTATGAACTCTAAAAAAAATAAAATTGAATCCGCATCACAAAGCCTCAGAGCCACAAATTCCAAATAGAATAAGCCTTTAAGTGGCACAAATTATTGAAAATTAAGTTGGGCTTAGCCAGAAAAACAATGTTACCTTAGATGGTTTTGCTCAAGTTTGGTTAAATTTACATTTCACTTCTACAAAGTACCAATACGAAAGCAAGAGTGTGAGAAAAAAGTGGCATGCTCATTTGTTTTTGAGTTCATTGGTATATCATAACTAAATTTTTTTATATATATCTTTTATGTAAGATACCTGTAAACTATTGTAAGCTTGACCATTACAATATAATCCAAGTTTTGTTTATGAAACTCATATATCTTAATATCCGATAATACATGACCACTAATTGAAACATTGTCATTTATATGACCGGTGGGATGTAAATTTTCATATGTTTGTGGAATAACCAATACTTTCTCTAGAAGCACACATGCGGAGAAAGGGGGCGATCGACGATTTATTTTGCTGCAACAGTAATGTACTTTTACTTTTTTTCGTTGCCGAAAATTGCATCGCATTAGATTTACAGCTTAAAAACGCGATTGAGAATGTTAATTAATGTTTTAAACCCGACAAGAGCATTATATTTTCTTATGATAAAGAAAGATGACTTGTTTGTTTAAAAGCTGCAACGAAACAATCGAATCGGTTATGGAAAGAAAGGGGTGATTAGGGACGCGACGGATAGTGTGAAAAGTAGAAGGTAAAAAAAGCAAGAGAAGTTACACGAGAACTTCTTCTTTTTTAAAAAAGTTTTTTTTTTAAATCTTATTAAAACATGCATGCAGCAGGGATAAAAGAAGATTATATACTTGTTAGCGAAAATTTACAAATAATTCCAATTTCTTAACTTTAATCTGGCAAGAAAATGTAAAATTATAAACATTATAACCGGAATTACTTTAGCCTCTAGAAAATAATACCAATAAATACCAAATTAATGTGCTTAATTTTCTTTCTTTAGGACACCATTTACAGCTTTGCTTTAAATGACATGAAAGTATTAAATTATAAAATCAATAAGGGAGAGAGAAAAAGGGGTGACATTGTTTTCAGTTACAAAACAATATTACTCATTAATCAAACATAATAAGTGTGGTCAAATATATAATTAAAGGTGAAAAGACGAAAATGAATGCATAAAACATGTGAATACAAAAAGGAAACCTCACTAAAAAGGGTCTTTACTACTCGTATATTATAACTATATATAATGGGGAATTCTCATTTTCATATCCGTGATCTAATAATTAACCAGATATTGTTAATTTTATAGTGATGAAAAGTACATTATAATTACCTATTACGTATAAATAACAATAAGAAATATTTTGACCAAATAAAGTTGAACTATAAATTACCAGTTGTTATTGGTCTAGAATCAACCTTCCAAATTAAACCCAAAATGGAAGAAATCAAGCTACTATAGGCACTCCATTAATTGCTATCAAAAGGTTGCCTTGTTAGCAGTCAAAACTAATTTATTTGAGCTTAAATGCCTTATTAAGGCCATTTAGGTTATATTTCCATTTTGATTAAGAGATGAGTCCAAATCTTCTATCTCATTTCTCTATCTCCTTCTGTGCCCCTTGTTTATTTTATCCAAAAAAAAATTCTAAAAAACTTGAAAAAAATTGTACAATTACTATAATACATGTATCAATACATTCCAATAATTATTTTTAAAAGAAAATCCACACAAAATTTGTTTTGGAATAAATGTATAAATTAGTGTAAATTAAACATTGAATATTAAAAAAATTATTTAAAACAATATTATGTTCAAATGTTTTAAAATTTGAATACAATATAATATAAAAGTTTATAAAGTTGCGGTATAAGTTGTGAAAATTTAAAATTTGAGTGAAAATAATCAAAGGGGCACGGAAGGGGATAGAGAATAGAGAATAGAGGTAGAAGATTTGGACTCGCAATAATAGCAAAATGCATTGCAATAATCTTTTAAAATATTACATTCTTGTATATTGTAATATTAACTATGAACACTCGATACTGTATAGTAACCTTGTTCTCGTGGACGTATAAAAAGTTGCACAAAATTGGTTCTCCTTGAGTGTGTCACAGCAAAGAGCCAATTGAAAAGTCAAATATTGATGTGTGCAAAAGAAAATTTTACACTTTTGTCACAAAATTTCATTTAAGTAAAAATGTCTAAAACCATGATAACCATCATTCAATAAATAAAACAGATAATCGATCAAAATAAACATAAACATAAACATATATGAGTGACTCAACACAACTGTTTTCCATATTAAAAATGTAACTACCCCCAACAATTTTAGACTATATATATATTATCAGGTGACTTAAAAATGATTCCCCTTAGCTCAAAACCACTACGTAAGGGAAATAAAAATAACAAAACACAAATGATGGTAATTAAGGATCGATGTCTAATTTCCATAATCAATTTATGTCTTTCAAAAGAGTCCAAATCTTCTACCCCATATTCTCTACCCCCTTCCGTGTCCCCTTGCTTATTTTCACTCAAATTTTAAATTTTCACAACTTATTCCGCAAATCTATAAGCGTTTATATTATATTGTATTCAAATTTTAAAACATTTGGGTATAATTTTGTTTTAGACAATTTTTTTAAGATTTAATGTTTAATTTACACTAATTTATACATTTATTCCAAAATAAATTGCGTGTGTATTTTTTTTTAAATTAATTATTGGAATGTATTGATACATATATTATAGTAATTGTACAATTTTTTTAAAGTTTTTTAGAATTTTTTTTTAGATAAAATAAGTAAAAGGGCACAGAAGGGATATAGAATATATAGGGGGTAGAAAATTTAGACTCCCTTCAGAATGAATCTTATTAAGGATAAAACAGATAATCAAAATAAACATAATTAACCAATTGTATTCATATATATGATATTTTTTTAAAATCTTATTAATTAAGGATTATTCATATGAAATACTAACCATTAGATCACTTGAATAACCAAGGGTCAAGATCAACTCTCATTATATTAAATGCTCCCTTTCTCATCCATTATATACTCTATTAAGAAAACATGAAATGTCCATTGCATTAAGACACAAATTTCTTCAGTTTCTTCTCATCCTTTTTGTCTCTCATGGCTTTTGATACAAACTGCAAAGAAGACAATACTTTCCACACCATTTTCCTTACTAACAACAAGCTTGATAATATCAATACAACTCAAGAAGATGATTATTTTTCCTTTGATAATATTTCTTCATCGTCGTCGTCGTCATCATCAAATGCCTTATTCCAAGACTTACACCAACTTGATCCATATACTTTTAATGGATCATTATCCTCAACATACCTAACCTCTGATTTTGGTTTACAAGATGGGTATTCAGACCCTTACGACACGTTTAACAACGTGGTTTTCCCCGATATCGATGATCTATATGAGTGCAAGCCAGTTGTTGATTATAAAGTTATACACAAAAGTGCAACTTTTAATTCCATGCAAAATTTTGGTAGTGGTGGCAGCGGAGGAATCGATGTTTTTAATAACGGTAATAAAAAAGCGATGCAGTTATCTGGTTTGGTTCAAGGGTCCAGCTTGTTCGAGTTTAAGGATATTAAGCCTTTGAATTTTTTTACTCCAGACGAGGGTTCTAGTGTAAATTCCGATAAGGGGTGTCTAAAAAAAATCGGGTTTAAAAGGAAAGTGGTGCAACAAAGGAGGAAGCACTACAAGAATGAGATGAAGAAGCCTAATGCAATCAAAGGGCAATGGACCAGTGAAGAAGATAGGTTTAAAAAAAAAAAAACTTTTAATTGTTTTCTGTTAGTATGGTTGTAGCATAATCTGGCAATTTAGTTTTCTAATTTTTCCTAATTTTTGAAAAACAATAATAATATAGACTTTTCATTAGTAACTGGAAATTTTGTTTCAGAATCAAAATTGTAACTATAGTACATTTTTTTTTTCATTAAAACCTCCAATTCATTTCAGATTATACTCTTTGTAATGAATTCCGTAACAGGTATACATCTTTTGTGAAAAGTATAATGTGGATGTATCAATTTAGTGAGTTATTTCGAAGTCGTTTTGATTCTTCAAATATAAAATGTTTGTTTTTTTTTATTATAAAAGTATTATTTTTAAATTAACTTGACTTATTATTTTTGCATGTAGGATATTGATCGACCTGGTTCAGAAAATTGGTATAAGAAAATGGTCTCATATTGCTCAGAGGCTCAAAGGTAGAATTGGGAAGCAATGTAGAGAAAGGTGGCATAACCATCTTAGGCCTGACATTAAGGTAATTACTATTTATTAACAATATTGTTAAATATTATATATCTTTCTCTTTTTTCCCATTGGGATAAATAATTGTCTGATTCTTTTTTCTCCTTTTGATTGCATTTACACAATTGCCAAAAAAAAGAGAGGATTTTATCATATAATCAATATGAATATATAATCGTCCTTACAAGCTGATGTTTCTAGTTAATTCCAAATGTAAGTATTATTTAGCTCATTGTTGTTTGCGACATGATTGCAATGGCAAGTTCCAAAATAGGTTTCATTTATTTCTATGTATACACTGCCGTCTCCAGTATTTTAGAGCACCAAAACGAATCCCGAAATGGGGCCTTATAAAGTTTCACAGATTTATACATTCTTTTATGTTAAGATCTAAAATAAACAAATTCACCAATCCAATCTAAAATTTTACCAACCAATCTATAACAACCTTGAGCTTTTGTAAGTTATTTTCATTTTTTCCTTGTTTGTTTTTTCTTAGTTTTTCCTTACCATTAGTTTATCAATTTATTTGTAAACAAAATAAATAACAATAAAAAGAAAAGCTACATTAAAATCGAACAAAATTCATTCTAGTTGTGTTTTTCCTTACCATTAGTTTATCAATTTATTTGTAAACAAAATAAATAACAATAAAAAGAAAAGCTACATTAAAATCAAAAAAAATTCATTCTAGTTGACATTTAATTAATTATAAGGCAAGGTAGCAGAATATACTTACGAGATTACTAAAAGCAATTGCAAGCTTGCTTATGAAATCTATTGTTGTAAACTCAAACTATTTGATAAACCAAACTGGAAAAAGAAAACATTGTTAAAGTGAAATCAGATAATAATTAAAAATGAATAACACGGTAAAAGTAATTAAATCCCTTAAATAAAAGGAAACTAAGCCATTTATATTTTGGACCTCAGACTTTAAATTTGTGAATATGTACCAATATGTTGCTTGTTGTAAAGAAGATATATATCATTTTAACACTAAAAATTATAAGGAGCTATTTATGTAATTTTACATATACAAAAAATATGGTGCCACAGTCTCTTTTCAATAAATAGAAACTATATATATAATTTGTCTTTTGAAAATTATGTACCAGTCTCCTTCTGAGTTCTGAAAGTTAAGAAATAAAACAGAATGGGAAAGGAAAAAGTGCTAACGAATTGAACATTCAAGTTGTAAAATTTAGGTCAAAATACTCAAAAGGTATTAGGTGAAAAAGTATTACTTTTATCCTATTTCTCAAATTAGCTCGGTCTGTCTAATAAAATACATTAATATTGTTTTCTAAGTGACCGTTTTGCATAACTGAATTAATTCCTAGTTTAATACATTGTTGTTTAATTAGCTATTTCTTTGGGTAAAGAATAAAAAAAGAGGTATATATGACACCGTTACAAACATAAATCTATGGATCAAAATTCAACTTAAGTAATTACGCTTTTAAAAGTCAGTTATAACTTTGCAATACTAATTCAAATGATAAATCAAATTCTCAAAGTTAAATTGTTCATTACCAACAAAACTTATTACGTACTAAACATGCACTTTATTTTCCTTAATGACAAGGTTTTTAAACTGAGCAATTTCTTTTTAATTTTTTAATTTTTTAATGTTCATGGATCATTGTTTTCCATCAATATATTTTTTGCCAAGCTGTATATTTTCTGATGTGGAATTTTTCATTCAAAAACTCTTCATCACTAAAACCATAAGTGAACCCACAACCATGGTACCATGCATGTAAACACTGTTAGCAATAAAAGATAATATTATTTTAACATCCCTGAAAAACTATATCTCACTTGTGTTGGTGGAATATCTCCATTTCCCTCTATTTAGGGTTCTTGAGCAAATATACTACTAAAATAAGTTGTCCAGAAACAAATATAAACACCCATGGTTTGTCGGGTTACAATTTATAAAAGTATATTTTTCTCAATATTTTAAATAACGTTATCGCTAGCGTAGCGTTTTTTCGAGAGAAAGGCTAAAAGTGCAAATAGCGTTGCTACATAGCGTTTTACGGTCTACTTTTTTTTTGCCTAAATATGCACTAAATTTTAGAATATATAACAATAAAAGATAAAATGTATAGTTATATTAGATAATAATAAAAAAATCGACCGTAAACTAAAGAACTGTCACAATCATTTGGACTGCACACATTTTTATGAAAATTACACAATTCTAACTCGCTATTTACGCTTTTGGTCCAGAATTTCGCGTTTTTTGCGCTTTTGGTCCCCTATAGCGCGATTTTAGCGCAATTCCAGCCAAATAGTGGTTTTTCGTTGCGTTTTTTCCCAAAAAGCGCTATTTCGCGCTATATAGCGCGATTTTTAAAACATTGATTTTTCTTAATTCCTTTTCTTTTTTGCTTTTTATTCTGATGTGCATTTGCATATTCATATTCTAAGTTGAGTCTTTCAAGTTTTCTCCCCACTATGAGAAAGATAACCTTTTTCTTGCTTAAAAAGAAATGAAACCAAACAACCACTTTGAAGTCTTTTCCATGAGACGGTAACATTTTACATTTTTTTTTTTCAACAGAAGGATATTTGGACTGAAGAAGAAGACAGGGTACTAATCCAAGCACACATTGAGTTGGGCAACAAATGGGCAGAAATAGCGAAAAAGCTCCCTGGTCGAACGGAGAACTCGATAAAGAACCATTGGAATGCTACTAAGAGGAGACAGTACTCTAAGCGAAAATGCCGAACCAAACAACCAAGAACAAGTAACATCCTTCAAAATTACATTAAGAGCTTAAACCTAGATGAAAAACCAAACAATAATCTTAGTATGCTCCCTTATCCCTTCACCTCCCCGCAAACATTTCAACCACCACCGCTCTCAATGCCACTGCCATTGTTGTCATTGCCACCTATATCTCATCATGATTATCCTACCTTCGGAGGCGAAAATTGCTTGGTGGGCCCGGACTATGAAATAAGTGAAATTCCGGACTTTTCTTTTGATGAGAGCTTGTTTGGGGAAGAGAGTAGCATTGACTCTATACTTGATAGTTTGCCGAATATTCATAATATTATGGAAGAAGATGATAATGGTTTTGCAATGGGCGGAGATGGTGGTGCTAACCCTTTCATGCAAGTGGAAGTGAAGAGAGAAATGGATTTGATGGAGATGATCAGCCAAGTAACCTTTAAATAGTATCATGTTTTTTCAACAACCATATGGAGTAGTATATAAAACTTAATAAAAGTATGGTAGACCTTGGGGCATTGCCCATAAACTTAAGGTGAGGAAATCTAATGTTTGTTTGGCTGCAACTTTTAAGTTATCTCTCCAGTTTTTTATGCCCAGCAACAGTGTTTTTTAAGACACTGATAAGCTAGAAGTTTTGAGCTGGATTGACCCAGTTTTTTTTTTTTGTCTCCATAAGTCAGGAACAAGATGTTTTTTTGCTTAAAATTATCAGCCAAACAAGCACTTGATAAGTAGCGACAAAGAGTCTTTTATATTATTGGTATGCTTTTAATAATGGACCTTTAGACCTATATTGTTTATGATTGTTAAAAGGCAAATCATTTATTTTTATTTTTTCGAATAAGCAGAACTACTATATGTTGTTTCTTATTTTGTTAAATGTTTTTACTACTCTTTTTTTTTTCATATTTTTTTTTTTATAAACAGTGATATTGTGAGCCTTTGTGTACGTATGTGTTTACTACTCGAAATAGGGTTTTCCTCTTTTTTCCTTTACAGATATTGTGTAATTGACGGACATGTAGAGAATTTTACTTTTTTCTTGTATATATAGTTAGATTATAACTCAACCTTGTTTTCTTAATAAATTGTTGATTTTTTTTGTTAATAATCACCAATTCTATTTATTTAAAACTTAAAACAAAACAAAGATTAGAAGAAGTGTAAGCTTATATTTTCTTGAAGTTTCACTTTTTAAAATGCCCAATAATTTCAAAAGGTTAATCATAAAAACATGAAAGTTATCTTTTTTAATTATAAGTAATTTTAACAAAGTTATGATTTTTTGACTTTAGAAAAATAACTAGATATTTTTGAACATAGTTAAGTCTAACTATACAAAACTAATTGTCCCAAAATATTTGGCTAGCAGTCCCTTAATTAACTAGGATTAATCTTATGATATCTGGCCATAGTTGTGCACTGACTGATATATATGTGATAATTAAATTTCTCTTATAAAGTATTTCTTGTTAGCAATGACAGCAACATACTAAGATTTTTACATATATCACTACAAAATAATGTTTGATTTAGTGAGAGTCAAAAGATGTCGCAAGTCTGTCGCTAATTTAAAAGGCTGTCACAAAACCGTCACAAAAACCGTCGCTAATAAGCTCGTAACAAAAAATACCGTCACTAATCCCGTCGTTATTTGGGTATTTTTTTTTTAGTGCATATGAGCTTTTCTATATATATCTCTCAAATATAACTCAATCTAGTATCCACCTCACAAATGGATTAGTGATAAACTGATATGCAATATGCATAGACTTGTATATATTCATGTTAATTATACTTGACCACCACTCTACCTGCATGCTAATTACGTATATAAATTTGTTGAGGATAGTTAAATATATACATTAATGTATATGGCAACAAAGTTCAAAAGCGGCCTGCATGCAATATATATGTAAAGAATTTATCCTGTTTGCTAGCATGCACCTTTTAGCTAAATTACAGATTTACCACTATAAAAAAAATACTCAAATAGCGACGGAATTAGTGACGATATTTTTTGTTACGAGCTTATTAGCGACGGTTTTTGTGACGGCTTTGTGACATTTTAGTCAATTTACGACAGATTTATGACAGCTTTTTAAATTAATGAAAGTCTTGTGACAGCTTTTGACTCTCACTAAATCAAACATTATTATTATTATGTAGTGTACAATTTCATTTTTGTGTGAACAATTTCACCGTTTTTGGCTGATGAGCAACTTAAAATCTTATTCACTTTATTGTTTAAAAAAGTAAAGAAAATAAATCCATTTCCTGTTTCTAGACTCAAATTAAATAGACCAACTTAGTAAAGAGTCTAAATACTCAAATAATTAACCAAAAATGTACTTAGTATTCATGGGCGTTACCTGGAAATATGCAAGGGAGGTCATGTCATGTCCCTTCTCACCTAAAAATTCTATGCCATAAAGGCTGGATTTTCATACTATATTTTTTCTGAAAAAACGTAAAAACCGTATATTTTTTCTACGAACCGTACATTTTTTCTACGGTTTGGACTGAATTGCAATTTTTACGAAATGCAGGGACTGAAATGTAATTTCTGTAAACTTCAGGCAAGCCGTACATTTTTTCTACGGCTTGCCTGAAGTTTACATAATTTACATTTTAGTCCCTGCATTTTGTAAAAATTGAAAATTAGTCCCTTGAATAAAAAAAATGATTTTTTTTGAAATTAAACATGAATTTTTGTTATATAAAAAACTAAATTCCCTATTCATTTTTTTTAGGGGCAATTAACAAAAACATACCCTAACTCTATTATATTACAAAAAACATACCCCCAAAACTTAACTTACAAAAAACATACATATATATACTTATTATTTCTCTAATTCTAATCAAACCATAATCTAACCTCTCTCTCTAACCGCAACTCTCTCTCTCTCTCTAATCGTACATCTCTCTCTAACACACGATAATCGCACATCTTTCTAACACATGCTAATCACCCATCTATCTCTCTCAAAATGACTAAAAACTCACAAAATATTCATATGCTAATTTTAAAATGTCACACCCTAATTTTAAAATGTCATACCCTAAATGTTCTGAATCACAATCAAATATCTAAAAAAGAGTTCATACCATACTTTTAAAACTTCATACACTGATTTCAAAACTTCATACCCTAATTTCAAAACTTCATACCCTAATTTCAAAACTTCATACCCTAATTTCAAAACTTTATACCCTAATTTCAAAACTTCATACCCTAATTTTAAAACTTCATACCCTAATTTCAAAACTTCATAGCCTAATTTTAAAACTTCATACCCTAATTTCAAAACTTCATACCATAATTTTAAAACTTCATACCCTAATTTTAAAAGTTCATACTCTACATATAAATTTCTCTCAATACTATACATATAAATTCTCATCCTTTAACTTTAAACCCACAAGTTTTACAATAGTCTCAAAGTTCAATAAATAGAAAACAATATCACCAATTTCATTTATTTTTCATATATTACGAGATAGAAAACAATCTCACCAATTTCATATATTTTTCATATATAGTTAGTGGCGGGTTTTCGTGGTGGGGGAGGGGAGAGAGATAGAGTGGGATATAAAATAAAAATATAAACAACAATGGAAGAGAGAGACTAAGATGAGAGAGATGTAGAGAAGAATTGGTGAGAGAGAGAAGAATGCAGGAGAGAGATAATAACGGAGGAGAGAGAGAGTAAATGAGATACAGAGAAAGAAGATAATAAACATCATTAAAATTGTTTGGTATGTTTTTGATAGTTAAAGTTGTAAGGGTATGTTTTTTGTAATTTAGTTTCAAAAGTAGTATTTTTGTTAATTTATCCTTTTTTTTATTCAGGGACTAATTTTCAATTTTTACAAAATACAGGGACTGAAATGTAAATTCTATAAACTTAGGCAAACCGTAGAAAAAATATACGGTTTGCCTGAAGTTTACGGAAATTACATTTCAGTCCCTGTATTTCGTAAAAATTACAATTCAGCCCAAACCGTAGAAAAAATGTACGGTTGATAGAAAAAATATACGATTTTTACGTTTTTTCAGAAAAAATATAATATAAAAATCCAGCATCTGCTATATATTATACATTAATTAACTTAGTTCTGCAATATCTATAAATATAATTAGTTTATATGTGTCTTGCAAAGTTGCACTTGGTAAAGATTTGACTATTTTGTGTTGGAATACCCGGGATTGATTCTTGTGGGAAAAGAGCATGTTTTTATAAGTAACTTTTTCCGGATGCTAATATTTTAAGTCTCATTTTTAGCATTAGATTATATGTTGACCTGCGACCACCACCGGAAAGAAATTATTTTACTCGTAGTCATAGTATCATATTAACACTATAAAATAATGTTTTATTTAATGAGACTCAAAAACTGTCACAAGGCTGTCGCTAATTTAAAAAGTTGTCACAAATCTGTCGCAAATTGACTAAACTGTCACAAAGCCGTCACAAAAACCGTCGCTAATAAGCTCGTAACAAAAAATACCGTCACTAATCCCGTCATTATTTGAATATTTTTTTGTAGTGTAACATTTATTTCCCATAGTGGTACACGAAATAGACTAGCTTACTTCTTTTACATATGTTTCAAATTTGAATTTTAAGGATCTATCATTTTGTGATTCCCTAATTCTTTTGTTTTTCTTTCCATCGGAAAATATGTAAGAGCATCCGCATCTGATATCTCAAAACATATTATAATATAAAAAATGACATGCATCAGGAACCCTATAAATTTAGTAAATTTCAACGAACACAAAATTCACCTTATATACGATGTATATGATTTCCTATATTAATATAATAATAATAAACTATCATGTAGTCCACATTCTTATAGTCTGTAATTTTATATAAATGTAAACGGTTCATAAAATATGTGAGGTTTGAGCAAATGGTTAAAGTTGCTGATACGGTTGCTCTAAGCTTTTAGTAATTGCAACATATTGGCCAAAAACTGTTTCAAATAATTGCGGGTGTTTCCAGCCCTAAATTTAACAATCAAAATTCCACAGTAATATATCTAGAATAAATCGGAACCATGATAATCAATGTATCAATAAAAAGCTCTCTTTCAGAGTTTAAAAAAAACTAATAATGGACATAACATTATACAGTTCAAACGGCTACAACAGAACAAGTTCCAAACAAAAACACGAAACAAAGACAAGAAAATCGATTTATCCGATCATTAAATTTTTTGAAAGCTACTATAATAGGACCTCGCAACTAAATGTAACCACCACCCCAAAAGGAACACAACAGAAACTGAAAAACAAAGGGAGTACTCTGTGACAAAAGGAAAATAAATTCCTGAATTGTTGGAAGTATCTACTTTCTAACCAAAATCCCGAAGCTTGCTAATAAGTTCTCACTGATAGAAAATCTCAAGCCGCTTTAGGCTTGTTCTTGATACCTTTCACCCTCGAGTACAAGAACACACCAGCAAGAGCCACTCCAGTGCCTGCAAAGAATTATCACGTAAAAAAGTAGGGGACATCAATGTCTAACCGATAAAACATGAAATAAAATTTCCTTACTTCATATAAGAATATGTGGGGGGAAATCAAGCATATGAGCAAACTGTACCTAGAGAGTTGATAGGAGAAACGGGTGATTGGAAGAAGATGACAGATGTCACAATAACCACCACACGTTTCACACAGTTGCCGACAGAGTGCGTAACCGGAGATACTCTCTGCAGAATCATGTAAGAAACCTGCGAGACAAGCTTGTGTCAGCATCTTTGACAAAATTACGGATGATATAGCTAACAATAGTAAGGTTTAGGCAGTACAAAACAAACTTAAAGAATTTATACGCATATCTTGCCATCCCAGATAGATTCAAACAGCAGCTTAAGAGTTGCAAACTTTAGATGAATTAACACAGTAATATATCAATCTCAACAAATAAAAGAAAAGAGTTAGATTCCAATTTTTGTGTACTGATGAAAGGAAGCTGAGCAGATTTCTATCAGCATTATTCAGCAGGAACTGGGTTGCTACAATATCTGACAGGAAGTACTGGAATCCAATGGTATAGAATCATAGATAATGAGTTTCAACCACAATACTGTCATTTGAATTTTGTATAATTTGAGTCCAAAGATGTTATCATGTTAGTGAAGCTACTTTTGCATGTTGGAACATTTCTTTTAGCTGAAAGATTGTGAACTTAACATTCTGAGGCATTATGAAGTGCAGTGTCTACTACTTATACCAATTCCTTATGGTTTTTCTACTGTTCCCGCCGATCAGGGAACACATTTTATTGATGATAATGACCAACACAAAAGCTGAAATGCTAAGATATTTCAACTATACTTAACATACCCATAATCGGGAGAATAACAAAATGAGAAACATACTTAGAGCTCCGATAACGATTCACATTAAACTAATAAAACCCAGCAGTCTAGAAAGCGTGAAGCCTTGAACTCCAACATCCAAAGGATTTATCTACCCTACTTAATAGCAAGACCTTTTTCAATAATTTTGAGGGAAAAAACACAAGAAACTATAATATGTTTGGGGTTCTAACCTGCTGATAGGCATGAAAGCAAAGAGCAGCGAGAAGCGACCTAGTGTAAACTTGCCCTACATTCAACCCCTGACAAGAAAAGATCGAGACATCAATAGTAATTGTAATTGTAGTTATCATAATAGTAATAAATGGATATATATTAAAGAATGTTAAATAAATAAGAGTAAAACTAAATAAGCAGCTTGCGGCATAAAAAAAAAATACTTACGGCAGATTGTAGGTATGCAGGGGTGACCTTGACACCTTCCATAAAAAAAGTGATTGGAGCCATCAAGAAGAAGGACATGATTGTTATAACTGAAAAGAGAGTAATGTTGTCCAAAGAATCCTGTGTATTAACGACAGCTATTAGGAACTAAACAAAGTAACTTAAAGTACTTGGTGGTAGTGTTTATCTTTAATTGCGATACACAATACCCAAACATTCTTACTATCAGTCAGATGAACCAAATTGGGTGAAACAAAGCTACAAGGACTTACATCTTTCTTGACCATGAACTTTTTGCTAAGAACATTTCGAGACTGGTTAGTCAGATTAGAGGCCATGGCACTCCAAAATCCAGCCCTGATGACATGAAAAAAATATTATATTAATAAATTATACAAAAAACTTCAGAAATGTTATAAATGAATCAAAGATAATCACTCAATTGATATTATTACCAGTTAAATGATGCTTCAGTCATTGAGGCAAGACCAACTCCACCAACAATTGGTAAAAGAGAAGCAACCACCCAAGGGGTTGGATACTGTTACAAGTAAAGGAGTATATAAAATCAAAACAGAAAAGAAAAGAAAGAAGAACGATAAAGAATCAACAGCAGACGAATATAAGCACACCTCTCCCATAAACAACGCAGAGAGGATCACTGAGAAAAAGGGCTCGCTAGCTTTAATGGTGTGAGTGAACGACACAGAAACTTTTCCGAGACTCATGTTTGTAAAAAGGTTTCCTAAAACGTGCACTACTGCCAATGGTAAGATAGCCATAAGCTGTCACAGAATTAGGCATAAAAGTCAGTAATCGGCACAACAACAACAATAATAATAGCATAACCGTGTAAATGTTTAGT
Organism: Primula vulgaris; assembly: GCA_963920805.1. Taxonomy (NCBI): domain Eukaryota; kingdom Viridiplantae; phylum Streptophyta; class Magnoliopsida; order Ericales; family Primulaceae; genus Primula; species Primula vulgaris. Next base: position 48,888,775 of record OY987212.1, read on the forward strand.
TTTATATGAAATAACCTGAGCACCGGTGATTTTTGGTCGTTTGTAAAGATTTGTTGTCCACATCAACATAACGAGTACAGTTCCAACAGCAAATTGAACAGTTGTGACGGTCACTGGAAAGGGAAACACTTTCAAAACCTGCAAACGCAAGACTATAAGCAATATGATCTTGATAGTCATACACTTCTAACTCCTAAAAGTAAGGATTCAGAAATGAAGCCATCGCTACGATATTTAAATCCTTAGAAGATCAATGAAAATTGAAAACAGAATCTAATTAGTCCCGACTCTCGCAATTTATGAAACTTTAATATTATTAAGTTTCACCAATAACTACAGAGAAAACCCAAATATTAACCCATCAAAAGGGCTGCACAAGCACAAAGTATAACTAAAAGAACACTGTTCTTGCAAGTCACAAAAAGATCATACTGTACTACACATTTCGCCATTTCGGCTGCTACTACATTTCTGCAAATACCTTCCAGATTTCAAGTATTATTAGAGAACATCTATACATGATTCTGCTGTGACGTTTCTATAATCATAATTTCTCCCCTTCATCCAAAAACACATTGAACAATTTTTTTACCAAAAACATGATCTCATACATATTCTCGCAACTGTCCAACAATTCCAAAACAGAAATAATAATTCATGTCCACTTTATAAATCTCAGCCATGAACAGTTACGATTTCAACAAGACATTGTTAATTCATACAAATTTATTTTGTTATCTGAAAATATAAACAGGCTTTGCATGTACATATACTGTAAAATTTCGAAAGTGATGCCAAACAAACAAATCACTAACTACCCATCCTTAATTTAAAAGCTACAAACAGATGAGCTCTCATCTTTTTTAGTTATTCAAAGTTCTATCGAATATACATATAATATACAAATCAGAGATATTAAATCAACAGAAATATACTGCTCGTATATATAATATAAATTTACTGTTGCGTATTTATTTTCTTTTCATGACTTCTCCAAATACAGATCAGAGATATTAGATCAATAGAGAACTCCAGAGTCTAATATTAAAAAAAAAAAAAAAAAAAAAAAAAACTTTGTATACATACATTAGACTGCATGTAAATAAATTTACTGTTTAATACATTTTATTTCCATGGCCAACTTAAATCAGAAATACTAAATCAACAGAGTACTAAAAAACGCTTCGATACGTATATTTTACTGTTCATATTGTATTATTAGTGACTTCAGTAAAAAAAAATATGTATCAAAAAAAATTACATAATAATTTACTCCTAAAACTGCGTAAACGTGACGACCCCATGCGTAACTGACACAAATCAGAGACATCAAGCAGCAGACAATTAAACATATATTAAAAAGGCAGCAAATGAGCAAAGGCAAGCTCGGGTCGGGTACGCTAGGGCTCGGCTCATCTACTCAAAATGCTAGATCAGTCTCCGCTCGGGCTAGTGGCGAGCCAAAAAAACATGGCCAAACTCGGCTCGTGAATTTTTTGAAAAGCTCGGGCTCGTGATCACTAGACTCGTAACAAATATTTGTTTCTTTATATATATACACACACGTATATTAATATTAATATCTATATTTATTTAACCAAACGAGGCAAACATACTATTGCTAAAACCCGACTCGACCTAGACTCGATTCAATTATATATAGAGAGAGACAGAGATCAAATACCTGTTTGTTGTAAATATTGAACCAGATATTAAACAAATACCACATCCCGAACAACGACCCTAACTGCAACGTCGCCGCCATACTACTCTTCTCTTCCTCCTCCTCCACCACATCTCCGCCTCCACCTTCCGTCGCCTTTACCCTAACCCCTCCCTCTCTCTCTCCCTCCTCCACCTTCGGCGAAGCGGTTATCCATCTAGAATGAAGGCCCGTGGAAACCAAGGAAACCGAGGAAACCGAGAAGGCCGATGAGGAGAGGGGGAAACGAGGGGTGGGTAGAGAGAGAGAGTGGCAGGGGCGGCGAGTGGGGAGGCGGAGGGTGGTGGGTGTGAAGGTTAGAGAAGCGGTCTGCATTTTTTAGAGAGAGAGTGATAGAGAGAGAGAAAGAGAGAGATTTGGCGGAGAAAGCGAGGGGGGATCTGAGAGAGAGAGAGAGAGGGGTAGGTGAAGGATATTCTTATTTCTTATGGGAGCTCCGTTTATATCGCACTGTTTTTGGTAAGGGAGGTCGACATACATATAGTAAGAGATAGTCTGTATTTTACTACTAAAAAAATAATATTTTTTCATGTTAAAACCGTAGTTATAAATTAGAAACCGTAATTTAGAATTACGGTTTATCTATTTTTAAATTTTTTTTATGAAAAATAAAATAAAAAGGTAAAACGTAAATCAGAACTACGGTTTGTAGTTATGATTTACGGTTTTTGGCGTTAAAAACAGACTTTTTACAGTCAAAAAATCCAGCCTCGTAGGAAAATCTCAATTTCAATTACAAAAACAGATATTTAAAAAAGGAAATCTAAAGGTCGGTTTGACAATAGTTTTTTTTAGTTGGTTTTTGTGTTTTGTATTTTAAAAACTTGAGGGTGTTTGGGCAACTTAGATTATTCAGTTTCTGAAAATCTGATTTTTAGTGTGAAAAATCTAAAAAAATCCAGATTTGTAAAATATAGATTTTCAGTGGATTCTCAAAACAGATTTTTAAAATCTGATTTTGGACCAAAAAATATGTTAATAAACATAGCCTAAATTTCACTTTTTATATGCTCGGTTTACTAATATTTCGATTTTGTCACTTAATTTTGATTTACTATATTATATTATGGTTCGTTTACTCGACGAAAAGTGGTCGCATAGAGCTCACTTATCATCGCCTTCGTTATCTATGAAGGATAATTCTGTCTTTCACGTTTTTTTTTTAAAGTTATCTATCCGTTCCTTTGTTTATGTACTACTATATAAATTGTGTATCTGTCTATACTTCGTACTCGTGTTTATAAGATTGCAAATGACCCTAACGATTATGAGTTTTTAGCAAAAAGAATCAAATGTGAATTTTATTATTCATAATACTTTTTTATACTAGTATAGTTCTTTTGTAAATGATTTTGTAAATGATTCGGATGTCTAATTTTCAGAAATGGAATGAGAGTATTCCGTCGCCCGGTATGTCTTGAATAATTTTGCTTGGGAGTAATAACATGATTTATTAACAAAGACAAATTATTAAACTAGTTTTGTAACTTATCACTTTTTAGAACAAATAAAATTTTGGACACAACTGTACAGTTAATTTGTGTCATAGATTAATTAAATTTAAGCTACTCAAATGTAAAAAGTTATTCAAGCAACAAATGTAAGTTTTTTTTTAATCAATAATCATCACTTTTGAGGTAAGCTCCTTGAAATGATATAATTTTAGAGTTTCAACCAGATCAATAACATTGTTCAAATGTAAGTTACTAAATTTATGTTATGATCTGTAATTACTAGTAATCGTGCCTCACGCGTTGCGTGTGTGACGCGCAATGCAATTAAAATATAAAAAATAAGTGTAGTTATGATACAAATACGTAAATAATACAAAAAAAATAGTATAAGACTTAAAATAATGTTTGATTGTTAAAGAATTATACATAGTATTATTAGTTATTACTTTTTTATTTATTTGCTATTTTTTTACGTGAGCATGGTATTATTGTAATTAATAAAAAAGTATAGGGGTATTTTTGGAAAAAAATTGGCTAAATTGAACATACTTATTTGATTTGGTTTGACTTGTTATAATAGAATGATACATTTTGAACAGTGGAGTAATTAAATGTTGCATAAAAGGTTCTCACTGATTTTTAGAAAAATTCGTAATTTGACTTTTCCATTTTTAATACCAACTTACGGTACCTTTTTAGATATTGGACTATCAGTGATGTAAGTGAAACTATGAAAGCTAATACAAATTATGAGGGCCAATATTATAGTTCTACAATTAATAAAAGACAAAATGAGTTTTTCATGAAGAAAGAAAGGGTGAATTTTCCAAAACTGCCCAATTTGTCATTTATTGTTTAAGCACCATTGTACCATTTCTCCATATTTCACTGAATTAATTATTCTTAATTGTCCCTTACGAACCAATTGCAATTTTGACCGATCAATAACTTGTATCAAAATTGTCGGAATGAAAATTTTCAAAAATTGATCATATAGTTTAAATGTTAAATTTGATGATTAGATTTCAAAAAAATTCATTTCGACAATTTTGATATAAGTTATAAGCCGGTCAAAATTGCACGTAGTTTCGTAATGTACAATTAAATGGGAACGGAGGGAGTAATATATAACGGAGAGCTTGAACCAAAATCGGGTTCAAACCAGCATCCTAAAACGGGTTTTGTTTTGTTTACAAGTTTTACAAATTACTTATAAAAACATTTTCTGAAATTAACTATGACAATGAATTTATTTCTATTGTAATATACTGTAGTACTATTCTTAATGGATTTATCAATTTTGAGTGGAACATGTATAATAGATTGCTTTGAAATGTTTTTGTCTTGTTGTCTTTGAAATGGAATCCTTGTAGTTTATACAACACCATGATCCCAGCGCTCCGCGAAAAACCGAAAAAACCGAACCGATCCGATAATCAAACCGAAAAACCCGAAAAAGACCGAAACCGAAAAACCGAAAAAAATTTGGGTCGGTTTCGGTTTTCAGTAAAACCGAACCGAAAAGGACCGAAACCGAAAAAACCCGAAAAAGACCGAAAAATCAAAAATAAAACCGAAAAATAACCGAAAAAACCGAAACTGGACCGAAAAAACCGATCCGGTTCGGTCCAAAAAATAAAAAGACCGAAACCGAAAAAAACCAAACCGATAAATATGCTCGATTTTGATTTCGGTTTGGCCAAAAACCGAACCGGATCGGACCGAACCCAGCTCTAATGATCCCTACCAAATAGTGTGACATTTCCATTGAAAAAAGAACTCAAAAAGTATCCTTATTTTCAATTCTAATAATATGTGATCTGGAAGAAAACTAATAAGGCCAACCAATATTGATTTCCAATTGCCAATGCTTTGCAAATTATAATTACATTCACTTCTCAAACTATATTAAAAAAAGAAAAAAAAAGTAGTACACTGGTAAGTAGTCTACTTCAGTGATTAAGTCTATTTGAATTAATATTTGAAGACTGACTAGATACAATGAACCATTTTTAGTACAAAGTCACAAACAGAATTTTTTTTCAATTTTAATTAAATATTCTCTTTGAATTTTCTATAAATGTGTCCGGATCTAGTTTGATTTTTGAGGTAGTCAATTAAAGCATGCACATACATAAGATACTAAATCATTGTCTGAACAAATATCTTTTTTGGCCCCTATGGTTTAAGTTGCAACAATGATAGTTTTCTTCTAAAAAAAAAAGCATTACTGTTTTTTCAATGAATGTAAAATCATAAATCATGAAATTTGTATTAATTGACAGAAGTGAATTCATCTTATCATGGTTTATGATTAATACAAATTTCATGATTTATGATCTTATCATGATTTATGATTAATACAAATTTGAAATTGCTTATGTCGAATGCTTTTCTCGAATAAACTTATCATGAAAGACAACAAAACAACAGTTCTTATAGACTTTGTGTAAATTCATTTGTTTTTCCAAAATTTGGTGAATGGTGGTTTTTGAACTGAAAATGTGAGGAGCAAAATAGACTTTTGGTTCCAAGTCCAACATAAGACCATAATATACCAAAGAGGTCCACCGAGTTTAAGTAAATTTAAAGTGGGGAATTAGCTTGAGTTTGGTGTAGACTTTGGAGGCAGGGTACCTTGACTCTGAGTCAGGGTTACTCTGCTTCCGTTGACCATTAGATCTGTTATTTTATCAATACAGTATTAATAAAATACAGATCCAATGGTTGAGGAAGCAGAGTAACCCTGACTCAAAGTCAGGTACTCTGCTTCCATAGACTTTAGTATTAGCTGAAAGGGATCTGTTTTTGCTGCCCTATTAACAGGGCAGCCCATCTTTTTTTTTTTTAGCTATTGGATCAAAATACAATTCAATCAAATGGTTAATAAAAAATATGTTTTTTTTTTATAATCAATGATTAATAAAAATTATGGTAAAATATTTTGTTTTGTTTTAACAGACGGATTGCAACCTAGACACTGCATGTATGGGGTACGTAAGGTACACCATTTAAAGTACCTGATATGACAAATGAAATATGGCTGACATTTTTCGTCTTTGACCACATCGGCACGGCTTGGGAACGAGTACATCTATTGTACTTTTTCGGCACGCCAAAGATTTTATTTTTTTCTTCATGCGTACTGTACTTGAAATGACGTACATTATCCGTACCGGCTACTTTAAACAAAAAAATATGAAACACTTATGTATATACAATTTTTGTGTTTGAAAAAAAAAGAATTTTTTCATTGTTTTTATGATTGTATTTACTTTAATCCAATGGCTTAAAAACAAAACAAGGGCATGCCCTTTTTAAGGCAGCCAAAACAGATCCAGCAGACGAGATTAAAGCTTGATTACCAACAAGCATCGGTAGACATATCGATTCAGACTCAAAAGACCAAAACAACGGGCCATGATCATACTGATGATGTCTCAAGTACAGTGATCGCGAGTGATTAAACATCTGAAATGGTTACTAAATGATTAAATATCCGCTAGTTGGTAAACGAGACATGTATCAAAAGATGTTGATTTGAGATCCGAGAGAACAAAATCGCCACACAATCCCAATACAAGAACCTTGGTGAAAAGTTAAAAGAATGAACCAGAAAGTCTGGAACTACTTCTAAATACTAGGAAGAAAATGAGACGCATTAATATATCCTCAAGAAACTACATTCTGCTTGTTTGGCTTTAACTTTTAGAACAAATTTTTTGACTTATCTGAAACCTGTAACTGCAGCCCAGGGGACTTGAGATACCAGAATAATCATAGAATCCCTAACTCTCGATGTCAATTTAAAGAAAAAAATTAGGTTCATTTTGATTTCTAGGTTTTAGCTTTTCAGTGGGAAACACAAAAAACTCGATATCTAATTTAGTCATAGCATGAAGATCAAAGGTTGCAAGGAAACAGGCAATAACTATATGTTTGGCAAAATGATATTCATGTTTATTTCGACAAGTGTTCACTGTTTAGTGAAATACTAAAAATCTGCTTCATTTACTTTTCTACAACGACTACTTTCCCCAAATAAAGCATAAATAAAACCAAAACGATTATGTGACAAAATAAACTTTAGTTAAACAAGAAGATACCACTCATTTCATTCGATTGAAATCCATTAAAACTTCACTCAAAACAAGTTTCATCGAGGCGAATTTTCTTCCCCGCAACAGCACACAGGTAATGAAGATATGCAAGTGCTCAAATGTATATGCATACATATCAACTTTTTCATGACATGAAAACTTGAACACTTGCAGCAGTCTTCATAACCTGACAAACCGGGCAAACATCACCAAGCCCTTCACAATCCGTACAAAGACATAAATGCCTACACGGCATTACCAACATCGACACTTCTTTAATATTACAAACCCTGCATTTCAATGACTTATTTCCGAAATTATTATTTCCAATATTAGCATAAGAAGCAGCATCATCCACTTCACTGTCGCCAAATCCCTCTCTAGCTTGAGCAGGACCTTGGGCAACGACTTGCTGGAGATTGCTCTTTAAGGCATTTACTACAGATTCGTTGTACTTAGCTTTGTAGTGCCAACATTGTGCATCTGTGGCGAGTTGTTTTATTTTCTCGGTTAAGTCCTTGTTCTTGCGATTCATATTCTCTATTTCGATCTCTTTCTCACGTAGCTTTTTTGAGACTCCTTTTTCTAAGGCGTTAACGAATTGAACCGTCTGTTTATGCTTTAAATCCCTTAGGCCCTTCATTAGATTTCCTTCCTGTTCAATGACAGAAGACTTTTAAAACTTGCGATAGATGTTGCACAATATTTTCAATTAATGTTCGTCACATTTAGGAGCTCAATATATGTGCAATACTGAAGTACTTTTATGGGAATTTTCAATTCCTTGGAAGCTGATAAAACTGATTCCGCATAATAATAGAGTCGCCAATATGGCATTATTCTTTTTACACAAGAAAGAATGACTGCAGCATTACCCAGAAGAACAATCAAAGGTGCACAGATATTTTAAAAAATAAATAGAAGAAGAATCTAAAACATACCATCAAGTCATAAGTTATGGCATTTTACAGTTGGACACGTGTGGTTTGTGAAATGTAAATAATCAATGGGAATTAATTGAAAGTAACTAAAACAGATAAGGCACATTAGCAAATCACCCATAGTACACGAGGATTATTTGCAATTAAGAATTAAATTTTCTAATGTGTTTCCGGTAAAATGGTTTACCTGAATCCTCATATAACGATCAAGCTCCTCTTTTTGCTGATCCATCTCAAGCTTAAGACTATCGCCAAAAGAAAACAAGCCAGGTAATGGAGCTCTCATGCCTTCACTTGAACATGTAACAGAAGAATTATTGCGTTCTTCTTCCTCGTATGACAACTTTAAACCAGTCGACACTTGATTCGGATTACTTATCAACATCCGATAACCACCTTCATCTTGGCCAAAACTAATATTATTGTTTTTTGAAATTACTTGTAGCTTTTGTTGGCTGGAAATTGGTTCTAGCTCACGAGATCTTTTGATTGGTCGATTTGTGGCAGCTGCTTGCTCGTTGCTAATGTAGTTCATGGGATTTATGTTGCAACCCGTAGGACCTACATCATAGTTTAAACTGCTTTTGTGAGACAATGTATAAATACAACTGTGATGGGAAAATTTCACCAGAGGAACATAAATAAGTAGAAAATCATTCCAAGGAGTATCTCCTCTTTCTCCACTATCTAAATCTTCATATTTTTACGACTTTTTATTCATCTGACTTGTCATTCCAAGACATAAAAATTAAAGAGTTGAGACCGAAGGAGTTCACTAGTTCAAATAATTATACAGACGCAAAAACAATTAATGTCACGGAAGTGGAAGAAAAATCACAAAACAGCTATTTTTACTTTGATGACATGGATATGACCACACGTGTTCAAATCTCAAGTTCCAAAAGGATCTTAGACTTAAAAAGTGACGGAAAAAAAAGGGAAAACAATAATTCATGCAATCGTTAAAATAAGTAAAGACAAGAACCGGACAAAACGCATCTATAAATACCAATATGGTAATTGGATTATTGAGAATTACCAAACAACTGCAGTTGGGGCAATGCGTTTGGATCATACTGGAGATGATTGTTATCCATAAAAACTGGAAATCCAGGGGTGCTTTTATCTTTTCCGCCATACATATTGTGAGAGCAGATGCTTCAACAACTTAACCTCTGCAAAAGGAAGAAAAGTAAATTTCTAACTCAATTGGGTCTAAATTAATGACACACCACGGCAAGGTAAGAAAATTGATTAACTCCTAATCAGAAAATCAACCAAAATTAGTAGATATGCATCAAGGATGTGGATTTAGATTTGAAAGCAGATACCAAACATCAACCAAAAGTTATTTGCCAATTCACTGACCCTTTAGATCCAATCATATAGATATCCCATGTTCTAGGTGCCATGTGACCATGTATTAGGGAAGAATAGAAGTACATAGCAAATAACGTTGTTAATTAGATAAAATCACAGACTCCTTTTCTTATTTAGTAGTAGAAGCTTGTGGCTCAAAGGCATCTGGATAGAGATAAGATGGATCACCCTTCATCCAAATCCATAGAATCCAAATTTATATGAAACACATATCAGATGGATTAGTAAAAAAACTATTTGTTATCACATATCTAAAATTCAATCACATTGCTATTCATGAAATCAGGTTAGTATATCTGCCCTCAAACGTCACACATACCTTTTCCCAAAGATCTAAAACTACAAAACCGATCATGTTTCTTTAACAAACAAATATACTCAAATGACAAAGAAAAAACCTCAGATGATAACCAAATAATGGAAATCAATTCTTTTTACAAAACCAAGATCCATTTAAATTCCAATTTCCGTATACGTACTCAATCAATGCTAAAAAAGCACATGAAATTTCAGACAAACATCTAAACTAAAAAAAATGAAAGAAAAAAAACATCTACTGTTTCTAAAGTACTAGATACATACAAGTATAATTCAGAATGAGCTATCAGATTAAAAGACAAGAAACCTAAAATGCATGCAATAACGCACTTTCTGAAAATGTAAAGATAGATACCAATATACTCCAAAATCAAACACCTAATTTAGATGATGGCTATAAAAATAACAATCACATCTTTTCAGAGATCCAAAATCACATATTCCTCTCTGAACTCAGATAAATACAAAATCAATCCTCAAAATCTCTTATTTCCCCAAAAACTTATCATAAGAGTCCCAATCTTGTACTCCAATTTGAGCAATCATGTAGAAAAAGATTGAAGTGCCTACATTTATAGTCCTCTCCAAAAATTTAAAATATACTAAATCAATCACCCCAGATAAGCTCAATCCTCAAAACAACTCAAAATTTCCGCCCATGATTTTTTGTAGCCAATAATTACATACAAACATAATCCAATTTATGCGATCAGATGATAAAATCCCAACCGATCATATTCCTTTACAGACCTAGATAAGTAGTAAATCAGTCATCAAAGCTCACATATAACGTCTCCCCGAAAAAAGTAAACTGCAAAAGAAACTCAAAACTTATCGATGCATAAACATAATCCGATCATACTGTACATAAAATCAAACGGATCGCACTTAATCAAACATCTCCCAACTTAATAAATCGCAAAACTATATCAAAAACGCGTATCAGATGATTATCCAAATCACAAAAATCAAATCTTTTCACAAATAAAAATTTAGAATCACAATTCTCTTCGCACCCCAGTAAAGTGCTAATTAAATTCTCAAACACCCACATCTTTTTTCACAAAAAAAAGAAAGCTAAAATCGCAAAAGCCCCAATCTTTCATGACCTTAGAAGGATACTTACATATATACTCAAAATATGAGATGAAAGTAGATTCGATCGATCAGTGGCGGAACTATAAATGTTTTTTTCGTAATTATGAGAGGCTCTGAAAGCCCAAATCCAATTAAAAAAAATTGGTAAAAGATCGGGCTTTTTCTCAATCAATTTCCTCTACCTATCCCATAAAAAAATTACTAAATCAATAATCTCCAAAACCCACAAAACTTTTTAGACAAAAAAAACATGGTTTATGTATATGAGATCAAATGAGAAAAAGGGTTAAAATCGAAAATAAAAAAAAACGTGGTAAAAGATCGGTTTTTTTTCTCAATCAATTTCTTCTACATAACACAGATAAGTACTAGTAAAAGTCTAAATCAATAATCTCCAAAACCCACAAAACTTTTTAGACATAAAAAAAAACATAGTTTATGCACATAATAAATAGTATTATGAGATGAAATGAGGAAAAAAAAAAGGTACCTTGAAAAGATAAGAAAATGGTTGATCTAAGAGATGGGAAAAATGAAAAGGAAGAGAAATTAAGAAAGAAGAAATAGATGAAGAATTGGTGAAAGGGTAAGAAAGTAAAATAGGTGGTGGTTTGTATTTAATTGGGAAATAACAAAAGCAAATGACATTTGTTGGGTTTGAGAGAGATGATGAGAATATTAGGAAAATATTGTTGTTGTTGTTCGTCTTCATTGCGTCTCTCTCTCTCCCTCTCTCTCTCTCTCTCTGTCAGCTTTCTTTTCGTTTTCCCCACCAGTTTTTGTTTACAATTATTAAGGTTTTAATAAAATTGTTAATAAACTCCACCACCGTTAGTTCTAATCACATGTTCAGCCGAACCTGCAGTCAACAGTTCATAACTTTCTGCACCCTTTCTTCTAATAAGCTCAACAGACTCGGTAACTAAAAACTCAAATATATTAAACATAAAAGGTATGAAACTGTGCTGATTGTATCGACTTATTTTCTCATGTTTTTATTTATCTTACCAGTAATTGTTTTTCTTCTGTTACTGATTCTGTTTTTTTCTTGTGCCTTTTTTTCTCTTTCTTCATTCATTGTGATGTGAGGCATGACCGTTGGTCAATTATTCTTTTTTTTTTTAGTTTTTTATTTGTTTTTCCTGAAATCTCTCCTCTACAATAACAATTAACAATATTCTTTACTTGAATTTGGCAAGAGAAAAAAGAAAAATATTGTACACCCATGATGATATCTACAACTACTTTGACTTTGAACATGGGAGAGTAGCTTGAAAATTTCACTACCTAGAGAGTTTAACGACCTTCTAGTTCGGACCGAATATTCGAGTTCGGACCGAATATTTTAATTCTTACGTATTTATTGGAAACAACTTTCGCCCTTTTGTATAGTTTAGAAAAAAAACGGGTTGTCATCCAAACCAGTCGGTTGGTTTGGCTGACCGAAGGATTGACTTTGTACTTAACTTAAAACAGTCTTGTTTTTAGTAAAATAAAAATATATATAACTGTTACTTTTCAGAATAAGAAAGAAAACACATGGAGAATGATAAAAAAAAAGGAATGAAAACGAACAATAAGTAACAAAATTGAATACATGCGATCGAGTAGATAGTGAAGCTTTTCATTCCACAAACCGTTCAAAACATCAGTAGTAACGTAAGTAACAAAATATTGAATACATGCGTTCGAGTAGATAGTAATGTTATTCATTCCTTAAACCGATCAATACATCATTCGTAACTTAAGTAACAAAATTGAATACTTGCGATCGAGTAGATAGTGAGACTATTCATTACTTAAACCGATCAATACAGTGTCAGTATCGACTTTTGAGCTGTTGTGAGAATGAGCTGATGTCTAATGAATGCTAAAGAGTCCAGTGGTTTCATCACAAACGTCAGCTTAGCTGCGAGTATGCTTAACATCTCATCCATATGCTTATAAAAAACATATGGATTGATTAAAGAGTCGTAACAGTACATTGACACTCTTGATTAATTAAAATAACCGTAACAGTACATTAACTCTTTAGATTAACTAAATGAATCGGAACAGTACATTAACACTTGCAACTATATAATTAGTATTTTTGGAACTAGATAAGTACGAACTCGAGAGACTATGAAGGGATCAAAAGTTATTCAATTTTTTTTTAAAATAATAATATAATCTATATAGTAATCTAATTATGCAGTTTTTTATGTTCTGCTTTCGACAAGCAAATACGATCACATGTGATCGAGTATATAATAAGACAAATTTTTATTTAAACCAATTAATATTTATCGGCAACGTAAGTAACAAAATTGAATACGATCATTGAGTAGATAGTAAAACTATTCGTTACTTAAACTGATCAAAATATTCTATCGTCATTGTTCTTTGAGTTGTTGTGAAAACAACTTGATGTCTAATGAATGCTAAACACTTCGGTGGTTTCATCACAAGAGCCAGCTTAGTTGCGAGTATGCTTAATATATCGCATTCATATACTTACAAAAACATATGAATTAATTAAAATAATCGTAACAGCATATTGACACCTATAATGAGATAATTAATATTTCTAGAATTAGATAAGTAAGAACTTGAAAAACTACGAACGAATCCAAAGTTTTTTTGTTTTTATGCAGAGTTTTCCCATACTGAGAAAACTAGGAACGAATCCAAAGTAATTCAAATTTTTTGATAAAAATAAGCTAATCTATATGGTAATCTAGTTTTGCAATTCTACTATATTCACTACAAAATAATATTTGATTCAGTGAGAGTCAAAGGTTGTCACAAGCCTGTCGTAAATTGACTAAACTGTCACAAAACCGTCACAAATTGACTAAACTGTCACAAAATTGTCACAAAAACCGTCGCTAATAAGCTCGTAACAAAAAATAGCGTCACTAATCCCGTCGCTATTTGAGTATTTTTTTATAGTGATTAGCCGCTAACAATCAAATATGGTTGATTTGACGTGGCATGTTTGGATAAGATGATACATTGTACGAGAAAGTAACTCTAGAAAGAAAAATTCTCACCAACTTTAACTGGTATATATTTTTCATTAACACTGTCTTTAACTTTAGCTGTTAATTTTTAGGAAAAATTAACAAAATATACAACTTTTCAAATCTAATTACCAAAAAGTACAAATCAAAATTTTTATTCTCAAAACATACAACTCTAATAAACATGTGTAATTGTATGTTTTGGGAAGAAACTTTTAAGTGCTATGTTTTTGTAATATGTTTTGGCTAATCACTTAATTGCATGTTTTGGACATTAATACTAATTTTTATGTAACATAGTGGACTCATTATGGATTAGCATAAAGCTTTTTAAAATACTATAATTGATCAAAAATATGATTTTTTTTAATTGCTTTAAGTCACGCTTACATTGATTTCCTGAATTAACTAGTAATACAAATCTTGTCCATGACCATGAATATTACATGTACACTCATTTAGCAATTACATGCATGTGAAGCGATTTATATAAAAACAAAATTAGAATCCACTTTAATTAGCACTATATATTATTTTCAAATGGAGTGAATAAAGGTGTCCACAAATACCACAAATAAAGTCGTCTCTAATATTCAGCTATTCGAACTAAACTAGTAAAAGTTATTTTAGACCATGTGTACTTACTATTACTAATTTTATTTCTAAAGCTAGTCTTTGTTTTTCTTGTTATCATGTACACCACAACTTAATTATTTGATAACATTATGAATATTTTCAAAAAAGTATACATTGCATTGAAGGACCAGTTCAGAATCGGAACCTTTATTATGTCTTCATTCATCAAATTGATTTACATCCCACCAACCAAATTTTGTAAGTTACAAACCAAAACTATATTCAAGATCCAGCCTAAAATTTATACATCCTAGTTGTCGTTTTCCTTGGTGATTGGTCCAATGTGACTAACCAAGTCATAATTACATTTGAAAACAAGCAATGTTTACAATGCTATCCCATTCCAACTACACTAGTACAAATTCTTATAGAAATGTGTATCATTGTGGAATGCACAACTTGTGATCTTCTATACTATGTACATGAGGTATATAATGAATCAAATGATATTTCTTAAGTCAATAAAGGCTGGCTTAGTTGAAGTTTATTTGATTAATCACTTTTAAAGTTGAATTTATTTTATACAAAGATACACCCATTATTGCGAGTTTTTGTAAAAGTTGATGGCAGCCCATCCATAGGTAATTGCACTAAGGAGAATAACTAGGTGACACACAATGTGCTAGCAAACAATATAAAGTGGACAACATGTGAATACTGCTTTATTTTCTCCTTGGTTATGTAAGAATATATAGAGCGTGTTTTTTTTTTCCTTTTGACGAATGTAGAACATGTCTAGTTTGCTAGTATTATTATCAGCTTGTATATTACATCATGAAGCTTCAATGTTCCTTAATTATTTTATTTTTTTAAAGTTATTTATGTGAAATTGACTTCAAACTTGAATATTTTTCGAAAAATGGCCCAGAACTTGATAAATTTCCAAAAAAGTGGTGTCGACCCGAATTTTGTGCCTTATAATGTGATATTAGCGCATAGCGTAGGTCGTTTTCCTTAAAACACAAGTTGCTCGGTGACTCTCTTAGGACTTGCTTGTTTGAGCTTTCAAACTAAGCTTTCCGCTCGTTACTAAGTTTTTAGTTTACTGGCTTTCAATAATACAGTATTTTGGTTAATCAGCTTATAACGGAAGCGTGTTTGTTTAATACTTTAATCGTTTCCGGACCTGAAAAGACAAAGGTTTACAGTTAAGGAAACCACAGTTTCAATTTTCAAATAAACCTTTCTGATTTTGAAATTTAGGAATAGTTAGTAGACGTAACATGTTAGGCATTCACCAAATAAAACGTGTGATGATCCATCTGCTTATGTAAAATTAATTAAATGAACGTTACACAGAGCCACATCTATAATATACTCTTTCATACTTGAAGCCAATGTGTTAACTTTCATGAAATTGTTATTTAGAGAAAGATGTCAGATAAGTATTAAATTAAGGAAATTATTTCCTAATTTTTGCTAATGTCATTATATTTTGGTTTAGTGGGTTAGGACTCTGGCCCCCTAAACTTGTTTGGTAGCTGGCCAGTTTTTTAGTACCAAATTTTACTATTTTGTTCAGCAATGTACGTTTAATGGGGCCAAATGACCCGTAATTCACGGCAACGCATAATCATGATAATGGAACTCACCTCACATTACATGTTGTTGAAGACTTCAAAATTTCATCCTACCATTAATAAATGAGATGAATTTAGGCATTTAGCACCCACACATAATTAAAACAAAACAAACTAACGTGATAAACCGATAGGTTTCATGTGATTGGTGTGAGTATTCAAATCCGTTAGTTACTGAAAAACTTTTTTCCTCGCATTTCACGTTTCATGTTTCTCGTTTCTCAAAAATTGTTTCCATTATTTCGTGTATTTTTTTTCGACAAGGTTAAATGATTTTATTTACCAAGTAAACAATTATAATAGTTACACAGACATCTGGTGGGGATTGAAATTACATCTCCCTCACCCATATTACCTCATCGGGTTACAGAAGAGCTTCTTAATCAAACTAGCCCTAGAGAGAAAAAAAAAGTAAAAGCCAAAATTAAAAGTCACAGTCTCCTCCCAAGTCATATAGTCTTCTCCTTTATAATCAGCTATCTAAAATGGCAGAGATCGTAAATACAGCTTCTTTCGTAATAAATTCCGCAGAGGTAAGCGTTTGAGTATGAAATTTTGTGTTTCGTTCCATTCAAATCTTGTAAACAATAGTAGCGAAGAGAGTTTTTATTTTTTATTCATATTCAGTAGCACCTTTAAAAGTAAATTATTTCGTGCATTTACTTTTACATGTTTTCGTGTATGGTGTTACCTGTGCCGCCTATGATTCTCGATTCACATCATTGCAATTTTGATTCACGCTCGCTCCAAACTTGTTCAGAAATCAAAACCAGATATGAGCAAAGAAAGTTGAATAAAGCATGGACAATCCTTTAAGCAACAAAAACTCAACTAAATTACAGACTTTTATTCAATCACACAACACACCTACTGTATCAACTTATCAACGTTTAAAGAGAGACAAAATTAATGTCAAAGAACATGTATGATTTTTGGCTCAAAATTGCAACAGAAGCTCGACGGCATAGTTCAGCTCAATTGCTCAAATGACTTAAAATCCTAATCCAGTCATGCACTCGGAAAAAATCGAAGAAAAGGAAGATGTTCATTGGTATCTACGTGCACTTGACGATTCAAACACAAATGAAATTCACAATTCTCGTAAATTTGTGAATTCCACACAATAACATCCAAAAACACAAAATGATTGTGCAATCTAAGATGTCCGATTTCAACCCAGGCTCAAAAACCAAATTTGTAGAAATGTTTTTTTCTCGCTAACAAGTAACAATCAAGACAGAAAACTAGGACCCAACTAGAGTATAATTGTGTCATACAAATACAATGCATAAATTAGATCAATACATAGTCTCTTTCAATTTGTATCTGCAGTTACTTTCCTGACACATAATAGAAGCTCTCACAACCTATACCTGTGAAATTTACATACCGATAAATCTAATAATAATATTTGATTTCAAAGGTAGTTGTCAGTTATTCCACGGGTGTCTCGGCTAGTGACAAATACAGAAATCATGATCAATATTTTTAAAATACTCAGGGTTTCACTGATTAGAAGCAAAAATGTTTTCCAAATCTTTAAATAACCGGCTAGGTCGCCCCCTATAATCGGACGAAGATTTCTGCGAAGAACTCCCACTCATCTTCATATTCCAAAACCCGCTCCATCTAGGCTGACTAGGAGACGGATCAAAAGGGTTACTACTACTCGCACTTTCCTTAGTAAAACTCGCCTTAGCCATATTTCTCAATTGTTTTAACCACGGGCTATTTGTCATTCCCGAGCTTTTTCTACTCTCTGAGCTTCTTTGTCTATCACCTGATGATATTGCATCTCGTGTTTCATCGCCTCTTTGCTTCGAAAAATATTTATTCTCAAGGTTTTTGGTCCACTTTCTAGGGACGAAAAATATCAAAAATCCAATTCCGAAAATTTTAATGCCGTTATAGAACGACTCCCCTCGTGGGTCAAGCTGTTTTGTTTGTCTATACAAAGCATACCACTCGTTCACCATTTGTGCCAAAAAGGCAAATAAGAACAATGACAGCATGAAAATGCCGATTGTTCTATCCTCAACATTTGAGATTTTTTTTTCTGAGAGAACGAAGAAAGTGGCGAAAATACCAACTTCACAAGAAACCGAAATGATTTCCGCCAGTTGAACCTTTTTCTTGATAAAAGGCTTCTTAAGAACTAGAAAAAACAGTTGAAAGGAAGTGATCGATAGTAAGATCACCGTCGTGACTTTACAGGATCGATTCTGTGAAAAAAACCCAGCAATAATTCCTAAAGAAACCCTTTTCACACTTTCGATCAAAGTATAGTAAATCCTCATAATACCAAACACTTTTTGAATAAAAGGCGCTTCTGCATCTTCTGTTTCGTCCTCGGAGGTGATTATCGTATCACCTTGTTTGGGAGGTTTTCCTAACGAAATTTGAGAAAGCATGTACATTGGGGGACCCCTTAGATCTTCAAATAAAGGGCCGAACGTTGTTAGATATACCGAATTTGGTTGTTTTTTCCATGTCCATTGGCCTCTTTTCCCGGGACCTAGTGTTATACGTATAAGACCTCTATACCAATGAATATCTTGACCTTCCTGGTGTATTTCCTTGTACTGCAACAGCTTTCCGAATGTAATTCCAATCGAAAGGAAAACGAATAACGCTAATAATAGAAAAGCTACGAGTCCCAACAGGAGAATTCCCACAATTACTCCTGATGTTGATCCTCCTAAGATCAAGTGAAAACGACAACGGAACAAGTTTAGTACATTGTATAACGTTGACGGAAGAAAGGCATTTAAGGTTTTCTTTTCCTTGTACCTTTAATTAGAGTTGTTGAGGCTTCACATAGACAAGGCAGTGCAAGAATGACGAGAAAAATCTCGAATCTGGGGAAAATGAGGGATCCATAGCTGCCTTGCTTTTCTGAGTTTTTCTTTTTCCTTTTTAGTACAGATAGGATTAAACCATGCAAAATCATCAAGCAGGCACTAATAGCAGCTAGCCAAAACATGAGTCGCCTGAAATCCTTCCACCTAGAAGAACAAAGAAGTCAGGAAGATTCGGAAATACATATGTATGTATATACTATACGTGTATGATGATTTAGTAACTGACCCGTTTGAATCGTGTGACCCCGAAAGATATTTAGCCTCCGGTTTCATGGTTGGGCTCTAGGGAAATACCAATAAATCAAGAAATTGATTAGAAAATAATCCAGAAAAATGCCTCAGCCAGTTAATTCAGGAAACAATTGAAATCAAAACCTCAACGGACTAAGTGCCATATTTGGTTGCAGCTTTTACACTTAGTAATTTTGTTCCTTTTCTTATAATCTGGATTCCATTTGGTTGACCAGCTAAGAAGCTGAGATTTTCTGGAACTTTGGTCTAAATAAGCTAGAAACTTTAAATCAGATGAAATTAGCTTTTTCTGATACTCCAAGATTCCAGCCTTCTCACTTGAAAGCTGTAACCAAACTATCCCCGAGGATCTTTCTTTTTTAGTTACCTCAAAAAATGTCATGTATTCCATCGGAGTAAGAGGTAACCCATATAACGAGGCAGCTATATCAAGTTTGGAACCAGATGGATGAGTTTTTTCCGCAGACATGACTGATTCGGTGGGGGCAGTTTCCCAAGGGAGATCGAAATAGGGGACACTCCATTCTAGGCCTCTTGCAAATTCAGAATACTCAACTGGAGCGCTTATTGATAACCTTCTGGATAGTGCAAAAACCTGAATGTGGCAAGCGATTCTCTGAACAAGACAAAACCATCATCTAGTAAGTTACCAAACGTTAGCTACTATTAAATATACTACAATAGGACAACTCAAGCAGAATCAAATAAAATGCTAAGAACTAGGAGTACATTTTTTGGGGGAAATCCCCTATTAAGAGACATACACAGATACACTGGACTTATTTCCCACCAAGTGCTAGTGGGAATTTTTCATTAGTGCCATTGCATGCTATGCAACATCCATATCCGAAATCTGTTTATTGAAGTGAATGGACATCAAAAGTTAAATTAGTTCGTTCAACAACATGCCAATCAAAAATCAGTTTATTGAAGTGAATGCAACTCAAAAGTTAAATCAGCTTAACAGCAGCATGACATTTTGAAAACCCGTTCATAGAAATAGATTCCTCCCATCATTAACTTGGAAACAGTTTTTTCCTTATGGTTAAATGGGAATGAGTTCCAAGCATTGCCACTTGGTGATACTTTTCCATTCTTTTTCTAAGAGTTAGAGACTTACAAAAAGATTTCTCGCAGGATCAGATGTTAACAAAGAAGATGGTCTTGAAAATGCCCCACAAGATTGAAGGCTAGCAATTGAAAGAGTGAGAAGCCCTGCGATCAATGCTGCAACTGCAAAAGTTGCAGTTGCAAATGTGGACAACACCAAAGAAAGTACCGGTACAGAATCTGTAAATGCAAGAGAAAAAATGGTGATAAAGAAATATAACTTTTGTAAAATTATACTTGTACAAATGCTTACAGTGCCCGAGTTGTAGAGTGTTAGATGCAGTATTTCTATTCCCGGCAACATCTTGTGTTACATTTTCTGGAATATATATTGAGATGGTACGGTTGCTAGGCTCGGCCTCTACCACATATAAGTTCTTGTTTACCTCTCGAAAGCTGAATTCAAGAGAAAATTAAGCATTACTTAAAAGAAGCGAAATCTAACTTATTCAAGACCCGGTTTCTCTTGCCTCATAAGTTACTTTCATAATTATAAACAGGCATTGCTTAGTTATACATATGATTCCCATATGGCTATTTACCTCTGCAAATTCCCACCAATAATGGATATGTGAGAAGAGTTGAAACCAAACACTGGCTTCATAAATTTCACCCATGCTGAAATGCTTTTTTCTTTTGTTCTCGATCTGGATTTTGTACTTAAACTCACCCCAGGCCTCTGAGAATCTAAAAAAATTAAAAATTACAGGTTTCTTGCCATTTATATCCTCTAAGTTTTGACAAAAGGGCAAGAAGGATAAATATTTCAGTGACTAAATTCGGATATAAAACATACCATAAAGAAAGGTAAATGGAGCAACTGGGCTAATGGGAGTCCCCTGTCTGCTTATTATTAAGCTTGAATTGACCTCAACTGTGACAATAGACATGCTTGGAACATCTTCTATCTGAAATACAAAAATGAAATAAACAAGTGATTTACTCAATTAAGGAAACCAAATGACAAGTATTCAAAGATATTAACTAACCAAAAAACCGAATTTGCGCATTTCAAGTGTATTTTCAATTATTGGAACTAGGGATCCTCGATTTGTGTGGAGAGATCTCAATATTTCTGCAGTTGAGTTGAGAACAGGCTGTGAAAAATACAGATACGTCTTTAAATTCTTGTAATTATTAGTTGCTTGTACGGTTCTAATTTCACTGTCTAGTTGAAGCTGCTTTTCGGGTACATGAGTTCTGAAGTTGGCAAGGACGTTTCTTCTATCTGAAAAACACACACTAAGAAGATCAATATTTTACTTAGCCCTACGCTATTTCTCTTTGCTATAGTTAAGTTTATCTGTGTTGGTGATTCTCAAGACTCACAGGTCCTCTTTTTCTGGAAGTAAGAGATCAACGAAAAGGATGATAAAAACAAAAAACAAAAAGGGTTGTCATAAATAAGAACTACTAATAAGAAATAAATTTCTAACAATTTCCGGTAGAAATCCAACTCACCAAAATGTAAAAAAAACCATGAATTTCCTGTCCTCAAAAACCCGTTTCCAGCACTATCTGTACAGAAGTTTTTACTCATGACCAAAATTACTCGTCCATATTCGACATTTGAATGCAGACGCACTGTGAGAGAAAATTTCAAGTTGGGCTCAAGTATGCGAAGCGTAGATGGTACAACTTGGCCAGGCCCATAGACCACAAGCTGTAAATAGATATCGAATGTTAGAACATGATCTTACTTATAAAAGAAATCTCTTTCTGATATGCTGCTGAAAAGTAAAAAGGAGCTAAATATTCAAAAGTTTATGTTCGTACATTGCAGGAATTAGTGGAGGAGCATCTAAAACCACCTCTACCAGGACATGGTTCGTTAAAAGAAACGATTGCAGTAACATTAATAGTACTTGTAAATGATGTTGATGCAGAAACATTTGCAGTAGGAGGAACAGTATCTGCATTTGAAGGTATTTTAAGAATATAAAGAACAGGAAATTGATAATAAATTCTCATTTGTTAGAATAAAAAGGACTGGGATTTGCTAACCAACAATCCAGTTATAGGGAGAACATCCAGATGCCTGCAACCCATTGGTGCAGACTTCGAAAGTATGACTTCCGTCACTCAATCCCGCATACGAAGCTTTTCTATCATTACAATTCAAAGTGATGTTGTGATCCAGCTGTGTCAATTGTTATCAAAATGCATTAATTAAAATTTAATACAAGTTTTCAGAAAAGTAGATATAAAGATACCAAATAAATAATTCAGAAGAAGGGGAAAAAATAGCAAGAAAGAGAGGAAACAAAATAAGCGAGCAATTTGGTATAACAATTTATGGAAATTTGCACATATACTACCTTGTAATGTTAATCTCAAAAAAAAACACCAGACATCTTGAGGAAGATATAAGCTGGGAAAATAGACTTTGCCCAAGTGTTCTTAATTAAAGATCCCAAAATTAAATCTACTAAGGAAAATAACTGTACAGCAAGGGAAATAGACTAAATGGAAAACCTTTATTTTGATAATTACGAAAAGTAACAGACTTCACAATAACCACATAAATATTTGATGTAGAATTATAGAAAAAACTTATGTTATGCAGAGTAGGAACTCGTATAATGATGATCAGATGAACCAACTGTCTCATCACAGTCTAGAAATGTATCCATGCAGGACTAACAAAATAAGGCCTCTGCAGCACTATGACTTGTTTACTGCAGCTTCTAACAAATCAGTTGACATTTCTTATGCCGAGAAAAGACCAGGTTCAGCCAGTTCATGCATCCAACTTTTTCAGGCCAGAAATCTCAGCATTTAAATTGTGCAAGTCATCAACTAAATGCAATAGAATGAACACAAGTACTATAAATAAATAAATAAACCGAGCAGCTGCAACCAGATAAGTTTTTACAAATATACGCAGTTTACATACACACCGTGCAGTTGGTGGTACAGTCTGTGCAAGCATCACCACTAGAACTGTTTCGAATATCAAAAACAAATGATGCCGAGTTTCTATTTGAAAACGTATTTGGGGTTTTCAAGAACTTCACGTACACCTCAGAACTCTCACAAAGTCCTGCTTTAGAAAACAAAACAGCAAGGACCCAACAAACAAAAACCACCAAATGAGTTCTTTGAAGTTTACCCATTTTGAGTAGCCAACTTTTCAAGCTAAGTTACATAGTGTTGGTAAAGATATAAGGGCTCATGAGCTCAGTATAGAAATATGTTTTCTGATACATGAATCCCTTGTGGATATTGCTGCTAAAATAAGCATCGCAAAAGAAAAAAAGAGAGCGGTTTATCTACTAAAAAGCAAAGTCGAAAGAAGGAAGTTAAGAGGCTAAGAATGATAATTAGTTGCTAATGAAGGCTCTTTTTTGGTGGTGTTATGAGGATATAGCACATGAGACTGAAAATTTAGCAGTGTATTCACCACTCACAGATAAGAGAGAGACAGAGAGAAAAATAAATCAGGAAAATGACATTGCATTACAAAACAATGTACTCCTAATGATGTGTTTTGCAATTCTCAGTGGCATTTCTGTAATTTTATTCTATTTATGTAGTTTCTTTCAAATGGCTGCATGGGTGGTTTACAACCAGATTGTGCACATATAGTGTATATATAAATAAATACAGAAATGAGATACTGGAAGTCCAGAAGATTATAAACGAACAGAGGGCCATTGTTCCACAATGATACAAATACCATGATATTAGATAATTTTTCTAATTTTTTATGAAAACATTTATAATATGATAAAGAAACAGTTCTCCCTAAAAATATAATTACTCGTTTTCTATAACAAATGCTCCATCAAACATAATACTAGGACTTATTTCAGAACAATATCTATGAAAATCTAATGTGGTTGGTCATCTTCTCATGTGACCTTTGAATCTATCTCCGCTAGAAACCAAAAGTAGCATAATAATAAAAAAAGACAATTTCGGAAATAAGAAGCCATCACATAAATTACATTATTGGCTGCTTCAATCTGTCATTTTGGGATGAGATTCTCTGACATAGTTCTCAAAATATTCATCTTATCACTGGCCAGTAAATTAACCATCTTAACAGACAAGTGAGTTATTAATAATATAGGCACATGAGAGATTAATCTAACAGGTCAAAGAGAGTATCGACAACTCAACTCCAAATCATTTTGATGAAAAAGTCATAAAAAGTTAAGAGTCAGTATGGACCTGAGTGTATAAAACATTATATTCAGTAACTGATGGACCCAAAAAGAGTACAGGAAATCAAGACAAAAAAATGTGTCTAGATAGTTATTTCATGCTTGACCTCACAAACATGATCGCCTCATTGTCCAATCACTCACACATCACTCTCACTAGACTAGTGATCAAAAGGACAAGATGAACGAATATCAAGATAGAGGATTATAATGTTTAATGAATGGTTGTGCATTCGGTGGTCACACTGGTAGAATTTTTGGACTCCTCCGTATATAAGAGCATGTAAATAAACATTTAAAAAACAACTGAACCTCATTTCAGGACAATTACAAGGTTGCAATGTATTTACAAGAAGTGACACATCATTCCAAAGAAAAGCAACATACATGTATAGTTTGATTAGCAATGCTGATCAAATCCGAGAGTCAGTTAAGTTGTTGCCGTGTCAGCACACGAGTATCGTTTTAACCAGCTAATAGTCTTCTAACATAGTATGGCCTTGTTTGGTTGAAGCTTTTAAGCTCAGTTTTTTGCTTCAAAAAAGATCTGTGTTTGGCAGAGCAGCTTAAAAGCTGAAGAGCTGAGGTTTTCTGGCTGAAAAGGCTAGAATAAACTGCAGCCTTTTTTTCTCAAACTACAAAGTTCGTGGTTATTTGCGTAAAAGCTGCAACCAAATAAGAGCTATGTAATTTCTTGAGTATACATAATTGTAGTACGTAACCACCACAAGCCATGATACGACAATATCAAAATTCAAAGCCATGGATTGACACACCATAAGCATGCAGTAATTTGAAGTCATTAATGGTATTGTATTAGAAAACTGTAAGAAATCTTCAGATTATTCATGTCATAAACAAATACAAAATCTGATCAATAAGTTTAGAAAAATTCGAAGGGAAGTACTCTGAGAGTAAAAATCCTCAATGTCCTTGTCTTTGACCTCCATGGAAGAAAAGTTCTTCCTTTTCTCTAAAAATAGTTGTATCTAAATTATCTCTCTTTTGGGCACCCATACCCGTAAAAGCCGGTCATAAAACGAACATGTAGCAACCACACTTCTCTTTCTTTTACCATCTCTAAAATACTCTCCTCTTTGCCAATCTGCACCATAAGCAAGCGATCCATGTTTATCATAACTCTCGACCACCTCAGCCTTTTCCTCACCTACCTTAACAACCGAAAAACCATTATGCATACACGCCGTCAATACGACACCTGGCACATATGGACGGTGCTTGATTCGCCAAACTCCACCGCCTAAACAGATCGACGTTTCACTTAGGGGTTTTACCATGGATCTCATATCCCATACCCTTAAGTACTCGTCATAACTTCCAGTCAAAAGGGTATAAGGGTCATTGGGGCCTTTTGTAATGCAACAAACTCCCATAGTATGGGTTTTAGAATTTTGAAATGCGATTGTTGAGGGGCATTCTCGTAGATCCCAGCACATGAATTTGCAGTCGTCTGCGCCTGTGTATACAAGTTGTGGTTGGTGTGTGTCGAAAGAAGAGGCCCAAACCTCAAAGTCGTGTGCTTTCCATTCTTGTTTTATGCTTATTTTGGATTCTGAAAAAGATATTACGGAAACTGAACCGTCTGAAAGGCCCACTGAGATGGAAGTAGACGAGGAGTCCCAGTCAATGCATAAGCACATGGACGAACTTACTTGCTCGTCTGCTATTTCTCCCAGATTGTATTTTGTAAATTCTTCTGCAAAGCATTACAAAAAAATAATATTTAGAGAATCAGTTGTCTGGCTTACCACATGCACTAGCTAATTCCAAAAAATATATCAGTGTATGTATAGCACTATGCATATAGATAGGTAAAGTTCTAGCATTAAAGCAACTGCATCTGGTGTACTGGGAATTTCACCGTCATTTGTTCGGACATCTGTATTTAAAGATATCTGAATATCGATTTTTTTGTATTTTCATAAAAGCACATTTAATGTACATGCTTCATCCAAAAACAAAAATTCTCCACATTAATTTGGATTTCAATGACAGTGACTTTTAATAGTACTGATTTGAGGGTTTTAGTTTGTTCTTTGTATTGATTCATGAAGCTCAGAAATCCGCTTTATAGGTCTTACGGGTAAAAATTATCGTTATATTAGATAAGTGATAGGGGTACAAAAGAAAACTTGCATAAATGATACATCAAAAGCAAATTTTATAGTTTGTGTTGCACTCGGGTCATTTCATAAGAGTGCTTTTCTAGATGGGTAGACAAATCCATGGATATAAATAAGTTTGTAATTTGTATGCCTAGCATAATAGTATTATCTTTTTACTGGATTATAATAAGTGTTCAGATTAGGCATATACATAATGATGCAGCAGTAGCAATTTTGAAACTTCAAGTGCTTGTTCTGCAAATTCCAAGGATTTCACAAGTATTCTGTGCTAAAAGAACTAATCCAGTTAAACTAGATTAGCATATCCACAATACCAATTCTTAACACTGCAAAGTATGTCTGCATATATTTTTTGTGTTTATATATGCTTGGCTAAATATATTCATACATATTTTCTGTTTCGAGTCCTAATCTTTAGTGGTACTGGTTCCTTCCCTACCACCAGTTACCAATTCATCGAAGTATCCTTTAGATATCACCCAAGTCTTAAAAAAAACCATATATCGTTCAATATTTTCGGAAAAAAATTCATCAAAATAGCCCATCGGCTCCACAGCTAATCTAAACACTTAGAAAATCTAGACTAACCAAGTATCAAATCAACCCAACACCATTCAAATCACATAAAAAAAAAAAGGAATCATTGACTAACACATACAAACACACTTAATATCCAAATACCCACATTATCAATTCTTATTTAAGACTTGGTACATACTAATGTAGCAAAATTAAAAACGAAGAGTAAAAAGAAGTAACATCTGTATGTAAGTTTAAAAGAGATTTTAATCATGGCTTTTTGATAACTAAGTCTAATATTATGTAATAAATGACCATTTTCCCCCAAAAAACCTTCTTTAAACATACCATTATCGTATAAACCTTCGGATATAACCCGATAAACCCTAACAAACCCATCGGCATCAGCCTGCGCTAACAAAAGGTTCCGAAACAACCTCCGAGCAGGCCCCACTTTATAAAAATCATCATATAAATCTAAAAAAACTCATTTACCATTCAATATTTTCAAAACAGTCCTTCGGTTCCGCACAAAATCTAAACACTCAAAAAATCCAGACTAACAAGTATCAAATCAACCCAACAATTAACATAAACAACCCCCCCCTCCCCCCCCCCCAAAAAAAAAAAAAAAAAAACTTTGAACATACCATTAACCATCGACCCATCAGATAAACCTTCAGAAATCACCCGATAAACCCTAACAAACCCATCGGCATCGGCCTGAGCTAGTAAAGGCCCGAAACACCCTCCTCGGAGCAGGCCCCACTTAATATCGAATATACCAGCTGTATCTATACTGTGTATAAGTTCTAGATTTTTGTTACTATCATCGTTATTATTGTTATGATGGGGGTGGACGTGGAAGAGGGAGAGGGTGCCACGTCGGAGGGGCGGTTCGAGAGTGTAGGTGGAGACGGAAAATCAACCCCAACACAATTTAAATAACATAAACCCTAATGAACCCATCAAGTACTTATTTATCATTAAATATTTTCGGAAACAAATTCTTCAAAACAGTCCTTCGGCAGATAATAACAAGTAGCAAAATCAACTCAACACCATCGAAATCACAAAAAACCAACCAAAAAACAAATACAACTTTAATTCTTTAAACATACCATTATCAGATATCAGTCGATAAACCCTAACGAACCCATCGGCATCGGCCTGAGCTAGTAAAGGCCCGAAACACCCTCCTCCGAGCAGGCCCCACTTAATATCGAATATACCAGCTGTATCTATACTGTGTATAAGTTCTAGATTTTTGTTACTATCATCATAATTATTGTTATGATCGGGATCAACGTGGAAGAGGGAGAGGGTGCCGTGTCGGATTGGCGGTTCGAGAGTGTAGGTGGAGACGGCGAAGACGGAATGGAAAAGTTCGTGAGGACAGAACTCTACCGCATCTGGGTTTCCTTCTAGCTTCCATTCCCCTACCTCCATATATATATATATCTATATATCTATATATATATGTATATGTAATATATGTATGTATATGTTTTTAGAGAGAGAGAGAGAGAGCTACTCCAGAGGGAGGGAAATATCTGCTACTGCTAATTAGATACAGGGCATGTTTGGCAACTTTGTTTTGTTAGTTTTTTTATTTTAAAAAATCACATTCGTTTCGTATTTTTTTTTTGTTTTTTAAAAATTATAATATAAATATAAAAGTAAAAAAATCATATATTTTGAAGATTTTGATAGCTTTATCGCCACCATTTTAAATTTTTTAATGAATATTGATTTTATCTCAACTAAAATTTTATTCGTATACTTGACGTGCTAGTTACTCGTCTAAATATGATATTTTAAAATTTTGTCAAAAAAATTTCTTATAAAGTTATTTTGTTAGGCTTTTTTTTAGTTTTTTTATTTTAAAAAATCACATTCGTTTGGTATCAGGTATTGTTTTTTTAAAAAAAAAAATAAAAAATTATAGTATAAATATAACTAGAAAATATAAAAGCAAAAAATTTATACATCTTGAAGATTTTGGTAGCTTTATCGGCACCGTTTTAAAAATTTAAATGAATATTGATTTTATCTCAACTAAAATTTTATTCGTATACTTGACGTGCTAGTTACTCGTCTAAATATGATATTTTAAAATTTTATCAAAAAAATGTTATTAAAGTTATTTTGATTAAAAAAACAAAAGTTTATTAGGTAATGACAAAATTTAATATGTTGAAAGTTAGTTTTTTTTAAGTTTTTTACAAACACTCGTGTATATTTTGGAAATCAAGTTTTTTATTACTACTGCTTTATGAAAGCAACTTTTTGACTGAAAAAATTGATACCAAACGAACCCATATAGGAGGCTGGATTTTTCTACTGCAAATTTCACGTCAAAACCGTAAATCCGAATTACGGTTTGTAATTCGGATTTACGGTTTTGGCATGAAAACAGATATTTTGCAGTCGAAAAATCCAGTCTCGGTATATATTTGCCTATGTTTCTATCTGACCCTTATAGTTTCGTTTCTTATAAATTTTTCCCAAACTTTTGTGAACTCTGACATTTTATACCTTCTTCGGTTTTTCCTACATACCATAAGTCCGTAACGATAATTCAATTTGTTTTTTTACTTTGTTGTCTGATTTGGTTTTTAAATATTTGTCATTTCTTTTATACTATCAATTAGGAAAAAAATACGTTTAGTTTTAGTGTATTGTACTACCAGTGTTTAACGATTTATTTACTGTAATAGCAATTTTAACAATTGAGGTACTGATCTGCAAAATTTGTCACAATTGAGGACTTATCGTTCAACAAAATGATGAAATGACACTCACATTCTATGACATGGTGAGTGCAAATTTGTCAACATCCATAAAAAACATATCCACAAATGTGAGATATAACGACTGTAATTTCATCGATTTATGCTGTTAGTCTTTTAATTAGACGAAATTTCATAGTACATCATTTGTTAAAAGTGCTAGTCCAGTAGCTAAATCGTAAAATAATGATAATACAATACAATAAACATATCCCCTCGTTTGATGTGTTGGGCAGTAAAATAAGATAATTTTGTTTTACTCCGCCACATAGTTCAAGTTCAATTTCATTTTAAATCTTTGTTACAATTTCTTTTATACTCTCATTTATTGTGTTGGGCCGCAACAATAATTCAATTTTTTTTTACTCTGCCAGAGTTAAAAGTCTGATTTCGTTTTAAATATTTGTTCTATACTCTTATTTTAATGTGTTGGGACATGCAGAATCATAATTTGAGGGGAAGATTTCAGGTGTAAATTGATATGTTTGGTTATCAAAACACTTTTGAGGACTTCTTCAAACGGAGTATCACTAAAGATTGTTTGGTACAAAAGAGCTAATAAGGTAGGCTCTTAAGCATGTCACTTGACTATTACTTCGCTTCAAAAGCTAGCTTATCGATTGAGTTGAGTTTAAGTGTAGCCGAACATATTATTAGTCTTGAAACTAGAATCCATGAATGAGAACATTCCAAATCCAAATCATCATTTTGGGGGAGAAAAACAATGCTAGTTCTTCTTGAATTTGAATAAGGGAAGTAGTACTGTTTTTCTCCTGAATTTGAACAGTGGAACTATCTCTGTAAAAGTAACAAATGGGCAAATTTCAGTTTCAGAAATAGCCCCTGGCCCCCTTACGGTTCAAATTCGGGGTGAACGTTGTCGACACGGAAAGCTAACATTATTGCTCTTTTATTTATGAGAACAATAATAAAACGGGGTTCTGTGATAATAGGATTCACATATCAAACAATTTCATCACGTTTACTATCAATTTAGGTTCAAATGCCATTCAAAACATGAGAAAAAACAGACACGGAAAGAACTGGGTATTAAAAAAAAGATACCGATGGGTGGCAGGATACACAAGCAACGATCTCTTATACATTATGTAACGTTCAGAGAGAGAGACAGTTTAATTACTCAGCTCCAAAAACAATAACGGGTTTCAAGGGCAAAACAAGCCATGACCAAAATGAAAAATCCAAATCAGTGGCATCATTGGAAAAGATTGGTATCAACCACAAAAGAGAAAACATTGTTGACAACACTTGGCCTTTGCCACCATAAGCTACTTCCCGACCCTGCACATTTCAAGTAGCAGCAGTGATATCATTTGCAGTGTACTGTACTAACAAACACAAAAATACATAAGAAACCTTTCTAATATCTATTAAGAAATGCTGCAACGGAATTCATATATGTTGTCGCACCTTTTGAGTACATGTTTCTTGTCCGAATTGTAATAAGGAATATTACCATCAGTTACTGAATTTGCACACCAACAGAAGAAAATATAGCAATTAGTAATCTAAATTTTCTTCTCGCATTTATAGACTTCATAAGAAAAAAATAGGCGAGGGGGTGAAGTGGGAAAAATGTGATAGAAAAGAATACTGATAAATAGTGTTCCAAATTTGTTTGTTAAGTAGGATTCCAACCCATAATTACCGCAAACCAGGTTTAGAATCGGAAATGCGTTTATCCAGAAATGCATTCCTGAAAAGGGGTTCAATATGCAAGAAAAACTCGGAAAAAAACCAAATGAAAACGTTTGAAAAACTTGGGCGTTACTTCGAAAAGTCAAAGGTTGGACTCCTATGATACTTTTTTATTACTTGGTACACCAAGTGGAACAATTCACAGGAAAATGTAACGTTACTATTAGTGTGCTATCATTATAGCTAATTTGTCTAGGTTGGTGTACAAAATCGGAATAAAATGATACGGTACATACAACTCGAATTACAATACCTGCAAGCGATTTTTTTTAAAGAAGCTCTACCAGTGAAACTAGAGTCAAAATAGCCATACCTGTAACCTAGGCTAAACGATCAATCACTGAGTGCAGGGTGGAACGGTCTTCTAAAACCTCTAGAATAACACCAAATAAAAAATATTTAGTCATCAGTCGTAATGGGCATCTCTATGTCCAGCTCCACCTTGTCGACCATAAAAGTTTCCCCCACCACGACTTGGGTACCCTTGATTTCTTTCTTTGTACTTCGGTCCCATGTTATGTGACCCTCCCATTGAACCTTCTTCTATTTTATTGGGCTTATTATTTCCATATTGACCAACAGGCTGGTACTCTAAATGAGACGCTTGTCTTGGTCTCTCCCTGCTATAAGGAGCATCTCCACGGGGTTCTTGACCTCCTCTGCCAGAACGATTATTATTATTATTTCCATTCTTGCGAAATTCTGAAGCAAATTGCTGATCCTTATTTACATACACAAAATCGGATTCAGCTGAAGGGAAGGGTCGTCCTCTTGAGGATGATGGTTTTCTCTCCCTCTTATAATCTTGATGAACTACATTCTGTACTGGTTCAGAGTGAGCTTGATCAACTTGAGCTTTAATAGCAGGTGCATCCATTTGTTCTTCATTGGGTCTGTTTTGGCGGTTATGACCTGAATACACCTGGCTTTTGGGTTGCCACTTAGACGTTCTCTCCCCTACAAAACGGTTATCTTTCAAAGAGCTATTTTTATCCATTTGGTTTATCTCATCTATGGGTTCTCTACTAGCATTTCTATGATCGAGCTCAAAGTTATTCGCCACGCTTCGTTTTCCCTTATACGGATGACGATTTCCTCGACTAGTCACGTCTGGAACCTTAGTCACAGCAGTATTATTAGAAGCTGACGTATCATAATTATCATTAATATTCCATCCATCAGTAATTTGCTCTTTCGATGATTTTACATCAGAAAAAACTGTACTATTCCACCCATCATTATATTCCTCTTTAGATGATATTAAATCCGATTTTAAGGGCTGGTTTTGTTCAATGGGTTTCTGAACATTTTTCACTGTCTCTTGCGAACCTTGGTTAAGTGCTGATTCAACATAAACCCTCTGCTTATATGGCACATGTGCTTTTTCAGATTTCTTCTGCTTCATATCCGCATTTAAACTACCTGAGTGGGCCGAGTCACTTTTTTGAGTATTTTCAGTATTCTGAGCTACCACTGGTTCTTGAACACTACCTTGCTGTGCGAGTTCTTTGGCAACTGGTTTTGGTACGTATCTCTCCATCTCAGCTCTCTTGGTCTTCATATTATTCTGCACCACACTTTCCAACTTTGCATTAGTAGCATCAATACCAGATTCTGATTTATTACCAGGTTTATCCGTTGGTTCCATTTTGTCTTGTGATCGGACAGGTGCCCAGGTGCCAGTCTCCCTGCTATGCGACTTCTCTCTCTCCCCCACTCTAGTGTTACCTTGTTGGTTCCTTGGAGTGTGACGAGGTTGCTGAGGTTTCCACGGGTGAAAAGAAGAATGTTGTTCCACAACTTTTGACTGTGGCAAGTTAGGGTTCTGCTCAGGTTTTTCAGCAGAAATTTTTGCAGCATTGGTCTCTTTCCCCACTATTGGTGGTACAATTGAAACAGGTGGCACCTCGTCAACTTTATGCTTATTCTTGTTTGATCTGTTAATTTTCCTCTTATTTTGTGTAGATGAATCGGTCATAACACCTGAGCTTGTGACCTCACCACTTGAGGCAACTTCATTGGTTATATTTTCATTTGTCTGTGTTAAAGGAACCAATTTTTGGGTCACATTTTTGGCTAGATTAAGGTTCTGCCTCTCTTTATATTCCGTACTCTTATGCTTGGAAACATTTCCATCACTAACCTGAGAAGATACTTCGTTAATTGCAACCTCGGACTTGGGTCGGACATGGTCTGACTTTTCCAATGGCGGCCCATCGAAGACTATCTTGTTTTTCCCAACCATAATACTATTGCTAGCTCTGATATGATCTTTGCGGTCTAAGATCTCTGATTTGCTAGAATCGCTATTATTATATTCAACGGTTTTGAGAGATTTTTCTTCCTCTTTCTGAGCTGGCGGACCTTTCTCCAGTTTCCGATTAAGCTCTTCCAATTTAGCCAAAGCCTTAGCCTTTTGCTCTCTTGTCCGTTCTTCTTCTTCCTTCTGCAGCCTCTCGGCACGTTGTTTTGCTAACTCCCGCATCTTTGCCCGCTGATAAAGAACAACAAGCAAAGATTATTGCAAGTTAATTTAGATCAAGAATTTTCTGCAGTAACTTGTCTCCTTGCCAAAAGAACATTGTTGTCTCGTTGCCAAAATAACATTGTTGTCAAGCAAACATAATTATCTATTTTTTTTCCTAATCCAAAACTATGTGAACTTGGGTGTGCATTTTGAAATTGTTTTCTAGCAGAAAACATTTTAAAAAAAATCCTACCCACTACAATTTGCCTTTTAGCTCATCATAATGAAAATTGATTGTAAACTGAATGACTACAATGTCGACACTGCTTATATTATAATTTTATCCAGAGATAAAAAGAAAAATACCTGTTACCTCATAAAACGTCACCAAACATGTCTTGTTACATAGATATGAATAAAAAAAGAAAAAAGAGAAACAGAGAGATTGTATATTACCTGTGCTATGTTGTCAGTTTCATCATAGAACATAGTCGAATTATCTCCATCATCTTTACCTTGGAGGTTAACCTCAAACTTTCCATGCCCTTCCAGAATATCAGGACGGTCACATACAAGAACATTAGGCTTGTGTTCTACGTTCATGACTGAAATCTCAGCAGAGGACTCACCCACAGTTGGATTCTTTCGCCAGCCTTCAGCATCCTGATTGTTTAACCTTTTGCCACGATGATCAACTCTACCTTGTGCATCATGGCTAGGTCTCCTGCAAAAAGATTTCCAATATTTTAAAATGTGAAAAGCAAAGCTAAAGCATTTTGGCAAAGGTTTATAATTGCAATTAATTATGTATATATATATTGTGAAAACAAAGGTTTATAATTGCAATTTAAACAAGATTAACAACTGGCAATGATAAAAAAGAACTTTACAATATCATGGTTTCGTCATTCATAACCAAAAAGTAGAATTATGGTTATGCAATTAGCATGTAGTTTTGTTTTTAAAGCAAAGCTTAAGCTTTTTATGGTTGTGCACTTAAGTTTTTTTTCGAAAAAGCATAATTCAGCAGAAGGTAAAACATATTGTTTAACTCTAGCTTTATAACGAGTTTTATAAAGCAGATAACTTTTGCGAATGAGTCTCAACAAAGAAAAACATTACATAAATAATATACAGGTAAAAACAAAGTTAGCAGGAAACCTTAAAGGGCCACCCCTACTTGTATGCAGCTGATTATTTTGGCCTTCCCTATATGGAAGAGAAGCAACATCAGGCCGTCCATCAAAATTACGGGATTTGGAATTTAGACTATCGATTTTTTGCATCAAAGTCGAGCTTTTTTGAGAAGCTGAAAGTATTTGCGATGATTGTGGAAAACTAGATTCATTTCCTGGTTTGTTATCCATATTATAAGCAGAATCCAAAGGACAATTTCCCTTATCATCTTCCAAACCCCACTCATTTTTCTGCAGCATTGAACCTGGTTGACTTTTCTTCTCAATCTTAGATGGTACACCATGGTCCCACTCTCCTTCAGCTTTCTTTTCATTCCAATTATCCTTAGTGTTCTTTAAAAGAACTTTATATGGTCCTCTATCATCAAAATGACCAGTCCTAGGTTCCATTTGTTCTGGTGTGGACGGCTTTACCCTAGGCCCATGGACAGGGGATCTAGAGTGAGGATCCATAGCATTATTATCGTAAGGATGCCTTTTATAAACAGGAGGGCCAGGTGGCCTTCCCATAAACGGCATATCGCGTTCATTAGGATTGTGATATCCCATTGGGGGAGGACCGTAAAAACCTTCATAAGGAGGGGGGTAAAAACCTGGGTTAATTGGAACACGGGGGTGAATGTAACCTTCCGGAACATGGGGTCTAAATTCTCCAGTGTTGGGAAATTGTCCTCTAGGGTTACCCCCTGGTGGGACTTGTTGTGAGTTATTAGGTGGCCTTTGTGGAGGATAGAAAGGGTAGGGTTCCATCGGGTAGCCGCTAGGGTGGACTGGAGGACCATACGGAGGAGGGCCCATCGGATGGCCTGGATACCATCCACGAGGAGGATGATTTACTGGGTGGCCACGCCAAGCATCAAAGTGCTGAGGTGGACGATGTGGGTTTCCGCCAGGTGGTATATCACCTTGCCACCTCTCCAAAGCTGGATGGACTCCGTATTCAGGGTGCTGGGAACCGTCTCTAGTCCATGTATTTGTACTTTCACCCATAATGTTACCTGGAATATCGAAGTGATTAGTGATATCACATTTTAAGAGAGAGAGAGAGAGAAATTCATCGGAATTAACTGACATACCAACTGAAGAAGTTGGGTTCTTCTCTTTTCCTGAGGCTGGTCTGCTAGAAGATGAGCCAGGGCGACTGTTGTATCCAGATTCTGGCATAGATAACGCCAAAAAATCAGATACATGTGCATTAATGGAAGCACTATTCTATACTTAAAGTGATTGCATAGAATCTAAAATACTTATCCGTAGGGGAGGGCACGAGGCAGGTTGGTACAGGTTAGGCTCAATGCAACCCGTAAAAAAATTGCGGTGCGGGTTGGATAAATTCAAATCCAAACCCAACCCAGCCCAACCCGTTTGAAACGGGTTGATTATTGATTCTTCATTTTAGTCTCTAATTTTCCAAAAGTTGCATAATCGGCCTTCAATTTAAAAAAGTTGAAATTTCCAAAGAAAAATATACTCTAAAACCAGTCAAATTCTACATTTTGAACATTCCGGAACAGTTAATAAATTTAACGACATAACAAAACAAATTGTTGAGCATCAACACAATCGCTATCATAAGATTTAATAGATAACAACTGAAATCAAATTATACTATGACCATTCTTAGAGCATTCTCAACAGTAACATATAACTCCACTATATAAATACAAGGTTAAATAGCTGTATAAGGCTTAGGGAGCTGAATTCACTAAATCATACACAACAGCTGCTATATAAGTTAATGTATCTGATTAAAGTAACATTTTGTTTATGGAAATAACAAAAGTTCAATCTGGAAAACTAGAAGGAAATATGTAAACCTAAAATTCTATTACAGAAATTTGCTCAATCTTAAGAAGTAACATAAAAAAAAAATTAAGACAAACTATTATACAAAAGCTACAAGGAAACACACATCTATACATACAGTAAATAGTTTAAATCTATTTAATTAGACCTTAATCTTACTTGTAATACATATATAGGCAGGGTTTTTTGCAGTTTTGTACATCCTAGTGACCAAATCATGCACTTCTTTCGATTTTGTACACCATACTACCAAATTTTTTAATTAGTAAACTATACTATCCTTTTTTTGTGTTTTTATACACATCCGTCTAATTTAACGGATAAAAATGACACATCTAAACATCTTCCATCCGAATCAGGGGCAAAATAGCCATTCGCCCACTAACAGTTACCTGAACTACAAATTACGATACAGATAAAAAAAAAACTTTTTACTAACCTTAGAAAAAAAAACATATGCATATATAGATATAGATACAAGTATGTATACAGAAATTGATAATATATATATATACATATACATACACACGTTGACTTAAGAATAGTCAATATACCCCCCCCCCCACACACATATAGATATATAAATACAAGTATCCATACAGAAATCGAGAAAGTGAAGGATTTGTCGCTGGACGATAAAGGAAGGAAGGACCGTGGCGGATGCGAGGGTGGGAAAGCGCATGAAAGGTGATGGGATGGGGATAGGGTTATGTACGATCTGATTTACGTATATAAATCCATATCAATGTAGTGTATATCAGCAGGAAGGTGTGGGAGAAAGAGAAGGAAGGACACGAGGAGGGAAAAGGTGGGTGGCGGCTAGGGTTTGGGGATGTGAAGGGACCAAGTTTTTTAAAATTTAAAGTTCAAAGGGGACCAGTTTTTAGTTTTAACTAGTTTACTTAAATTGTTATTTGGCCATGTAACTATCGGTAGGTAATGTAGATCTCCTTCATTTTGTAGATGTACATGTGTGTGTATGTATTATCAAATCAGATTGTGGCAGAATGTGACTGAACTTTGTAGTTGTACATGTGTGTATGCATTATCATATCAGATTGTTTAATTTGTTAAAACTTAAAGCTTTCAATTATCATTTTGCATACTTTGCAATTTTTTAAACTCAAAAGGACAAGAAATTTATAATAAAAAGTAGAAATATTAATTAAGCATGGGTCCAAACCCTTTGGACCATCTTTGTAATAACCAAAAACATGGAGTAGGTCAGTAAACTATAAATGTCACGTGATATGTAATTAACCAAGTTTAACGGGGAATTTTGGGACTTTTTTCATACAATATTCCAACGAAGGGTATAAAAACACAAAAAAGGTAGTATATTGTACTAATTAAAAAAATTGGTAGTATGGTGTACAAAACAGCAAAAAACCTTATATAGGCATAAACAAAAGATAGAAAAAACAGATCTGATCTTCAAAGGTGACAAATCGAATCTAGGATTTTATCACCCACTAATATAAATCTAGGGCTTGGTTTGAGACAATAGTTTTTTTAGAATCTACCGTTGAGGATGAATCAATAGAGCAGTAGAAGACACAGCTTTGATGGGAGGAGGTGCAGATCGTAAATGGGGATTTGATCGCCAACTGGGGTTAGGAAGTTTTGTTTCTGTAGAGAGAGAAAGCTTTTGTGAAGAAGTGAACCCAAAAGGAAGTGATAATGGGTTTTGTTTGACTGTTTTAATAATAAAATAAGAGATATAAATCCTTTATAGATGTAGAGAGGGCTCCTAAATATTTTAGCACTTTATATATATATATATATATAATGCAAGTTAAAGTGAACTGATGAGTAATGCTTTTCTCACCATTATATAAGTGTATAGATATAGAGCGTGCTAAATTTCACAGTTAAAAATGCCGCAAGTTGTATATATATATATATATAGGGGATATCCGGATATATATATATATATAGTTAACCCGCGGGTTGGGATATAGAACCCAAACTCAACCCGCATAATATATTGCGGGTTGGTGCGGAATTTTTTGAACAGTCAACCCGCACCAACCCGAGCAGGTTGGGTTACGGGTTGAGGTTGGTTTTTTTTTGCCCACCCCTGCTTATCAGAATGTACTTCTCAAACAAAAGAAAAACAGAGGTGACATGGAAGTTTTTCATTATTTAGACAGTCCACTTATAAGTAGCATCAGCGAATTCAGTCATATTGTATATGTCAGCTGTAAACCCCAGAAAGAAAAGATTGTTAAAATAGTTGGTCTAAATAGTGTGCTTGAACATTAAAAAACCAAACATGATGCATATCGTTAGGAGCACTGGAGCAGGTTTATATTTCTATAGCTTACTGCAAGTACAATTGTACTTGAGAATTTACCCCGCGTATTGCTATTCTGAAGACAGGATTTGTAAAAGAAAATGTAGGCAGGAAGAAAATCTCCTCAAGATATGATGGGGGTTTCCTGATCCGTAATTTTTTTCTACCACAAATCATTGCGACAGACATATTCCGCTCTAAAAGTAATCAAAATTTTCATACCACGTCTGCAAGGATATGACAAAATTTTAAAAATTTGAAGAAACCAAATCTGCATACCATGCCTTGCGTTTGGAATTTTTTATTTCAAGAAAAGCAAAAAAACAAATTTTTAAATCCTGAAACACAATAAAAATTGACTCAGTCAACGTGCACATGAATAGACCCATTCTACACGAATATCGAGAAATATAAAAGAAACATCAATAGAAATCAACAAACAATATAAAAAATGTGGAACTACAAGAAAAGACTGATCACCTTCTGGATCAATATTCTTTTGGGTACCGTCTTTCTCCGAACCAAGAGTTGGAAAATCTCCAGAACTTAACGCGAACCCATCACTGTTAGATGGCCGAACTCCCTGCATTTACAATGTGAGGAATCAAGCTCTCAAAGAACAAAGAGAAGAAGAACTACAAATGGTATACAACACAAGAGGTTAGTTTTTTTACACTAAAATATGCCCGGGTTTTACAGCAACCTACAAAAGTCAGCAATTAGTAAACTAACCATAAAAGAATCGCTTTTACACTACATATAAAAAAACCATGTTTTCTGAAGGTAGGTAAACTGTGATTGGAAGAAAGAGGACTCTAAGCTCACTGAATCGAGAGAAATTTAATGTTTTTATAATAATCGTTTAGATTGTAGATTGCTGACAAAATAGAATCAGAATATACATTAGTGTACAAAGCGGTTATTATCCCAAAAGTAAATGCAAATTCAACAGAGCCAAAAAGTGAAGAATTAAATACGTTGTAACAAGTAGATCTCACAAAGTGAAATGATACAACCATCCTTACCAGTTTGTTTGAGGAACCAGTGGGACCCCACGCAAGTGAATTCTCAGGTGGAGGTGGTTCAGCAAACCGTGACAGGTGTGAGCTCCCCGGTCTCGTCTCTGCACTACGAGGCCGTAAAGAATTATTAGCCGTTTGATTTGATGTCAAAGCCCCAGAAGCTGAAGTTGGCCTGGAATTTTGCCCCCACCCACTCGGGTTAGGTTCTTGCATTCTCTCACTGCCACCTGTTGATGGCCTAGTGCCGCTTCCGGAAGAAGGGCGGCCATTAAAATGACTAGGAGAGAGAGTGCTACCATCAGCCTTCGGAGAGCCAGAGGAAGATCCCCATGCATTGGGCACAGATGATGATTGGCTACCCCAACCAATAGTACCCCTAAAGTAAATAAAATGTAGATCGATAAAAACTTCACAGATAACTGTACGTTTGCACAAACCCTATCAATTTTAAACATTTTGTAGGTTGTCCTGCCAAAATTCCTAATATTTTCATTGATCTACATGTTTTATTCAATTTATATGCTTCCTTCAATTCCACTAGATAGTCATGTGCGGTCTTTAGGGCCGAAGTTCTGTCATTGTTTACAATAATCCATTTTTAAGCAGTTTGTACACCAACCTATTTGTTTCTTGAATTCTCATCATCATACTAGCATGACGAGTGCGGCATTTTAGTAAAATCGTAAGTTCCATCTCATTTCCGTCGCCAATTCAGACGCAAGTGAGTCAAGTGACTCAGTAGTGAAATAAATTATTGAAAGCTGAAAGCTTGGTGTAAAGAAAAACATAACTCCTATAATAATATCAATTTCAGGCAGCTAAAGTATAAGAAGAAGATGGATATGAGAGTACTACTCACTTGGGAACAATTTCAACATTTGGGTCCAGGCCATGATTTTCTAACCTTCAATATACAAGACAGAATTTAGAGGGAACACCATGTAAAATGCAAGGGAAAAAATTGATCAAGTTAGTAGAACGAGAAATACTTTTGGCTAGGTAAGTTCAACGGTTTAGGAACAGCAACTTTTCCTAAAACAGTCATGCTTCGTCTTTTGGACGACCACCTGCAACAAAACCGGGAGAATATAATACCAGGCCTTTGAAAGACAAGCGGAAACATTTTGTAAACTGTAACTACTTTCTAATGCACGAGAAGACACAAGCAACCAACATTAAGATATATGTACATATTTTTTATTCACATCAAATAAGATGATGTATGTGCATATATGCACACACCCATAAAAAATAGGCAAAAAAGTCTCCGCTAAAGCTAGCATAACCAGAATAAATCAAGTACAATAATAAATCAAGAAACAAAGCGAAGAACGAACATACTTTTTCTCTCCAGCCATAATACTTGAAGTCATCCTCAAGCTTTATCCCCAAGGTCATCCAACCTAAACCCTTAAAAAGAAGAGTACCTGTTCAAGGGAATAAATTTAAGAAACCTAACCTAACAAATAAAATAACAGGTTGTACTATTATTTTTAAATGTTTTAGTTAATTTCAGAACTAGAATACAAATACAAAGTATGAAATGTTTTGACTGTAGTTGACTAATTTCAGAACTATAGAACAAATACGAAGCACGACGGTTTAAATAGCTGTTTTCAGTTTTTCTTATATCATACAGAATGATAACTGGGTTTTCTTCTAATCCGACAAATTTAATATGGTGAATTCTACTTGGAATTTTTTGACATAAATAATTCATTTTTTTATAATAGACACAAACATGCTTTCATTAGAAGCAACAAAATTTAATATTTATAAGAGAAAATTAATGTTAGGGTTCCTCTAATCACTCAAAATAAATAAACTCTACTTTAGATAATCAGAATGTAATTCCTGGTTTCCAAATAAATATTTTAGAGAAGATGGTTTTAATAGAAGCACCAAAAAGTTGGGCT
Source organism: Primula vulgaris (assembly GCA_963920805.1). Taxonomy (NCBI): domain Eukaryota; kingdom Viridiplantae; phylum Streptophyta; class Magnoliopsida; order Ericales; family Primulaceae; genus Primula; species Primula vulgaris. The sequence goes on from OY987212.1 coordinate 48,931,282, forward strand.
TTCTCTAATCAAAGATATTTCTAAATAAACTCAACTTCGTATATTTCTACTGTTGCATAAGCTAATCACAAAATATAATTCACCCGTAAAGATGGATAAAACGAAAGCCAACAACTACGGAGTCATTTAGTATGAAGATTATTTTCCCTTTACAACACCATGCTGAAGGGAAAAAAGTCAGAACAATTATCCAACAGGTACAATGACCGTGCTGCAATAGCTAATAAGAATTCTGTAGAAACCAAAAATGTTACATTTTTCTACCATGTTAAGTAATTACAGGGTTCCACAAATGAACAATTCCAAAATGTAAAACTTTTACTTCTTCTTCTTTCCTGCTCTTTAAAAGATTATTACAATAAAAGTTACCAGTGAAAAAAAGATGCAGCAATTTCAAGCAAAAAAGAACAAGTAAATGGATAAAAGTTGATCCGCAAAAGCAATGACATCCGGTTATTTAGTACAAAACATCACATCTGTTAACGCTAGGTATTCTTAATGTGTCATAGATATCAATGAGAGACTTATAGACCATCAGAGAAGAGAGGCTAAAAGATGTTTAATTCAAAATTAAACCTATCAAAAATTGAACCTTTTGCAATTTGGGTTAATTAGCAGTTTTGACCTAAACTTTTCCCTGCAGGTGAATAATTACTGTCGAAGAAGAACGAGGCATATGAATATATAAAAATTATAAAATTGCATAAATATGTGTGTTTCTGTGTGGAGATAATAAGTTCTGGTGCAATGATTATTAGGATCTCATCGATAGCATTAAAAAAACTCATCTTTTGAAGTTTAAACCTAGTAGATAAACTTTATGCTTCTTCTAATCAATCAATATCTAAATAAAGTATTCTACTTATGATGTTTCCTTTTGATTTAAAAAGCTAATTACTTTTAACTAACCTAACTAAATACCTCCACAAACAAATGAATGAGAACAAATTAAATCCAAAGCTATAGTATAAAAAACCCACAACATCTGCTATATCTATCAATACATAATCACCCCTATTAAGAAAATAAAAAAAAAAGTATAATTTCAGCAGATAAGAGAAGCTAACAAATACCCAATTTAAGATTAAACCTAAAAAATGTATCTTTCACATTAAAGGCCCTATTAACAAAATTAAAAATCTCAAGCAGATAAGAGAAGCTAACAAATACCCAATTTAAGATTAAACCTAAAAAATGTATCTTTCACAGTAAAGGCCCTATTAACAAAATTAAAAATCTCAAGCAGATAAGAAAAGCTAACAAATACCCAATTTAAGATTTAGCCTAAAAAATGTATCTTTCACAGTAAAGGCCCTATTAACAAAATTAAAAATTAAAAATCTCAAGCAAATAAGAGAAGCTAACAAATACCCAATTTAAGATTAAACCTAAAAAATGTATCTTTCATAGTAAAGGCCCTATTAATAAAATCAAAAATCTCAAGCAGATAAGAGAAGCTAACAAATACCCAATTTAAGATTAAACCTAAAAAATATATCTTTCACAGTAAAGGCCCTATTAACAAAATTAAAAATCTCAAGCAGAGAAGAGAAGCTAACAAATACCCAATTTAAGATTAAACCTAAAAAATCTATCTTTCACAGTAAAGACCCTATTAACAAAATTAAAAATTAAAAATCTCAAGCAGATAAGAGAAGCTAACAAATACCCAATTTAAGATTAAACCTAAAAAATGTATCTTTTCACAGTAAAGGCCCTATTAACAAAATTAAAAATTAAAAATCTCAAGCAGAAAAGAGAAGCTAACAAATACCCAATTTAAGATTTAGCCTAAAAAATGCATCTTTCACAGTAAAGACCCTATTAACAAAATTAAAAATTAAAAATCTCAAGCAGATAAGAGAAGCTAACAAATACCCAATTTAAGATTAAACCTAAAAAATGTATCTTTCACATTAAAGGCCCCATTAACAAAATTAAAAATCTCAAGCAGAGAAGAGAAGCTAACAGATACCCAATTTAAGATTAAACCTAAAAAATCTATCTTTCACAGTAAATGCCCTATTAACAAAATTAAAAATCTCAAGCAGATAAGAGAAGCTAACAAATACCCAATTTAAGATTAAACCTAAAAAATGCATCTTTCACGGTAAAGGCCCTATTAACAAAATTAAAAATTAAAAATCTCAAGCAGATAAGAGAAGCTAACAAATACCCAATTTAAGATTTAGCCTAAAAAATGTATCTTTTCACAGTAAAAGTTGATCAACAAAATTTTGACCTAGAATGATGAAAAAAGATGTCTGAAGAAGAACAATACAAATAAATATATAGATACACACACATATATTTATAATATATATATATATATATATAGATAGATAGAGAGAGAGAGAGAGATATACTTGTTAGGTCTAATTTGGGTCTCGATAATTTCGCAGAGGATTAGACAATGCCCTAGAGAGAGAGAGAGAGAGAGAGATCAGAATCTGAAATAGCTTTGGGATGACGTAAGATAAATAGATACATACATTATTTATATATAGCCGTTCCGGTACACGGCTTGTGAACCCGACCCGTTTAAAACCCACTTATAAATTATATAGTTTTATGGGTTTTTTTCTTTTTCTTGAAAAGTTGGGAATATTATATCTGTAATGGATTTGAGTAAAGATTTATTTAGTGATAGGTTAAGAGAGTGGTTAATTTTTGGTTGGAGTCGGTGAGGTTGATTTGAGTATTTATTTCTGTTCTGGTTGGTAGAAGATACAATTACAGTATAATGTATACTGTCAGTAACGTGTGAGAGAGAAGACTCTATGGTTAACCGACGAAAAAATATCATAGAGTCCCGCCAAATTTGATAACGTACTAATTACGCGGCAGACGTGACGAATGTTTTAAGTTTTTGGGTAACGCTTTTCGTATAAACTTAATGGTTGGTAAAATTTAAAAATGTTGTTTCTTAAAATAGACGAGATTTAAAAAGGGTTATGTTTCTTGCTTCATTACTTAGGTGGTGCTCTTACTTGGAATAAAATTATGATGATAATCATTGACGGTTCCTTACAAATTCGGTACAATATCGAAATCCGGCTTCAATGGTATATAATAATGATAATTATACTTGAACGAAATAGTTCATCTTCCGGCCAAAGAGAGGATATAGATTGATGTAGACGCCAATACAAAGTCTCATTTTTCAAGCTAAAAAATATAGTTAAGCTAAGTTGAAAAATATGAACAAAGAAAGGATATGTTAAAAAAATGAGAAAGGAAAATACAAGCTCATTGACAAAGTTGGGCAGTACACCAGACACAATATTATGATATCAAGAAAACATATCCATATGGTTACACAATGTGCAACTCTGCGGGTTCATATCATTGTTTTAAAAAGAAGGTTGTATTGCGTTATAGTTCGCGAAATAGCATTTTTCGGCCGAAAAACGTTATGATAAACCGCTATTTATATGAAAAGGCGCTAAATTCGCGCTATAGGAACGCTATAACGTAAATAGCGCGCTATAGTGGACCCTATTACGCTATAGCGGGTGCAGTCCAATTTTTTTTCATTTTTTTTTTGTCAAAATTTTAATGAAATTATTGGAAACCAAAGAGAATTGAACCTCAAGCTCTTGCAAACAAATTAAATGCCCTGACATCCCAACTACAATCATTTTGTGATTATTAGTTACAACTTTTTATATATATATTTAGTTAATTTTTATTAAATGTTCTGAATTTAGTGATATATTTATATGTATTTAGGCAAAAAAAATACACTGCAAAACGCTATGTAGCAATGCTATTTGCACTTTTAACGTTTCTCTCGAAAAAACGCTATGCTAGCGATAACGCTATTTAAAACATTGGTTCATATTGGGGTTTTATATGCTACTCTTTCTTTTCCATTTAGTCCCAAAGTACTTTTTTTTTGTAAAATTCTAGTTGAAAAGGGTACAAAAAAGTTTAATTGATTTATGAGAAATGAATTATGCTTATTCAAGTAAAATTGATGTAATTAGTTCAAAAGAAAACATACTATATCTTTGAACTTTGCAGAATACAAAAGTTACAACAACATAGGAAATCCTCGTATAAGTTACAATATTTTAGCTATAATTAATTAAAAACCATATATATAAACAAAGGACGAGTGACGTTGGCAACACCGATGTACAATTCACTTCGTCGGGTGGTCAAAGCTCGTTATTATCTCTTCAAAATTTCATCGGAAAAATCCTGTAGTACCATGATACAGGAACCAAGGATACATGATGATAAACACAATCTTATTAGTTAGAATGGTATTTCAATTGATAATATGTTGTCTCCTCTAAGATGATAACTATAGTTTTGTTTGGCTGCAGCTTTTATGCAAATTATTGGCTTAATTAAGGCTGAAAAAAGCTCAGGGTTCCTTCTCGAAGCCAAAAAAAACAGAAGACACTCGGCTTTTAAGTTGGCTACCATAAGTAGTACAACTTGAAAGCAAAAAAGAAAAAGAGTTCACCTTTTTTTTTTCCAATCAAACAAGCCAAATGTGGAACTGGGAGAACAAAACAAAATTAAACACTCGTTTCAAATACAATCTTTGCGCAAAAGAAATTCAATTAAGAAATAAGAGTAACTTGGCAACTACTTACATACTCTTCCGTTGATTGAACAAAATGAACATCATCAGTGTCTGAATATAGATGGGAGCGTAGATTCAATAAAGTACTCCTTTTTAACATCCTCCGCTGAGCAAAATCTTGCCTTACAAAAAAGAAAAGAAAAACTGTCAGTAGTGGAAAGTAGCAAAATTGCCTATATTCTGAAATTATATCTGTTTAACTCACCAAAGATGCATATGACTTTAACAAAGGCTTGGCTAGCTGCCATATTGGTTTAAACACAAAGGGAGCATCGACAAACAGTACTTCCCCCAGCCTCCGTGGATAGTAATTGTAAAAAACGTCAAACTGGCAATTCCGAAAGTACAAACAAATAAGAATTAGAAGCAACTGTTGGTAATAAAGTTCATTTCAACACAAATGAAAGATTGCAGGTTCCAGAGTTTTAAGTAAAAAAGCTAGATTTTTAAGTACATATAAAAAAACTACGTACCTCCAGCTTAGACCTAATTTTTTCAGACCAAAATTCAATGTAACTTCGCTTTTAAGCTGGTAAACCAAATGCAATCGAGTTTTTGCGCAAAAAAAGAAAAACTTAAAAGCTGCAACAAACAAGGGCCAGTCTTTATGGAACTCTGAAATACTACTATAAAACTCATGTGATTGGCATATGTATAAAGGGATCAAAAAAATTGATCAAGATCTCTGGGATTTTATGCTCTAACACGGCTGGAAACTATTCTAATTTTTAGTAATCAGTCATCCATGTAGCATTATATAAACGCACTCTTGACTGCTCTAGAATAATGAAAGGACAGAATTTTACCAAAAATGTTATGAACTTAAGATCAGCATTTTTAGTACCAAATCCTCGAAGATCGAATATTCCAAGTATCTGTTCTTTTCCAGCTGGGAGTTTACGCAAGGCCTTCTCAACTAGAAAAACACACAATTTCTCATCCTCGCAGGCATTTTGTTCCTATAACCATATTTGAGCAACAAAGTAAGCACGCTAAATATCAGAAGACTCATGAGACAATATATAAGAAGTACTATCCCTTCCATGGTCATTATTCCAAAATATGTCACAATACTTGACACTTTTCTAATTTAGTTCGCACATTTTGAACCAAACTGTCTTATTCCTCTTCATCGAAAGCAAACTATGTGCAATGGCATTAGATACAATTATTTTAGATAATTTAGAGTTTTTTTTAGGTAAATGAAGTATATCAATTATGAAGGCTTATTGATTGGATTCTCAAAACTCCGAACTAATTTCAGAGGGAGAAACGTTTGTGGAGAAACGGAAATTTAGAAATGCACACGTGTGTAAGTATAAAGAATGCCACCAGGAAACATATTATAACCAAAACAAAATTTGCAAATTCAACCTTATGGAAAATACAATTGATAGTTATTAACCAACTTACTGCAGGTAAATGCTTGGAAGCTGCGACAATTAAAACCGGTCGGTCATTAACATCAAGGAAATCATGAACAAAGGCTTTGCCAGTTTCAGCTATATTTCTCACCGACTCTTCAGATAATTTTGATACTCCGAATTCTTGACGCCACAGCTAATTATGTTAAGGAAATTCGAACACAATGTGTCACTCAAAAGATAGAAATTCTTTGAAACTTCTACTATAAATTGGAGTTTCTTAAATTCAAGTCTTCAATACCAGTCAAATTAACGGATTAAACAGCCGAATAATAGTATCTGAGTACTGGTTTTAGCATATGAATATCTGGGAATAGGATACAATGGTCTTCGCCAATTTTGCAACAGCTTCTTCAACCACAAAACCCCGGTCCTTGAGAAACCAAAGGATCATGTCTTCGTCATCTCTTCCATTTTCGCCTAGAGGGAGATTATAATGATCTTTTTGAAGTTTCTCTTTCACATCTATCACTAGCTGCATTTCAAGAGAAATGAGATACTGAGAAATTCCAATAAAAAATTGTTAAAGCCTAATAATGTGATGACTCCGAATTATATTGGCTATACTGATACAAGAATTCAGTTTTTCAATACAATGAATGATCGTCCAAGACTGAAATGAGGTATGTATCTTTGGATCAAAAGTGTATTTGGAAGAACAAGAAAGGTAATAACATTAATGATCAACCTTTACGTTAGTAACACTTTTACTACCACCACAAAGTTTACTTGGAATGTGCATTAAAAAATCCCGCATATTTGTAAATCAATTGTTCTTTTGGTGATAGAAAACATCATATTATTTTACCATCAATTGTTCCTCAATCATCGGCTTACAAACTAAAATAATTATAGAGACAATATTTGCAGTAGGATTCGCATTACTGAATTAACATTTTGTTATCGGTTGTTGAACAAACGGTGCAATAGCTTAAGCTTTTTCAGGTTTCCTACCCGAAAAAATTGACGGCCAGGCCACCTTTTCCGCTCATAAGTTACTCCCTCCGTTCCCATTTAATTGTCCACTACGAAACTACGTGCAATTTTGACCTTCTATAACTTCCATCAAAATTGCCGGAATGAGTTTTTTTTTTTAAATCTAGTCATAAAATTTAACATTTAAACTATATTATCAACTTTTAAATTTTTTAATTCCGACAATTTTGATACAAGTTATTAGCCGGTCAAAATTGCACGTCTTTTTCTTTTCTTAGCGGGCAATTAAATAGGGACGGAGGTCTTCTTATAAGTAAATATTTCAACCAAATAAGACATAAAACGTTTATTTAAAAGTAGTAAAGAAAAACACCAAGCAATATTAAAAGAGAGCATGTATATGTATATATATATAGATAAAAAGTAGTAAGAAAAAAAGTAGAGAAAAGAGAATACCTTGTGAGTTTGTTTAGGGTAATCAATTAGACAATGAATATAGAGTTTTGGGAGAGAAATGGGTTTAGCGAGATTAAGAGGAGAGAGAAAGCGATTAGGTAATTGAGGACAAAGACGCACCGCCATCGCCATTTTTCTCGGCCAGATTTTTTATTTATCTACTATTATTTTATTATACATGGAGATTTGCACACTTTTTTTTTAAAAAAACTTCTATTATAACTTGATATTTTATTAATGCAAATCTCCATTTTCACCACGAAACATAAATATGCGTCTTGTGTTTTTTTTCTAATATGTATAATCACTACAAAAAAATACTCAAATAGCGACGGGATTAGTAACGGTATTTTTCGTTACGACCTTATTAGTGACGGTTTTTGTGACGGCTTTGTGACAGTTTAGTTAATTTACGACATATTTGTGATAACTTTTTAAATTAGTGACATGCTTGTGACAGCTTTTGACTCTCACTAAATCAAACATTATTTTGTAGTGAATACATCTCGAAAAAAAAAAAAATCGCGTATTTGTGTTCCCGTCGTGAAACGGTGGAGATTTGCATTAGCCAAATCTTGATTTGGAGCGTTTTTACAAAAGAATGTTCAGGTTGATGTTTAACTTGATGTTCATATATACTCCTCTGTTACTAAATCTCGTTTACATTTAATTGTGCCGCAAGTTTATAACTACTTTTTATGGTTTATAATTTGTATCAAAATTATCGAAATGAATTTTTTTTAAATCTAATTATAAAATTTAACATTTGAACTATATGATCAACTTTTGAAAAATTTCATTCCGATAATTTTGATATAAGTACTTGACCGATCAAAACTGCACGTAATTTCGTAATGCATAATTAAATAGGGACGGAGGGAGGAGTATTTATGTAAGTGTTATATTTCCTGGGGTTACATGTTATATTGTATAAAATTAGGGGGCGAAATGCGATTAAAAAATAAACGAGAATAATCCATTATACAACTTTAATGATAACACCACCCACAAAGTTTGGGTTATCTGCACATAACCCCATAAATTTTGAACTTTGACGATTGACCATAAATACCCCATGTTTGCTATGGTAAGATTATTTTATTGTTTATTTGGCATTTATGGGGTAGCATTGACAAATAAATAAAAATAATCAAAAACTCAATTATTTTTACATGTAACAAGTTATAAATAAACAAAAACATTAGTTTTTCAAAAAATTAGTACTTAAAATATTTGTGTGTAGAAATACATGAAAAATGTGAGGTTTTATCGATATGGAGTGGTGTAGGGAGTTGGGACCCCATATCGATAAAACCTCACTTTTTTCATGTATTTCTACTAAAAAAATGACAATAATAGTATTTCATCCAATATTTTGAAAACTAAGTTTTTGCAATAGCTATGCTAAAAATATATAAAAAAAAACGTAATTTTCTAATGGCATACAAATCAGACCTTTTTAAGTTTTCTTAATTTTTGAATCGAGCTTTTTAAATATGAACGGTGCTTTTTAAAACATTGATTTCATCAACCGACGCATCATGATCAAACCTTTTACGATTAAGTATTTGGTGGATGAAATGTATTAAAATCGAACGGTTAGAACTTACAACTAATAAAAATAGAATAAAAGATTGAAAACTCTTCTACCGGTGACCTTAATTTAAAATAAAATATATCATTCTATCATAATAAGTCAACCCAAGTTAAACGAGACTGTCATTTTTTTCTAAAAGTACCCATACACCTTTATATTAATTACAATAATACTATACTTTCATAAAAATATAAAAAAGAAAAACTAATAAAACTATTTATCCATTTTTAACAACCAAACATTCTTTTAAATTTTAAATTATATATTTTTTTATCCACATATTTATATCATAACTATACCTATTTTTTATATTTTTATTGCATTACGCGTTTCACACGCAACGCGTGAGACACGATTACTGGTATATTATAATAATTAAAGTCATAAAAAAATAGTTAATTTTAAGGCCGCAAAGTGCACCCCAATTTTTTTTTTAATAATTACACTAATACCGTAAATCCATTTTCTGAAGGAAAAAAAAAAACTTCTCTCCAACTTCCTTGATTTTTCGTTTGATTCTCAAAATTTTGTGCGTTTAGCGAATTCTTTGTATTTGATTATTACTTTATTTGTTAGGATTAATATATATATCGTTAATCGTCACACTCGCATACACAACGCTAATAGATAAGTAAAACAGGGTTAGACTATTTCTCCAATTTAGTATTTACACTCACCGTTTCCCAATTAATTGTATTTTATGAAATTACGTGTAATTTTGATCGATTTATAACATATAACAAAATTATCGAAATAAAAAATTTTAAAACTAAATTATATAATTTAATGATTGAACTATATAATTAATTTTAAAAAAATTTCATTTCAATAATTTTAATATAAATTATTATCCAATTAAAATTCATGATACAAATTTTATTATAATGCATGATAAAAACAAAATGGCGCTCTAGCCTTTATTAATTCATCAAACTATCTCTCTCTCTATATATCTATATCTATATCTATATAAGCAGTTATATAGAGACGATGCAAAGCAGAGATGAAGAATCAGTGAATAACAAAATAAAGAAGCTTGGTTTATTAGTAGAAAATGAAATTTCAACTCAACAGTTTAATTTCAACTCTTCTTTTTCCTCTTTTCAACAAACCCTCTTTTCAATCAACGCTAAATCAATACAAACTGTTGGTTTTAGAGGTAACCCTTTACTTTCATTTCTGTTTTTTCTTTTATTTTTTGTAATTTAGGGTTATTCTACTTTTATTCTCAACAAATTGTGTATTTGGAGGTACCCTTTATTTATTTTTGTTGGTAATTTAGGGTTTCAATTTGATGTCTAGTTGATATTACTTCGACATTTCTTGTTTTATTCTCAATAAACTCTGTATTTAGAGGCACCTTTTACTTTATTTTGATTAATTCTTTTGTAATTTGTGCTTAGGGACTAGATCTTTGATTGGATTTTTTGATAAAAAGGGTGTATATCTAGGGTTTCAATTTCGATTATTGTAGTTTTACATTCTTAACAAATCTTTTATTTAGAGGTACCCTTTACTTTATTTTGATTGTGTTTTTGTAATTTGTTCTTGAAGACTATTTGGTTGAGTTGTTTGATCTTGAGTTAAAAGGGTGTATCTAGGGTTTCAATTTGATTGTCCAATTGATATTGCTTTGATTGTTGTAGTTTATATTCTCAGCCAACAGTGTATTAGAGGCAACCTTTATTTTGATTATGGTTTTGTAATTCGTGCTTAAAGACGAGATCTTTGATTGAATTGTTTGATCTTGAGTTTAAGGGTGTATCTAGGGTTTCGGTTAGATGGTTCTAGTTGACATTAGTTCGATTATTATAGTTTTTTACCCAGAAAAATGTAGATTCTAGAGGTACTCGTTAATTTATGTTGATTATTCTTTTGTAATATGTGTTTAAAGACTAGATCTTGGATTTGGTTGTTTGAGTTTGAGTCATAAACATGGTATGTATGTAGGTTTTCGATTTGATGGTTCTAGTTGACACTAGTCCGATTAATGTAGTTCTGTACTCAACAAACAAATTATGGATTTTAGAGGTATTCTTTACTTTATTTTGATTACTCCGTATTCTTTACTGGATCTTGGATTGGGTTATTTGGTTTTGCGTTGCAGAGTATATCTAAGGTTTCCATTCGATAAATTTGACATGAGTTCATTTTTTTAGTTTTATACTCAACAAAGTATGGATTTTAGAGGTACCCTTCACTTTATATTATGAAGATTTGTTGGCAATTTGTGCTTAAATACAAGATCTTGGATCCAAGTCGTTGTGTGTTAGCACATCCCTTGGTTATTTGAATTTGAATTGCAGGGTAAATGTAGTGTTTTGTTTTATGGTCTAAATTGACATTAGTAAAGTTGTATTAATGTTTTTGTAGATAAAATTGGAAAGTTAAAAGTTGAGCTAAAGGAGGTGGACGATGATCTGGTGAAAGCCCTAGCAGGTACTCTTGTAATTTTGCATCTGTCATTTTGTCTAATTATTGGAATTAGTACACTCGGCTATTACGTCATCCTAATTTTTTATATTAGACTAATAGAATTTCCGATGGTAACTGTTATTTCCAATTTCACGGTGCCGTCAATTCTGTTTCATCAGCTTACACGATTTTGGTTCCATTGTTTTTTTTTTATCATTTTGTAAAATTGCTATTAGTTCAGTTTACAGACATATCAAATTCATACAGTATTAGTTAAATGATAAAAAATCGACCCCAGTATAGCTGATTGACAGAATATCTTTGCTCAGTACACTATATTGAAGTTCATGGTTTAAATATGAATAGTTTGGTGTAAACTTTAATAGAACCGAGAAATGTAGGATGACTTGGTCAAAGCCGTGTTATGTTATCTTGTAAATCATGTTTGTTTATTTATGTGATTTGTTGTTGGTGAATTCTAAATATTCTGCAGGAGGTTAGGAAATTTTGGATCTGTTACTCTTAAAGGGAAATATATATAGGGAAAGATAGATAAATATTATAAAAACTTCAAAAAAATGAAAGTTGTATCTATTTGTATTTGGATGCTTGAATAATCTGGGGACACAACGGTAACCAGTGAGGACGAACTAATTAGTTGCAGTAGGCATCACAAACCTCACAACAATTTAAAAGTCATTTTTAGCATCTCATATATTCTGTCCAGAATATACAATTACCTCCCACTTGTTACATGAAACTTAGCCTCTATCCCCGAAAGTTTCCTCATTCCGCCCCCCAGGACGCTGATATACGTTCTAAATTCTAATCATAGTTTTCCATATCCATATCCTAGTACCAAGTACCTTCTATGGGTTCTTAGTGAAATGAAAAGTTATTTAGATGGCTATTCATTGCATACTTAATTCCATTAGATTGGAACATACACACCACCATCAGGAGTGAAGTCAAGGGATATCAAACATTACATACCATATAAAGATCTTCAAAGTCAATCTCAATTAGAAGTTAGAAGGATTATGTGGGTGACTGGTCTGTCCTTCCATAAGATCTTCGAGAAGAAGTTCGTAATTAAACGAACTACTAATACGAATTTCTTGTCTCTATGCTTTTACATAATTTTGGTTTTTACCGTAAGTTCCTCCTATATCTTTCTCATTTTATTTTTTAGCTAAGAGAAAGAACGAAGCTGAGCAGACAAAAACAAAGAACTCCATATCTGCTACAAAGGCTAGAGTTGAAGAGCTAAACAGACTCATAGAAGAACAAAACGCTAGGAAAACGGAATACACAGCAATAATGTCTGACCAATATAAAGGTATTTACCCGTTTTCTTTTTGTTAGATGAATTTACATAGTTGTTTTACAAATGTTATCATGCTGTATATTTAACTGAACTGCTTGTACAGCTTTATCAGCATCTGAAGGAAAAAGCAACAAGAATAAGAGAGATGTGAGGGAGACAGAAGAGGCTATGTCATGGTACAACAAGTTTCTTGGCTTTCGAATAGAGTGCGGACATGGTATTTTACATCTCTAGCTTGTTATAATTGTGGAATTATTTATTTTTCCAGTAATCATCATAGAAATGTTTCCATCTTGTCAGGAGTCAGATTCATATTCACAAACATCGATTTGAAGAACCCAAGTGTAGAATACTCTTTCACTGTCCGCCAGGAGAATGATCAGTACAGATGTGAGGAACTTATTGTGCACATTTCATGATAAGTTAGCCTAAAAGCTTCTGTTTCTGAAGTTTTTTTTTTTTTTTGGAAATTCAGTGCTTGAATGTGCCCCGCAGCTGAAGGATGTAATAGAGGCAATGAATCAGCTGAATAAAAGCAATGATTTGTTCCGATTCGTGCGAACTATGAGAGAGATTTTTCTAGAATCTGCAGCACATGGTACTGTCCGCATCTGTCATGTTCTTCTTTGTACTCCATTGTTTCAATATTGCTTCTAGTATAATTTGGTTCAATGTTTTTTCTGTATACTATATCGCCATGTGGTTGCAATTATTATTACTTAGAAGGCTAAGGATCTAAGAAATTAACAATTTTGCATTATGTTGCCTGTAGAAACTAACGGGAGTATCAAGAAATTGACTTACAGTAGAGGTAAAGCAGCACTATTATCTCCTGGATTTGTACGTCGATCCCCACGAATTAAGGTACTCTCGGATTTGACAAACTGGTCTTATTTTTATGAAAATAAATAATCAAGAATAGATGTCTTCATCTGATAGAAAACGCAAAGTCTATGCTCATTGTTCATCTTCGTAATTTATTTTACAGGTCAAAAAGATATAATAAAGCATAAACATCTTTCAAATGCAGTAAATGTTGGAGGAACTCGGATCCTTTTGGCAGAATTTACGTTGTAGTATTTTCAAGTCGAAGACGTTCAGTAATTGCTTTCTAATGCTAGTGAGTTGGTGATACCTTGTAATCTTTGAAAGTTAATTGTTTCTAGATCTGTAAATATTGTCAAGTACTATTTCGTAAATTTGATCGCTAGCGTGAGTTGTGTGACCTGTCAGGTTGTTATTTACGTCGTAAGTAGGAAATATGTTATCCCCTATTGAGTTGAAAGCCAACTTCAATTGGAGTTACGCCAATAAGCCAAGTACTACAGTTAAGCTTATGCATAGTAGAGCCTGTTTGTATGCAACTTTTTCACAATTAAATTGGCTTACTTTGCAACCGAATGTTCTATCCAAATTCCTATGTTTTTGTCCCAGTTATACAACATCGTGCTATCTGATTGAAAGTACTAGCTACATGCTGTCAGCAGAAGCAGGCCTTAAATCTGTAAACAGTGATCATATTGACTATGCTAATCTTAATTGTGAACAATCGTATCAAACCAAAATGGACATTACATTCAATTACTATAGTCATAACACGAATAACATGCAAACGATGCCATCAACCTTATCACAAATCACCATCAGACTAGAAAAAGTAAGGAAACTTAAAACGTAAATAACTAAACGTTTATAAAAGCATGCACCGCTGGCGTCTTCTGGCCCGCCCTATCCTGAACCCTCTGCCTCGCCTGATCGAGCCCAAAGTTCCTTAAGTAGTTGAGCATCCATGACAGGGCAGATAGCGCTGTGATACCAAACGCACCAGATGTCAAGAACCCAAACACTGCCATTGCCAGTGTCAGTGCAGCAGGAACAAGGACGGGGCTAAAAATGACAAAAAGAGGTGTTGCAAGGGCTAGTCCGATGAGGGACCCGGTTAGGGTCAAGCCCGAAAGGAGGAGGAGGAAGCCCCCTAGAGGGAGGCCGGTCACAGAGGCAAGGATTTGTGATGTGGAAGATGGGCCGCTTTTCTCCGGAAGGATAGTTTTGAGACCTTCGGCTGGGCTGCGGTGCTCTGCCATCTTGTAATGGTGATAGCTGAAGTGATATGTATATATATATGTGTGTGAAGGTGGGAAGAGGTAGAACAGGTGGAAGAAGGGGTTGGACACTTGTTTTGGAGGCGTAGTGTTAAAAGGCTTTGGTGCTTTCATAAGAAGAAGCATGACTAAAAATGAAGGTAACCGCTTCTTGTTTTTGTTGTTTACTGAGGAAACGGTGGATTGATAATGGATTGAATGAAAGCATGACTATAAAAAGAAAGCTTTGTTGTTTTTTGTTCTTTTAACATTAAAGCTAGTTTGCTACAACCACCTTGGCGACTGCAGTTTTGTAGCTCAGCTTATTTACTTATTTTTTGTATATAAGGAGTACAATTTCTGGCTACTCAACTTAAAAGCTATGTTTTGGGGTTCCATACTAGGAGAAACATTAATATAAAGGCAAATGACTTGGACACTGTACAGCATACTTTGTATCTTGTTTTGGAAGTTTGAAAATCCAAGTATACTGTTTTATCAACTTGACTTACGTAGTAGAAAGAAGCTGTTATCATAATCGGATAAAAGCAGTGCTACTTACTTGAATGAAACTGGGGTTCATATCAATAAGTTCACTTCATTTTCAGTCCCTTCTAAAAACAATAAATCAATGCTTAAACCAACATCTTCACTCTAGATGTGATTACCAGTATGCTAAATTTGAAATAATAGGATCTCATTCCCTTCGTCTATAAGAGTCTATGACACTGTTGCTAAAACCCATTGCTAATGTTAAACTACATAATACAAAATATTCAATTGACAAAAGCACTATAGACATGGGCAATAACTAAAGTTTAAGACCCGAACATCAAGAGAAGACCTCATAAACGCCAAATGATAAAAGCTGTATCTACTGATTTGTGAAATAAACTATATCGATGGAGAGAATGTCACTCGTACCAAGAAGCTGAACTTTCTTCTCACGCTATATTTTTGTTTAACTTGTTTTTGGCTAATCCGTCATATTATCATCATCCCTGAAAGAAAATACAACAGCTAACTCAGATCAGAGAAATCAATTGGAACCAGTTTCTGCCCAATGCCGAGTTCCTATCTTTTAAAAAAAAATCGATTTTGTTTATCGTTTAATAGTAATGGAAATCAGTAAAAACATTCAACATTCACTAATCAAATAAAATCAAACCTAGAGGCTATGAAAAACTTGATGGCTATTGGCAAAACCATAAACTAACATTTGTATATTTTATTAAAAAAACTAAGGGAAAAAAAAGCAGATCAAATATTAGAGAAGAGAGGTAACCTCCAATGGGAATTTGCAATAGGATAGCCACCAGAATTTAAGTTCCGACTCCGTGGCTTCTCATCTTCATCAACTTCATCAGACTCGTACTCATCGCCATTCCATATACGCTGTTTTGGTCTTTCATCCATGTCTACCTCTTTCTGTATACGTAGGGATTCATGACAAATATGCAAAACTATTAATAACCCTGTACTAAGAAAAAATGAAAAAATATCATTCATGAAAGAAGGGAATGAAAACATAAGAAAATATACTGACCACTTCCGGAACTCTTGTGACGGGAGGTGCATCTTGAAATTGTACACTGGGTGCATGTGTCAACTTCGAAAGTTGTTCAAGTAACATGTTTCTGCAACAACGTAAATAGTGCTAAAGTAAGGAAAAACAAGAATTTAAGTGATACTACAATTAGTCCACAAGCGAATCATGTCCTAAGAAACACATACCTAGATAGATCTAAACAAAAAAAAACATGGATTCTGCTCAACAATTAGATAAAATGATAAACATGAACAGCACATGATGCATAACAAAAGCTTCAATTGCAAATTTGCAACTTCTAAGGTCTTTTTTTTAAACTGTTTTCTAGAAAACTGAAATGCATGTGGTTGACTAGCTTAGGAGCACTGGGAGCAAAACAAAAAAAACCTTATATCAAAGAGGTCTGCGCCACCTCTGTTGAAATAAAGACAAATGGTTTGATGCGAGAACTTCTAAGAATTGACTTGGTCAATCCTCTATATCGATACTCCGAAAAAAAAACCCTTTCAGATTCCCGATTGATCCTTGATAATGGATCAGATAGAACTTTTATGATTTTTTTTGGCCTTCATAAGATAAATGACAAGTTTCAGAAAAAAAAAACAAAAAAAACTAGATGAACCGACTTCTCTTACTGAACCCCCAACAAGCCCTAAAAGCAGCAGTTAAAGCAAACACATAATAAATATGTTACGTCTTCCCCCTTGGAGCAGGAAACACAAAAGAAGAGGGAAAAAGAAATGTAGGGGCAAAACATACCTTATCTTCTCCAAGTCCTTGGGAGCGTTCAAGTTCTCCATATGTCCGGGCTCAACATGAAGAGTGTAATCCGGGCCAAAATACTCATAATATTCATTGTAAGGCAACTTATTATCTGGTTCGACATCCAAAGCAACTGCAGTCTACAACAATTCACCAAACCAAACATCATATATAAAATGCCAACTCTTAATTAACAAGATGTATACAAATCTCAAACATAAGTCACATATATATAAATATACCTCATAACACCAGCATCGAGCAACATTTCTAATTGTATAGCCTCCCCCACCCAACACCATTAAAGGGACATTAAAAGATCTAAGGAATCGAAGACAATCTGCATGGCCTTTTACTGATAAATTAAAACATCCCAATCTATCACCTGTCAAAATAAAATAAAGTAGTTCAGCGATAGAACCCCCGTTACTTGGGATGGCAGTCTCATGTTCAATTCACATGTAGGGGCATGTGTTCAAGCGAAATCTCGTTTTTGGGGGAAATATCAATTTCATACAGAAACCTATCAATTTTTAACAATTACTAAACCATACAGTTGACTTTCACAATTCGTAATCTGCACAACATCAAACTTTAAGACATCAACATTAAAGTTTCAACTTGAAAACAATGTACTAACTATCAGATTACTGGTGTACTAAGCAGCGATATAAACAAAATCGACAGTTAATACATCGGCGTTAAAATCTATAACTGTAGGCTCTCGCGACATTTGAGAGGTTGGCGCACAAATTGTGAGGTTTTGTTTAGATTGGTCTCCAAACTGGGACATTTGATAGATTGGTGTATAATTGTTTGATTTTGAGTAAATTTGTGCCTATGTTCTGAAACTTAATAGTATTGGTGTATCAATTGTTGAAAGCTGACATGTTGGTATAGGAAACTGATATTTCCCCTATTTTAAATGCAAAAGAACTAATACCTGCAAGCGAATCTGCACCGCATTGAAGAACCACAGCGTCAGGTTGATAAACCTCCATAACCTTTTGCATTAATGGTCGAAACAAACTTCGGAAACTAGTGTCGTCTAACCCGTCATTTAAGGGGACATTCAGGGCATAATATTTACCTTGACCATAACCAACGTCTTTTATATGCCCAGTCCCCGGAAAGAAATCCCCAAATTTGTGGAAAGAAACGGTCATCACTCTATCGGTTGTATAGAAAGCCTCCTCAACACCGTCTCCATGGTGGACATCAATATCAACATATAACACACGCTGCATGTTGAAATTTGATAGGTATAGAAATTTCGTTTAGAATAAATACAATTACAATCAAATATTTAAATTTAGCATTATATTCTGCATCATGAACATATGTTTGAGTCATACTTTAAAGACTTGGAATAACTAGAGAGAATTGCATCATGAACCTTGAGTAGCTCGTAAATTCTAAATAGAAAATCAAGATGAGAGCTCATTATTGCATAAACAATCACATCATAAACTGGAAGACTACTAAATAGCTTTTTTATCAGCATAAAGGTAATCATAAGTTGGAGGTTCATAAACATCCGAATGACATTGAACCCCACACCATTTCACACCACATAATTTATAAAGCCCAGGCCTAAAGACAGAATTGTGGTTAGCTCAACTAATCAGGCCTAGTGTATATTACCACAAAATTTACCAGTGCGACCTGAAACTACAATAGTTAATTATGTAATGTTAAAATGCATAGTTAGCAGTAAATACATTTGGGTAAGGAATTTTTTTTACTTGAAAACCTGTTCTCCGAACAGGTACAGTTAAATTTCAAGAGAAAGGGTACAGAAACATGTATGAAAGGGAAACTCGAGAATATGTTGTTAGAAACTCACATGAACCTACACAAATACATTCGTATAAATAATTTAAAAACAATACGATACCACAGCAACAATATTAAAAATAGCATTGCGCGCATTTCATTAAGATTGATTTCAATTCTCAAATGCTTTTCTAATAAGAGTTTAACTATATTCTGAGTCATATACATGTTCATCGTTTCCCCTTCTAGAAACTTCATTTACAAGTATATATTTATCCTACAGGAAATCACTAGCATTTGCAAGCCCTAAACGGAAAGAACAATGATCCCACTTGCACCCGGTCTATTCACACTCCTTCTAATAGACCAACCTATAAAATTATAAATTACTGATATATTTGATCATGAGATATGCAAACTAACTCTAACTCAAGAGCTGTTCAACCAAATACAAAAGATCATACAAGCAAATAAACATAAACTCGAAATAGGCAAAAGAAACAAGACCTTAAGGGAAATATCACATTACCCTATGAACTTTGAGAAGCTCCAAAATCCCCAAAACAATATCATTAACATAACAAAACCCCGAGGCCTCAGATTTCTTGGCATGATGAAGACCTCCGGCCCAATTAATCGCTATATCAAATTCCCCGCGGTTCAGTTTCACCGCCGCCCCAATCGATCCCCCAGCTGAAGCCTGCCAAAAAAAGAAGTAAAAATAAACCATTTATTGTCTATTCACAAGTCAATCCTTTATGGTCTCAAGTTTCTTTTTTCGTCTTTCTTGATTTCTGGTTAATTTGGCAAATTATCGGATCGCATAAGAGCTGTTTGTGCAAATTTCAAAACCATAGTGAACATAAATACAATCAAAACCCAATTTACTTAACCTCAAACCTAAACAAAAACAAGCACACAATTGAGAGTACCTGACAAAATGAAAATAACCCTGCGTATAAAATTTCCGTACATATTTGAAAAAATCACGTTTTCATTGTTGGTTCGAATACAAGATGTTTGTGTAATTTCCACAACCAGAAGTAAAACAAATACCGATCAGAAAACAGTGAAGCTAATAGATAAGAAACAATCAAAAAATCGGTATCACCAAACAAAAACACGAACAACCCAGTTTATAGAATTACAGTATAATTTACAAAAATCACGTTCTCATTATCTTTTTGCATATATTCCACTAGAATAATTAAACACTTCAAAATCCAATTTTACTAATAAAAGAACAAGCACAAAACTTTAATAGCTGACTAAACGAAAACACAATACCCAATTCAATCAAAATCCATTGTTGCTAAATTAAAAAAAAAAAAAAAGTGACAAAACTAAGACATCGAATAACAATCCATTATAATTTATAAAAATCTAATGTTCTCTATATCAGTTCGTACACAAGATGTTTGCTTAAATTCATCTGTTTTAAAAACCCGCTTCGTAGTGAAGAAACTCGATTCAAAGCTTTAAAAAACTTATAAAGCTCGCTTTCTGCTTTTTAGGCCGCTAAAAGTTTATGATTTTTACGCTTTTAGCGTAGCTCTTCGAAATTAATCTAATGTTTTTTGCTATCAGTTCGCAAAAAAGACATTTGTCTAAATTTCACAACTAAATTAAAACAAAACACCCACCCAACAATAAATCCAACAAAAAAAGAACACAAACCCAATAAAACCCCAATGATATTAAATATTAAAAAAGAAGAGAAAAGCTACCTGACAAAAGGGAAAAAGTCCGTTGAAAACGAGACGATCCTCACCAACGTTAAACCTTTTAAGACTACTCATTTAGTACTATATATTATAAAAATCTAATGTTTTTCTATCGGTTCGCACACAAGGCGTTTGTCTAAATTCCACAACCAAAATTAAATTAAAAGCACCCATCAAAATCCACTCTTGCTAAACAAATACACACACAAAAAACACAAAACCCAATAAAAGCCCAATTACACTAAACAAATAAGAAGGAAACTACTTATGAAAGAAAACTGATAGTACTTATGAACAGTTTACTATTTGATTTTACTTGCCTACAACGCATAAACTCCACTAAACACAATTAAACACAAAACCTAATAAAACCCCAATTACACTCAATAAAAAAGGAAGAAAAACAACCTGACAAAAGGGGAAAAGCTTGTCGAAAACAGGACAATCCTCACCCACATTAAACCTCTTAAGACTCTGAGAATGAGAAAGTTTTTGTTTTGGGAGAATTTAATGGGAAAAAGCTAAAAAAATCGGCAAATTCCTAGCTTCCATGCTTTTGAGCTTTTTTGACCCAAAAGCTGAAAAAACTAACAAACCAAACACACACGGATTTTCCTAATCAAAATGCTAAAAACCCTAACAAAACCCTAATTATACTACATACTAAAAAAAAATAAGAAAAGCAACCTGACAAAAGGGGAAAAGGCCATCAAAAGCAGGACAATCCTCACCGACATTAAACCTCTTCAAGCTCCTCGAATGCGAATGATCATGCAAAGTCTGCGGCGACACACTCCCCAAAACTGGACATAATCGGGAGCAGGAAAAAGACGAGAGACCTCCATAAGAGAATATAACCCGTAGTGGACGATGAGGTTATGGGACACGCGGATACGGTGAGGTTTCATAGAGTGGCCTTGTCCGTAGTAGTAGTCTCCGATTGAGGGTTCGTAGAAGATGAAAAGTATACTTTATAAAATTCTAATGGTTTTGCTATTGGTTCGCACACAAGGCGTTTGTCTAAATTCCACAACCAAAATTTAACAAAACACCCACCAAAATCCACTCTTGCTAAATAGTAAATACAATAAAAAAAAAACACAAAAGCCAAAAAATCAAGAAAGCACCCATCAAAACCCACTCTTCCTAAACAAATACTAAAAAAAAAAACACAAAACCCAATAAAAGCCCAATTAATTCCTAGGTTGTATGCTTTTGAGCTTTTTGACCCAAAAGCTGAAAAAACTGACAAACCAAACACACATGGATTTTTCTAATCAAAAAACACAAAACCCAATAAAACCCTAATTAATTCAAAATACTTCTAGTAAATAGGCAGAAAACCTACCTGACAAAAAGGAAAAAGGCCATCAAAAACGGGACAATCCTCGCCGACATTAAACCTCTTCAAGCTCCTCGAATGAGAATGATCATGCAAAGTCTGCGGCGAAACACTACCCAAAAACTGAACATATTCGGGGGAATGGAACTTGGAGATATCCTGAGACGGAGCGGGAAAGGGACGAGAGACTTCCATACGAGAGTATAACCCGTAGTGGACGATGAGGTTATGAGACATGCGGATACGGTGAGGTTTCATTGGGTGACCTTGTCCGTAGTAATAGTCTCTGATTGAGGGTTCGTAGAAGAAGAAAAGTATATTTTATAAAATTCTAATGGTTTTGCTAATGGTTCGCACACAAGGCGTTTGTCTAAATTCCACAACCAAAATTTAACCAAACACCCACTAAAATCCACTCTTGCTAAATAGTAAATACAATAAAAAAAAACAGAAAAGCCAAAAAATCAAGAAAGCACCCATCAAAACCCACTCTTCCTAAACAAATACTAAAAAAAAAAACACAAAACCCAATAAAAGCCCAATTAATTCCTAGGTTCTATGCTTTTGAGCTTTTTGACCCAAAAGCTGAAAAAACTGACAAACCAAACACACATGGATTTTTCTAATCAAAAAACACAAAACCCAATAAAACCCTAATTAATTCAAAATACTTCTAGTAAATAGGCAGAAAACCCACCTGACAAAAAGGAAAAAGGCCATCAAAAACGGGACAATCCTCGCCGACATTAAACCTCTTCAAGCTCCTCGAATGAGAATGATCATGCAAAGTCTGCGGCGAAACACTCCCCAAAAACTGAACATATTCGGGGGAATGGAACTTGGAGATATCCTGAGACGGAGCGGGAAAGGGACGAGAGACTTCCATACGAGAGTATAACCCGTAGTGGACGATGAGGTTATGAGACATGCGGATACGGTGAGGTTTCATTGGGTGACCTTGTCCATAGTAATAGTCCCCGATCGAAGGCTCGTAGAAATAGGTAACGCGGCGTTTGCGTCCGTCCGGGCCGGATGGAAGGGACACGCCGCTGTACAAGTCGTCGCTCATTATGTATCTATATATGTATGTATCTATGTGTGTGTTTGTGTGTGTTTGTTTATGTATTTGTATATAATATATATGATATATAGGTGTAGAGAGATGGAGAGGGAAAAGGGAGGGTTGGGGAGAATGATTTGGGTGTGTTTTTTGGGTTTTATATAAAGGAGTGATTCGGAATTATATTAATTGGTTTTCTTTTATTCAATTTGTAGTATTGGTTTGTTGCCTGTTTTTCTATTATTATTAATGATATAGGCAACTCAAAATGTTTCGTCACTGGGTTAAATGTATAAATCATTTTTGTTTAAATTATGTTTTCATTTAATGCATAATTGGTACAGCTACTACGTCACGTCAGTGGGCAACCTTTTTAGCTGAAAATATATCAAAAAAAAATTGTAATCGGTATCTTGGATTTGTGTTTTTAAAAACTTAAACTTTACCGTCGTCTAGTCCAATATGGATCTTTGCATCCAATTATGTTGGTTTTTCATATAGAATTTCAAATAAATAAAAAAACTGAAGATAAGGTACAAAATAGAAAATTTGATAATAGAAGTTATTAAACATGAAAAACGCAAAAACATAGAGTAAAAAAAAAACCATTAATCCTATGAGTTATTTTCTTCTTCTTTTTGATGTTTTTACTACGGGTTAATGTGAATCTGTATAAACTAATGTATTTTTTGTTTATTTTATGAGAAACTTAAGGATTTAATTCATATAACATACAAATAAAGACGTGGATTATGATGCAGTAGTGTTTTTTTGTTCACTACAATCGCAAGGAGTAATACTGGAACTGATATAATTTACTTTCGTGTAAATACAAAAGAATTAGGTACCTACACTAACTATTTGATAACACGTAATACAAATGTGATGATTTTTTCTATAAAAAAAATTACCAATTGTTTAGTCTGGTTGCAGAATTATTAGCTCGGGATTAAAAATACGATCCGGATTATGAACCAGTTTAAATTAAATGAGAAGGGTGCTCATGGCCAAGTAGAGAATAAAACGCAGCTAACTAATAATCAAAGTGCACTCTATTTTGAATACAAAATAGAATAGAATTATTTTCCACAGAGTAAACTTTTATATCCCAAAAAATAAAGCTGGATTATTACATTCGTCCTAAATATCGCAATAAAAGCCCAAAGGGATATATATATTCACAAATCATAACTTCCTGTATGGCTGTATCATGGCACGGTCTGCTTGTTTTTTAAGGATAAATATTATGGTAAATACTAAGTTTAAATCTTCTACTTTATAATTTGTACCCTATTTCGTGCCCATTTAGCTATTTTTGCTCAAATTTTGAATTTTTAGAGCTTTTTTTTAATGTTTATAAACCGTTACAACGTATTCTACACGTATTTTATAATATTTGGACATATTGTTGAATTACATAATTTTTTTTTGGATTTTATATTTAATTTACACTATTTCTTATATAATTCCAAAATAAAACATATTTGAATTTCTCGTGGTATTTTTTTTAAAAAAATTAATAAACTATTTTGGATTTAAAAATCAAGAGGGCACGAAATAGGGTATAAACTATGAGGCATAAGATTTGGACACACTTATTCATCAAAAGCTTGTTTATTGCAACATCCATTATCATACACATGAAGGGTTTCAAGGCTAATCAAAGTCTGATAAAAATCTTAAGAAGAAACAATTGTTTTGCAATAGAATTCCGCAGCATAAGCAGTGACTTTTAACATAAGAAAGCCCACGGAGAAATAAGAAGGTTATAGCTTCGCCATCATCACATTTGCGTTGGGCTTTGCTGCTCCATTTTCCTTGCCATCACCCTCTTTGTTATCCATGTCACATGCATTAGGAGGGACATCAACCGCAGGAGAGCAGTTGAAGAACCCGTGTGGCTGCACATACGAACAAGTTATATCGCATACGTAAATAATTGGAATTTTGACTTTTACAGTTAAAAATTAAAATTGGAAAAAATGAATATAACTATCAACCTGCGCTGATATAACTAACTAAAAAAATGTGCGCATACCTGAAGTGTAAAACCAATGTGCTCCACCGGCATAACTGGCCAGTCCTCCAGACGAGGAACATGTGTAATCCCGAAGACATACCTGTAACGAGGAATTATTAAAATACAAATATCAATAATCAAGATGATTTCTTTTTTGTTACATAAATCTCCTTACTATGAGTAGAATTATGTTCTGGTAAGAACTAGTAATATTTTAAACTTGAATTAGAGTCACCGTTGATATACTATGAACTCTAAGTCTTAGTAAAGAGCTTGATCATGTAATTAAAGATTATTCTGAATAGAAACAAGTACTATCTATTCTCCCAGATTTTCAGTATTTATATGTGATACTCGCAGAGAAATGGATGAATTTTCCAAAGCATTTACAGGCGGATAACATCCAATTAGTTCTCAACTTAGGGCGGCAGTGGTAATAAACTGCTTGAATTTAACAAAAATCTAAAGGCTAAAAGAAAGTCAGAATCTTGGAGAAGATAATATCACCATGTAAGGCAGATAACTCATATTTAAAAAACAAGATTGAAATGTATTATATATGCTGAACTTACCATAGGACAATATCAGTTTCTTCTAAAGATCGGTTTTGCTTTACCCAGGTGGCTAATCCCTCACCAACACGAGGGTTTTGATTAGGAAACTCCCCTCCCGGAAAATTTTCTTCGTTCGCGTATTGTGTAACCCAAAGGTTATGCTTCAAAAAAGCAGCTCTTCTCAAAAACTTAGCCTCAGCACCAGCCAATGGCAAACAATTTGACCCCGGCATCAGCTTATACCCAGTTAGCTGTCCTGTCCTATTCACCTGTCTTGTATTCCTGACCTGGAAAAGAAATTGAATGAATAATCAAAAACTATTACTCCGTATTTTTTAATATCAAATCTAAAAATAAGAAGAAAAAACTATGAATTAAAAAAATGCAGAATCAGATAAAAGAATTCTTACAATCCAGTGTCGAGCAGATAAAGGGTTGATATCACGCATCGCTTGTGATTCAGATTTCAGCAATGTCTCCTCGCAATAAAATGCATTATGATGAATGTTATTATTTCCAGGCTCTTCAACTTTTACATTCACCTCTACCACCTAGAAAACAAACACGAAAAACAACATGAACTAAAATTATACTCGAAGTAAACATTCAGACAGTCTCGACTCTTGACTATCTCGATCAAAGCGGAAATATTTAAAGAGATTCACAAAGCGCCATACTTTTAATGTTTGAATTAAGAAAAGAACCCTGTAAGCAAAGATAATCAATAAACCCTAAAGAACAGTCCAAACTCCAAAGCAAATGCCAGGTTTTGATCCCAGTCCCACTAATTCCATACTCTCCCGTCGTTTACAACTTAAATGACTGTCTAAGAAAATTTAAACGTGGACAAGATAATTCATCTAAAACAAATGAAGCCAGTCAGGGGAAAAAATGAACCGAGTGAGCAAAGATATTTTTGTCAGAAGAGGTATTCAACTCAAATCAATAAATTGTTTTGTCCTATTGTTTCTATACTCTTTAATGGCAATACATCTTCAAATACCGCCTTACATTGACAGTCAAGTAGTCTAATTATTTGACACTAAAAAGTAATTTTTGAACAAGAAATGATTCGAGGTATTAATTTAAAAGAAACCTGATTATGTGCTTCTCCGGGTTTACAATCGACAGACATGTCCATTCGAGAAACGAAAAAGTGTTGGTGAACAGGTGCATATAACCCTGGAGCAATCATTGTGCCGTATTTACGTACTTCTCCAGGGAGCAGAGCACCTAAGCTGAGAATACCAGTTAGTTTCACTTCCGCTTCAATTTTACCATCCTGTAACCACAATTGTTTGTACATGCAATATTATATCGAATTCTCTAAGTAGGAATATGGTATTTCGAGAAGCAAGATGAAGCCTGTCACTAAACTTGATAGCCACTCAAAGAAACAATATTCCTATTCTCTTATAGGTCAATACCTTAACAGAAGCGAGACATGAACTCACAATTCAGAACATAAAGCGATTTAGAGTTGGCTAAAGATATGAGAAATTGATTACACAATGAGTGACTGAAGATGTTAACATTCATTTTTCGGGACTTATATACAAACCTAACGGCTTTAAAGATTAGTACACCTCACTATAAAATTTCACTTTTCAGTCACCAATCTCAAAATTCAAACAATTGTTATACCAACCTATCAAAAGTCACAATCTTTTTTACCACTCTACACAAAATCGAACAAATAGTACACCAACCTATCAAAAATCACAAGTGCTCAAAAGTTAAATTGTAATACTGGTATACAAAGTCTTCGATTGTGAGTATAAGATTAGTAGATAACTGGTGCTTTTGAGATGAAACTTTAACACATGTTATTCTAATTATTTGATTACTTGTAGTCTTGTACACTGATGTCTGAATTGTGAAATTTATAATAAGGTAAACTGTAAACCTAGCTAAAACAGATAGGATGGAGTAAAAGAGTAAAATATCCATTAAAATTTTCGCCTGCGTTAGTTCATCTGTTCTGAACTCTATATGTTGACAATAATTTACAGGTATACGACTAATTAAATATCAGTTCACTGAACATGCCTGAAAGAAGTGCCAGAAGAACCCATATTCATAATTTGCCACAGTGCACAGAAAAGAAACTGTTAGCCTTCTACTCCTCCGAACTTCTGCCAGGCCAGTTCTCCAGTCTTGGTGTTTCCATAGTATGCCATAATCTTCTTCGTGCATACAAACACAGTTTTCGATAGTTTCAACACCTCCAGTGAAATTTGTGAAATGGGCATCAAAATATTTGATTAAACCCAAACAGTCGCATCCCTGTGATTGTTATTGAAGAATATCATAAACTCGAGGAAGGGTTTATGGGCTAATTACATTTTTGTACACTAGCGTACAACTAGATACAGATTTTGTGGATCAACCTACAAGAATTAGGAATGGGTAGGCTAACATACATTTCTTGACGATGTTACTTAGTACACTTGATAACCAAAACAAAAACAATTCAATGATTTGGGTACTAATTAGTTACAAAAACAAATATTTTATACACAATTCTACATGCTTTAAGGCGATTCTATCACGCTTTTCTCCTATTTAAGTCGCAATATATGGTCGTTTCCTATTTTAATCCAGAATCTATAATTGTTTTCCTATCTAGTCTACTGAAATCGTCGAAAATGTAACATAAGTGTACAATTTGTTTAAAGAAAAATAGTGCACTAATTCCTAATTTTTCTATTAGTGGTATAATTTAAAAATTTGTGATATGTTAGTGCAAACCTGTAGTTTCGTAAGGTTTTATGGTAAAAAAGCAACAATTGAGAAAATCAGCAACAAACCTTCTTAAGGGAATGCGCATTTTTCCCCAGTCCATCTTCACCTGCATCAAATGCATTTTTTCTATAATGTGGTTCATTAGGATCTCCATAAGGAACAACCATTTCCACAAAACTCAACCTGTGTGCTACAGGTCTTCGACCACGACTTCCATCAACATAAGCAACCGAATGTATAACCAAACCCTCCCTCGGGGTAAAGCCAATGCGAAAAGACCACTGCCAAACAACAAAACAGAAGAAATTAGTTGAAAATAAAAGCTGTTTCTCATGGCTGAAGATACTGCAAGTATTAGGTCCCTAGGAACTTAAATAATGTGGTCAGGGGTTAACAGAGTTCTAAACTAATACATCATTCGGTTTAGGTTTTGTACACCAACCTAGAAAATATTTCAATTACAGCAGCAACATTACATTTCTCTACGATTTAGTAGACTAGCGTATCAAGTAGAAAAACTTCATAGGTCGGGCCGTCGGGGTAGTATATAGCTACGAAAACAAAACATCTTATGAATTATTTTATCATTTTTAAAAAAAAAATCCTACACTTTCCTATCATGCTGTTTCTCTTCCAAAACCTAACATATGGGTTCTTCCTATATAGTGTACAAAATCGAGAACAAATTAATAGGTTGGGGAACTAATTGCTAGAATTTGTAGGTTGGTATACAAAATTAAAATCCGATGGTTAATTAAATCTTTATACACTAAACTACCACCAGCTTTATATTGTACACCACCCCACAGAACTTGGTGCTCACTACACAAAGTTTGTGTTACAAACATTACATCTTTGGAAATTTAGTACAACTTGTCAACTACTGTACCAAAATGCAAAAATATCATAGGTTGGTACTTATCAATCAAGGCAACCATGCCTACCTCCAATATTCTATCATACCTTTTCATTCTTGTACACTATTCTTTACCATTTTTCTTATTTTACTTCCAAACTTGTGGAAATTTCTTCCATGCAGTGTACAGAAGAGAAAAGAAAGGTTATGTTAAATTACCAGTAATTGCTAACTTTTACAGGTTGATATACAGAATCGAATCAATGACTCGTTAATATACAAAACTATAGTTAATTTCTGGAGTGAGGGGTACCTTTTGCCACTCAACGTAATTACCCCTAACACGAAAGCTCGGTCCCTCTGGCTGTTCAATAAGTAAAGGTTTGACGTCACTTCTATCAACCCCACCTCTTGTTTCCCCGGGGGTATAGTTCCTTAAAGGATCAGCTGGTGGTAACGGGACAAGTTTACGATCTTCGAACTCAATCACCACCATGTTTTGCATATCCACAAGTACATGTATGCCTTCCACTGGGCGTGCGTAGCCATTTTCCAACGGACAATCACTTTCTGTTCGGCAAAATATCAGTGGCTTGGCTAGTCTACGTTTAGGAGCATCTGAGTCACTGTGATAGCCAGCACACCTGGACAAAGTGCATAGAAAACCAGATATCCGCTATATTATTATTATATAAATTAAGTAGAGAAAAAATCGAGTCTATGTGTTGAAGGTTAACTAACCACGGGTCTACCATGACAAGGTCCATGTCCTCGACACCTCTCTTCTTCATTGCCTCTTGAAATGGAAGATAATCTTTCACAACAGCTTCACATTCGGCATATTCTACAGCATCCTGTTATATGGAGGTAGGGCAATTAAAAACAGCATCACAGATATGACTATGATCTTGTTTGGTTGCAGCTTTTAAGCTCGGTTTCTTTCTTTTTCTTTGTTTCTTGAAAGATGGGCTTTATTTGGTTGATCAGCTCAAAACATAAGGTTTTCTGGGATTTTCCGAACCAAGATGTTTTCTCTACGATTTTTTTTCTTCAAATTCTTAGCTTAAAAGCTGCCACTAAACAAAACCTATGAAACCAGTTTTTCCAATAATTATGTACATCATCTACAAGCTCGTATCAGACACAAGAAAAAATTGACAGATAATATTTAATTCATGAACAAAATATAAAATACGAAAGAAAATACTCATGTACCATGGGGGGCTGCACGTCTGGAACAACTTCTGATGAAATAACTTTTCCCCTGTGGTGTCCACTTCGAGTTGTTGCATGCACTTCGCTTAGTTCAACAACCCATATGCTTGTCTCATTTGTTTTTTTATTATAAACGATTAATCTCGCTCGTCTCGGAGGAAGCTTACTAGGAATCATAGGCCCTCCTTTAGTCCGTGGTAGTAACGATGGTTGAAAAGGGGGGAAGAAATAGGCATCTGCTAAAGCAACAATATTTTTGGCTGGTTCCAAAAGTACCACTTCGATAAATCGCATGCTATCTCTTATCTAAAATTTACAACAGAGCAAAATTATTAACCTGAATAAAACACAATACCATACAGTACATATTTTGGTATACAGTAGAGAGAGAAAACTACCTCAGGCGTGGCTCCAGCTGCCCTCACGGTTGCCACAGCCACTTTGATTTCAGCAGCGGTTAATGGATCTAACGGATGGCTGCTCTGTGCCCGTATCAGCGTAACTATACCTGCACAAACATCACATTAATTATCCAACCAATAATTTTTGTATGATAAGAGTACGAATACTATGCATATATGTAGGAATATCAAATATGTCTGCCTTGTCGTTCGATGTATAAATTCAGTGCAAGTGCATGCAACTATACATAGCACAGGAAACAACTACATTTAAAATATGAATATATAGATAGCTCTGAGCACTTTTATATTGTAAGTGACACCGAACTAATCCTGTAAATCAGCTTCCAATCGTAAATATTCCAGAGACGAGAGTCGAGACCTGTGCTTTTTATCATTTTTTGTTTCATTTTTTCTACCTGTATGGAGTACTTTCATGATCCTAACAAATTAAGACTCTCGTACTATAAAGGTGAAATATTTACATTTAAACTCTGTTACGGAAAATGAGCAAATTTTGACATGTAAAGAGCACAGTGTCTAGTTCGATTACTGCAAAATAGGGGGGAAACGTTATTAAACTCTAAAACTAGCAATATATGGTCCTTTGCTTAAGGTTAACTATTTCAGGTTTTATTTTATTAACAGTGGTATTGTATTTTGTTGGTTAGCTTAAAAGCTTGTTTTTTTAAAATCAACTAGCCTAAATGGCTTGACGTTCTAATGGAATGAACCTAACTTCCTCTCACTCTACAAAACGCAACTTATTGGCCTAAAATCTACAGCCAAACATCAGTAATGCTAATAAAAAGAATCATACCAACAACATCACACAATGGTCAACTGTTAACAGAACAAATTAAATAATCACAGTATAGTGAGGCCTAGATGGTGTAATACAAAAGTCAACATGCTGAAAAATTCACAACCAATTCAAAGAAAATGATAGAAGCATTAAACAGCATGATAGAAAAATACAACAAACTAGATAAGAGGGAATGCAATTGAGCAAAACAATTAATCGCTTGTCATCTTTTTGAAAATTTATCCAAAAGAAAGACAAATAATACTACATTTTTTATGATACTGATTATTATTATAGATGCATTTGGTAAATGAAAAATTATATCAAAACATGGTTTAATGATTTAATCAGACAAAATATATGGAAAGTATAACTATTTGAAAAAAAACTGGCCAATATACTTAAAAGTGCTTTTCTACCCAAAAAAATAAGTACATATGCTACAATTGTTTGCCAACCAGTCAGGAAGAGTGTTTCTTTTTGCCTTTTTTTTAAGCATGAATTTTGTTTGTCCCTCTATGAATAAATACGTGCTTATGCAGTTATGCTCTCAAAATAGTAGATAAATTTGAATTTTATTCCAATTCTTTTAAACATTGTTTCATAACTATATTTAACTTAATTAACATAATGTAGATACAAAAGAGTATATTCTTTTCTTTAAAATTTCCATCAAATACAACCAAAACACTTATCAGCAGTAAATAATAATTTTCTTATTTTTTACTGCATCAAAAAGTCGTACTTTTGTAATTACAATATAGAATTATATAGTTGCATCTTAGTGTACTTTTCTTATGCAAAAAAAATGACATACTTTTAGACTGTATTTATATAAATATAATCGTATTTAGTAGTTAAGTATTACGGTTGCCTTTGATAAAAAAAGGAGATAATCGTATAGGCTAATACTGTACTCCATTTAGGAGTAGTGAGAACTGAGAACAATCAAAGGCGGAGAAGAAAAGTAGTATTCCAGTAACTTTTAATCTCGCAAAAATCCGAGTCGAAGTAACTGAAATAGACAGTATACAATCTTTTGCCTCAAAAGGATATACTTATATCATAAAAGTAAAATTAGACAGGGTATCAAACAAACTTACGGAGTAATTTAAACAAACAATGGGCATCATTGATCATACTCAATTAACCACTAACCAGAGTATTCTTATTGTTCCAATCGAGGCTTGAAGTAAACTGATCCTTATTTTTTCCAACACAATAATTCATCACAAGCTTTACACTATAATAAAAAGTGCATTTTCATCACACAACTATTCATTTCACATGTAATAATTGAAGCTATGCTATTCACCTCCACTAGAAAACAATACATTTGCCCTTTTATGTAACCAAACACTGTATAGAAATGATTTTGCTCACTAATAAAAACAAAATCACTGTATAGAACTATCATCACTAAAATTAATATTAAAAAAAAAACTTTTTCTTTTTAACATTTTACCAAAATGAATGGATCAGTTCCTTACTTTTTAAAGCAATGCTGATTAACCATTTTGTCTAGATATAACCAAACACTAATGGAAATGATTATTCTCACCAAATTTTCTACCAAACACCTACCCGTGGGGTTAAAATGTTAAATTACTTTATAGAAATATCATCACTAAAATTGCTAAATCACCAAATAAGATTACTTCCACTAGAATAAATGTCAAAACATCAAATATTCTTACTTCTATGCTCACATGGGGTTAAAATGTCAAAATCACTATATAAAGATATTATTAGAAACTAAAAGTAATGCTAAATTTTTAAAAAAAATAAAACTAATTAACTTCTTCAAAAATGAAACAATGTATACTTAATTTCACTTCTTACTTGTAAATACAAAAAGTAAATTTGTTTGGTTGACATCGGAAAGAGTGTACTTATTTGTGTTTTCAAAACTCAAAAAATATACTTAATCTTAATTTTCAGTAAAGAATTTGATACTTTTTCCATATAGTACACTATTTTTCAACAATAATGTAGTACTAACTATTTTCACCAATCCCCATATAATTTTTAAACTTTTACCAAAAAAACCTACTACAAATACTACTAATAAATACAAGTAATAAGTATGTTTTTGGCCTACATTAAAAATATATATATATACTTATAAAATACGACCAAACGAGACCAGTGTGTTACTCTTAGAAGGAACATCTCCAATCACCCACCTCGGTCGCATCAGCAACAGGGGAATCGTCGTCAAAAGTATAATTAATTTTGATTAAAGAGTTTTATACTACTTTTTACAAATAATTCTAATTATCAAGAATAATGTACTACTCCACCAACTATATTTCACCACTCCCGCTATACTTTTTAAAACTTTTACCAAACGATACTTACAAATAAATACATTAATATCTAGATTTCCGACTTCCATAAAAAAAAATAACTAATTTTCACCACTCCCGCTATTCTTTTACCAAACATAATTACAAATAAGTAAATTTTCGACCTTCATCAAAAAATTAAATTTTATACTCTCTCCGTTCTCATTTAATTGTCCACTACAAAACCACTTGCAATTTTGACCGGCTTTAACTCGTATCAAAATTGTCGAAATGAATTTTTTTAAAATTTAACATTTTTGGAAATTTTCATTCCGATAACAAGTTATTGGCCGGTCAAAATTGCACGTAATTTCGTAGTGGACAATTAAATGAGAACGGAGAGAGTATAAAATTTAACATTTTTGGAAATTTTCATTCCGATACAAGTTATTGGCCGGTCAAAATTGCACGTAGTTTCACAGTAGACAATTAAATATGAACAGAAGGAGTATAGTTACAAGATGCGAGCAAACGAGGCGACTCGGTGTGTTTACCTTTAGAAGGAACACCGGAAGCAGGTTTATGACTGATCCGATCACCAGCAGCAGCGGAAGCCAGCACCTCTGTAACAACGGAGTCATCGTCTTTTGCAACGAATCTGTGAAGAAGCGTCGCCTCTTTCGTAGCTGAGGCCATTGTAAAGGATTCACAAGTAACTGATCACTGCTTATTCCGACGCTATAGTCGCTACCACGAGTACAATAATCCACTGACATACAGCAATATTCTCCCCACTTATCCACCCTAGCTATTTATATATAATCTATAGATATAAGTTCTGTATCTATATTTTATTTATATATATGTGTGTGAATTTGGGAGTGGGATGGGAAAAAAAAGGAGGGAGAATATGAAGGCTAGTTGTCACGGGAAATACGTCAATTTGTAGATAGGAGAATATGATGGAGAGAGAGAGAGAGAGAGAGAGAGAGAGAGAATGGCAAGAATCAGCAGCTGACTGGCGTTTGCCTTTTTATGTGTGATGATACGTGGACTCTTTGTTTACTCGGAATCTTTTTTTATTTAAAATATATACCACTACTCCCTATAGGCTATAACGAGGGTCCGGTTCGATTCGGTTTTTAACATAACCGAAACAGATCAGATTTTTTAATTCGGTTTTTTTTTATTTTTAGTCTTTTTATTTTTTAGACCGAACCGAACCGGTTTGTTTCGGTCCGGTTTCGGTCTTTCGGTTTTTCTTCAGGTTTTTTCGATTTTTCAGGATTTTTCGGTTTTTTTCTGTCTGATTTTATTGTAAACCGAAATCGAAACCGAAAAAGTTTTTTGGGTTTTCGCCCTGCCCCAGATATAACCACTACTTAACCAATATTACATGTATTCCAAATTAATTGTCCACTATGAAATTACGAGTAACTTTAACCAGCTAATAACTTGTATCAAAATTGTCGGAATTAAAAATTTTAAAAGTTAATCATATAGTTCAAACTTTAAATTACATTAATTAGTTTTGAAATTTTTCATTTCGACAATCTTGATAAATGTTAGAGGTTGGATTTTTATACTACACTTTTTCTGAAAAAACGCACAAACCGTACATTTAATTTACGGTTTACAGAAAATATATACAAACCGTACGGTTTGCAAAAATACACACAAACCGTACATTTAATGTACGGTTTGTATGTATTTTTTCAAACCGTACATTAAATGTACGGTTTGTGTGTATTTTTTTTTTTTTTTTTTTTTTTTTTGTAATTTCAATTTGTAAAATAGGAAAAATATATAAAATATGCAAATTCATAATTCACTTAACTATATATAATTGTTTGTTGTTTGTTTATATTAATTATAGAAATTATAATAATTGTTGATATTTGTCCCATTTTTTGTAACTGTTCGGAAAGGAAGCAACTGTTGGGAAAGGAAGCAAGCAACTGTTCGGAAACGAAGCAAGCAACTGTTCGGAAACGAAGCAAGCAACTGTTCGGAAATTTTTTCCGAACAGTTGCTTCCTTTCCGAACAGTTGCTTGCTTCGTTTCCGAACAGTTGCTTGCTTCCTTTCCCAACAGTTGCTTGCTTCCTTTCTGAACAGTTGCTTCCTTTCCGAACAGTTACAAAAAATGGGACAAATATCAACAATTATTATAATTTCTATAATTAATATAAACAAACAACAAACAATTATATATAGTTAAGTGAATTATGAATTTGCATATTTTATATATTTTTCCTATTTTACAAATTGAAATTACAAAAAAAAAAAAAAAAAAAAAAAAAAAAAAAAATACACACAAACCGTACATTTAATGTACGGTTTGAAAAAATACATACAAACCGTACATTAAATGTACGGTTTGTGTGTATTTTTGCAAACCGTACATTAAATGTACGGTTTGTATATATTTTCTGTAAACCGTAAATTAAATGTACGGTTTGTGCGTTTTTTCAGAAAAAGTGTAGTATAAAAATCCAACCTCTAAATGTTATAAGTCATTCAGAATTACAGGTAATTTCGTAAATAGAAATTAATTATTAATGAGAAATCATCATATGATCGTATGATTGTTTGTACTTTGGTTGAATGACTCCTAGTGTCTCTCCTCTGTTTATGTAACGATGATGAGGCTGTTTTTTTTTTCAACGTGAAAATTGTAATTTTAAAGTATAAAACGTAATTCAGAATTACGGTTTATCTTTATTTTATTTTTGAAAAATAAAATAAAAAGGTAAACTGTAAATCATAATTACGGTTTGTCTTTTTTTTTTTTTTAAATAAAATAAAAAGGTAAATTGTAAATCAGAATTACGGTTTATAATTAATATTTATAGTTTTAGCGTGAAAACGATTTTTTTGCAAAAATGCAGACTCCTTCTTTTTTGAAAAATAAAATAAAAAGATAAACTGTAAATCAGAATTACGGTTTATGATTAATATTTATGGTTTTAGCGTGAAAAACGATTTTTTTGCGAAAATGCAGCCTCCTTATGTAATTTAAAGGGATTACATCTGGTTTAACAGATGGTATTTACGGTGCTATTAATTACTTAATATTCCCACTTCACATTTCAAATATTGAGCATCAATTTGGGATCATTTATATGTCCGTGTACGACACATAATCCCGACTTCAAAATTGTAAGCAACACACGTATTTGTGAATGTCTCTTTTGAACAGTCACCTTATTTAACTGTTTATAAAACAGTCATTTTAACTACCGTCAGATTAAAAAATAGATGGTTACATAATGTTTTTCAATAACTAATTTATTTTTTCTATTTTCAACAAATTATAATTTGATAAATTAAAAACAAATTATACAACACACTAAAAACTCAAATAAAAATATAGAACCCTAGAAAGACCTACCATAAACTTAAATATTAATCAAAAAAAAATATTTTTATGCATTTGACATTTTTTTATGCTAACGGGTTGTGAAACAGTCATATAACCTGACTGTTCCATAGTAATTCCGGTTTTTGTAAGGTACATGCGGTTTTATGTCCAACTGCACCCCCACAAAATATGGTCTTCACTCGAATTTTTTTTACACGGTCATTACATTGATACGCTTTGGACCGCAAAAAGATATAATTATAAGGAGCTTATGACTAAATTGATATTACATAAATAAAATATTAACTTTAAGAAAATATATGTTTATATGTTTTTGTTGATAAACTTTAAACACGGTGATATAGGAATGCGAAACGTTTCGTGTCGAGAAGGTTGAAATTTGAAAAAAATTAAGTCGCGTAATTGTAGGCAAACAAATACGTAGCAAGTTAACGGACGTGTTAACAATCCAAACGATTAAGTCATTTTCACAGATAAAATTGTTTACATTATACCTGGCTGAAATTCAAAATGGATTATCAATATTATTTTATGAAAAATTAGTTTTTTATGCTTTTTTAGTGGTTTGATGACAGTTCATTTCACAAGGAAACAAAAACTATGGTTTGATAACTTGCTAATTATCACTCTGAGCAATAAGATCAACGGTGAGTTTGGGTGATATGAACATCTACGTTTACCACGGAGACCTATTAGGGGCAATTAATATTATTGATAATATATAGCTTGATAAGGCCAACATGATTTGCCAATGAAAAATAAAGACCTTTTTTTTATTATATCTTTCCAATTAACAACTTAACTTAAACATCAAATATTTTCCAATTAACAACTTAACTTAAGCATCAAATCTTCATAGGGTAAATTTTGGATTAGTAGGTATGTATAACTTAATTAAGGATTGGACTCTCAACATAATGCAAGTGTTTGAAACGAGACTCGCAGAACTTCCTTGTATATTGTATCTTGTATCTTGTATCTTGTATTTTACAGAGACTTACTCATTATCTTGCTATTAGCGGATTAATATGATACACTCGACTTGATGACTATACCAATGAGTAATGAGCGTAGGATTGCTAGTATATAAGATATGATGCCTAAAATTTATTTCTTAAACATTGGATGAATATGCCTAAAATTTATTTCTTAAACATTGGATGAATATCCAACAGGTAAGATGAGAAAGGATCGATAGTGTTTCTATATTTTTTTGCTCGATCGATTCATGGTCTCGGTTCTAAATCTTTCATGGGTCTTACAATTTTTTTTATTGAATCAAATTTACCCATATACCAATATTCTTCAACCAGCTTGAATAATGATTCTGAAGCTAATGGTGTAACGACCGGTTCTTTGACTAAACCGGTACCATCTGCTTTCTACCACCAATACTGTCCGTTTTGCCCAAATTTCATTCTCACTTCTTGGGCCGCACAGTTTTAAAAGACATTGGTGATAGTAGAATGATGATTTCCTTAGCTTATATATCATATAAGTACTCACATATCTAGGCGATTTGAGACAACACTTTCTCTTTTACACCAGTATTTTTCATACGAAAATCCGGGTTCTTACACTCTTCCACCCTTCAGGCACGACGTTCTCGTCGGGCACACCGTCCTTCCGAATGGTGTTTCACACACCATCGGCTAGATAGCAGCTCTGATACCAATTGTAACGACCTGATCATCCGATCAGACCGTTACCATCTGCTTTCTACCACCAATAATGTCCGCTTTGATTCGATTTCGTCATCGCTTCTTGAATCATACGACTTTAAAAAGTTTTGGTAATAGCCAAGAGTATTTTCTTAGGTTATATATCATATATGTAATCAAATATCTAGACGATGTTGGACAATACATTCTCTTTTATACCGGCATTTTTCCTATGAAAAACCGAATTATTACAAATGGTGTTTATTAAATTTCCAATACCAAAAATAATATTAGACTATACAGAGACTGTCAGTGACAAATATGCGAATCCAACACCCCAACAAACAAAAAGCAGTAGCTAATAGCCTACTATAAAATCATTCACCTCGTTACAGCTAATAATGGTGATTGTTTATATTAATCTGACTCATCAACATTGTCTATACTTATTAGATTTGCATATGTCAGTTTGGACTAATCATTTTAATTTGATATTCATTGACATTCTATAATTCCACTTGCTAGTACCACTACAAAGGACAGTGGCGTACTTGAATTTATTTTTATCCATCTGTCACCATCATGTGGATCATTTTCATTTACCACAATAATTGAGCACTTTATGCATGGGGAATCAAAATTTAAGAATAAAATATACTACTCCGATTGAGATGTGCAGACATAAATAAACAAATACTCCTGCAATGTTAGCACTTTGGCAGGTCTAAGTGGTTTATGAAAGTTTCATTATTATTAGACTATTCATATTTCACTTATTAAATTTTACTTTCTTTATAATTAACGAGTTTTATCTTAAAAAATTTACTGCATCAAAATCAGAATCAAGTAATTCAACTCTCTATTCTTAGAAAATATCGCTACAAGAATCAAATTCTTTATAAATAAATAGTGATAGTGATAAAAATCACATTGTATGAGACTCACGTTCATCTATTTAAAAATAAAAAAACACACCTATACTCTTTAAAAACAAAGATTCTCATGACCTCTCTGTACAAAAATTAATATTATGTTATTAAATGTTTTGACTTTTGATATACTATTATGACCACTAAACCATTTATATATTCCAAAATAAATTATAGAGAGAGATGGATAGAGAGACTGAAAATTGGTGCAAAATTCAAGTGCTCTAAAAATGGGGTTATCTCCTTACATCTAGAGAAATTGATAATGACACTGATGCGGTTGCTTCAACTCTTTACAAATAGAGAGTAAATAGTCCCTCCATCAATTAAAAATTAATATGCCACACTTCAACCATATGTATGTTATTCCCCAAATATGAATTTTACATTAAAATATAATATTAAAATAGTTAATCATTGATAACGATGATGTTTTGATGAAAATATAAAATATACATACTCTTTAAATAACAAAAAGTTAAATTTTCACTCCCCATTTGATTTTTGTTTATAGACATGATGTGAATGACGGGTACAATGCGTAAAAAAAAACTTAAAAGTTGTTTTTGGAACATGTATAATACATACTCTTTATTTACATGTGTTGGCCCGCGTGCTAACCTGAGAGGGGGGGGGGGTGAATAAGGTTTTGGCGATTTTCGCCTAATTAAAATTCTAAGCAACTAACCACCCAACTAATGCAATTCTAAGCTTAAGCGTTATAACAAGAGTTAAAGAATTGCTAGAATTACTTAACGCAAACAAGAAAATAAGCAATAAAATAAGTTGCGTAAAGTAAAAGTAAGAGAAAGGAATTGACACCGCGATTTATAGAGGTTCGGCAAACGCGCCTACGTCCTCTCCTCGGTACTACCGAGTATTTCACTAAAAATGTTCTTGCGGATATTACAAATCCTATTGAGCTCAATCGACCGATTGGCTCACCCTCTACCCGGGGTTCCTACTCTTGATACAAGTTCAAGAGAACACGTCTACGAGTCTACGACTCCCCCTCAATTTATGATTACCCGAATGAAAAATCTAGAGCTTTTAAGCTTCACTTGCTTACAAAGCCTCTACCCGTTCACTCGCTCACAATTGAGTTTATAAAACACTCGATACAAATTTAGTTACAAAAATGTAACTTCGCTCACGATTCTAATTGCTTCTTAAAAAGCTAATTGGTGAGTTGTTGATGATGATCGAGCTTGAATCTCCTTTTCTTTGATTTCTCTCTTTCTCGAATATATTCACCAAAATGGTGATTTTAAGGTTTTTATGAGAGAGGTTGAAGGATGTTAATAGATATTGTAATTGGTAAGTTAGGAGAGAGATTGGGGTGGTTTATATAACAGCAAAGTCTGTTTTTCTGGGTTATGACCGTTGAAAGGTTATAACAGCCCTTTTCCAGAATAAGCTGAAAAGCTGTTTTCGAAAACTGCAGAAAACGATCGGTCGTTTTCTACAGTCGATCGGTCGTTTTCTGAAAACGATCGGTCGTTTTCTGAAAACGATCGGTCGTTTTCTGAAAACGATCGGTCGTTTTTATACTGGACTCACTGGAAGAAATTGGACCAAAAACGATCGGTCGTTTTTGTCCAGTCGATCGGTCGACTGTAATCCTGGTCCCGTAAATCTTCGAATGCTCATAACTCCTTCGTTTTAACTCCGATTTTGGTTCCGCTTGAACCTATGACTTCGTTATCGAATGCTCTATCATTTAAAGACATGAAATATACGTTTTCTATTTTTGGACAAGACAAGCATTATATCATCGAAATCGTAAAATCATTAAACGCATAATCAAAGTAATAATCAAAATCATTATTGAACTCTATGTTCAACAATCTCCCCCATTTTGATTATGACAAACTAATGATGATTTTACAAGATACAAGAAAAATATCTCCTCCATTTTAACAAAACGCATTTACACCAAAATATATCATTTTTCTCCCCCTTTGGCATTATCAAAATGCAATCAAAAAATAAAAGATGGGGTTATGTGAAGGGTTTTTAAAGAAAAACCAAACATGAAAAATGTAATTATGATGCATATACCCGACCCAACTAATCACATATATGTAGATATTATAGATTAGAGTATACCGAATATGTGATGTGGAGTCGAGTCCGCTCGCTAATGGCATTTGCATTGAGCGTTGCCGATTCCAAATAGGTGGTACCACTTGTTGGTATGCCTTCCACCTTTGTTGATTAACGGTACTTCATCCTTGATGGTGGAGTCGATCTTCTTGACTTCCACGGCTTTTGTTGGCGTTGCCAACCACTTGTTGATTTTCTCCTTTTGGATGGAGATACCTACAACACAAGATTTGTCTTTTTGTACCCAATTTCTTTTGAGTCCGACATTGTTAGTGGCTCGGGTCTTAACTACCCATTTCAAATTGCTTCTACTAACATGGAAGCGATTTGGGCATTTAGAAGAATTATGCTCACTTCTACCACAATGAATACAATGCATAGATTTTTTCGTAAAACGAGAACTATGCGACTTTTTGTAGGAAGTTTTAGAAGTATGATGAGCGGTTTTGGTTTGAAAACCTAAACCTCTTCTATTATTACAAGAGTTCGGCAAAACTCTTGAAGTGCTCCCTTGTTTAAAAACAACCTTTTGTATAGGCGAAATAGGAGTTGTAGACAATCTAGAAGATTTAACAAAGCGGGTTGTGCTTGAGTCAATAGAGTTGGAATCGAAACCCAAACCGCTTTTGTCATTAACATCTTTTTGACAACTCAAAATTTCGTCCAACACGGTTTTCCCTTTGGAAAACCTTGAGATTGTTAACTCGAGTTTTTCGACCGTAATGACAAGCTCATCGTTTTTCTT
Source organism: Primula vulgaris (assembly GCA_963920805.1). NCBI lineage: Eukaryota > Viridiplantae > Streptophyta > Magnoliopsida > Ericales > Primulaceae > Primula > Primula vulgaris. The sequence continues at coordinate 48,974,040 of OY987212.1, forward strand.
TTTCAAAGAGTCATTTTCAGTTTTTAAAAACTCGTTTTTATCTTTTAAGTCTTCCTTTTCGTCATCTATATCATGAAGAGAAAATGACGATGTCGGAATAGACTCATTTTCAATTTTATCTCTTTTTAAGGATCTTATTTCTTCATTGAGAGAAGAATTTATCCTTTTAAGAGAGTCGACCTTTTCGACAAGCTTAGGAAATTTTTTAGAATAAACATCGCACATATGAAGTAATTCATCATAAGAAAGATCATTTACCTCATCGGCTTCGCTTTCACTTTCGCTTGAAGAAGAGAGGTTTTGTTCATGGCTTTCTTCCATGGCCATATAGCACCCAAGGTGAGCGACTTCATCTTGGTCGGAGCTATCGCTAGAGCTTGAAGCGGATATCTTCTTCTTTCCTTTGCTCTTGCGATTCTTAAGGCACTCTCTCGCCATGTGTCCTTCCTTGCCACATGTATAGCAAACAAAATCGTTAGAATAAATTGAATTATTTGACGATTTACCTTTATGTTTGCGTTGGTCTTTTAGCTTTAGGATTTCCTTGATGATTCGAATGATTTCCATTGAATTTTCGTCGTCCTCGGATAGCTCATTGCTTTCGTCACAAGTCGTTCTTTTGAAAGCTATCTCCCTCCTTTTCGATATTGGCTTGTGACTATTGAGGGTGATCTCGTGTGTAATGAGTGAACCCGTCAATGCATCAAGAGAGTATGTATTCATGTCGTGCGCCTCTTGAATTGCGGTGACCTTTGGTTCCCATTCCTTCGGCAAGCTCTGAATCACCTTTGAGACCATTTCCTTACAAGATAAATGCTTACCAAGAGATGTTAATCCGTTAGTAATAGTAGTAAATCTAGCAAGCATATCGGAAATAGTTTCTCCCTCGCTCATTTTAAAGAGTTCGTAGTCATGAACTAAAAGTTGGAGTTTGCAATCCTTAACTTGGTTAGTTCCCTCGTGCATAACTACTAACTTATCCCACATACCCTTAGCGGTTTTACAAGAGGAAATTTTGTTGTACTCGTTAGGAGAAACGGCACAAACAATAGCATACATCGCTTTGGCGTTTGTAGAGTAGGCTTCTAGTTGAGCGTTATCTAGGTCCTCTACGGGGATTGGGTTCTCGCTATTTTCGGATGTAGGTGCGGAATATCCTACTTTTATAGTCATCCAAAGTCTAACATTATAGCTTTGGAGAAACATGTTCATCCTATCCTTCCAATATGAAAAATTTAGTCCATCAAAATATGGAGGTGTATTGGGTGATGAAGTTATGCCGGATGCGAAATTAAGTATATTAGCCATCGGGATCTTAACTCTAGAATCGTTAGATTCCTATATGCAAGAGCCTCGGCTCTGATACCAATTGTTGGCCCGCGTGCTAACCTTAGAGGGGGGGGGGGTGAATAAGGTTTTGGCGATTTTCGCCTAATTAAAATTCTAAGCAACTAACCACCCAACTAATGCAATTCTAAGCTTAAGCGTTATAACAAGAGTTAAAGAATTGCTAGAATTACTTAACGCAAACAAGAAAATAAGCAATAAAATAAGTTGCGTAAAGTAAAAGTAAGGGAAAGGAATTGACACCGCGATTTATAGAGGTTCGGCAAACGCGCCTACGTCCTCTCCTCGGTACTACCGAGTATTTCACTAAAAATGTTCTTGCGGATATTACAAATCCTATTGAGCTCAATCGACCGATTGGCTCACCCTCTACCCGGGGTTCCTACTCTTGATACAAGTTCAAGAGAACACGTCTACGAGTCTACGACTCCCCCTCAATTTATGAGTACCCGAATGAAAAATCTAGAGCTTTTAAGCTTCACTTGCTTACAAAGCCTCTACCCGTTCACTCGCTCACAATTGAGTTTATAAAACACTCGATACAAATTTAGTTACAAAAATGTAACTTCGCTCACGATTCTAATTGCTTCTTAAAAAGCTAATTGGTGAGTTGTTGATGATGATCGAGCTTGAATCTCCTTTTCTTTGATTTCCCTCTTTCTCGAATATATTCACCAAAATGGTGATTTTAGGGTTTTTATGAGAGAGGTTGAAGGATGTTAATAGATATTGTAATTGGTAAGTTAGGAGAGAGATTGGGGTGGTTTATATAACAGCAAAGTCTGTTTTTCTGGGTTATGACCGTTGAAAGGTTATAACAGCTCTTTTCCAGAATAAGCTGAAAAGCTGTTTTCGAAAACTGCAGAAAACGATCGGTCGTTTTCTACAGTCGATCGGTCGTTTTACAGAAAACGATCGGTCGTTTTCTGAAAACGATCGGTCGTTTTTATACTGGACTCACTGGAAGAAATTGGACCAAAAACGATCGGTCGTTTTTGTCCAGTCGATCGGTCGACTGTAATCCTGGTCCCGTAAATCTTCGAATGCTCATAACTCCTTCGTTTTAACTCCGATTTTGGTTCCGCTTGAACCTATGACTTCGTTATCGAATGCTCTATCATTTAAAGACATGAAATATACGTTTTCTATTTTTGGACAAGACAAGCATTATATCATCGAAATCGTAAAATCATTAAACGCATAATCAAAGTAATAATCAAAATCATTATTGAACTCTATGTTCAACAACATGTGTAGTTAATTAGCATAATATTAGTTATAATTCACCTTTTACAATATTTTAAATACATGGTCCTCTGTCGAAACTTTTTTAATTTTCAGTCACTCGGCCCAATAAAAAAGAGCTTAAAAGCTGTTTTTAAACTTAAAAAATAACTTATAATCTATACGGAAAATATATTAAAATATAGAAAAGAGTTTAAAAGTTGTTTTTAACCTTAAAAAAGATATTATAATCTACACACTTAGGAAAATAATATATTTTTTCATCACTTGTAAGGTGATGTACACTTAAAAATATTATAAGAGCAGTGACATGTGCAAAAATCTTATTGAAACGTGACTTCTCACTGAAGAGGCCGTTAATTAGTTGGTTCAAGTGTAACCAAACAAAAACCGGATGTTTTAAACCTATAAAATGTTAACCCCAATATTCCAACTAGATTTTGTGTTAAGCGTATCTTTTCTTGGTCAGCTTGCATAGAACTTGTACTGTTAACTAAACAAAATTACCAAGTTATTTAATGAGTAGAACAATGTTATGACAAATATCTCAGATAAATAATAAAGTATAACTGAACTAACTCAACAAAAAACTCAACATTAACAAGGATTCCAAATGTAAATGGCTCCAATTCCATGTGTTCGTATGTATGTAGTATCTATAGTAAATATTTAATTTTGGTCGACTCTATATACATGGGACATAAAACGATGGAATATATAAATAACATATGAAGTATGGTCATATATCATGAAAGTCGATAGACTCACGGATTGAATCAAGGGGCCAGACAATATAACGGTTTAGAGACGAGGCCAAGTTCGTAATTGTAAATGTTCTACTTCTAGAGACGAGAATATGTAGAGACCTTAATTATTAATTACGTGCTTTTCATCATATATTTTTTTTGCTTTTTGTACTTAAATGGTATTTTCATGATCCTAATAAACTAAAAAGAAAACACTAGTTAAGATTTTCTCGTACTAAGGTGAAAATATTTAACATTTTAACTTTGTTAGAGAAAATGGATGCAATGATAGGAGGAAAATGTTATTCATCTTTAAAACTGGCAATTTATATAAGGTCCTTTGGTTAAGGTTAACTATTTCACTTTTTGTGTTTATTAATTAGTAGTTGTATTGTATTTCGTTGGTTAGCTAAAAAGCTTATTTTTTGTAATTTACAAGCCTATTGGCCTAAAATCTACAGCCAAATTAATTAACATCCGTACAGTATTAAGTTTGACTTAAATTTAGAAATAGCTTGGTCATATATGTGATGCATGGTGATGTTAATAAAAATAAACATACCAACAAAATCACACAATGGTCAATTGTTAACAGAACAAATTAAACAATCACAGTATAGTGAGACCTAGATATAGTGTTTGTACGTAATACAAACCAATTCAAAGAAAATGGTAAGAGCATTAACCAGCATGATAGAAAAATGCAACAAACAAGATAAAAGGGAATGCAATTACGCAAAAAACAATTAGTGGCTTGTATAATTGCATCTTTTGAAAATTTATTCAAAAGGAAAGACAAATAATACTACATTTTTTATGATACTGATTAATATTGTAAATCAATTGGTAAATGAAAAATTATATCAAAACATAGTTTAGTCATGACAAGATACAATTGTTCGCCAACCAGTCAGGAAGAGTGTTCCTTTTTGCCTTCTTTTTTCTGCATAGATTTTGTTTTGCCACTCTAGAATAAATACGTTTTTATGCTGTCAAAATAGTACTTAATTATATAAATTTTGAAGTTTTATTCCAGTTCTTTCAAACAATTTTCTTCAACAATATTTTGTTAATTAACAATTTGTCACTACTGTATAGTGTGATACAAAAGAGATATTCTTTTTCAAAATATCCATCAGAAACAACCATAACACTTATCAACACTAATTGATACTTCTATTTTTATTTTTTACCGCATCAAAAAATCGTACTTTCGCAATTACGATATAGAATTGTATAGTTGCATCCAAGTGTACTTTTCTTATGCAAGAATTTTATTAATTTTGTTACTAATGACTTGTAGGGTTTTGGGTTTTCGAGTAAATAATTAAACTGTCCCCCAAAATCATACACGTCATTAGTAACAAAATTAATAAATAAAAAAATGTAAAATATAAATTACTTGAAAATGTTAACTTGATATAATATTATAATATTATGATTATAAAATATTTTAATTTTGTATTTAATTTGAGTGGAAAAAAAGCAGAGGAATGTATTAATTAATAGTGTGATAGAGTGGATAAATTTATTTATATTCTAAATAAATGAAGTGTAATGAGATGTAATGAAGTGATATTATAGTTATTTATTTTGTAATAAAATTGACTGAAATAAATTAAAAAAATAAATAAAAATAAAATGTGACGTGGACTTGGAATATTTTATCAGCTCTTCACCAAATTAAAATCTGTCCTAAAAAAGACTCTGCCCCTTCCCTTTAAATCAGATGCCCCTCTCTCTATAATATATATATTTCTATTTCATATTTGTACTACAAAATTTATTTCCAATTCGATCAAACTGGTGAAATACCCCAAATTCTGTTTTAAACACTTTGTATACACAATTGATGAAATTTAGTTCCATTTGCTAGTATGTTATATTAAATTTCAAATAAATAATCAATGTAAATGATATAAATTGAAGGGTTAGCATGATTGAAATTAAAGTCTAAGGTATTTGAAAAAATTGTGAGTATTTAAAGGATTTCATAATGCTTGATCATGGTTTTTTTTTTTTTTAACTGATGGAAAATTTTGGTTTCTGGTTGAATCGATCGAGTAAAAGAAATCGCGGGAAGAATGCAGTGAGAATACAGATTAGTACAATTGTGAGAGAAAAAGAACAACTAAGTTCCTGGGTTTTATGTTTGGAGGATTGGAGGCCGTGAGGAGAGAGAATAATGAAAAAATCATACCTTATATAAAATTATTTTACGAAATGAGCGGGCTCGAAAAACTAAAATTTAAATGTCTTGATACATAGAAAAAATCTATTTCATCAATTTTTTTCAAATTGTGAGACTGCAACCATCACCGTCACTAACTATTTCATTATGATAGAACACAAAAATTAGACCCGAATATGTCTATTCGGATATGAATCGACCCACACATTATTATAGGGTACCCGATACTTGAATCATAAAATCCATGGTCTAAAAGTACTTTCCACACTTGGGGATGAGCAAATATACAATAAATATCTTAGCCCAATTAGTGAAGGCCCACAGTGGAAAAGCCCACGAGGAGACGCATGAGATGGAGACATTTGTTAACATCTCATGATGCATAAGTGCCTATAAATAGCCAAATACCTTCACAGGAAAGAGGACCTGAAATCCACTCAAAAAATCTCAGAGAAAGAGAGATTAGAAAAGTCTGTCAGAGCTTATCTCACTAGAAAGCAATCCGAGCAAGATTAAAGACCGAGCACCGAAGATCAAGATTAAGACCAAGATCAATATAAAAACCAAGATTAAGTTGTTATACCGAACACAGGTGCAATAGGAAACTGTAATCCGAACAAGTGTAATTGTCGATCAATAAGAAAGAACAACGAAGTGTCCAATATTTACCGTCTTTTAATTATTATATTATCGTTGAAAAGTATAACGACACCGATGAAAGTTATTGTTTTATCACATTCCATTGCTACTTTTGTATAATGAAGCATTTTTTACAATGCAAGAAAAACTATATAGATTGCACCAAAACAAATCAAATAATGCTAGTTGTCCCTTTGTATAAAATGGTTGCTTAGTTGTTATCCACCCAACAAATTTTAGAAATACCTGTCATTGCCTACATATTAATAGAGACTATACATTTTATACAACAGATGTCCCAAATATTAATTATTATGATGGGTACTCGGGATTGGAATGGATAAAATGACACGGAGGAGGGGGTCCCGTGGCGGGACAAACTGCTAATACCATACTTCCAAAATTATCAGTACAATTGCATGTAAAATAAGTAAACTAATTTTTAATTTTAATTTTTTATAAAAGGACGAAGAATACGTGTTTTTTTTACTCGTATCGATGTCAGCCTGGACGCGTTTGGTAATTCAACTGGTAGAGCGGGAATTACTAGGGAACAGTCACCCTATATAACTGTTTCACAACCCGTTTGAATAAAATAAGTTTAGGATAGGCCGTTTAGGGTTTTATATTTTTATTTGGGTTTTTAGTGTGTTGTACAATTTATTTTTAATTTATCAAATTATAATTTATTTGAAAATAAAAATAAAAATTAATTATTAAAAAATACTATATAATCATCAATTTTCTAAACTAACGATTATTATAACATAAACAGCCATCGGCAGAGCCGGTCCAATTTTATTTGATGGGGATGCCAAGTATAAGGCAACATTTATTGGCCCATGAATACGAGAAAAATTGAAAACATAGTGTAAAATTGATTTTTGGGCTACCCATTTCACCTGTACATGCTACATCATCTTTGAGCTGGTCCAGGCAATTGGTATATGGGTTACATGTCGCGACTCGCGATCATTATTTGGCGTAAATTGCCATCTGTTGTGCATCCTGGACTAAGTCTAGCAGACTTGTGACTCGAACAACTGTTCGTTTTTTTACGAGCAACACGTCAACTGCCTTGAAATTTTATTTTAAAATTATATTAAATAACAACTCATTTACATTGGTTGCATTATCTTAAATGGGTGATACTATTAACTAGTATAATTTTATTTTACTTTTATCTCGACTTGCATTTGACGAAAAAAAAAATAATGCGAGTCTTACACAACTACATTTACTAGCGGCAATGTGTGCATCATATGGTTCATATTCACCTAAGACAACACGTTTGCAGATTAGGTGTATTATACATTATTAAGAAAAATTAGGCACAATTAGGAAGTGAAACTAGACACGATAAGGGCTTATGTCCACGTGAAACCCGATTTGCAGCTTTTATACCATTGCATTTGACATACTCCCTCCCTTTCAAAATGTTTGTCCACCACGAAACTACGTGCAACTTTGACCGGCAAAAAACTCATACGTAAATTGTCGAAATCAATTTTTTATAAAGTTAATCATATATTTAATATTTAAGGTGTTTTTGGACCCCGAAAAATGTCACGAAAAATAAAAGAAAATGAAAAGAAAGTAAAACAAAGGAAAGTGAACTTGAAATCATTTTCCGGACATCTGTTTGTAATGTTAGAAAATCAAGAGAAAAGAAATAAAAAACAGGGAGAAAAAGAGTTAATCTCAATTTTTCCATTTATTTTTATTTTCCTTTCACTTTTGAAAGTAAAATAGGTCATCTCACTATACAAACAAAATTTTTCCTCATTTTCTTTTCTTTTGTTTTCTTTTTCATTGGTTTTATTATGTAACCAAACACAATAAAATGTTTTAACAGGAAATCATTTTCACATTCACATGAGTTTTTCGGGTTCCAAACACACCCATAAACTTTATGATTAACTTTTAAAAAATTCCGTTTCAACAATTTACAAGTTATTTACTGGTCAAACTTGCACGTAGTTTGGTGATAGATAATCATTTTGAAACGATTTCGGCAATCTACGAGTTATTTAGTAAGGAAAAGTTGAACCGTAGTTTGGCGATGGATAAACAAACGGAACGAAATGTGTACAAAATCAACATTTCATAAAAAAACTAGGTAGTGAAATGCAAACAATCAAACTATTGGCGTATCCTTCACGCCTTTGACAAACGCCTTTCTCCCTCATCACTCCGACTCTTCCCGCGGCTCACTAATCTCTCTCTCTCTCTCTCTAAACTAAACTAAACTAAACTAAACTAAACAATATACCATCGAATCGATATATAGAGAGTGGTTGGTGAAATGAGGGTGTGGGACGCCACGTCATCGGATGATCAGTGGCCACCGGGGTTTCGGTTTCATCCGACGGACGAGGAGCTCGTTTTATATTATCTAAAGAGAAAGATTTGCGGTTTACGTTTAAAGCTAGATGCTATCGCCGAGGTCGATGTTTACAAAGCCGATCCCGAGGATCTCCCCAGTATACCTCCCCTCTCTCTCTCTCTCCCTCTGTATCTATCTATTTATATCATCGGATTGATATATCGAGAGTGGTTTTGTTAATTGATTTGTTTGTTTGGTTAGTAATTGACTAATTGGAGTTTGTTGTAGATAGTTTAATTGACCGATTGATTGATTAGTTGATAGGGTTTGTTCTATGTTATGAATTGATTTTTAATCTATTGAGAACTAGGGTTTGGTTTTTTAGATTGTTTATTTGTTTGATTGCTAAATAGAGCCTATGTTTGGCAAAGCCAATGAAAATTCAGATTTTGATTTTTAGATTTCCTAGCTTTTTCAGCATAAAAATCTGCTTTTTAAAAGCTAAATAACCCGACTATCCAAACACATACAGGTTTTTAAAATCAATAATCCAAAAATCAGCTTAAATACCAAACGGACCCAGAGTTTGGTGTAGATAGTTTGTTTAGATTGTTTATTTGTTTGATTGGTAATTAGAATTTGGTGTCTGTATTTTTATTGAATGTTTGATTGACTGTTGCAGCTTTTTCATTGTTTGAAATTGGCTGTTTAATTAGTTGAAACTCTAGTGTTTGGTCTTGATTGTGTTTTTTTGCTTGATTATTAACTATGGTTTTGTGTAGATAGTTTATTTGACTGATTGATTGATTTAGTATAAACGTTTTTTTTTTCCAGTGTTCTAGATTGATTATTGAAGTGATTGCAAACTAGTGTTTGGTTTAGATTTTTTTATTTGTTTGATTGGCGACTAGGATTTGGTGTAGATAGTTTAATTGAATGGGGTTGTTACGGCTTTTTTAATGTTCTAAATTGACTTATGGTCTTGATTTTTTTTTCTCTTTTCGTTGAATTCTAAATATAGTTTGGTTTGGATTGGATAATTTCATTGACTGATTGCTTGTTTGTTAGTTGACTGTTGGGTTTGTTCTGGATAATTCGTTTGACTGATTGAGTACTAGTAGGGCGTATAAGGAGTAAATTGTTTATTTGAATGATGATTACTGCGGTTTGTTCTTCATTGAGTGTTTGGCAGGTTCACTACCAGATTTTAGTCTAGATTATGTCGTTATCTGTTTGTCGATCTTATGTTAGGCATTGCACCACTGGAGTACTAGTAGATGATTACAAATAAGGGTTCAAATGTGTCTTTTTTTGGTTACTGATTTAATAGTGCAAAGCCATAAAGGTGAAATTGACATTTAGAAATTAGAAGTTAGGTACCATGCTTCCTTGATTAATGATTAATTGTGTTCTAAGGTTTTATCTAAGCTTGTTTTTTTTTCTTTTACGTGATTTCAAATGTATCGGCTGACCATATTTATTATGTCAATAAATGATCATCAGTTTATTCTCTTGTTAGTGATCTTCTTGTTCATATAGGTTGATATTAGTAGAGAATATTTTATTTACTTGGCATGGTTAGTTTGAAACAAAATATTTGTATTTTTATCAAACAAGTTGGTATTACCAAAATGATTAAACATGATTTATTTGCGAGTTTCTAATAGTTTGGACTTTGAAACTAAGCGTGTTTCTATACGAGTTTGGAACTAAAGAGTTTGTTTAGTGTAAACGAGTGTCCTAGATAGGGCAGAGCTTCATGATAATCAAGGTTTTTTCTTCTGTAGGTGTATTTCACGTAGACTGTTAAATTTAAATACTGTACCTCGTTGAACAACTGTAGCAAATTTTGTCTGCGTCATAGGTTTTCTATCGCATGCCTCAGTTTGGTTCTAGTGTAAACTTTGAGAGTTTGTTCTAGGCCGTGGAGCGTATGTGCTGTGATTTTAAATGGGTTGATTAACAAATTATATGCCAATCTAACGTCTGATTTCTCTGTGTGCTGTTCAAAAAATTCCTCGATTGATTAGTTTCCTTGAGTCATTGGGATGTGCTAACTGAGTTATTTAGTGTAGTAGGTCTAAACAATGAATTTACGTAAACATTAACTGATTATATTGGGTAGTGTTATGGCCTTGTCCAATGTGTTGAAAAACTTGAAAGGCACTTTTATGTACCAAATTCAATTTGTATATTTTCATATTTTAGCAGTTTGAACTTCGAAGATTTGGAGTTAATTGTTGTGTTTTGGGGTTAGTTCTGGAACTCGTACGCAAGTGAGCTGTCCTATATCATTGAGTTATTTGGATGGGTTGAGGTTTACAAAATCACTTTAGCTCTCTCTTTATAAAAAATTAGAATGAGACAATGAGTTTACTCGAGGCTGGACTGGTTGAGAAAGATAGGAAGCTAATGAAAAATGCAACCGAATCCCTGGGGTGGGGTGTGTGTGTGGTGGGGGGTAATTGGAGCGTTACCCCCTATCGCATTATGAGCTCTTCTATGTGCTTGATGTCTCGCGGGTTTTCTTCTTTCTTTACTTTAATCCAAAGAACAGATAGCTTGCCATACTAGAGAAAGTTTTTTGATTGATAACATCTAATTAAGACCATGTAAAGACGTCACTCTGTCTCGAATTCTTCGCGCTAGCTCCTGATTTTGGATGTGTTTGATTTTTTCTAGGTCTTTCTATATGACAATGTGACATCTATTTATGCATGAAATGTTATTAATGCTATTAGTTTGGATCTTTGTAATCGTTAAAGATGGTGTGGGTTGTGTTGAAGTGTACAGGTGTGAAACAGTGTTTATCTGGCTGATTTCTTCATGTAGTTCAGTTTTTTTATCATGACATTTACATATTAGAGTTTTAGCAGCTACCTTGCTATATTAACTAAATTGTTTCTCTTCTTAAATGCAGAATTATCTAAGCTTAAAACTGGCGACAGGCAGTGGTTCTTTTTTAGTCCCAGGGACCGGAAATATCCAAGCGGTGGAAGGTCAAATAGGGCCACTAAACTCGGGTATTGGAAAGCAACTGGGAAAGACCGTCTAGTAACATGCAATTCTCGTTCTGTTGGGATTAAAAAAACTTTGGTTTTCTATAAAGGTCGTGCACCATCAGGAGAACGAACAGATTGGGTTATGCATGAGTATACAATCGATGAAGAGGAGCTCAAAAGATGTCCAGCGCAGAATTATTACGCTTTATATAAGATATATAAAAAGAGTGGGCCCGGTCCCAAAAACGGGGAGCAATATGGCGCTCCGTTTAGAGAAGAAGACTGGGCTGATGATGAGAAGGCAATTGATAGTGTAGGGCAACACCATGCTGTTTCTTTCGATAAAAATGCTACAAATTGCCAATCTCAGTCTCAATTAAATGCCCTTGGTGAGCTTATGAGCCGTCCAATAAGCGATACCTTGTCTGAACCAATATCCCAGCCACAGGTTTCCCAAAATACCTTACGAGAAAGAAATTCACAAGATAGAGCCATTGTTTTACCTTCTTGTGGGCAATTGAATGGTGCACAATTTTGCTTAAACTCAACTCGATCTAAGAGCACCCAGTTTCAAGAAACCTCTGAGGTCACTTGTGTTAATAATGTGATTAGACAGGGATCTCATGAATCTGAGAAAAATTGCATTGAAGATTTTCTCGAAATTGATGATCTTATTGGTCCAGAACCAATCCAACAGAACTCTGAGAACCATATTGATGATTTACGTATTGAAGATTTCGATGGGTTATGCGAGCTTGATCTTTTTGAGGATGTCTCCATGTTTCTACATGACAAAGACAATATAGAACCATCTTCTTATATGTATAATAACAATGTTATGAATGAAATTTGCAACGCTGTGCCTATATCATGTTCAAACAACTTTGACAACGGGGTAGTAGACCAAGTTTCGAACTCGTACTGCTACAACTATCGATCTGATATAGTACAGCCTATTTCTCAAACACACTATAATATTGTTGGTAACGAAATGGTGAACCAGTTCAATTTCGAGATACCACTTGATAATGATGTGGCAGATCAAGGGTGGATGCCCACTCCTCTAGCACCCAATCAGGGTTCTGTTATTCCACCAACCTCAGGTATACATTTATCTGAATGTAACAATACCTACCCTTGTCTTCCTTCTAGAGTTGAGCTATGACAGTGAATATTCATCTTTTTTGTTGTATATATATGGGTTTTTTTTTGGCACTGGGCCACTGGCTATCTAGAGTTTTTAAGCCGATGAATGGTTTTGATAGACTGACATTATCATACACATCTACTGTCGCACACCGCTGCTAATAGGAGTAGTTTATAATTATTTTTAGGTGTGGTTTATGGTGGAGTAGATCAAAACCAGTCTCAACTTCATAACCAATCCCTAAATCAAAACGGCAAAGCTAATGAAGACGAAGAATCATGGCTGTCATCCTCTATGTGGTCTTTTCTTGAGACTATACCTACCACTCCTGCATCTGCTACTGAAAGTACAGCCTTGGTAAATAACGCTTTTGAACAACTACTGAGTTTTGATCAGATCGGCGATAGCGAGAAAATAAGTTGGTTAGGTAGGAATGCTATTGCAAGTGACTCTAATACTACTCATCAAAGATATCGAAATCTGTATAGTAGGGGTTTTATGTTTTTTTCATTTCTTGTTTTGTTGTTTGCAATCTTGTGGGTGTTCATAGGAACATCTGTGGAAGTTTTGGTTAATTTGTGAGAGTATTGGGTAGATGCTTACCCTGACTAATATGTATGTGGGATTTTTTTTGCTGCTTTGTCCCCTCTAGCATTGTGATGGAATTAACCAGGAAACTCGATTATTCTCTACTTTTATGGAATGAATAATTTGGTTCTTGTTTGGTGGTTGCTTTTGCCACCCCAGCAGTTTTGAAATGATATGCTTCGATTTTGGATTCTGAGCTTTAAGGAAAGCTTCAAGGCCAAAAAGAGCACAACTTCCTCATTTCCGAGCATGAACTTTTGCATGTATTCTATGCCAAAGTTGGGATTTTTGGTAATTTTATAAGTAGTTTACATGTTCTATCGAGTCTCGTCCCTACTAGAAGTGTACATCATCTATTACATGTTCTCTCGACTCTAAAATAAAGTTACTGAAAATTTAGTTGTGTGGAAATATATTCCTCCGAGTCTCCGACTAGTGCAAGTATTAATCAAACTTGTATACAATTTTTTTGGGGGAGGGTAAAACTTATAGACGATTGAGAAGGGAATTGTTTTTGTGTGCTTCAACTGAATAGACTTTCAAATTACTTCCTAGATTGACAAGTTTTCTTTACTGGCCCTCAGCTTACTTATGCGACTTTGTTTTGATAAGCAACGTAACCTACGTATGTGACATTTGATGAGGAACCTCGTGTGAATTGATTAAAAGGAATGATTAGAAAAGACAAAGCGTTAACATGGGAAGCAGCGTGCCTGACTCTGAGTCAGGGTGATTCAAAGTCCAAAATTGCTAATAAAACGGTCAATTTTATTTTAATTGTCTTTGATTTTTAAAGTCAAAATTATGTAAAACTTACATAATTCAATGAAATCAAGTTATAACTATTATTTGAAAATTTTGAATATTATATATGTAGTATACATACATATTATAAATATGTATATGTAAATATAATAATATATAGATACAAAATGTTGCTTGTTTATTTTCATATTTGTAAGTTTTACATAATTTTGACTTTAAAAATCAAAGACAATTAAAATAAAATTGAACGTTTTATTAACAATTTTGGACTATGAGTCACCCTGACTCAGAGACAGGCACACTGTTTCCGTTAACATGACGGTATTTTTTGAGGATTCACACATGCAAAATAGCATCTATGTAGAATGAGACCTTGATGAAACTTTTTCATTTTAATTCGAGCATAGAAAATGTTGTCCTGCTAAGATTTTACAATTTAAAGAGGGATCCAAGCATTGGTCAGTGCCACCAAGATTTACAAACTCAATAATAAGAAGAAACAATCGCTATAATCAAATGTTCGGATAGTAAAAGACACTGTATGTTTTTATACCAGTGGTAAAGTAAGTGTCTAAATCTAACAACAATGTAGTAACATAATATTGTTAAATTTAACGACACTCGATTTGACAATTCATATTTCATTGGTGGTACAGTGTTGCTAAATTAAGAGGAGAGAATTGCAAGTGGTCGACAATCATGATATTAATAGAATTGCAAGTGGTGGAGAATCTGATATTTTTTTTGAATCAAAGGACAATCTGATATTTATTCCTTTTCCATTGCACTGGATAATAAGTAGGTAGATATTCTCAATTATAAAAAAAAAAAAAAGTTTGTAGATATTCCTTGGAAAACATGTCACTAACCCCACAGCCACAGTGTGGAAAACCCAACCGACTTGAACTTAGGACCTTTATCGGATATTTTAATGATAATTTGAAATGTCAAGTCTTTTTCCTGGTATTGTAGGGTAAAATCTATAAAATGCTACACAACCTATTAATTTTTAGAGATTTGATATCAAATATAACACTTTTTCTAATTCGATACCCAATTTATACGTCTCGCTCTAATTTGATACTCAACCTAACATTTTTTTCTAATTTGTTACCAAACCTATACGTATCCAGTCCAATTAATGGGCTCAATATGCATTCGATTATCGATTTTTAACATATATCAAGTCTCATTTACTATTAATTAACTTATGTGAAACATTCAATTGTTATATTAAAAAAATTTAAATTGAAAACACTACTTAATATGCTTGAGTTAATTAGGTTAAAATGATCGGATGTGAGTTGAACTCCTTATATTGGAGCGAAAATGTATAACTTGGACATTAAATTAAAAAGTGTGTTAGGTTTGATACTAAATCACTAAAAACTAATATGCCAATTAACATTTTAGAATTTTTTCCAGTATTGTATTGTTATTCAACCATAAACGATAAAACTAATGTAAAAAAGAATCAAGGGTTCTTCCTCTTGTACAATTTTAATTAGTGGGTTAATTTATCGTTTAATTTGTCATTGTATTTTTGGTAAATGATAATCACTTGTATTTGTCGCTAAGTTTGCGAGATATGAACCGTTTAGCAACCTTTACATTATCAAAAATTCAATTTTCTCCCATTTACTCTACTTTGTTCATTTTAGTGACCTATACAGTATCAATCCACTCAATTTTGTAACTCATCCGCAATTCTTTCACAAAATGGACGACACGTGCGTGCACGTGAATAACTTTTGCTGGTTTTATGAGTTAGGTTTATGTTTGGTAATGATTGGGATGAACCGAAGACATAAAAATGTATTATTCTATCCCTTGTATTTATTTTATTTTTATTTTTATTTTTTGTTTTTTTATTGGATCTATGTTACAAATGACCAAAATACTATTGTCGTTAAAATACGTCAATAAAATATAGTCACATGTCGTCCGTTTTGTGAAGTAATTGACGGATGAGCTACAAAATTGAATGGATTGATATTGTACTGGATGCTAAAATGAACAAAGTAAAATAAATGAGAAAAAATTGAATTTTTAATAGAGTAAGGGTTACTAAACGGTTCATAGCCCCTGAGTTTTCCAATTACATACTATCTTGGTTTCCTACAAGGCTACCGATTATAGAATCTATTTACACATATGTAGAATATTATAAGGAATTACCGCTTCCGTTTCCATTTAATTTTTTTATTACGAAATTAAATGTAATTTTGATCGTCTTATAATTTGTATCAAAATTATTGAAATGAATTTTTTTTTAAATCTAATCATAAAAATTAACATTTGAACTATATGATTAAATTTTAAAAAATTTCATTCCGACAACTTTAATATAAGAAGGTGAAGTAATATATAACCTTCTAACTTCTAACAATAGTATTTTACATGTGTGTGAATGAAAGGTTAAACTTCCAAAAATATATGGTATGTAATGACAATTATTTGTGGCCACCTCATTGTCATCTCACTCGTTTGCCATACGCAAAGGATTAATTCTTGTCACCATCACCTAATCAAGTTTCAACGACATCCTTTTCGTTAATTCTCAACTCAATAAAATCACCATTTTGTTTAATTATGTTGTCATGAAAAAGAACAAAACCTTAAGTGGCTCAAGCAGTCGACAAGCTTATTTAATTTTTTATTTGTTTTAGTTCCAGTACTACTATAAATCGTTTTAAGTTTAGTCTAAAGTTTGAACAAAATTGTTTCTAGGAATCGATATCTTGAGCAAATTGAAAATTAGCCCGTCTCGTTACTGCGATTCGAGGAACGGTCTTCTTTTTCTTGAATCTTGACCTTAACAGCTTCAACTATAACGTTTTTCATTTTCATTGTTTCAGTGCCACAAGTTTGGGCTGAATAGTCTAAATTATACATTTTATGCTTTTTTTCTCTTCTTTTACATTAGTATTGGCGCTATCTACTGATTTCAAATAGGCGAAAATACTCTTAATATAATTAAATAAAGTACTGTAGTCTTTTTTGTGTGTGTGCATGGATTTCAAATAGGCTAATATAGTAAACGTGTCATGGAATTTTGAAAAAGTTACATTTAATTTGATATAATACATCCTAAAATGGATCAACTATCAATTAATTTGGAATGAATAGAATATATTATCGTCTCACTTGCACATATATATAGTCCGTCCTCATGTCCCTTGTAAATTGTAATGCATTTCATAGTTACAAATTATACAATTACAATAGCTTAACATACACTATAAAAAAATAACCATATAAAAAAATAACCAAATAACGACGAAATTAGTGACGTTATTTTTTGTTACGAGCTTATTAGCGATGGTTTTTGTGACGGATTTGTGACAGTTTAGTCAATTTGCGACAGATTTGTGACAGCTTTTTAAATTAGCGACAGACTTGTGTCAATTTTTGACTCTCACTAAATCAAACATTATTTTGTAGTGATACGCTGAGATTATTAAGAATTCTTCAAGCAAATCTCTAGCTATCATTGCTCGTGTCTTGATTTCATATTTATTTTATACTATGTTGAACATAGAAAAAAAAATTATTTTTATATTAGACCCTATTTTTTTTTCTATTCGACATATTTTTTACACCACAGATCCTAAAAAAAACCATTCCGGTTTCGCCGTGTACATGACATGAGAATAGCAATCCATAATGTAATACGTCTCATTTTAGCACAAGTATTACTTTAGTATAAGATAAAAGGCATAATATAAAACAGTCATAAAGGGTAAAAATGTTAACAGACGAAATATTAATAAATTTTAAAATTAGTTTGAAAACTTGGTAATTTTTTCAATTTATTACTCTATACGAATTTTGTATATCTTTTGCCTATAGAGACGAGTATTACTTTTTGCCAATTTTTAATATTGAAAATATATCAAAATTAGATATTTTACAAAATAATGGTACAACTAGTTCCGTCGAAGTCAATCCTCTTTAATGTTTTGTCATATATAGTTGCTCCTTTCGTCTGGCTAAAGGTTGAAGAATATTAGTATTTCTTCCTAGGTGTGCTTTACTTAATTCTATTTGTTCAACTAGTTGCTTGCAGTCGTTATTTAATCAACATTATAAAAAAATATCCAAATAACGACGGGATTAGTGACGGTATTTTTTGTTACGAGCTTATTAGCGATGACTTTTGTGCGGCTTTATGACAGTTTAGTCAATTTGCAACAGATTTGTGACAGTTTTTTAAATTAGCGACAGTTTTATAACAGGTTTTGTAGTGCAAGAAGGCAATTACGACTTCCTTCGTATTTGTTATTGCAGTGACAAATTTATCTGCCACTAACATTAGCATATTATTCAAGACTCGTGCGTTACTATATTTTTATTAATATGCCAGGTTCGACGAATTGTACAGAGTATATTATTATTATAGGAATTCAATTGTTCTGCACCATATCTTTTTGGGCAAGTTCATGTATTCAATGTGCCCCATAACTCTATTAAAGTTTTATTCTTTTTCGATCCGAAATTCCAATGTTATAAAATGTCAAAGAGACTTATTAATTGTTAACGTGCCTTATACATACTATTCTTTCTGTTTCCTTTTTCAACGATTTAATGATCTTTTATTTTTATTTTATAAGTAAATTTAATGATATTCTTTAATTGGTCATTGGTTTAACCGTTTAAGTACCATTTATTAGCTTCAATTAATTTATTACCATTGTAGCTTTTAGAGAATGAAAGCACATGTAAAAAACGTACTAAATGTAAGAACTGATAGTACTCGCCGAGCTTTTAGCTAGCTTTAGTGACTTGTCAAAACAATAATTATTTGAACAATATTTGGACCATAACTTGCCATTTATATATTATACGCATTGTTAAATAGTTTTTAAAACTTGCTATATTTTTGTTAAAAAATAAAAGGCAATAAATTATCTGCACATAAAAATTTACGAATAGAATTTGGTCGGTTAAGTTGTGATTTTCAACAATAATTATCTAGATGATTGACAATAATAAATTGGACGAATTGTTATATTTCTTTATTGATTGAGTAAATTATAATGTGCTTTTATTACAGTGGTCTCAATTTGTCTAATGCTCGGTATAAATCTTCGGTCTTCGACTTGACTTGTTGTATGCGTGTAATTTCTAGTGAGATAAGCTCTGAAAAATCTCTGTACTGATATATCTTTTTCTGCTACTGCTATTTGACTTTATTTACATGGGCACGTGGACCTTTCATGTAATCAACTTTATTAATTTGACAAGTGGCGTTTTAATCTGTCAGATCGTGGACCTTTCACGTAATGAACTTTATTAATTGGATTAGTCCAATGATTAATTACCTTTCCTATTGTAGAAAATAAAATACCATCATTTCTTTATACCAACTATGCTACCTATGTTTGATGCGATGGATACCCATTAAAATTATGTGGGTCGGATCATCACTGAATATCGCTTATTGGATATTATTTTCATGTCATGTTAATAACAGTATAGCATGTTGCTAATTCCGTTAATACTATATAAAATGTTACTAATTTAAATTACGGTTTGGTCTGGCTAACGAGTGCATCCCGTACACCGTTTAATCATTTAATAACTTTCCAAAACCTAATTGAATATATTACACAAATAGTTGTATTTATAATAGGAAAAAGTTAACGTGTGACCCCATGACACATGATAAGAGCATAAGTGATATATAATTTGTTTATTATATCATAATTATCTCAATATTATTAAAAGTTTTTGATGTAATATTAATAAGATTATATATTGTAACACATAGTGCATTAATATTTTCTATATTTTGTATTAAATATATTGCTAACCCATAAATGAGCCGAATTAACCATTTCCATATTTCTATTAAATGCCATGTGTAGGTTTTGGGTTTACAATAATGATTTAAGGTTTTGGGTTTACAATATTTATTTTTTATTTATTTTTTCTTAATATTGTTTATCGTTCATAATAATGATTTGTGATGAATGGATATATTTGTCACTAATCCAAAATATGGGTCAAACCATAGATTTATTGCGAATTTTAATTCCCTTTATGAAAACAAAAAAACAAAAAAAAAACCTTCCAGCCAATTCACATTTTTTTTTTCGAAAATAGCCAATTCACATACATATGTGACACAAATATTGATTTTGATTTGAGGTGCATTAATTTGAAAATTGATTGCTTTTGATTAGCTGTTAACTTCATTCCAAAAATACATTATCTATGATAGGGAACCATGAATCGTTGCCTGAAGTCAACGTAGAATAGACTGGACTAATGGAAACTTGCAATCCAAGTAGACTCCTTAGCGAAAGTGTGTTCGGACCTGTAGCTCCAACACCACCAATGTTAAACGAGTTCGTTTATTTGGTTATTCGTAAGGAAAAGTGATGAGAATAATGAGATTGTAGAATGCTCGCCTAGTAGCGCAAGGCTTCTCTCACATCTTGGAATTGATTACGAGATGGTTGATTTCCTCGTAATGGACGTTATAACGGTCCCCTACTTTATCAGTTTAGTAGTTTCCCAAAAACTGATTATGCAGTATGTGATTGTGGTTACTGTTTTATCTCTATGGGGATTTAGACAAAGAGATATAGATGAAGGTCCATGTGTGACTTCATAATGGTTAAATTAAGTAGTTCCTGACCACGGAACACGATCTCAATTAAATGAGACGTTCACTATATGGATTAATATAATCCGAGCGGATGTGGTATACCCGTCTAAGTGAGTACTTGATTAGCTTGGGATACTTGAACAAGTATTATGCCCTTGCGTGTTTTATTACGCGATCCATTTTTGGATTTGCCTTCGAGATGAAGGATCTTGGGAAGACACGGTAGTGACTCGGCCTGATGATCGAGTCCCGTAAAGATTGAATCTAAGTCCATGATTCAGACTACACCCAGAAGGTGTTATGACGTTTTAGTCATCATGACGCTAAGTCGTCAAATTCTCTCATGATCATTCGATCACTAGACATTGATATAGACCCAGTCCGTCCCTGATGAGACGATGAAGAGATATTGAACCATGATGTTCATATCTAAGTACAATAAGCGCATCACTGTACTTGGTCTAATGTGCTATGACGAACATCTCGTCTGCTGTGAATGGTATAGCTCGACACAGCATTGCGCTAACACGCTGCCATCGAAATGGCATAAAAGACATTTTCCCATTACCTTAAGGTAACTGTGGATGAGGGCTTGTCTTATCCCATTTGCGTCATCGAGTGTACCTACCCCCTTCGGTACTCGAATTAACGCAACTCTTTTTCGGTTATACCGATACTGGTTACTTATCAGACCCGCATAAGGGATATTTCTAACATGGTATGTCTTTGCCATTAGGAATAAGGCGATATCTTGGAGGTCTTGAAATGACTCCAAACGAATCACTCTGATCTACTCGTGCTCTATGAGACGACTAGAGAGTGTATATGGCTTCGAGCTCGTATTAGCCATATTTGAATTACATATACCCTGTCTCACGATCCAGATAAAACACCTGTCTTATTTGAGGACAACTTGTTGTTATCGATCAAGAGAGACATGACTAGATTATGCTATTTAGCATTTCTTGCCGAAATAAATCTTCACATATGAAGTTTAAGAGTATCCTGTCGAATGCTCGTTCTATTCCATGTTAGATTTTCTTGCATCCAGCTGTGTGCAAGTAAATGAAGAATCTAGTCGAATGCTCATACTCTTTCTTGAAATATGAAATCCTTGCACCCTGTCGTGTGCAAGTGAGGGGGAGCATCCAGTCGCATGCTCGTGTACTCTTTTTGTCCTTAGACCAAGGTTTTTTTCCCACTGGGTTTTCCTTGGCAAGGTTTTTAGCGAGACACGTTCCCATCTTATCTCACTTAAGATTGCCGAATTAGGGGGAGTATCCTATTGTATACTTCTTACCACTGTGTACTCTTTTGTCTTTCGACTAGAGGTTTTTCCCACTGGGTTTACTCTAGCAAGGTTTTGATGAGACACCTGTTTTGTGGTTGATCCCCTACTACTACCACTGTTGCACTCTTTTTCCTTCGATCAAAGATTTTCCCATTGGGTTTGCTCTGTCAAGGTTTTGATGAGGCACACTGTTTTTTGTGGTTAGTTACTTACATGATATTTCGGCCTATATCATTCGGCTACACAGTTTCTCCTAGGTACCGGTTTTGTCCCACACTGGGTTTTCCGGCCCTAAGGTTTTTATGTGTTTAGCACTGCGAATGAACTCGACTCAGATCGACTGCATGAAGACGAAAAATTCAAGACGTCCAAAGGGGGAGTGTTGTAAGATAATTGGACTCTTTGACTTATAATATATGGGCCCAAGTGGGCTTATAACCCTACCCCTCTATCTATATAAAGAGGGCTAGGGGTCTTGTATTTGACATCCATTCATATACATTCATTAATAAAGACTATACTGTTCTCCCCCCTCTCTACTTCTGTCTCCCTAAATACGTAGCTAATAGTTGTATTACAACAAATCGGTACCTTACGCACGGTATGTTGGTGAAGGTCGATATAGCAAAATCCTAAAAAAATCCGGATAAACCTCAAGGTTTATTGAATTTATAATCCGTACTTCGATCTCCGAGAGTCGTGCTGATAACGCGTTGTAATACAACTATTAGCTACGTATTTAGGGAGACAGAAGTAGAGAGAGGGGAGAACAGTATAGTCTTTATTAATGAATGTATATGAATGGATGTCAAATACAAGACCCCTAGCCCTCTTTATATAGATAGAGGGGTAGGGTTACAAGGCCACTTGGGCCCATATATTATAAGCCAAAGAGTCCAATTATCTTACAACAGAACCATAATTAATATAGTTGTTATTAAATGATATTATTGTGTCAACAAGTATTTTCATATTAAGTGCACCTTAATTATCATGTCGGGGGACACATGTTAGCATAACCGTTTAATTAAATTAAATAGATGTATGTAATTTAATTAATTAAATGAAATATCATTATAGTACTTACCATAATAAATATTCTAAAACATAATCAAACATTTTTGGTTAACTTTTCCCTTTAAATAATAACCTCTAATTCACTAAAGCAAAATTGGAATAATTACTCTCCACGTTGTAAAGAGCTAATTAAGGGTGTGCTTGAAATCATATTTTCTGCGTTGATTTTTGCAATTTTTGATTTTGAAAATTCAGATTTTTAATAGATGTTTGGTCACTAATTGTTTTTTGATTTTTAAAATTCATATTTTTAGTCAAAAAAATCCAGAATTTGTTTTTTCCTGAAATTTTGAATTTTAAAAATCAGATTTTTTATAAAAAAAACTACGGAACCTAAGTCACTTCTCACCTGCAGTGACGCATATAATGAGGGACTCGGATAACATATTCGAAAAACACAATAATCATGGAATATGATTACAGATTAGATTTGTTTGCTACTCCTCCCTTCCTATTTAATTGTCTATTACCAAACTACGTGCAATTTTGATCGGTCAATAACTTGTATCAAAATTGTCGGAATGAAAATTTTCAAAAGTTGATCATATAGTTCAAATGTTTATTTAATTGTCTATTACCAAACTACGTGCAATTTTGATCGGTCAATAACTTGTATCAAAATTGTCGGAATGAAAATTTTCAAAAGTTGATCATATAGTTCAAATGTTAAATTTTATTATTAGATTTAAAAAAAATTAATTTCAATAATTTTGATATAAGTTATAAGCCGATCAAAATTGCACGTAGTTTCATAATGAACAATTAAATATGAACGGATGGAGTAACAACAAATCTGAGTTTTTTGCCAAAATGGTACAGTGGAGCGGGTTATTTCCCAGAATGGGCTACCTTTCTGAAATATTCCCAAAATGGTCTACTTTCGAAAAACGACCGATCGAAATGATTAAAACGACCGGTCGTTTTATTATTGAACTCTCTGGAACAATTTGGACAATAAACGATCGGTCGAATTGGACAATACGACCGGTCGTTTTTCAGACAAAAACGATCGGTCGTTATGTACATTTCGATCGGTTGTTTTTATGGTGAACTCTCTGGAAGAAATCATACCTAAAACGATCGGTCGTTTCTGAAAAACGATCGATCGTTTTTCTTGTGAACTCTCTAGAAGAAATTTGGATTTATTAGATCGATCGTTTTTTAATAACGATCGGTCGTCTGTGGATAAACGATCGGTCGTTTTTCACAGTCGACCGATCGACTGTAAACAATTTACAGAACAAAGAATTTTTGGCACTTTTCGACACTGATTTGGCAAAAAATATATAAAAACATGATCCCCTTTTTGAACATGATCCCTTAAAAAACTACCGATCGCTACTATAAAACGACCGATCGTTTTAAGTAGAAATTCTTCCAGTGAGCACAACACAAAAAACGACCGATCGCTAGGATAAAACGACTGATCGTTTTGGTCTGAAAAACGACCGATCGTAATGTACAGAACGACCGATCGTTTTTGGTCCAAATTGTTCCAGAGAGTTAATGATAAAAACGACCGGTCGTTTTATTCATTTCGATCGGTCGTTTTTCGAAAATAGACCATTTTAAGAATATTACAGAAACAGAACCAATTCTGGGAATTTGAGTTGGTCACTGTACCATTTCAGCAAAAAACTCATACCTAAATCATACTTAATCTGAAAAAAAATAAACCAATTTGTAACAAAAAAGAAATCCAGAATGAGAACAAAAGAGCGGGTTTAGTTAGTTGCAGGTGAAGGGTGTGGGTATAATTTGTCATTTACCGAAAATTAAAAGGATTATTATCACTGAACCGGGTCCACTCTTTTCTAGCCACGAGTTAGTTTCTACAGCCTCCACCTTTACTCGACACTAATCCTTGCCCCACACGTCGCTCGCTTCAAAAATGTTTTTTTAATAACTACGTAATTATATAAATTGATCGATCAATAATTTGTATCTAAATTATCGGAATAAATTTTTTTAAAAGTTAATCATTTGGTTCAAATGTTAAGTTTTATGATTAAATTTAAAAAAAAAATTATTTCGACAATTTTGATACAACTGATAAAACGATCAAAATTGCATGTAGTTTCGTAATGAACAGCTAAATGAGAACGGATAGCGTAGTAAATAGAATCGAATAAACATAATATTATTTCCATTCCATAATAATAATACGATTTAAATTTTTCTCCGTTTTAATGTAGTTGCCCCATTTGTATTTTCAAAATTTTAGTTTCTCAAATTTCCTTAATTAATGAGCAGAGTGGTAGAGTGAGGATTACTAAATAAGGAGCTGGATTTTAAAATTTTAATATGAGAGACTAAATAGCTATTTTTCGTTTTTTTTATATATTCTTACAATTTTTTTTTTTTGAAAACACGGGGTTGTATACTCTATCAGCCTATATCTAACTTATCCCCTGAATGAGTATTTTTTTAATACAAATCATGATTATCCTTGCCAATGCTAGAGTATATTCGAAAATTGATATATTGTGAAAAAACAAAATGGAGTATTATTAAGAATTTTCACTATGAGAAAAAAAGACTTAATTATATAGGAGAAATTACTGTTGAATGAATCTTTTCACATGTATTTCAATCACACATCATGTCTATATTTGAGCCAGAGAACAAAATAATTTTTCACCAAACATGCTAAAATGTTAACGAGTTTGTTATAATTACGTTTCGGTCTTTATAAGTTTTTAAAAGTGATAAAACATTAACTTTGATCGGGTAAATTAAGCTAAATAAAACATTAACTCTTCTCGGTTAAGTTAAGCTTCTCAACAATGATGATATAAATTGACGATAGGAAATATTAGACGATGTACTATTCATTCTTTATTGATCGGGATTACACTTTTTTATTATACCTATGCTCGGTTTGTTAATTTAATCTTAATATTGGTCTTTTTCTTAGTCTTGATATTCGGTCTTTGATTTGACTTCTATCCACGTACTTTCTAGTGAGATAAACTCTGAAAAATATCTGCTCAGATCTCAGGTCGCTTTGACTATTTGTAGGCGTACGTGCGTCATATGATATTGACAAGTGTCAATCTCATCTGTCAACTCATGAGCTTTTTAACTGTTGGGTCTTTACTAGTTGAGTTTGAATGTTAATGGATATTTACCCTTATCAATTGAGCTTGAATGTTAATGGATAATTACCCTTATCTTTAAGTAGAGAGAAGACCATTATACCCCGGGTCCTGTTATAATTGCGTTGTGTACCCGTTAATAATGTATGGATCGCTTCGTACCCGTATATATATATATTCGGGTTTGATGTTTATGTTCTATAAGAAAGAGTGTGTGAATAGCGTATTTATCATTATAAATATATCTCTAAACATGTGATTGATTGGTATGCATATAAATATAATACTAATCGTGCCTCACGCGTTACGTGTACGGTCCGGAATGCAATAAAAATACAGAAAATATGTATAGTTATGATATAAATATGTGGATAACACAAACAAAAATATTTTAAGATTTAAAAGAATGTTTGGTTGTTAAATAAGGATAAATAGTTTTATTAGTTTTTATTTTTTATATTTTATATTTTTATGAGAGCATGATATTATTGTAATTAATATAAAGGTGTATGAGTATTTTTGAAAAAAAAATGGCTAAATTGGGCAGTCTCGTTTAACTTGAGTTGATTTATTATAGTAGAATGATAATACACTACTCAAAGGCAAACTGTAATAATAAAGGGTCATGACAACCCAAACACCATTGCACTAATTATGAACTTTCTATTTTGATTGTACCTTCAATAAAATGTTTCGAGCCGTCTCATGATGTTAGAGTGGGCTCAACAGGCTACAACCGCATTAGCAGTTCGCGTGAAATCTGATCTGTGATGACCCAGATTTCCAGTAAGGAATTTCCGTGTTGCGGTGTTGTGCGTCAGTCCCACATCGCCCATATATGAGAGTACTCGTGCGGTATATGAGCTTAAAGATCCATTTCCTATTAACAAGGCCTTTTAAAGTCATGCGGCACAATAACGATGACGGAACTCCATAGTTAAGCGTGCTTAGCTTGAAGTAGTACCAGGATGGGTGACCCCCCTGAGAAGTTTTGCCAAAACGGACAATATTGTTGATACGGGCGTAGCGGTTCGGTCCGTGGGGCTGGGTCGTTACATGATCGGTAAGAGAATAGCAAGTTACAAATTATGTTTGGATCATGTATTTCTTAATTTTAATAATGTTTTTTTTATTAAAAGTTTGGGAAAAAATACGTTTAGTACACAAAATTATAGTGCTGTTAACGATTTGGGTATCCATCTTTCAAAATTTTCAATTTGGGTATCACACTATAATAAACTGTCCAATCTAGGTTACACTGTCTAAATTAATCACGAAATCATGTCACATGACAACACGTGGTTGATAAACTTGAATGCGAGAGAGTAATTTTGCACCAAAATATATCATATTAGAACAACGTTTTCTCAAATTTAGATCATGTGCTAATTTTTGTTATGTGTGAAATTGGAAAAAACGTTTTTCTAAAATGACATATTTTTATGCAAAATTGTCAAATTAGCCTATCAAATTAACGTTTGTCAAATGTCACGTGACATGATTCCGTGATTAATTTAGACGGTGGTACATAAATTGAAAAGTTATTATAGTGTTGTATCCAAATTGGAAAAATTAAAAGATGGGTATCCAAATCGTTAAAAACAGATATTTTTGTATATGAATAATATAAAACCACTTAAAACTTGTTAAGATTGACATTTTGACACCCTCGTTGGTTTTTCTCCTTCATTTAACACTATTAGCTTAGATTACTTCAAAAAAAGGATCAGATCAAATAATTTAATCCAATAGTGGAGTAATACTTAAAACTAAAAAAGCCAAATAAAAGAATTTAAAACTACAGAAGACCATATAAGTAATTAAACGATAAAATAGAAACGGAATATCCGAATCGTATTCCGTAAGGGAGGTTATCAAAACCTCGCTTCTTAAGCTTTTCCTTATGCGCGTCAATCTCTCTCCCTCTCTATAAATACCTCCCTCAAACCCCTCTCTAAGTTTCTTAAAACCCACCCCCATCTCTCTCTCTCTATATATATATCTATCTCTATCTATCTCTATAGTCTATTTATAAATATATATAAATACATATTATACATACTCAAATATGACTAGGGCTTTAATTTCGAACACTGATAATACAAAAGAGTCAATTAAGTTTTTATATAGCTATGGAGGGAAAATTATTCCTCGCCGTAGAGATGGAAAGCTCAGATACGTCGGTGGAATGACACGTGTCCTCACCGTTTCTCGTTCCGTCACTTTGGCAGGTCCGACTACGTAATGTTTTATATTAATAAAACTGAATACGAGTAAAATTATTACATATGAGTTTGTGATAAACGTTCAACTAACTACGTAATATTATTACGTCTATTTTCCCCTCTTATTGATTTAGTACCTGTAGTTTTGTATCGTGTTCTCTTTGGTCCTTTTGTTTTGGGAGAATTTTGACATGGGTTATCAGAATTGGTGTTGTAATCATTTGAATTGATTACTTTTAATTGGTTTTTTTAAAGTTGAATATCCAGCAATTTTAAATGGGAAAGACTAATATTCTATATATATTTTTCCATACCCTATATACGAGTTATTTTTCATAATATTTGAAGATAATTATCAAAATAGACAGTTTTTTTTTCTTTTCTTTTTTCATTAATTTTCATTGAAAAGGGGTAAGTATTTGTATAGATATCATATAGTATTATTATTTCTATTCAGCAAATAGGGAATATTTGTGTTGTCATTACTTATTAGAGTGGAATATATTGCCTTTTCAGATATTAGGGACTATTACTGTTATAAAGCATAGTTACCATATAGATACTTTTTCCATTCAAAAATAAAAAAATATTCATAATTTTGAATTTTAGGGATGTTATGTTTTTTCTTAACATATATTTTTAATTATTTTACAGAGCTGATGGTGAAATTAGGTGAGCTATGTGGCTCATCTATGAGCCTAAAGTGTAAATTACCGAACGAGGATCTAGACGTTCTAATCTCCATAACATGCGACGACGATCTCAAGAATCTAGTCAACGAATACGACCGATTCTCTGCTGTGACAAACAAGGACGAAAAAATCACAGCAATCCTTTTTCCGATTAAAACCCTAAAGAAAATAACACCTGTTTCCAGCGCAGAGGACCTTTGCTCCTCCAACGTCCAATCAGCAAACGCCACTTGTCATCATCGTTGTGATAGTAAAAGGATGGTGTTTACGCCCGTGTATAACCAAGGGTGTCGTGGTGGGATTATCCCTAGAAACGGGTGTTTTGTTCCTTACAGAAACTACGGCCGATGAGTTGAAAGTAGATATAGATGCGTTTTCGCAGTCATGCAGATATAGTCGTATTTTATAAGATACGATGAACAAAAAGTAGAGTAGAGTAGTAAAGAAAAGAAATCTGAAAACCGCGCACGAGTTTTATTTAGTGCTTTGGATGTGTTATGCGTAACTGAATTGGTTAAATTTTCATTTGTATCGCTCCCTTATCTTCATATACAATCTTCCATTCGTTTTCGTATTAAATCCGACGAGTTGTTTCATGTTTCCATTGTTTTAGTACTTCATTCCCATTCGTTCCTTATTACATCCGTTTTCTAGTTGTTCCTATTTCGTGACTAGGCAAATGACTAATTTCGATTTCCTTTCTAACCTCGGAACGGTATTCTGATTTTTTAGAAAATCTCTGTTACTTGTGCTTTTTGTATAGGATTAGCGACCGTTTCACATTCGTTTTACTTTTCTTCCTTTTTTTGGGTTCACTTTATAACCTCGGTTGCTAGTTACAAATCTGATCATTGCGGTTTCGAGCTCCATATCGAATTGCTTGCCTCCATTCTGTGGTTCCGTTTTATTTATCTTAATTTTTGTTATTTTTGTTTTTATTACTTCATTGTATTGTTTTTCATTCTTCGAGTATTTGTGGATCTAATATGCTTTTGACTTGTTTTTTTTTGTGCAGGTCAACAAAGTTAGATCAAGAAAAGTATTTATGAAGATTCGTTGCATTTGGTTAACTTAAAACACCAGAAACTTCGCAGGTGGGGTGCCTAATTATGGGGGAATAATATGAGTAAATGATTTGATCAGGAAAATTTAATTTAATATTCGTTATATTATGAACACAAACCAAAAAATCATATACCGGCGGATTGCCATGGGTTCAAATCTTTTATCACTGTTTTTTAACTTCTTTGGTGATTCCTTATTTATTTATTTTTATTTAAATTTTAAATTTTCACAACTTGTTATGCAGATTTATAGGCTTTTATATTATATTGTATTCAAATTTTAAAACATTTGTACATATTGTTTTAAACAATTTTTCTAACATTTAATATTTGATTTACACTAATTTATACATTTATTCCAAAATAAACTACGTATAGATTTTTTTTAAACAAAATTATTATAGTGTATTAATACATGACTTATAGTAATTATATAGTTTTTTTCAACTTTTTTTGATTTTTTTTTTGATAGTGAACTCGAAATGAGCCGGAGAATAAATGTATAAGATTTATACTCGGCTGGACTATCTCACAAACCAAAAACAGCACTGTTTTAGTTGCTAGGGAAGAATATTTATATAGCAAGTTTAGTAACCATTTCTTTGTACAAGGAAGAATATTTACGTATTAAATAAACAATTAAATGATACTAGTCTTAAATTAGTTGCTAGTCAAAGAAGGTACCGCAATAAACTTAAACTACTACACTTGGAATTTGAGATTCTTCTAAAATGGAAACTTTTTTGACAACTGGACATTAAAATACATCGTAGGATCATGTTTTTATCATATTATCGTTTTTTTTATATATATTTATAAAAAAAATTTGATTTTTTTTAAATCAACATTTTATTTTATTTATAAAATGTTTATTCAAAAAAAATCTGTAAAATTTGACTTTTTATATTTTTTTAGTATTTATTGTTTATTTTAGCAATTTATAACATAATAATATTAATAAATACCAAAAAATATATAAAAAATCAAATTTTACATATCTTTTTATACAAACACTTTACAAATAAAATAAAACGTTGATTTAATAAAAAAAATATAAAAAAATTATGAACGAAAAAAAACAATAACACAACCAAAACATAATCGAATATGCCTAGATACACATAGGTTACATCATTACCTTTTTTTTTTTTTTAACAAACAGAAATTATATAAATAAAAGGTATCTATGGGATAGACCCCCATAGTGGTCATTACATCGAGAACTATTCTGAACATTGGCTAAAAAACCATATAGGAAAATTGCTAGAAAGGTGAAAATATGCCAAACAGCCAGCTAGACCTCTTGTTTCACCGGAAAATGAGCACCAAAAGACAAACGCCTCTCCTTATACCCCCTCCCACCTTGTATCTCCTAGATCAGTCGTGATCTAAAGCGTCTGATTCTTGGTTTTCAATTTTCCAATTAGCAAAAGGAGCGCTGGATTTTTAAGCATTCAAAGACCTTCTAGTAATGTACACGAAGAAGCTACCTAATGAAATTGACATCAGTCTTAGTACCAAAAGAGATTAAAAACTCTAGACAAACTTGTGTATACCTGCAATATGTTGTAAAAACTAATTAGCAGACTAAAGCACAACTTTTCTCAGTTTTGGTCCTCATTGTAAAGTTGCCTTTGTAAACCAGAAAACTGCGCAAAGAAAGCTTCAGAATAATATCCTCATAAGCTTTAGAAATCTGTTCTTATCCAATGTATTATAATCCCAGAACGCAACATTTTCTCAGACTGAAAGTCTTCATTGATAATTTGCTGTTGGTAATTCAAATGACTTCAGATAAATATCATCATTAGTCCAAGAAAAAACAAAAGTTTTAACCTTTTTCTAAGTCTTAAAATAGCTACCCCTCAGACAGGGAGTGCCTTTTTGATCCAAATAAAAAGCAGCATATACATTATTTGGTAAATCCATTGCTCTGCTTGTTATGAAATTAGTACCATTTGACCCTATTTTGGCCAAACCATCTGCAGCTTGGTTCTGTTCTCTGAAAACATGTGTTAGTGTGAGGCCAACATAATCCAAAAGGGTGATAATATCCCTCCAAATAGAAGCAAATTTTAAGCCTGGATAAGACTTGGTTCTCCACCAAGTAACAATCAATTCAAAATCAGTTTCCACCAGAACATTTGTTACTCCCATTGTATATCAAATAAATAAACCATTTTTAAGAGCCAAAATCTCAGCATACACATTGGACTGTTTTCCCAAATAATTAGAAAAAGCTAATACAAGCATGCCTCTATGATCTCTTAATATGCCACCACAACCACTAGAATTATTACTAAGAGCAGAGCCATCCAAATTAAGTTTTAATCTACCAGTGGGTGGACATTTCCACCAAACCAACTTGGCCTTTTTCTTTTTACAGTGAATGGTTTCCAACTTTAAAGACATGAGTGTTAGAAAATGAAAACTGTTGGCTGGTTTTTTGGGTTTCAGTAAAAAATTTAGATCTTGCAGCCACTTAATCACCTTTTTAATAATGGTTTCAGCACACATTTTTTCATTTTCAAATCTATTACTGTTCTTACTTAGCCAAATCTCCCACACAACAATGAAAGGGACTAAAACAGCAAGCATACCAGTTTGAGAAGAGTCACATAAGTTGCACCATTTAACCATGTTTTGCTTCCAACAGTTTGTAAGACAAATATTGAAACCAAACACGTTTGCAAAATAGCTCCAAACCTGTTTACAAATATCACTAGATCCAAACAGATGAGCAGCTGTGTCAAGAGTGTGATCCTTACAACAAGAGCAAATGGTAACTGTGTATATCCCAAATTTCTTAAGGTCCTCATCCAGTTTGACAGCATTGTACCAAAGCTTCCACGAGAAAATACTGATTTTAGTGGGTAAAACAGTATTCCAAATATATTTAGCTACGTTAAGAATAGGTTTTTTTTCCCTTATGAAATTATAAGAATTTTTGGCAGTAAATTCCCCATTGAAAGTAAAAGGCCAGTATCTTACATCATCACCTTTTCTTAAAAACAGAGTTTTGCAAGTGACTTTAAGTAAAAGCTCATTCCCCCCCATTTGCCACAACAAATTAGTGTCCCAGCCATTAGTGGTAATGACCTGATTTAAAAGGACATTAGGAAACATAACATCAAAAGACTGGCAAAGGGGCCCATCTCCTGTCCAGTTTTCATACCAGAAACTAATTGAACCTTCATTAATATCCCATAAACTATTATCAACCAGGATTTTAAAATGAGGATTAATCATTTTCCAAACACACGACTGGTTGGTATTGGCCACATGTTCACCCCAATTAGGGTTGTTATTACAGTATTTTTGAAACATAAAAACAGTTCATGGAGACTCAACTTCCATAAGTCTCCAACACATCTTGGCATGAAGAGCATTCATAAACTCTTTTAGGCTTCTCACCCCTATACCACCTTCATTGACAGGGCAAGACAATTTCCCCCATCTCAACCAGTGATGCTTGTTTTTACCTTCTGTCTCTCCCCAAAAAAAGTTAGCAAATTTGGTTTCAATCTTGTCAATGACTAGATTAGGGGGATTTAACACAGCAAGAATGTACAGTGGCATAGATGATAAAACATGTTCAATAAGAGTTAGCTTAGCCCCAGATGACAGAAAATTTGCTTTCCAACTAGCCACTTTTTTGCCAATTTTATCAACCAAAGGATCATACATAGTAGATGTAAGTTTAGAATTGTGGAGAGATATTCCTAGATATTTAGTAGGTAAAGACCCTTCACTGAAGCCAGTGGTATTGGTTATAATGCTTTTTCTACCATTTTTAGGTTTATAGGTTAAGAAAACACTCTTAGCTTTGTTTAGCATTTGACCAGAAGCCTGTTCATACTTATTAATAAAAGACATAAGCACTTCTAGATTGGCTTTACTACCATTTGCAAAAATTAAAACATCATCAGCAAAGAGGATATGAGATACAGGTTCTACATTTAAGCAGGTTTTATAAGGCATTAAAATGCCTTTAATCATTAGCTCCCTCAGTCCTCTACTTAAAACCTCTTCAGCTATAATAAAAAGAAGGGGGGATAGAGGGTCTCCCTGTTTTAAACCTTTTCCAGAAGTAAAATAACCAGTTGATACTCCATTTAAGCATACAGAGTATCTAGCATTAGCCACACATCTCATAATAAGATCTATCCACTTTTTATCAAAACCAAAACAATCAAGCACTTTTATCAGAAAAGACCAGCTCAATCTATCAAAAGCCTTGGCCATATCAAGTTTGAAAACCACATTACCTCCCCTAACATTCTCACCCAAATTCTTAAACAACTCTTGAGCCAGTAGGATAGCATCAGTAATGAGCCTACCTTCTACAAAACCACTCTGATTATTGGATATAATTTTAGGTAAAATCTTGGCCAATCTAGCAGTAAGAATTTTGGATATAATTTTGTACAGAACTTGACAGAGACTGATGGGTATAAATTGAGTAAAATCAGTGGGGTAATCCACTTTAGGAATAAGTATAATAAGAGAGGAAACAGCAGCCATGGGTAAAGTATTGCCTTTAAAAAAACTGTGTACTGCGTTTATCAAATCATTTTTAATAACATCCCAACAATGAATATAAAAAGATGAAGAGAAACCATCAGGACCAGGGGCAGAATCACTAGGTATATCAAAAGTGGCTTTTTTAATCTCCTCATCACTAGGCATAGTGTTGAGGGCCCTATTATCAGTCTCATTGACCAACTTAGGTATAACATGAAACAGGTCAGTATCAATATTAACAGGTGAAAAAGAAAAATGGGAAGAAAAAAAATTACCAGCCTCGCTTTGAATTTCCTTTAAATCCTCAGTAAAGGTCCCATCATCCAATTTAATTTGCAAAATCTTACTCTTAGCTCTTTTGTGTTTTAGCATTTGGTGGAAAAACTTAGAATTTCTGTCACCCTCTTTTAGCCATTTAACTCTAGCTTTTTGTTTGAAAAAAATTTCTTCCTGTAAAACTAAAGTGTTGTAGTTTTTGAGAGCTATAAGATATTGGTCACAATAATTGTCCCCAACATCAACAAGTTGGTTTTCAGCAAAAATCAGTTCATCTTTTGCCTTGGCTAGATTGCCATGTATATTACCAAAAACCTCTTTATTCCACTTTTTAATGCAAAACTTAAGCCTTTTAAGCTTGAAACAGAAGTTGTCCAGGCCCTCTAAGTTATAGGGGATACCCCAATTTTTGGCCACCATCTCATTAAAACCCTCATGCTTAGTCCACATCCTGAAAAACTTAAAATTAGTGGGTCCAAAGGAAGGTGCTATATCAGTAGTAAAAATAAGTGCAGAGTGATCAGATACAGTTCTTTCAGCAACAAACAGCTTTGTATTAGGGTAACTAGCTTCCCAAGCAGCAGTAATCAAAGCCCTATCTAGTTGTTCAAAAACTACTTTACCTAGATTAATCCTACTCCAAGTAAAAATGGAACCATTATGAGGCATAGTAATGAGAGTATTGTTACTAATGAAGTCAAGGAAGTCATTTTTATCAGCACTAGCTTTAGTGTTACCACCTAATTTCTCATGGTCATACCTAATAGTGTTGAAATCCCCTACCACTTTCCATGGTTTATTATTAAAATCCAAACATGTCAGGTCATGCCACAGTTCCCTTCTAGCTATATAATTACACTTGGCATATACAACTGTTAAGAAAGATTCAATAGGAGACTTGAAGTGTATGGTAATAGATTAAGAAGTAGAGACCAGTACATTAATATCCAGCTCCTTTTTATAAAAAAACCAAATTTTCCCTCCTTCATTAGTGTTGGAGATAACAAAATCCATTTTAAATTTGTTAGCCAAAGGGGGTGCCTTATCAAAATTGATCATAGGTTCTAAAAGAGCAAAGAAATCTAGTTTATACTTCCTAATATATTTAACCAGTTGAGTCTGTGACAGTGCATTAGCAATGCCCCTTACATTCCAAATGATGTAATTATACATTTAAAAGATTAGTTTGTACATTTTTGGTAAGTTTACCTTCAGGTGAGTATCTTTGTGGTGGTTTACCCCCTCTTTTCACTCTTGGTGCATCTGAGTAATATCCCTCATCCTCATCCTGTTTACTCCTTCCTACACAAGTGTCTAAGTGAAGGGAATCCATCATTTTCTCAGCGGACTGCAGTATCATTACCTCTTCCATGTCCTGTGTATTGGAGTCCTCATCTTCCAACGTGCTCATGGTCAGCTTTGCCTGCTTATTAGCCCTGTTCCTCTCTCTTTTTTTTTGCTTTGTTTGTTTTAGATAAATTTGAAACTTGTTCAGAGAAAGTCTGACTAGCCATGGTATCCCCAGTTTCTCCAGTTTCCTTTTCTTTTTGTACCACTTTTTGATTTTCTCCTAAAACTTCCAAAGCTGAGTTGTCTTCCTTTGTGCTCAAAATAGCCACAATAAGGTTATTGGCTTCTTCATTTTCACCTAATTTTTCCTTAATACTGTTTTGTTTTTCTAGAAAAATATTACTTGTGTCCTCTCTTTCTTCTTCACTATCTATCTCTACCCATTTTCCTTTTTCTTTTCTGAGAAATTTTCTTTTTGGATCTAATTTATCCATAACCAAACCCTTAGCAGGTTGCTTAACTATGTAAGTCTGTTTTAAACCCAATTTTTTCTTTTGATTATCCATATTTTCAGAGTTAACCCCCTGTTTATTAAAGTTTTCAGAGCTAACTTTTTCTTCTTGCTTAACGGTGCTTATTCCACTTCTAACTCTTTTGCATTCAAAATGTTCATGTCCCTGTAAACAGCACACACTACAATATTTGGGGGATTTTTCATAATCAATCCTTTGCCAATAACCCTCCTCTAGAGAGGATCCAATCCATATTCTGTAAACCCTAGGTTTTGACAGATCCATTTCTATGCAAACTCTAGCATACATAGGTCTTACATGAGTGAGAGTAGCTATATCAGCCTCTAAAAAACCCCCTAAGGATTGTGTAATGGCTTTAAGATAAGAAAGCACGCAAAAATTTAGTGGCAAGAGGGGTATTCTTACCCAAACAGGTGCAATAGCTGATTTCTTAAAAAGTGAAAAGTCACTTGTCCACTTAAAAAGCCTATATAAAGCCCCCTCCATCTCATGTGATGTTCTAGTTCAGGCTTTGTTGTAATCATTTATATTAAGCATTTTTATAAAAACATGCCTATAATCAATTAACCCTACAATTGGCATCTTATCCAAACCCCAATTTTTGGCAATATGTTCCCTAATATTCTCTATCTTTGGTCTACCCTTCTTGAATTTTGCTATAAGCGCTAATTGTAAAGGCACCTCCGACCTTTGAAGTTCTAATTGAGAAAAAATCACAGCAGGTTCTAAACCCTTATTATTACTTTGTCTAAGTGGGAGTTGGATATCATTGATTTCTATAGTGTGTAAATCCACCTTGCTTTCTAATCCATTTAGTGTAGATGATTTACCTGAAACAATTGATACGTAGCTTGGTTTTAAGATCTCGTCTTCCTTGTTATTCGCCATGTTCGATTACTCTCAAATAACCTGAGAAATGTTGTGGGGAGAGAGGAACTAACCCATTTGAGATTGTATATATTAGTGTATTTTATGCGAAAGGTGTATTTTAATGGTGAGAAGGTGAGGAGTTAAGGGAGATAAAGGAGAAGCGGCGCTCTCTCTTTCTCTCTCTAGGGTTTCAATTCTTTTTCTTCATGAACTGTTCACTTTGTAGGTTACATCATTACCTAATAAGACTCGGTATTTAATTTTTTCGATGACTATATGTTTGGTCTTCAGAGTTTCAGTATTTTCCAGCACTAGTCTTTAATTTTTGGAACACTGACTGACCAAGTCTCCATGTCTTAAATGATAAATTGATTATAAATTTAATTAATTAACAAGAATAACTTGCTCTGAAATATTAGGAGTCTTAGTTGACGTGATTTTCATTACTATAATGATTTATTTCCATAAAAAAAAACAATACTTTTACTTGTTTCTAGAAACATTTTAGTTTCAAAATGAAAACAATTTTTTTTTGTTCGTGACATTGAAAAAGATTATGGTAAATTGATCATATTTTATTAATTTCTAGCTTCTAATCGAACAAGAGGATGAACAGTTGTTCATTTATTAACCATAAAATAAGAAAAGACGAGAAATTTTGTCAAAGCCTGCAGAAAATTGAACAAACGTGATCTGGGGTTTGCACAAGGTTGCTCAATTTTGTTTAAATGAAACCGGAATCAAACCATACTAAACTAATCATGAATGCTTTGATTAGATTAGTTAAACCGGTTAAAATTTCGCAAAACCAAAATGAAAGATTATAATCACAAGTTAATGAAAAACTAAGATTAAGGTTCCCCTTATTTAACACCTGAAAGCTCAAAAGAAAAACATACTATAAGAACTACAAATAGCAGCCAGCTTATTATAAGCTCACAGTAGATTCATTCAAATCGCGATGCTATATTATATATACGACATACAGCAGAATGCTTATATAAACTTACCGAGTAGAGATGGCAATCGGGTCGGACATTAATACCCGGACGGGATTGCCATGCCCGGCCTAACTAACTTGAGAGGGTATTTCTCGACCCAAATTATAATCCTTCAATCTGGACATGCCCATCACCATTACCCGACCCAAAATTTTCAAAACTATCTCCAGACCCATACGGGCCGGTACGGACATATCTACACGAGTTTTCTTGCCACCTACTCATATGGGCCTTGGGTTATGGGTTTCTCCGGTTGGGCCCAAAATGAATAACGGGCTAGTCCATTCACCTACAATCATCAATTAACGGCCCTAGAATATCACTAGTTCGTTGATGGTATCATTGAATTGATTCAGAGACTTGGTAAACGGTAAACATGTTTATATCATCCGCCATTTTTTGATTTTACAAAGTTACAAACTTTATTATAAAATTTGAGGGTTTATTATTCATATTTGAGAGCAACACCACCCACGCGTGGTGTCGTCATCCCATCATTTCCATGCCCGGGCTTGACGACATTGTGAAAACACTACTTGAGTTTGTTAGATGGAATATCACTCGCGACATATATTGATGAATTTTATTTTAGTTTATAGTAAGAATGTTGACGTTGTTTCTTCATACAAATAGTCATCTATTTATGTGAGGGCAGAATGTAATCATGATATACATACATATATATATATATATATATATATATATATATATATCTCTCAAGGGAACAAAGTATTTGCATAAAAGTTTTTCGCAAACACGCATACATTCTTACTGGGATCATCCCTTCAGCTAATGTTTAGATTTTTGAGGGGTAGCTTTGTAGAACCGGTTCCGATAACGAACAATCTTCGATTTGAATGATTTGTATGTCTCAGACAACATAACACTCCTTTATGTCTGAACTTGACTCATAACAAATAACAAATAACAAATAACAATCCAATTTTCATAAATGAAAGTGTACGTGTACTTAAATAAATCAATGAATGACAAAAGGTCCTGAAAACCGAGATATGGACAAGCCAGTGGTTAGAGGGCCCTTAATATTTAATGGTACATGACCCGGAGAAGAAAAATAAAATTTAGTAATTCATAAATTGTGACCATCGGATAACAAAACCATGGTTTTAGTTGGTTCTCATAAAAAAAAATCACAGCAATATAGTTAGTTCATTATCGGGCCTTGAATGTCTGTAGGTCAGTACTGGACCAAATTTAATTACAACTTCTGCCATTTTCATCGTCATTGCCTTAATTACTGGACACAATACAATCACAGCCAATGAAATCTTTATGATAGCCGAGTTGGATTGCGATTGATCACGAACAATTATGACTAAATTATCATCGAGTGTATTGGAACCGACTATCTTTATATGCATGTTGTTACAATAATAATTCACGTAGGGACAATTTTCTGGCAGGTCCCAATTTACGTACGTAGAGTAGAGTAGAGTGGAATGAAGAAAGATAATCCAATACGGTGAATCGAACGCAGAGTTAATACTATCTTAAAGTTTGATTAAAGGATTTGATCGTAATGGGTAGGGAATATACATAATTTCGTTCCGTGGCTGAAAATCAAATTAAATACAATTATTTGAAAAATTCCAAGTTCTTTAACATGGGGATTGTTTGGTTTCTTCCCAGAATTATACTATCATGAAAGATTTAAAGGTTGTTATTTCTAAAGCATCGTTTAATCTAAAAAAAAAACGCATGGTTAACATCGTTTGTAGTTATCCCAAGGTTTTAATTTGCACCGTCCGAGCATGCCCCGGTAAGACAATGCATAAATGAACACCTAATGTAGTAACATTGACAAGAAAATATCATAATATTTAAAACAAACCACATGTTGATATATTTTGATAGTATACAGCTTGTTGGTAAATTCATATATCAAAACCTTAGTATATATTTTGTAGCTAAAAATGCGCAGATTGGGCCCGTATATACGTACGGTATGTAATAATTCAAACATCAACGATAAAATAAAATAATAAAGCCATTCTATTTCGACAAAAGGCCTACACAAACTTAGTATTATCAGAAATATGGCTACATATGCAACTTGATGTTATTTCGACATTTTCTTCCAGTTAGACTATGTTATTTTGCTTCATATGGAAAGTTTATGTTCACGGATGTCGTCACGTGGATCTTGTTTTTCAAATTTTCGATGCTTCCGAATGCTAAGTTGGCTTAGTATTAACGAATTTTAGTTTCCCTACTTAGAATTTTATTGTGTTGCTAAATTAAGAAATCGTAGTGTCACAACTGTATCTTGAACTTTCAGTATTTACCGTATTCCGAGTCTGTATCATGTCAGACACATACCGTGTGCATGTAGAACAGTAGAAGATTATGCATCTTTCAAATTAAGATTTTCAAACCATAACGAGCTTGAAGTTCGTTGGAACCTTGTTGTCAAGTATACTCACAAGTCACAACAGGTGAATTCTAATCCGCCCTCAACGAATGATCGATCTCCTCATGAGTTTTGCATGGAGAATTTCCTCGAGAACAAAACATATTATTATACGAGGATTCTTATATTCTTACGTATTCATTTCGTATTTCTCATCTTGTCAAGGTTAGCCCATCGTGCCGAAACATACTTCTATAATAGGAAGTTGTACGTAGGCTTGTTTACCGTCCTTTGTTTTGTTAATACAATTTTAATGCGGGGTAGCGGGCTGCCAAAATTTTAAAGACGGTCTGTTTGCTATGTAGTTATTTGGAAAATAAAGTCTCATTATATTAACCTCTCAGACTAGCAAACCAATAGATTTCTGATCAGTCACTGTCTTTAAAGTTTAACCCCTTTCTAAAAAAACGAAAATCATTTTTTCCTTTCTCCTTTAATCTGGGTCATTACTTGATTCACATCCTACATATTGCGTAGATTTCTAGAATACTCAATACATTATATATAACCCCTACATTGGCATAGCATCCACAACACAATTCCTAGAAATGGATCAAGAAAACTCAAAACATGACCTTATATCCCCTTTTATTCCAAACACACAAAAGGGCTTCAAATTAAATACAAGAGAGAGCAAAAGATGGTGTGATTTACCAGAAGAAGTTTCATTAGAGTTTAATAAGCAAATGAGGTTGGCTTGTCCACTGGTTGTGGTGAGTTTATTGCAATACAGTTTACAAGTCATATCCGTCATGTTTATAGGCCATCTTGGAGAGCTCTCTCTCGCTAGCGCATCAATGGCCACTTCATTTGCTGGTATTACTGGTTTCAGCTTCATGGTATGGTTTATGTATGTTGTTCTGTTGGGTTACATAAACTAATTCTTAGAGTTCTTTCACATCTAAGAAAATTTGACAAAAATAACTTTAGGATAAGCTATATATTAAAGTACTTTTTTCTGGTTTTACTATTGCAGCTAGATTGTCAAGCCTTCATATTAATGTGAAAAATAATGTCAAAAATCATTTTGCATAAATCATGATTAGGGACGGAAGCAGAACCAAATGCGTGAGCTTGCCAAAAAAAATATTTAACGGGTTGCCAGAATACCGTATATATAAATTATTATGAAAAATAGTAATAAAAAAAAATATTTTTCGAAATTGTGGGATTGCCGCGGAAACCGCTAGTCATACGGGGTTGCCCCCTGATCCTAGCGAACGCAATACTTGAATGTACCAAAAAAGTATATACCTACAAAGGGTGACGAACTAGTTCATACATCAGTTCAACTTAGATTTTTCATATATTGTATATAGGAGTACATGATAACATGAAGTGCATATTTCTAGTATTTGCCTGATTATATTGTTCTAATATATACTGCAAATTATTGAATTTTCTGTAGCTTGGAATGGGAAGTGCACTAGAAACATTTTGTGGTCAAGCTTATGGAGCAAAGCAATACAACATGCTTGGTATATACATGCAAAGGGCCATGGTTGTTGTATCTCTCATGTGCATTCCCATAGCATTACTATGGACCTTCACATCTGAAATATTCAAAATCTTTGGTCAAGATTTAGAAATATCTTCACAAGCAGGAATATATGCTAAATGGTTAATCCCTAGTATACTTCCCTATGGTCTCCTTCAATGCCAATTTAGATTTTTACAAACTCAAAATATTATCAACCCTTTGATCACAATGACAAGCCTTACAAGCTTGATTCATTTATGCGGGTGTTGGATTTTTGTGTACAAACTAGGGTTTGGGATTAGAGGTGCTGCTTTATCTGTTGGCATGTCATATTGGTTCAATGTGTTCATTTTGGGTGTTTATATTAAGTTATCTCCTCTATGCAAAAAGACTTGGGGAGGCTTATCTAAGGAGAGTTTTAAAGATCTTTTGAATTTCCTTTCTTTGGGTGTTCCATCGGCTCTTATGGTATGGTGAGTTATGCTCCTTCCGTCTCTCTCGCACTTCAATATTTGTCGTGTCATAACAATCTGAATAACATATTTCCCCGTCCTTAAAAAATATAGTGCATATTTTCAATTAGTGCACGCGAAATTAGAGTCCATTCGTTAATCTACAGGATATTTAAAATTCTAATTACTTCATGCCATTGTTTCAGACGCTACTCATTTTATCGATACTTTCCAATGGGTAGTTACAAAATTTTAAAGTCCCCGTAAATTTGTTTTGAAATATTTCCATTTTTTCCCGTACTTTACGGCTTTTAAGTTCTTAATAGAAACTCACACAACTCACAAGTACAACATATATGTTGAACTTTTGATAATCTTTTTTTGTTTGTTTTTGTAACGTTTACGTTAAAGTGTATATGTGGAAAATACATTGACGAAATAATAAAAAACTGTTTCCTTTATCAGTTTGGGTTTGTCTTAGAGTAATTATTCCACATCGTCTATATAATAATCGAGCCTGGGCTTTATAAAGAGATATTCATCCTTATCATTACGAGGCTTTTTAATGGTAGAATATGAATTCTAATAATCTAATATGGTATCAGAGCGGGCATAACGATGTTGGGCTTACCTCCATCCATTTAATATGTCCGCTCGTAGGACATTTGAAATGTCGGGTTACGAGCGAGGGGAAGTGTTATTCATCCACCGTTACGATACCTTTTAGATTCTAATAGTTTGTCCTGTGATTTATGTTATCCACTGGATAAAGCTATGAAACGCCATAAGGGTGGGTACCTGGGAATTTCTTAGAAGAAAAAAAGGTTTTTTATTTAAAAAGAAATGAGAATTAATTTAAGGGTGTACTTTAGCCTATCAAAAGAGCAATTAGTTATGTATATCCGGAACCAAACTGTTTTAGTTTACTAAAGTTGGGAATTAAATTTGAATTATGCAATATCGTATGTATTTAACATTCGACAAAGCATACATTTACTGTGACTTTATTTGTTGTTATATAGCTTGGAATTTGGGTCATATGAGCTCTTGGTTCTCATGTCGGGGAATCTCCCTAATCCAAAACTCGAAACGTCGATGATGTCAATAAGGTTCGCCAGCTGAGCAACTACTCATCTATTAGCACTTGTTAAAATTGCTTAACATTTTTCGATTAAGGTCATTTCTTTATTATGATCAATCATTACGGGAATACAACAATTCATAATATTTTCAAGTTCGTTTACATTTTACACAAAATGCTTTCCATTCGATCAATTGACAAAATATTCATTGATCTCACTTCAGCCTCAACACAACATCAATAGTCTACCGGTTTGCTTATGGGTTTGGCAGTGCAGTGAGGTAAATACGAGGAATAACCCTCTCATTTCTTAACCATCAAATTGACATATTATTGATTAATCAACTAATTTGACCTTTTCTTACTATTATTCCTTTCGGGCTAAAAGCACGAGAGTTTCAAATGAATTAGGCGCCGGTCGACCAGATGTTGCAAAACTTGCTGTACAAGTTGTACTATTTCTTGCAATAGTCGAAGGCGTAGTTACAAATTTATTTTTCATTTCAACACGAGGTGTATTGGGATATCTATATAGCAACGAGAAAGAGGTTGTGGACTACATTGCTTCCGTAATTCCAATTCTTGCTATTTCCAATTTCATGGATGGAATTCAAGGCGTACTCTCAGGTAAATTTTCACATGTTCAAATTTTTAAGTGTAAACTAATAAATGTGCACGAAAAAGGTCTGAACTTATAAAGTTTCAATGTCTGATT
Source organism: Primula vulgaris (assembly GCA_963920805.1). Classification (NCBI taxonomy): domain Eukaryota; kingdom Viridiplantae; phylum Streptophyta; class Magnoliopsida; order Ericales; family Primulaceae; genus Primula; species Primula vulgaris. Next base: position 49,018,752 of record OY987212.1, read on the forward strand.
TTTCTAGTTTGATTTTTTTCTACGAAGTATTGTATGGTAGCAAGTAACTAAAATCCTTGAAAAACGACATAAGGAAGTAAGGAACCAGTGAGAAGTCGAGAACCAGTTAGAAAGATAGGTTCTTAACTTCTTTAGCTCCTTTTTTCCATACCAAAAAATTGTACATGCTGATTTTGATCATATTTGTATATATATATATATATGTACATAAGACCCTTAACAATTATTGAAAACAATAATGGCTGATCTAGGCATTCACATCGTATTTCCTGATAAATACATATTTGGCAGAGAGCTTTCAGATTTCTTGGCGCAACTTAACAAATATGCAAACACTGGCAAATATGCAAATCAAACAACAGAGACAATTTCGAAAGGAAATTTGTATATTAGAACCACAGTTGTATACGAGGAATATCGAAACGGTTTCAGATAACCACATTATATATTGAAAGTTAACTTAATAATTTTTAGCTAATTTGTATGATTTTGAAAAGGTGCTGCAAGAGGATGTGGTTGGCAGAAGATTGGTGCATTTGTAAATCTAGGAGCCTATTATTTTGTTGGCCTCCCTTGTGCAATCATCTTAACATTTTACTTCAATCTTGGGGGAAAGGTTAGTAAAAACTCATTTTTAATAAACTCTAAAGCAATAATGATAAAAGATATTAATTAAAATTGTTGTTCTGAGCAGGGTTTATGGATGGGAATCATTAGTGGGAGTTGTCTTCAAGGAATTTTGCTGTTGGCAATAACCATCCGCACAGATTGGGAGTATCAAGTAAATAATTACATGAATTTCTGTAGACTAAAGTTTATTTTATGTTTAAAACTACTTTTAAGCTGGAGATTTCTTGGTATTGACTTATAAGCTCAACTGATTTGCTTTTTATTCATAAGTTGATTGAAGAGACGATCCCCAGTATTTTAAGCTAGCAGCTATTCTTACTTAATGACCGTCAATATTTGATTCAATGGTCGGTCAAGGAGAAAGGTCCAGTGGTAACTCTTGTTTCTTGAAGATCGAGGGATAAGATATTGGCTGTCTAGATACAGAAAACAGCTGTTTATCCAATAAGCCTGAAAGAATCTCATTTCTCTCTGATTTTATTTTCCTATAGGCAATGAAGGCGAGGGATAGAGTTTATGCTTCAATAATTTCTACAAATATTGCCTCCTAAAACATTCCGGCATATTGATATATATTTAATGAGGAAGACATGATTGCAAGTAAAAGAAGATGGTTTGTTTATAAACTTTGGTCGGGGAACTTTTTATATCTCCCTTTCATACTTAAAAGCAAGAGGTTAGATGGGTCCGTTTTTAGGCAGATTTGGTCTAGTATCCACTATCCAGAACCTTCCCGCATGTTTTCTCACGAGGATGTTTATAAATTTCAAATCTATTGGAATTCAATGAATTGTCGTAAGCTGCTTAATCGATTCAATTAGACGACATTATGTGATGCAAATTAGTATTGCAAGTATTCTGCGTGTGCATTAATTTTACATGTTTTGGTACTTAAACGTGAATGAGTTTGGTGCCTGCTATTGTAAACATTTACAATCCAAAAGTACATCAAAATCATAGTAATCAGTATGATCAGAGACAGAAGCAGAGTTTCTTATCTGGAGTTAAAACTCTACATCTAAGTCTGCCTTAAGAACCGGTTCAACTTGTAGCCTGATAAACTTGGATATTATTATTACTTTTTCTGATGGTTAAATACTGGTTATGTGCATCAATCTTTTAAGTCACAATGCACGTGGATAAAGCATAGACTTTGGTCGGTTAAGTCGTGCTTCTCAACAATAATTATTTAGATAATCGACAATAATAAATTGGACGAAATGTTATCTTTCTTTATTGAGTGAACAAATTACAATAGATTTTTATTACAATAGTTTCTATTCGTCAAATACTCGGTATAGATCTTCGGTTTTCGACTTGACTTTTATGATATGACCTGTACTTTCTAGTGAGATAAGCTCTGAAATTTTTTTGTACTGATATATTTTTTTCTGCTTCGAAGTCAGATACTCTCATTGTACTGCTATTTGACTCTATTTATAGGGGTATGTGCACCACATGATGTTGACAAGTGACGCTTTCATTTATCAGATTGTGGACTTTCCACATAATGAGCTTTGTTAATTGAAGTTGGTCCAATGGATAATTATCTTTCCTACTTCATAAGGAAGTTATGCCTCCCATATTTGAGTTGATAGATTCCTATTAAAAATGTATAGGTCGGGTCCTTGCCGAATATCTCTTATCGGATAATATTTTCATGTCATGTCACAGGTGGTCGTCTAGCTTAAAAACCTTATTAGTTAGTTTTCAAACCTGAAAAGCAAGAAATTTTAAGCTGGATGAGCCAACTAATGTTTTCCAGCTTCAGGTCTTTCAGCTTCTTTTCTTGAAGCTACAGTTAAATTTTGCCTATCTTACTTTTTTATTGCCATTCTTTTTTCTTACTAGTGCTATGGAGGATCTATAAGTACGTCAGAAAGAACAGCAAAGCTCATAGTCTCACTACCACTTCTACAGAATATTGTTTCTCGTCCGCAAATTTATGTATCGACAAAGAAAATTCTTCATATCAAATTAACAAAAAGAAGGGAATCAGATTCAGTGGTACACTAAGTGGCTACTTTGAATCAAAGAAACTTTAACTCGATGCTATATAGAGAAGTTAAAACAACAAAGAGAGCATACATATCAAAAGAGCTAACACAAACAATGAGAAGAAGCTTAGAATACCACTCTAATGGCCGCCCGGCTCGTGAAACAACTTCAGACGACTACCACTCTCATGTTACGAAGATGGCAAGGGCGCCAAGTGTCCTCACCGATGTTCCCAAATACCTAGATTTTTACAGTATTTTTAATAGGAAGCCGAAAATTACAGAAGAGATCAATAGTTCCCCAGGGACGGGAACTCGTAAGAAAGTTCAGTTTGTTGAATCAAAAGAAGAAAGAGAAAGTGACGAGGAAGGGAAAGCCGAAGTTGAAAAGGAAGGGAGGAGTATCGATAACATGGCTGACGGGTTTATAGAACAAAGGCGCAAGCACTTTGAGCTTTTCAAGTGGAAAACCTTTAAGTGAGCTAAACAAAAGTTTCTGTACTGTGCCATAATCGTTATGTTAAACAAGAATCTGCTCTGTACTGATATAAAATTATAATAAGATTTTGAATGCTTTTAAATCATTTTGATGAGATTTATTCCTTGTGGAAGGTTAAATTTTAGCACAATAAACAGAATATTCCTTTTTTTTTTTTTAAAGAAGCAACAAACAAATAAACATAAATTAACAAAACATACTACTCTTGAAACTAAATTAACAAAAATATACCCAAAAATTTCTAATTAACAAAAACATACCATAACATTCATACTCTAGTTTGTATATTTCATACCCTTATTGTAAAAGTACATACACTTATTTTAAAAGTTAATATTCTGATTTGTATATTTTCATACAATTATTTTAAAAATTTATATTGTTATTTCAAAACTTCATAGGCTAATTCGTAAAGTTTATATCCCAATTTACAGAATTTATATACTTATTTACATAATTCATATCCATAATTTTTAACTCTATACCATCGATTCACGGAGTTCATACACTTATTTTCCAAGGTTATACATTAGTTAACAAAATCAACTCTTGTCCGTTCCGATCTCGAACTACCATGTTGTCGTCATGGGCATCTTGACGACCGCATCTCCGTCGGCATCAATCTTGAGTTTTCGATCTCGCTCTATACACTTGCCGTCCACTCCGATTGATGTCTCCGTCTCAATTTCTATCGAAAAGAGAGATCGGAGAGAGAGAGTGCGGTGAGAAGAGAAAGATCGGAAAGAGAGAGCGATGAGGAGGGAGAGATGGGAAAGAGAGAGGAATAACGAGAGATCGGAGAGAGGGAGAAGGAGAGTGAGATCGGAGAGAGAGCGAGAGGAAGAGAGAGAGAGAAAATAGATAGGAAGTGATAGAACGAAGTTTTTTGTTTTTTTATTAATTATTAATTGAAGATATGTTTTTGATAATTTAACTTTTGATGAAATGTTTTTGTTAATATAATAAGTTTATGATATATTTATGTTAATTGCCGCAATAAATAATTTAGCCATGAAACCTTTGCAGCCTATAAGATTGATCTCTCAGTTTACAAACTTTACAATAGTATAATATAGTAGAAAAAGTAGGATTATGAAGAAAGAAAAACATGAAAAGAAGAATGTGATACAGTATTATTTACCAACATCTTCGAACATAATTACGTAACATAACCTAAGACAAACGACTCGGCTCAAATTTCATAAATAGTCGAGGAATTTTACATAAATAAAGGTCATGAAATGAAAGAACTTCCCCAAATTTGATCTAGAATATAACTAGGATGCTCATGAATAAAGCCTGAAACACAAAAACAAAAGCAAAAATACAAAATATAAAAGACCGAGTAGAAGCCTACAATGTCATGAAAAAGATCATTCAGATTATTTTCAAACAGCAGCAACACAGCTATTATCCGCAGAACCAAATAATTTAGTAACAGTCTCATGCTTGCGTATATGAAACGGAGATTTATAAAGCAAATCTTTAGCCTCCAAATGCCTACCTTCTCCAAAAAACGATTCAAAAACATGAACATAAGCTGCAACCGATGGATACTCTTTCACAGTCAACGCCTTCAAAAACTCATCAGCATTCTCCACGGTTCCAAATTTCGATATGTATTTCACAAATGGTTCAGGAAAAGGTGGGTAATTATGCTTTTTCATCAGCCGTACAGCATCCATTGCCTCATCAAACTTATTTTTCTCTAAAAGCTTTTCAATAAGCAACTTATAAGTAGCTTGCCAAGGCCTTAAACGAGCTATATCCACCATCTCAGTGAGCAATTCGTATGCACGCTCAACCTTATTCTGATTTATAAAGCCGTTAACCAAAACACCTAGCAAATCAGCATCTGGTTCAGAATCCGTCTTCAGCATTTTTGCAAAACAAAGCATTGCCTTGTCCACTTCATCTGCAAAAACATGCCCTTGAATCAAAATTGTCCATGTTTTGAGATCGGGCTCGCACCCTTTCTCTTTCATCTCATCTAAAACCTTACTAGCCTCTTCGAACCTCCTAGCTTTACATAGTCCGTATACCAACTGACTATAAGTTATGTTATCAGGCTCATATCCCGCATTACTCATAGTCTCGAGAATCTTCTCTGCTTCATCGAATCGTCCAACACTCGCTAACGACCTATGTATCCCATCATAATCGACTTTCGCAAGCGCATTACCCGATTCTTCGAACTTTTTCACAACCCTAAACACCAAATCCATGTCCGGGTCACTAGGTAAAGCAATGCTTCGCAAAATCACACTACACTCTTGAGGCAAGGGCTTATACGGACCATCGATCATAAACTCGTAAAGCTCCACAACATCCTTTAACATTTTATTCTTTCTCAATCTCCTCGAGATCTTTACATACGTATCTATATCCATCTCGTGACCTAAGCTCCTCATCTCCTTCAACACATCCCAAAACTGCGTAATCGAATCTTCCCCACATAAAACTCGACAAATCGCGTTATAACTCACACTATTATGCTCAAAACCCAAATCTTCACCAACCCATTTGAAAAAACTCAAAGCTTCGAAAGGGTTTCTCCCTAGTCTCGCTAAAACCCTCAAAATAAAATCCTCCGATAACGAAAAATCCATCTCTTTCAACATTTTCTCGACATTTGGTCCCCAACCCGATTGAGTAATAACATCAAACACCTTATTAGCAACGTCGTTCATCTCATTCTCCTTATTCATCCTTTTATACAACTCGATCCAAGAAGCAACATCTTTCCCCATATTCGACTCTTTAAACCCTTTAAGCACCGATAAATAAGTACCCTTATCGATACAAAACCCTAATTCCTTCATTCTTTTAACAGTACCCCAAAACTGCTTCGGCGTAGCTTTACACGCGAAAACCCTAAGCGCTAAGCTGAAAATAGCGGAATTAGGAGTAAACCCATTTTTATCAGAAACCCAGTTGAAAAAATTACAAGCTTTAATCGGGTCTCGATCGAGTTTCTTCAATACATAGATAATACTCTCATGGGTCAAGTTTTGATCAGAATATGATGATAACTGGATTTCTAAATCATTTGACCATTTGTTTTGTATAACGAGTTGGAGAATAGGGTTTGGTTGGGTTGAGAAGAATAAAAGGGGTTTATTATGGGTTTTTATAAAAGGAGAAAATTGAGTTTTTAAGTGGGTTTTGGGGAGACGAGTTGAGAGGCTCAATATTGATTTTACTCTATTCATGGTGGTTTAGAGAGAGAGAGAGATGGGTTTTGAGGGTTTTGGTTTCAAATTACAATCTTATTTTTGTTTTTTATATAATGACAAATTTTTCGACCAAGACGGTAAATATTAATTATAAACTAATTCTGATTTACGGTTTATTTTTTTATTTTATTTTTCATAAAAAGAAATTAGAAAAATAAAAAGGTAAACTGTAATTTTTGTAGTTTGCAATTACGGTTTTGACGTTAAAAAATATATTTTTTAGTCGAAAAATACCGCCTCTATTAACAAACAGTAATAATATTTTACTTGCCAAAAAAATCAGTAATTATATTTTATATCTATCTACACATGAAAAACTGTGACGTGATCTGCAATGTTTAACTATTTCTTAGTAGCCATTATTTAAAATTATAAGTGAAATATAAGAAGATACAATATATGACTAGTAATGTCTTTCGCTCGCTCAAAGTCGGGTAATTTTGTAATGCAAAATTGGTACAATTAAAATGTTAGAATTATAAAGTTCAAATATTAAATACATAGTTAATATGTTTAATTATATGAATTACTTTTGAAATTTATGATTTCGACATTTAAGTATACTATGTGCATTGCAAAATTACCAAACTTACTAGTGAGACGGTCCATTAAGCTTGATTGGAATTTTGATTATTGGACCGTAGAGGATCACAGTTTTTTTCAAAGATGTCTTAATTGTGTTTGTAAAAGTTAAGCTTATCACTTATTTAGCTTTGAGTACCACTTAATAGGGATGAATTAAGTATAATTTAGCACAAGTTTGTGAAAACAAGTAATTACGGTTAAGTAGAAATGATTAGACTTGATTAACGAAAATTCAGGAAGATGATCCATCATTTTTCATGTAATCACGTATAATGAGAGAGTAGGTGGTCTCAATTGGTTTTTGACGATTATGTCGATTTTTAACATACATAATGTCCCCATGAGTTGCGACTAAATAACTCTTGTATTCAAGTATTCTTAAGAGTTTTAATTTTTCGAAGACAGAGCTCACCAAGTTGATCAATGCATAATATGTTTCAGAGCATGTACAAGGGAAAGAAGATAAACAAAGTCTTTCCAGACATTCCAGCAAAAGAAATTCTCGAGCAGTTTTCCGGTAATACTGGCGAACCTAAGCTTGCATCAAGTATAAACTGTATAAAAAACGAGAACAAACAAAAAGAGACCCCCACATGATATAAAATCATCAATCAACCAACACGTATCAAAGAAAAAAAATGCAACTTATAAGACATTTGAACTTCAAATTTCCACAGAGAAGAGCAAAAGCTAATTCCACAACAACAATTTCTCAAATTCAAAACCATGTGAAATTAAAATTAAAATTAAATTAATTTACCGAAATCCAATTTTCGTTACTCGAGAATGGCTTGGATAACACCAGCCCCAACAGTCTTTCCCCCTTCTCTGATAGCAAATCGCATCCCTTGCTCACAAGCCACCGGCATTATAAGCTCAACCACCATCTTCACTCTGTCCCCAGGCATAACCATCTTCGACTCTTCGTCCTTATCGTTCATAATATTTACAACTTTACCCGTCACATCGGTTGTTCTCATATAGAATTGAGGTCTATAACCCGCGAAAAAGGGTGAGTGTCTACCACCCTCCTCTTTTTTCAATACGTATACAATAGCCGAAAATTTCGTATGAGGTGTGATTGAACCAGGCTTAGCCAACACCATACCTCTCTGAATATCAATCTTTTGTATACCTCTTAATAATAGCCCTACATTGTCACCAGCCATGGCTTCGTCTAAGAGTTTTTGGAACATTTCGACACCAGTCACAGTCGTAACCCTTGTATCTCTCAACCCGATTATCTCTACCGTCTCTCCGATTTTCACCCTTCCTCTTTCTACACGCCCAGTGGCGACTGTGCCACGACCCGTGATTGAAAAAACGTCTTCTATGGCACAGAGGAACGGGAGGTCAGTCTGTCTTTGTGGGATGGGGATATATTCGTCCACAGCGTCCATTAATTTGAAAATTTTGTCAACCCATTCATTATCACCTCTTTTAATAGCGGGATTTGCCATTAGGGCTTCTAGAGCTAAGAGGGCAGAACCGGAAATGATGGGTATGTCATCACCAGGGAATTCGTATGAAGATAATAGCTCACGGACTTCTAGTTCGACTAGTTCTAGCAATTCTTCGTCATCTACTTGATCTTGTTTGTTGAGAAAAACAACCATATTAGGCACACCAACCTGCAATGATGGATGCATAACTTTTGTTAGAGGAGAAACTTGTGGCTTATTAACCGTAGGTTAGCTGGTTCTTCCTTATGACCCGTGGTGTCTTTTTATCTAACGTCAGATGGATTTTGTTATTTTTGGCTATGAAATCTAAAGCCTAAAAGAACTTGTAGTTTGAAGCTCAAGGAACCCTTTTCTTACTATGCTCAGCTCAGCTCATTAATTTTGGTCTCAAGTTTACAACAGTAAGCTGGCTTTTTAAAGTTTGGAAAAAAGTAAAATTCTCCTTGTTTTTTCAAGCCGAAAGACATCCTGACTGTCAAACTGAGGTGAAGTGGTGAACACCTTATAAGCTTCATCCATTTAGATTAGGAATATCTAGTAACTAGTATCAAGCCAATCTTTTTCTTCAACCTTAAAAAGCCATCTAATTCCGAGAAATATGGCTGCTTATTAGTTTGTTTTGCAGCGGACCTTACGCAAGTTTTTCCAGATAAAGGTTTCAGCTTTTTTTTTAAAAGTTTTTAGATTGATCAATCAAAAGCTTACCCAAAAGAAATAAAGCCCTTCGAAATCTGTAGCCTGACAAAAAAGCTGATAGGAAAGCTCTTTTTCCCCATGTTTTTTGTTAATGAAAATAAAACACAGTATACCACCAATTAGAAAACCCAAAAAACCTGCTTGGGATATGGATGGGGAAACAAGTAGCTGCTACAAACATGAACTGTAAAAATACTCAAAAAGAAACTAATACAATTTAGCATAATCCACACAAAAATTGGCAGAAAAATCCAACCAGAGTAGTGCTACGCATACATAACAGAATTTAGTCATTTAAAACAGCAATCATCCACTCTTTTAAGAGGTAAGCTAATTTACTAAACAGATATAGGCTAAATGCCAACAACTCCTTGAGATAAAAACACAATACCCATGAAATGCCTCAAAATTGCAGAAACTCTGCCTGAAAATAATAACACAATAATACGGAATCACATTTATTTTCAAACATACATAAGCATGACCACTACACACCAGTTTGGCAAGTAGACATACTTGTTTTGTAAAAATGAGGTTTTCTGGTTTACTGTTTTGAAAAAGCAGTAAAGTCGTAAGCTAGACGAATCTGACTTCTCTCAGCCTTGAATAAGCTAAACTTAGGAACAGAACACCCATGAAATGCCTCAGAGTTAAAGAAATTCTACTCTTATCGCTTGACTTGTTTACTTGCAGATGCAAACCACTAAGCTTCCAACAGATGAAAAACCCATCAATACCTGAAAGTTTCAAACTTTAACACATGACTAAGTACTAGCTGCAAAAAAAAATGCATATACCTGTTTGGCAAGCAGAATACACACAATTACACACATACATGCATGCATATATACATACATACAACATACAGATTGATTTATCTCAAAATGACAAACATTTTACCAAGCAATTAAACACACAATTATGTATTTATATATATAATTACATACATACATACATTACAATTAAGTATGACTATACCTGTTCTGCAAGCAGAAAACACACAATTGTATGCATATACGTAGAAAACAACTGAATAAGACTACAAAATACCTATTTTGCAAGCAGAAACACACAATTTAAACATACAATACCAAACTATACACATACATACAACATAATCAAGTATGACTATAGTAGTATACCCTCTTTTGTGAGCCAAATAAGCTTGTTTATTAACTTAAAACTGCAGCGCAACAAGGCAAACAAGCTCTCAGATATGAAACACCCACCACAAAGTAGATCAAATCTGTCAAACTTCTCTTCTAAAAAACGACACAACATACATAAAGCAATGCACTGTATAAACCCGATTTTCACTTGGCCTCAAATACACATTGACAAAAAACTGCACCACAACAAGTTTGTAGAAATTAAAAGAAAATCATGACATATCTCAAAGAGGCAAACATGAAATATTCTACCCATCAATTAAGCACATCATTTTACACATACATAGTACAAAATAACTGGACATGACTATAGACTATAGTATACCAGTTTCGCAAGCTGAATAGACACAATAATACACAGGTAAGGAACTAGGTGGAGACGGCCCCATTTTGATAAATATTAATGAAAAGGTTTTTTCTTCAGTGTACTTTGCTTAGAATCTTCAAAAACTAGCGAGTTAACCCCCTAATTATCAAAATTAGCGTTTCATCCCCATTTAAAGCTCCTGGATCCGTCCCCATACACACATACATACAAACTAGCAATAGGCTAAAAGTGACTCCAGCACCCCCATACTTACAATAAAACATTACTAGTTCCGCCAATACATACATAATAAAAATAAAGTAGTAAGTATTAAGTAGGGTTTAAAGTAGACCAAACCAGTAAGAATTCAATGTTATATATAATTTTAATTTAATGGTGGCCCCCATTAGGATTCCTCAATTTTCTTTTGGGTTTTAATTGGTTGTTTCACTACTTTTTTAGTTGCCTAAAAGTTACTCTCATACGTACAATGATACATACATACATACAAAGCAAGTAGTACCGTAGTAGTAACTAAGTAGGAGTAAAGTAGTAGCGAGTCATATAAACAGTACCTGTTTGGCAAGCAGGATATGCTCTTTGGTCTGTGGCATAGGCCCGTCCGCCCCAGAACACACCAGAATCGCCCCGTCCATCTGCGCAGCCCCCGTAATCATATTCTTCACGTAATCCGCGTGCCCCGGACAATCAACATGAGCATAATGCCTGTTCTCGGTCTCGTACTCCACCGTAGCGGTGTTGATGGTGATTCCTCTCGCCCTCTCCTCGGGGGCCGCGTCTATCTCGTCGTACTTCTTTGCTACACTGTTTCCGAGCGAGGCTAACGCCATTGTTAGGGCCGCGGTCAGGGTTGTTTTTCCGTGGTCGACGTGGCCTATTATTAGAATAAAAACATATAATTAAGATTTGATTTGACTAAATAAGGTTCATTTTCCCCGTGCACCTAAATAAATGTCCCCTCCGAAAATATGACCCGCAAAATTTACATATCTAGATTGCCGAAAAAAATTCTTTCTAAAACTAATCACATAGATAGAACTATGAGACAGAATTTGAACGGATTTCCGTAGGTTCATTTAATATTTAGATAAAATATTTCTATAATACAAAGATTTGCTTTTTCAGCTTTTTGATTAAAAAATCCATGAGTGTTTGGTATGCCAGCTTTTTTAGCTATTAAAAAGCTAGCTTTTTGGTCAAAAAAGCTCAAAAGCAGAGAAGCTAAGAATTTGCGGATTTTTTTAGTTTTTCTACATTAAATTTCCAAAAACAAAAAACTTTATAATGGAAAAAAAATGTGTTTGTATATTCACAACTCACTTATAAGTTGAAATAGGTGAGAGATGACTTATCGATAAAAATAAGTTATAAGTTACTCATAAGTAAAAAACATTTTTTTGACAAAAGAAACTGATACCAAACGGGCCCATAATTACGATTTGATTTGAGTAAACTAGGTTGATATAATATTTAGATGGAACATTCCTACAATATGTAACTTCACTATAGACCAACATCAAAATATCAAAAATACTAGTAATTCTCTACATTAAATTTACCCGGATAAAAATAAGTTATAAGTTACACATAAGTAAAAAGCATCTACTTGACCAAAAAATCTGTTGCCAAACAGGCCCATAATTAAGATTTGATTTGAGTAAACTAGGTTGATATAATATTTAGATGGAACGTTTCTATAATACTACCAAAATATCAATAATACTACTTCTCCACTTTTTTACGTTATTTATCTATCGACATTAATTTTAGTTATTAGTATTTATTACCTATGGTCCCGATGTTTACGTATAAAAAGCTCAAAAGCAGAGAAGCTAGGAATTTGCGGATTTTTTTAGTTTTTCCACATTAAATTTCCAAAAAAAAAAAACTTTCTAATAGAATAAAATGTGTTTGTATACTCACTAACTCACTTATAAGTTGAAACAAAAGACATACGACTTATCAATAAAAATAATCTTTCTAATAGAACGCGTTATAAGTTTACTCATAAGTAAAAACTCCACTTTTTTCTATATTATTTATCTATCTACATTAATTTTACATGTATACGTTATTTATCTCTATCAACAATTCAACATTAAATTCTAGTTATTATTAATTAATTACCTATGGTACCGATGTTGACGTGCGGTTTTTTACGCTCGAACTTGCCGCGTGCGGCTCCGACAGTGACATGGCGACGGGTAGAGAGGGTGAGGGTTTTAGAGAGAGAGAGGGTTTTGTTGAGAGAGAAGGTGTTTGATAGGAAAGAGGTGGAGAGGAGAGAGAAGTTGTTTGTGTGGGTGAGTGACGTGGCGGTGGGAGATAGAAGAATCGCCATGGATGAGGTAGAGAGTGAGTATAGAGAGAGAGTATAGAGAGAGAGAGAAAGGGGATAAGAAGAGAGGGGGTTTGTGTTATCTGTGTGAAGATAGAAGAAGCTCAGTGCCTCACATTTGTTTATATCCTATTTTATTTTATGACTGTTTTTTTATTTTTCATCCTAAAATATACGTCTTCACCTCAAAACCGTAAATCGTAATTAGAATCCTAATTATGATTTACGGTTTATCCTTTTTTTTTTAAAAAAAAAAAAAAGATAAACCGTAATTCTGAATTACGATTTGTACTTTGAAATCACGGTTTTGGTGTGAAAACAGAATTTTTACAGTCGAAAAATTCAGTCTCTTTATTACCTTTCTTGGAAAAAAAAAATATTTCTTTTTTTGATAATTAAAGAAATTATACTGATATTTTACAGTGGTGAAATTATTTTTTGCATTTAAAATTTACCTTAATGAAGTGTTCTCTATTGGATGGGTCAAGTTTTTAGAAATTTTTAAAAAACTTGGAAGTTCCAATTTGACAAAAACCAATTATTCTTGGATTCTTTTTAAAATTTTGTTTTTAGTGAGAATTGAAGAAATGCTATTTTATAATGTTTGGGGAAATGTTATTTTTCATTCATGCTGATTTGTGAACTAATGTCTAGTTTCTATAATCAACGACGATAGGTTGTATTGTATATTAATCGATTAATCAAAATTGCTATAAAAAAAGAATTTATTCAAGGATTAAATTATTATTCAATAAAGAATAACTTAATAATTAAATACAGTAAATAAATATGAGATAAATTCCTAAGCATGGTTTATTAGAAATATATTCTATAGCAGACATAATTTCGTTGGCCTATTTCGGAGCCTTTCGTTTAAGAATAAATAAGGCTTTCTATTGTCCATATTGAGTGTACCGTTTATTAATCCCTCCGTTCCAAATTGTTACTTCATGCTTTCATTTGGCGACTTGGCGCGTATCAATTTCCATAAATAGAACGAGATCATTAGAATCATTACCATCGACGGCTTAGGTAATAAACTGTGTAGTGTTGAGCATAACCCTGAATAGTCATTTTCCAAAGTTCTTGATTAAAGAAGTGCGAGTCTTAATCTTCAAAAAGAAAAGTGTGAGTCTCTCTTTATACTACGTGCCAGCTTTAGGTACACTCTAGTTTTCAGATTTTATTCGAACAACAAATAATTCAACAGGTAACCAATAACCAATTCGATTGGCACTGAATATGTTTTATCAGGAAATATCCACCACAACGGATTATATAAGATACAACCTTGGCTCGTTGTGTTCATGAAAAATCCGATTATTAGCATGATCATAAGCAATCAACAAGACACATACTGTGTCTCCACAACTTACATATATAGTTCACAAGAAGCCACTCTAGGTGGTTACTCAACCCAGTCAAATACCAAACAATAAACATCAAACTAACAAGGATTACATAATTGTTATAATGTTTGTATGATCCATCTCCATACATTAACCTTATGTACAAGTATACCTTTTCCCTCGAATGCAAAAACTTTAATCAACAGTGAAATTCAGAAAAAGGAAAGGAAAAAAAATAGAGAAAACAATCTGTCAAGAATACTTACTTTTGTGTATAACCCTGAAGAGCCATTTTCCAAATTCTCCACATATACCATAAAAAGTTACTCTTAAGCTATAAATTATTCGATATATTCCAAAAGAACAGCTATATACTCACCATACTTTCTCATTCTATTCTCCTCACAAAACCTCTTCCGAAGGTAATTTTCGCCGACGGGATCTTCTAAGTTGCAATATTTCTCTTGAGGGAGTATTTTAATTTTCTCCAATATCCATCTTTTGGAGTTTGCATTACATGCTCATACTGTACACGTAAAAATCAAGATATGTTAGGTTTGCGAAGAAGAATCATTATCTTCAGAATCTCCCACAGGGTCTTCCGTTTCACAACACATTTCGTCTTTCAAAATCTTCAAGTTACAACCGCTACAAACTTTTTCACGAGTTTCTATTGGAATTTCCTTTAAAAAATCTGAAACAGCAAGTTCATGCTTTTTCTTCAACTCTTCTCTCTCTTTTAGTTGCTCAGTCAACAAATAGTCAAGCTTCTCCGCCAACACCCTAACTTCGTCTGAACTGCTACTACTTTCTCCCTCTCTCTCATCATGGTCGCTGTCATGGCGAGACGACTCTTCTAAAGACAAATTTGAAGGCCCGAGTCTAAACGGAGAGTTGCCACTTGTCGCCTTGGGAGAGTCCGACCAATATTTCCGACCCGAAGGGAGCTGATCCACAGCAAGGCTCTGAGGAGAAGTGGTCAATTCATCTGAAGAAGAAATGACTATATCGCCATGGTTTTCGGACATTTTTGTAGGAGCCCAGTTTGGAATATGTGAACGAATTTCAGAATCTATCATTGCAGCTATGGTATATACGTCTTGATCGGTTAGATCCAGCTCTTGAACCATTTCACTAGCCACCGCTACTGCTGTATCTTCTTCGATATCAAATGGAAAATGAATATTTCGAATATGACCTGCGACCGGTTGAGACATTTCAGTAGCAGATATCTAATTACTAATTACCAATAGATTCTGATGAGAAACTGCTTATTCTATTCAAGAAAAGTTGTAGAGGTTGTGCACCAGAATGCAGTGGGATCTAAATCTTTGTATGTACTGACTTGTTTAAAGATGACTTTTTAACTAGCCACATCTTACCAAACAGTTCTTTTAAAAACTTTACAGTTTACTTGAAATCTGAATAGGTCCTTTTGTTATCTTCAAGACTCTTGGAAATATATAACTATTTACTATTTAGGATTCAACAGTAAGTAATAAACCAATAACATCTTGCTAGTTGCTACCTTATCAAGCAATATATACTCGGGTATTTTAATCAATAGGAACTATCCTGTTTCTCTAAATTTGACATGGTATTAGAGTACGTAGTCCCGTCTTAGTTCTTGGTTTATCCACAAAATTTTGCATTGTCGACAAGCAGACCACAGTCCACATGATAATTATCCCCGGATAACCAAATCTAATAACCCTGTAAAATATGACGGGATTGATATTTGAAAACCAAATCTGATACCCTGACAAATATGGTTAGGATCACTGTTTTAAAAAGCGCGCTTCGTAGGGAAAAAAGCTCGATTCAAAGCTTAAAAAGCCCGCTTTTCCACTTTTTAGGTACGCTTTTTACGCTTTTAGCATATCTCTCACAAAAACGCTTTAGCTCAGATTTCTCTTTTTAAAACACTGGTTAGGATTGATATTTGTTTTTTTTTACGGGTAGATTTGGTTAAATTAAGTTTTTTTTTTTGGTCAAGCAGTTTGATATTTTTCTCATACTCCAATTTATTTTATCAATGAAAATTAATCTGATATGCTGACTACATAATTGATTATTAAACATACCTTGACAAATATAGAAAAGAGAAAAAGTTAATTAAAAAAACCTGTGGAGTCCTCTATTCTGAGTTTAAGAAATATAGTGTTGAGGTCCTTCCTTTGACCTTCAACCGTGAAATCCCGAATTCCTTCCGAAACAGGTTCCTTCGCATCTGCCAATTCGTTGGATAAAAAGATTAATACAACTAATATTGAGAAGGTAATTCTAACAAGTACCCCTGCGAGATGGATACTAAATTAAGATTTATGAAATATATGGAGTGTTAAACTTTTGAAAGTGTTTGGCAATTGTGAGAGTGTATTGATGTGACATATACTCCATTTAATAAGGTTGCATGAGCTTTATAACTAATTTTTCTTGTGGTGGCTATTATATTAGACCTTGGGGTACTCGTTAGAAGAACCCAATAAAAATCACTGAAAAAGTTTCTCCCCCTCCCTCAAGTCTACCTGTAGATTCAGGGCTAGACGTTACGCCTCTTTCTATGGTTCCATTATCATCATCAGATTGCAAAAAAGGATCCTTCAGAAGTTCCTTTGCAGACAACCGATCTGCGACTTTTGCTAGACATTTTTCGATGAATGCTTTAACTTCAGGATCGTTTACTTTCGCCAATGAAGCTGGCATTATCCCCTTTTTTCAAACAAATAAGAAACTTACACGTTAATCATTCCGCCAACGGACCATTCTCCAGTAAAGGGTGCATATTAAAAGAAGAAGAAAACTTTGTTCACAACAAACTCTGTACACACTCTCAACGTTGTCAATTCTACGTGTCATGGTTGAAAAGATGAAAATAAAGGCAGTTTTGAGTTTTGCTTTAATTTTATTTTATTTCAAACTCTGCCATGTAGGATTGCTGCCGTGGACAGTGGTCGAGAGTATAGCAGTTATCAACCGAGCATGGTCCTAAGAATAAGCCAGCTCATTATATACTATTAGAAACTCCTCAGTTGTATAAATTATATAAAACTTAAATTTTATAATGAAAACTAAATAACAAGAGGTCTTATGTGAAAGGAGAGAACAATAAAGCGAGAAAATGAGGTTCTTACAGATGACACTTTTTTGTATATCTGAGCAGCATTGGCACATTCAACGTATGGGTATTCAATGGTCACCAGCTCGAGCAAAGACATACCAAAAGAATATATATCTACAAGCTCATTGTAATCTTCCTCGTAAAGCTCGGGTGCCATAAACTCAGGGGTACCTAGTCCAACAACGTAATACCATTGTAAAATAAATGACTGTATCTTATATCGATGTTTCCTACAGCACCCGAGAGAGAAAGAGGGAGAGAGAGAGAGAGGGAGAAAAAAATGATATACATATAAGCAATTTCTCACCAATTACACTATGAGCTGAACGAGCCTGTTGAAGAATAGTTGCAAGTCCCAAATCTCCAATTTTAACCTCACCTTGGTTGCCATTAACGAAAATATTGTCACATTTTAAGTCTCGATGAATAACAGGTGGGTCATGGCTGTGAAGGTACAAAAGGCCTTCTAATATCTGCTTAGACCATTTCTTCAACACTCTCACGTCGACATGTTTATGCTTTTTACGATATCTACAAGGAAAAACAGCGAGTATACCAACTTAGGAGTCTGGAACATGATTGAAAGAATATACAATAGGGGAAATTGTCGTTAAATGACATATTTTGGACTTATTTCCAGTTAAGTAAGTACGAGTTGGAACATTTCATTCTCATTTAGTGCTTTTGCAGGCTATTGAATAGCCTTACCGAAAATCAGTTTATTGAAGTGAACACTCACCAAAATTGAAATCAGTTAATTGAACGACAAGTCAAACAAAATCAGTTCATTAAAGTGCATGCTCATAAAAATGAAACTAGTTCATTGAACAACACGGCAATCGAGAATCATATCCGGCCAATTAGAAGTAGACTAGTAGTACTAAATGGTAAAATGGGAAACATGTATTCCTTGTGCTTTAATGAAAAGTAAATAATTAGGTAAGCTATAACATACTGCCGTAATGTCCCTGAAGTGAAAATCTCAGTGACGAAGTTAAGATGGTGATTGTCGGAGTCCACCCAATAGCAGTAAAGTTTGATTATATTCTTGTGCTTGAGGGTCATAAGTAAATGAACTTCTGAATACAAACGTTCCAAATCTTCACTATTGCGACAAAAATCGGCAACTTTAACTTGGTTCCAAGCCACTTCTATCCCTTCCGATTCATCAAATGCTCTATATCTAAATCACCACATTGCTGATTAAGGAAACACAATATAATGATGTGTCGAGATCTTTTGCCTCATAAGAAACTCTTAAAGAGATGAATAAATGTAAAAAGACATTCCAACCTGGCACACAAGAACAATATGCCTATTTGCAGTAATACATACATAAATAAACTCATTTATTTTAGGTTGTTGTTCATGCTTGTTTAATGTCGAATATAAGCTACACTTCAATTTATGGCTTAGAGGTTATTAAGCTGAAGCTGCTCAACTCTACTTCATATGGTAGCCCAACTTAAACAACGAGTTATGTAGTTCTCTAGTCTTGAAAATCTAAAAGTTTTGAACTCATTAATCCAGCTTTTTTATCAGGATTAAAGCCAACTTAATTGCTTAAAATAGAGCAAAAAGACAAGTCTTTTGCAGAGTTTAGCTTCAAAGGTCTGATCTTTTCGTAAAAAGCTAGTAGTAAATTAAGCAGATGTTTTCGAGAAGTTATTTGATCATACAATAGGATGTCCACATCCTATAAATCCATCCAAACCACTCATTTCCGGCTCCCGCACTACACTAACAATTAAAAATATTGGGTGTATGACTTAGACGGCATTATCGCGTCCTATAGGCCATAACCAGATAATTTCTTGTTTTTTTTTTCAGCTTAAGAAAAATCAATTATTTCCCTTAGAAATAGCAATAAACAAGTATAAGAAGACATACCCATAATGCCAAAAGGAAAATAACAGACTAATCATATACAAATTCCTAAAAATCTTAAACAAAGTCCTTATTTTCCAATTTAAATAAACTAATGCAAATAAGTGGAGTAATAAATAAATAAACAAAGGCAATAGAATTGCATATAGGATACACCTTCTTAAAAGCTCCTTTTCCCAGGATCTCTTTATACTGCAAGATTCACCAATCAATGCAAAACAAGTTAATTGTCAAATTCAAACAGTATTAATTTTGAAAATAAATAAATTACAATTCTAAAAAAATAAACTCAGCGAAATACCGACCCGACCATATCGACCAGTCGGATCGATTTCCACAAATGAATCTGAATCATCGGGCTCTTGTTCAGAAGACGAGTCATGGCGCATTTGATCCAAATATTAAAAATAAATTTTCTTACAAAAAAAAATAAAAATCCCTAAACTGTGTATAGAATCAATCAAGTATCGAATTGAATTCCGATTCGATGGCGTTTGGATGAGGGAATTCAACAAAAGGATGTGATTTTGATTATTTAAAAGAGGAGAAAAAAAAAGAGGTGAGTTGAGTTGAGACTTTTTTACTATTTTTAAAAAATACAAATTGAGAAATAAAACAGGATCGAATTTAGAATTAGGTTATGATTTAATGACGTGGTGTCAGTACAAATTCAGGGATTCAAACATAGATGGATATATTTATGTAATGTTTATATTTTTTTAATTATTTTTTATAATCATGTAATGTTTATATTATATGTATGTATATGAGAGAGATATATATAGAGAGAGAGAGAGAAAGAGAGAGAGGAAAACGTGCAGAAAACAGGAATAGGGGTTGCGTGGGGAAGTAAATATTAAAATGGAGTAGTAAAGTAGTAAAATATTATATATATTTTTTGTAATACAAATAACAAATATTGTAAAGTAAAATTTCCGAAACAACAAGTTTTAAAAAGTGATTATTGAAAAATATAAATACGCATTGAAAATCATAATTCATTTTTTTTTTGAGTCGGGGAATAAAAGATTCAGAATTGACTCGAGTGATAAATGTGAGACCGTCTTAACTGTAATTTTTTGAAATTCTATTAGAGCAACTTCATAATATTCATCGAATTTAACTCATCAAATTCGAATTATAAAGATAAAAACATATTTTTTTCAACTTTGGTGATCCATAAACATTTTGACCACTATATCAGTATATCTATTTTATATTTTAAATTGATTATTTAATAATATTTTATTATTTAGCCTTTGTTACTTTGTAAGGGAGAGAGAGTGAGATGTTATAAAAAAAATATTTGTATGTTATGAAAATGAGATTAAGAGTTTTATTGCTCTTTTTATTTTTAAATAATTCAAAATAAGATTGATGCAATGATCTTAGTTATTTTGTATTTGAATAAAAAAAAAAGGTTGTTGGGGTTCTAAGCTTAGATTTGCTTGTCACGTGTAGTCTTGTAGAAAGCTCTTTAATTTCCTTTTTGGAGACATGCATGCATGTAGTGGACTGGTGGGTAGGCAACTTAATATGTACTTCCAATAAACTCGTGAAACTTTGTTGTTGTTTGTTAAGCAAATTAATGAATTACATTTGAAACATGAAGACCTGAAAAGAAAACTCGAAAGTTAATGTTAAGTTCACGCAAAAAACTAGCGAGGCTCTTGAAAAGGGAAGCAGAGTATCTGACTCTGAGTCAGGGTTACTCTGCTTTCTGACTGGAAAGCAGAGTAACCCTGACTAACTCAGAGTCAGGTACTCTGCTTCCCTTGAAAAACCTCTAGAAGCAAATAAAGTCAACATCTTTGATGAGCTGCCCCAAGAAGAGAACTTGAAGAAGCTTTTAGTATTCAGCTTAAAATTGTTTTTAGTTTTGTGATGCATAAGCAACTACCTATATCTCCATTTAACAAATTTATTTTACTAGACAACATTTATAGTGCTGATTTGATAGCAACTTTGTGCTTATGATGCTTAAAAGATACGACTCATTTGGTTGATTTGTTTAAAAGCTGAGATTTTGTTTGTCCTGAAAACTAGTAAAAAGTTATACCAAGTTGAATGGTCTTGTTTTCATTTTCCTCCAATAACCCAGCTTACTTGCTTACAAACTGCAGCCAAACAAACCCCTAATTGCATGAAAAATGATGCTGAGAAAATCTAAAATAGTAAGCTTAAGATATTCTTAAGGGAGTAGTATATATCAATGAGATTACCATGCTTTTTGATCAAAACATCTGCAAAAAAATGAATAACCAGTACAAATTTTACATGATCATCATATGGAAATTCCAAAATACATAATCAAGGACAAAAATACTACGGAAGATCTACTGTTCAATTGCCATAATTGCCATAAATATTAACAATTCGAATAGAAATAGTTTAGCCAATAGAATCCTTTAAGTTTCATCACTTTCCGAATCCAAACCATTTAGCCAAGAAAAATGTATTTTTTCCACGATCATCCTTTTGAGTTGATGCTGGTGAAGGTGCTTTTGCTGGAGGTGATTTAGATTTCCCTGCAACCAATAATTAATACTTTTATACTTAATACTGAGCATGAGACAACAATCTTATATCTTTGCAGGAAGATACCAGAAAAAAGATTCATTTTAAGTGTAAGATGTTATTAAGAATTATGATTAAAAAAATTGTTGATTAAAAAAGTGTAAGAAAGTAAAAATACCTGATTTTGGTGGAGTCGAATGTTTTTTCGCGTTTTTCACATCATTGGAGATTATATCTAGATCTGGTGTGAACTCTTCATCACTGAATTTCTTCTCATAAGCCTTGTGTTTTACTGATGCACTATCGTCGTTATTACCTACCATAGCAAAATACAGGATTAATATTGAAAAAATCAGGTGCCAAATGTTCAAGTGTATATTGTTCATTATCTTGTTTAATTTTTTTCCCTCTTAATTAAAAATCTTGTTTAAATTAAGGCCTTGTTTAGTTACATACTGTAAGCAAATAAGCTGAATTTTGTGATGTTGAGGAGAACACTGGGTTGATCTATATTTAAGCTATTCACTTTATCAAGCCAAAAGACGAGAAATAACAAAGCTTAAAAGCTGCTACAAATCCTGAACATAATATTTTCCTGGCCTCCCAAGTCGCAACTGATAATTTTATGATACTTATCATAAAAATTTCTTAAATAGGCGAGAAGTCGGAAATATAACTATAAAGATGCTTACTACTACCTCTACCTGCGGTTGGAGACTTGGTATAATTCTTCTGCAAAGCTTCAAGAAAAGAGCTGTCTTTTTGTTCTAGCATTACTGGAAAATCAAAAGAAAATACAAAAAATTGAATGATTAGATAAACCTTCACATGAGTAACGTAAAAAAGAATGGTAAGTGTAACAACTCAAAATTAAAGACGGTGAGTAACACACATTGGTCATAAAGAGTATTTCGGTAACTAGGGGCTGAATTAACTGATAGCAACTGAACTGCTTCTGAATCTCGGGTCATAGGCAACTTCCCAGACATGTTTAGGTTTTGTGTATCTAGTAAAATACCGGCAATCTGAAAAAACAATAGTAAGTACATGTACCTAGAAAAGTTGGCGTATTTTTGCTAAAAAGTTGAAAAAAAGAGAAATAGTTACCATGAGCTTTTTAAGGATTGGCGTCTCGAGCAAGTCATAAGCATCCTCACAGTAATTGTCTGTAAGGATGGTGCATTGAGATCCGACCTGAAGAAAACACAAGGCGTTTCATATGTATAATATAATCAATTGTAAATTTTATGTTGTTTTTAAGTCAAAATTGGAAAATTATATGTTTAGTTTGTATTTTGTACCAACCTCGCCGTTGGTTTTGAGGATATCTTGCCCAACAACAAGCATACTCAGTTGCTTCGACATCATAAGGGTTTCCAAATCAACCTAAAGAGTAGAAATCGACATATAGTTACAATTCTTTTAGCAAATAAGCTGGTTACTTGAGTTTGACAAATAAAATTGGTTCATCCAGTGTAAACTTAGTTTTTTCAGAGTAGAAAAACAGAATAGCTACTATTAATTAAAACACTTTGGTCCCCCATAATTACAACAATCCATTCCTGGGTTTGCCCGGAAGTTACCTCATCCGAAAACAGCAAAGCTGTTGCATCTATCCCAACATGATGGAATAACCAAGCTACTTGTCGCTGCTTCAACATTTTCTCTCTCTTCATATTCATCACAGGTACGATCACTGTTGGTGTAGCTTCATTTTCTTCAATACCATTACTGTTTTTTGTCTTATTTTGTAAGAGCCAAGCGTAGCAAATAGCAGCCACCATTGAGCTTGTACCTGAAATTAAAATTCATCAATCATAATCAGTGTTTTAAATAGCGTTATCGCTACCGTAGTGTTTTTTCGAGAGAAACGCTAAAAGCGCAAATAGCGTTGCTACATAGCGCATTGCGGTGTATTTTTTTTTTGCCTAAATACATATAAATATAGCATTAAATTCAAAATATCTAATAAAAATTAACTATATATATAAAAAAAATTGTAACTAATAATCACAAAATGATTATACTTGAGATGACAGAGTATTTACTTTGTTTGCAAGAGTTTTGGGGTTTGATTCTCTTTAAACTCCAATAATTTCATTAAAATTTTGACCAATTTTTTTTTTTTGGACTGCACCCGCTATAGCATAAATAGCGTCCGCTATAGCGTAAATAGCGTAAATATCGTTCCTATAGCGCGAATTTAGCGTTTTTCCATCCAAATACGCGTTTTAGCGTTGCGTTTTTCTTTCAAAAACCACTATATCGCACAACGTTGCGCAACGTTGCGAGCTTTTTAAAACAGTGATCATAATACTACATTTACGCCTTGATATTGTCCATTTATGTCCTCGGCTTCTTATAAAGTAATCATCTAGATATTTTTCAATCTTTCTCTAAATCCATCTTTTTATAATCTTATTCGGTATAATGTCTATTACAACAATCTAGAGAATAGACAAAAAATAACCTAGGGGATAACATAATGAATCTGATAAACTAGTTTCCGAAACAATTCGTTACACTAAAGTTAGATCATCTTAACTATACTTTCAATGGCTATATTCAAGAGTGTTTAGTAACCGACAATTGCGATATTAGGAAAATGAAATGGGAGGGGATTACTGGTTTGCTTGAAAGATTGTACACTCGAGTGTTCAATTTTAAGCGTTTTCTTTCTGCATAACGACTTAAAAAAGGCTAGAAGTTGACCTATAATGATTTTTCATTCTCAATTTTGGAAAAAAAAGGTTAGTTTTCTTGATAGAAAACTACACCTAGATTTAGACACAAAAAATGTTACAGAAAAAATATGAAAGCAAGCAAAGCCTACTGTTTGATGGTCCTGAGAGCACAATCTTAGCTTTCCCATTGGTTTCCCCACTTAAAATCTTCCCAATCTTAACCCTTTGCTTATTAAGAAACCCGTTTAAGTCCTCATTTTCGGCACCTTCCACCTTCTCTTGCACATGTGGTACATTCACCAAAGCCCTCGAGACAATCTTGTCATTCGAACATGTTGTCGATGAAACAGACCTTATTATAATAGAAATAAATCAGTATGATTGATAAAAATAAGCAAAAGGTTATATCTTCTTATTCATTACAATACTTGACTACATAAAAGGATCTTGCTTCTTTTAATTAAACAGACCTTCTTTGAGCCGATTCGACCAGATTTCTTGGTGGAGAAAGAACACGTTTTTCTTGAATGTAACACGTTGACGATGAAATCGATCTTCGTTGAGCCGATTCTACTAAATTCTTAGGTGGTGATAATAAAAATGCATCTGCTATTGGGTCTCTGTCGGTTAAAGAAGTTGTTTGAAATGTTCTTTTAGAGAAACGGGTAGGAATCCCCTGTGGCTGGGCTTGGAAACGGTTTTTACGAGGTGATGAAGGTGGGCGAGGAGGGACAGTCGGATTTGGTTCTGGGATGGGAAATGGAGGGTTGTGATTGTGCGGTTTTAGTATGTCTGAGAACCATCTCTGGACCGGCGAAGCGGGGGATGTATCCAAGTCCAACGACTCTGATCTGCTGCGGTTGTGTTTGGCAGTTTTTAGTAATATTTCGCTACTAATGCTTTCGGATCCTCTATTTCTGTGGTTTAAGTTGACAGAACTAAGTTAGAAAATAAAATCTTGTTTCGGTTAAGGCCTTCCACAATTTGAATTAATCAAGTCTATTTGCACTTGCAGTATACTTTCTACCTTGATCAGAATAAAACCATATTTTTTTTTACCTTTTATCTTTAAATTTTTTTTAAAAGTTTGGAGCTAATAACATTGTTCTTTTCTCATCAAATTAAGCCAAACATATTTGCTTATAGAAACACAGGTAACAACATATTCTATCTTACCCTCCAAAAAAACATATTCTAGCTTTGAGTTGTCCTCTACCAGGGCCTCATTTTCAATTGCAACCTAGACAGTTTTATGGAAAGTATTTTAATTTTATTAGAAGAAACAGGAGTAAGAAGGCTAAATTTTCACAAAATAAATGCAAACTCATTTTCTCAATACGATAGCAATATGATAGAGACAGACTGTATTTTATAAATGGTTCCTTTGCCTCGGAGACAGATTAAAGAGTATCAAAATTTTGTTTTATTCCTTGAATATTATAGATAGTTCATACATGTTGCAGTACTATAATAAGAGGAAGGTAATAGTATAATTGGTTCATATTTTTGACTTGAGTTTAACTTGAAAGCTATTGACAATTTGAAATATCCACTTGCAAAGTAGAATAGTAGTATACATTTGCAAACATTTCGAGTATATAATGAAACTGTGTGCATACTTATTTCACTATAAAGAAAAAGTTAAGATAGTATCAGTTTATTTTTTGAAAAACGTTGGTAAAGAGAGTGTCGCTAAATTTTAGCAACAGTTTAGAAACAAAAACTGTTGCTAGATTTAGCGACACTCACTTTACCATTAGTTTAGCAACAGACGCTCTAATGGTAAACTGACATGTTTTTTTTTTTTACAGTACATGCGTTTATCATCCTGACAATAGCTTAACATGAGCAAGACTGTTAACAACAAAATAAAGATATGGGACTAATCTCCTGAACTATAGCTCTGCCATTTTCATTTTTAGTTTTTACTATGATAAGCTTATTTACCATTGTTTTAGCTAAAAAAATGTTTGTTTAGCAAGTCAATACACTTTCCAGTGAAAACCCTATAGTATAGTAAGTAGGGAAACTCTTATAAAAGTACAGAATTAAACAACCAATAACATACCGAGATAGTACGTATTTTATATATTCTAACATAGTCAACTTAAAAACAACTTTCTTTGTCATGAAAATAATTATACTTGTTACGATTAATTGTATCACTTCCCCTTGAAATTCCAAATAATTTAGGTTAGGTGCTCAAAAAATTATACCAAAACTTAAAAACAGAAGAGTACAATTTTAACTTTTAATAGTGTACCTTCTAGCAGACCTAGAAAGAGCATCCCTCCGATCACCCAACGACCCAGGCGCCAACCTAAACCTTCCGGAATCCCCAAACCTGGGTGACCCGACCAGTCTAGACTGGGGTGAGTCACTCCTTGAGGGCGACGAAGCCACCCTCCTCTTGGCCTCGTTTAACCACTCCTGAGTCAACCTACTACTACTATTAATATTCCTGTTACTTTTACTACTATTATTGCTTCTTATGCTATCATCATAGCCTTCGATTTCATCCAAAAATCCTCCGGTTAAATTGTACGCCTTTTTCTCTGCGGTTCCAAAAAACATGTCGTTCATGAAATCCGTTAGGTCTGGAGCCACATTTTGCGGGACTCGCCTATCGGCTATTGGTTTTTGTAGTCCGGAAGATCTCTTTCCCTCGTTGGATAGGTTTCGGTTGAATCGTTTCTCCATCATGACTTACCCAAAAGAGAGCGGGAAGAGGGAAAAGGGGAGTTAGATTTTCTTGTTGGGGTCTTTAAAAAGGTAGTATGATGTCTGAGTACACTAGAAGAATTTTTACATTTTCTAGAAAAACATTGGGATACATTCATAAGAGTGAACGGAGAACGAGAATCTTGGCCGGCATATTATTCAATGCTTTGTTGAAAAATTCTAATGCGATTTAGAGTTAATATTGTTGCATTGTAGTTTCGGTCTTGATTGTTAAATTAGTAAATAGATCTCTGTTTAATGAACAAATATTAAATAAAAATAGCAACTTCCTCTTGCCTTTGATGCCATTTGTTGCCTAGAACCTTTTTTATTTCTTTATAATTTGTAAACTATGACCTTAATTAATCATTATAATTAACATAAAACATCTAACATTAAGTAGGAGTAACTTATATACGCATTGCACATTTGCACTGCATAATTAGTGTTCTGATTTATCAATATGGAAAAGTAGTAGGTTGTACTTTCACAAAGAGCATTTTAGTTAAGTACAATTAGATCAGCTTTTATTGGTATTGAATAGCTATTAGCATTGAAAGTTCATACTTTTCTCCTCTAATGTTCCATATCAGTACGATTCAAGGAAAATTTCCGATCTTTCGAAAGCAACCAATGAAAGAAAGCAAGAATTTTTTATTTTATTTTTAGAAAACGCGTATGCATATCTAGTGAATTGTGATGCAGCCAAAATATACTTCACGTTATTTCATCTTTATTATTTAATTCTTTTTCAAACAGTTTGGATTGTACTAAGACGCGTAATTAACAGTTACGTAATCATTGATTTGGTCTTGTAAGTTGTTTTAAATTTTAAAAATTACTTTATGTCTATTTTACATTCGTCATAGCTTGATATAGAAGCTATAATTTTATTATTCGGGCTGTTGTAATTATCTAAGAACTGATTATACATGGCCGATACGTGAACGATTTGATGACTTTTAGCTAGAGATAAGTTTTTAACTTGTCCAAATTTGGAATTATAGCTTTGGAATTAGTAGCGTTGGAATCGTTAGTGAAACCAACCCATTTCTGCTGCAACACCGGCATTAGGGTAAATTATGGTTTAGTGACCTCGATTTTGGTCAATAGGATAAATGATCTAAATTTTTGTAATTTCGGTTTTGTGACCTAAGTTTAACATTTATATTGTTTTAGTGAACTTGCGTCAATTCAGTGGACGGAATACGTTACACGTGCTATCACGTGCCCTCACATCTTTTAACTATAAGGGTAAAATATGAGGGTATTTTAGTCCTTTTAGCAAGAAATATGTTTTTTTTTCGAAAAATAGGATGGTAGGTCATTAAATTGCTAACAAAGTTAATCTTATGTCACAAAACCGAAATTACAAAAACTTAGGTCACTTATACTAAAATTGACCAAAACTCAAATCACTAAAGTATAATTTACCCAGCATTATTGTAACTTTTATAAGCATTATTGCAACTTTTATAACGCTCATTCCTAAGACAAGAAGAGGAGCAACAGCAACAAAATGGGAGATGGACTATCATGATATTTGTAACTGATCGTGCCAAAAATAAAGCGCGAGAATACTGACATGTACTATCAGTGACGGAGTCAGAAATTTAAACCAGGAGGTCAAAATACTGACAAAATAAAAAAAATTAAAATTAAGAAAACGAAACTGCAAAAGGTCAAACATTGTTACTTAATCTACAATCGACTCATACGGTCACCCATATCTTGAAAGCGATGTATAATAACATCGTTCGACAAACTTTCAAATATATCATTTTCAATATAAACTACAAAATCATATAAACAAGAAAAAAACCAATGAAGTTAACTAGTTAAAAAAGTTATAAAGTGAAACAGTAATTTTATTCTAAATAAACTAAAATAAGTCAAACAGTAAATTTACCCAATTTCATTAATACATGTAAATAACAAGCTATACATTCTGTAAACAAATTACTAAACAACTAACTAATTTAAAAGTCACAACTGATTTATAAATGTTCCATTAAGAATTTATCTTAATAAAAAACTAACTAAATTTTTTCCAGATTTATATAGTACCTAGCTTTTTCTAATAAAAATCTATTAAAAATTATCCTAAATTTTTTAAGTAATTAACAATTGTTAAGCAAACAATTATAAAATCAATAAATTACAATAGATTATTAATTTTGCGAACTACTTAAGTAGTTAGGATAAAAAAAAAGACTAAAAAACAGGGAAAAAAACAGTTGTGGCTCCAACCTACCTTGTGTTGAGAATAACAGGTATGACTAGTTATCGTATAAGTGAGTGAGTTTGGACTTTGTTAGTGTTAATGTCATCGATTATATATAGATAAAATTTTATGTATGTATAATGCAAACTCTCTATTTAAATGGAATACTAATTTTGTAATTAACTTAATATCGCGTGTATATTTTGATAAATTTTATATAAAAGTCAAGGGGTCAGCTGACCCCGTGAAAAGGTTGCGGATTCAATCACAGTATCACCAGATCGCAATTTTAAAAGTTCTGACGGGGGATGAATAGCAGAAATGGTTTCCCCTTTTGCAGTTGTCCAATTTCTATGAAGAGATTTTAAGACATGTAAGAAAGGACTATTTTCTATGGTTTAGGATTTAGGGTTTAGGACAGTGGTATATATACAGTATATATCGTACCACATCTGCTCTTATTTCTCCTGGAAGAGGATATCTAAATCCTTGTAACAAAACAAGTCAATTTTTGAGATTTTCTTCTTAATAAAGTGCTTATCTTAATCTAATATTAATCGTCAAATTACGAGATGCAGTGGAGAAATATTTCAAGATCAAGAAAGTATATATAAGTCACAAACGGAAACACTTATCATTGTAGTTTAAGACCTCATAGAACTTGACATATGACCACACGAATTGCTTAAACTGTCGAAAAGAAATAAGCTCAACTCAAACACTGATATTAAACTGTACAATAATTGCTTAAACTGTGGAAAAGAAAGATGTTCGACTAAAAAAACTCTCCCTTATGGGCGTTTTCAACACCTACTGCATGCTACAAAGTATGTGGAGGCACGGTATGATTTTTTTTCTTTATCATGCAGTGCACGAGCGGTGATTACACGACTTCTCATATGAGATGTGTCTAGATGCTTTCTTCTTTCCATCCGCACGCGATGGATACAAATCCCCTACAAGACACAAATACTCCACTTGATCATGAACCCTAAAAAAATTATTTTTGACAAAAAATGTGTTTATTGCTAAAAATATTCCATTGAATTTCAGGTGCATAAAAATATGTCATCCTATAAAAATATTTTCCCCAATTTCACAAATAACAAAAATTTGGATTATATGCTAAAAAAATTTCTAGGATGACATATTTTTGTGCAAAATTGTCAAATTAGCATATCAAATTAATGTTTGTCAAATGTCACGTGACATAATTTCGTGATTTATTAAGACGGTGGTACCCAAATCATTAAAAGCCGATAGGTTAGTACCTAAATTGGAAAATTTGAAAGGTGAGTACCCAAATCGTTAAAAGCCGATAGGTTGGTGTACTAAACCTATAAAACCCGAAAGAAAGATGAGCTCAACCACTAAAGCGACTTCCTATTTATGGTGCAAGCAAAACATTTGCAGCAAAGTATGCACGATCAGCAACAGATGCCAAAGCAAGAAATTAAGCTCAAATATCAATATTATATTATCAGAACTAGGTTAAGAAAATATAATTCCGTAAGCCTAATGCAACTAGTTTAAATGGAATCCTTCTGCTAATATTAATATAATCATAAGTATGCCATTTTCATCTCAATGATTTATCCGATAAATTCGTTTAAGTTACAGTTATTAGCATAAGTATACTACTTTCCCCATGAATTATCCATGATTCCTACTATCGAGGTGCAATCATCGACTTTGTTATTTGTTAATGCCTTCTTACCAATTAATATGTACAAAAACAAAATACCAAATTAGAAAGAGCCAGCTAGTACCATATAAAGTCAGCTCGTACAACTAACGAATCTTTCTCTAAATAAATTATGGAATAATATTGATTAGAAGTCGTTCTCAACATATATGTCACTTGCTTAGTTCAGGAGTTACAAGAAAACCTATTTTGCTGATAATTTAATGTCAGAATGAATCAACTTATGATTAGGGGTGTCAATTTTACCCTTCCCGACCCGATCAACGTTTTTTAGGTATTCAGGCAACGGTTTTAGCGTTTCTCTTATCATCTACGGGTCGGGTCGGTTCTATACTTCTATATAACTTTCAATTTTTGCAAGTAGCAAGACTAATAGGAATACGACTTAACAAAACTTTTATTATTCATTCAGTGAGATACAACATGCATTAAAATATTCAGATGCTAGAAAAAAATAAATTTGAAACATATTGTTGATATCATTGCTATAATAAAACAAATACTAACGTTACAAACTTATTATGTTGATATTCATTAAGATATTATTGATCTATTTATTTTATTATAGAACAAACTTTGCCAAATCTCAAATATAATTTTGTAAAAAGTAATGTTGAATATATTGTTTCACTTTATATATCGTTGCCAAATATTTTACAAATCACGTCATTCACATATGTTTGAATATAAATTGATATATAAATGAACCTAATATATAAATATGTATATATTTATTCAAATTATGGGTACATATTGCTGTTCTATGGGTCGGTTCTTGCGGTATAAAGTTGAAAACCATACCCGACCCTAGAACCGGTTGGGGCGGGTTGGGTAGACACGACAACGGTTCCGCGACGGGTCTGTTCTTGCAGTTTTTGAGTCTATACGGTGCAGTTTTAGAGTTTTGGCTATTTTTGACACCCTACTAGTTATGCTCAATTTGCGATTCCACTCGACATTTAAAATATAGCCTCCAACAGTTAAGTATTGAAATTCAAAAACGAAGTTTGTTCTCGAAGTGAAATTCGAGTGTTATCAGGATATGACCACAAGGCTTTAACTTAGTTGTAACTAGGCCAACACTTAAGTGACAACCATAGGTTTTTGGCAAAATTCAAGCTTTAGGTCAAACAAAATCACCCGCGTCATGTATTTTTTTCAGAATCTTATAGCTAATAAATAATATAGCTAATTCCAGTATCATCGCCGATGATATGTTTGTTTCTAGGTAATTCTAGCTAAATCAAAGATATACATAACCACTTGAATAGGAGAAATGCCTATGCATGAATTTTTTTATCTTACTTTTTTATCATACTGTATTTTGGGTTTATCATAAAATTTACAATGAAAGCTGTGACTATATTGAATCTAGCAGAATCAAATATGATACATTAATTGATACTGTAATGATAAATATTGTTTATTCTATTCCAAATTGCAACATGCTACACAAAAGTCTTAACACAATGGTGGATGTCTATATAACCATAGTGGATGAACATACATTTTAAACACACTCAAAATAGAAACAAGAACTAGGGAAATGAAGATGCTTAGTTTTCTTCAAGGTTTAGAAAAACTAGTAACCATGTTGAATCCATTTTCTTTTTCCATTCTAATCCTTTTATTTTTCGCTCCAATTATTTTCAAATTCTACAAAAACCCAAAAACTCGTAAAAATCTCCCACCATCGCCGCCAAAGCTACCGCTAATAGGCAATCTCCACCAGCTCGGAACATACCCTCACCTCTCTCTACAGAAACTATCTCAACTCTATGGACCCATCATGTTTCTCTCGCTAGGCAATACACCAACCGTTGTCATATCGTCCCCAGAAGGAGCTCGTGAAATAATGCTAACTCATGACTTAATTTTCGCAAACAGGCCTGAATTCGAAATTTTCAAGAAACTGCTTTACAATTTAAAAAATATTACCACATCCCCTTATGGAGAATACTGGCGAAAAATCAAGAGCATTTGTACACTACAACTATTGAGCAAAAAACAGGTGTTGTCATTACGAGCTGTAAGAGAAGAAGAGACCGCATTAGCGATGGAAATCATAAAAGACCAGTCATGTGATTTCTCTAAGGCGGTGAATTTGAGTGATCTTTTTACTTTAATAAGCAAAAGTATAGTTTGTAGGGCAGTGTTTGGAAGGAAGTACGATGATGGGGAGGATGGAAAGAATTTTAAGCAGCTTTGGACTGATTTTTTTGACTTGATAGGCACCGCTAATTTTGAGGATTTTCTCCCTTGGCTTGCTTGGATTAATCATATAAATGGGAAAAATAGTAAAACAAACAGGGTTGTGAAAGAGCTTGATGATTTCTTGGAAGAAGTAGTGGATGAGCACCTCGCTCGATTTGAGACAAAAAATGCTAATAAGAAAAGCCATGAAAATCTTAATACCGAATTGGGAGAGGATTTTGTGGATATTTTGATTCGGATTTATAAAGAACAAAAAGCTCCCGAGTTCCTGGGGAGAGACAACGTCAAAGCTATTATCTCGGTAAGAATCTACACTCTGAGCCATCATAATGCAAATAAATCTGTACAATATATAGCGATAAAGGTATTTGATATCTGATCAGTATTATTAGTTTCATCTTTACCAAATCTTGATGTTGGAGACCTTGTTTACTAATTTAGCATGCTGCCAAGCAACTCATGATAATCATCCGGAGACAAAAGTGAGTATTAGGTTTGTTGGTTTTTTGGATTATTGAGCCAAATACACTACACCTTATGAGCCAAAAGAATGGAGGTTGAAACCTACAACCAACCAAGCTTTATATACATTAACTGCAATTTCTTTTACTCCAGTTTTTTTCCTCCCATTTGACAAGTTATACTTAGTGTTATTTGCTAAACGACCTAACTTTCCCCCTTTCATATCATGACTGTTCAATTTCATGTAGGATATGTTTGGTGGTGGACTTGATACTAGCTCAACCCTTATTGATTGGGCAATGAGTGAACTCCTGAGGCACCCGAGCATTATGAAAAAACTGCAAGATGAGGTTAGAGGCATTGTCAAAGGAAATGTTAATGTGAACGAAGATGATTTAAAGAAAATGCATTACTTAAAAGCCGTATTAAAAGAATCACTTCGTTATCACCCTCCAGTGCCAACTCTAGTTCCGCGGAGATCAACTCAAGATGTAAAAGTCATGGGTTATGATATCCCAAAAGGATCAATGGTATTTATCAATGTTTATGCTATAGGAAGAGACCCTCTACTATGGGATGATCCAGAGGAATTTAAGCCCGAGAGATTTTTAAACTCTCTTAGAGATTATGAAGGCCATGATTTTGGATTTCTTCCATTTGGAGCAGGGAGAAGGGGCTGCCCTGGAATTTCATTCGCCATTGCTACTAATGAGCTTGCACTTGCAAATATTGTGCACAAGTTTGATTGGAAATTGCCAAATGGAGAAAAGGGGGAAGATCTGGATATGACCGAGCGGTCAGGCCTTACAAGCCATAGAAAGATGCCTCTTATTGCTATTCCGACTCCATATTCCGGGTGATAGTTTCATTCCGCGTATCTAATGATTGTCTTAATGAAAATCATGGAATACATGTATTGTTTTGGTGTGTTTTACTGATTCAACATCAATGTTTAAATTGAGCATCACCAAAAAATTTAAGAAGTTGTTGTCATGTTATGGTAAATTAAAAATGTAAAATGTTTTTCTTTTGGCTCAAAGGTGTTTCTGTTTTCCATATGGTTGTTTTAGTGTTTAGTGACCTGGTGCATCTCTTGATGTGAAGTTTATATTTTTGTGGCAAGTGTTACTGATCATTAGTACTTATACATTGTCGCTTGACATTGAGTAATACGATAGAAACGGGAAAAAGAAGTTTCTCATAGCTACCCAAAGATGCATAGCAATCGATTGAGATTGGGTCCGTAATCATGTAAAATGCATCTTATTGATGCAAAAATCATTATTAACAGTGATTCTCGATGACAATGATATTCCTGCACTGCATACCAGATGATAAAGATAATTTAGCTATTCTACATGTTTTGTCCAATTGCACCAAAGGCTAGCTAGCACAGAGAAACTAATGTGGTCAGAACACTGGTGGATATTTGGGCATGTTTATAAATGCTATCTACCCAATAAACAAGAACAAAAAACAAAAAACTAGGAAGGTTGAGAGTACTTTCAACGTATCAAAACGACAGAATTCTGATGTGAAATCGCTCAATAATCAATATGCTGAAGTTAAGGCAAATCTATCTTCTTCTTCTTTTTTAACCTAAATCTATCTTTTGATTATAATCTTATACATCAACTGAGAAATAACAAATGCTCAGACTGTGACAAGAAATAATTTATTTACAGTAATTTATAAGATGTGTGGTGACTGCTCCATGGTGGCTATGTGGTCATGTATTAGGTTACATAACATACATGATGGCTATCAAACAAAACATACATGCATATCATATATTAAAAAAATTATACAACCACAAAATTCCAATACCTAACAAACAAGAGCAATGCAATTAAATAGTCTACAAAGCAATAAAATTTAATCCAAGTCATATAAGTTAAACATTGATTCAATAAAATTCGTATATAAATAGATAGAGACCTGGATGATATCACGAGGCAAATAGAATAATTTTTTTTATAGATAATTTAAAAATACCATCAGATTAGGATTTGAGAATATTTTCACGTGAAACATCTGCTACCAACTCCCCGTCTGATCTCTTCTGTGTTTCTGCGAAACTAATATACTAATTTTTTCCGATACTTGGATTTTTCATGGAAATTTATTGATTAAGGGCGTGTTTGGTATCGACATTTGTCGTCAAAAAATTAATTTGACAATGACAAAAAAACTTGTTCAAAATAAACTGATTTTAAAAAACTTATTCAAAATAAGTCACATATAACTTTTTTTTATCTATAAATGACTTATAACTTAGTTTTGTTAATACGTTATTTTTCACTTATTTTATTTATTGGTGATTTGGAAATATACAACATATTTTAATTAGAAAATTTTAATTTTTGGTGATTTTCATATGTAAAAGCTAAAAACTTTTCAAATTTCTAACTTATCTAATTTTGAGCTTTTTTCATGAAAACTAACTTTAGAAAAGTTTAAAAAGCTAAGAAAGGATATTTTTAAAACCATAAGCAAACATGAAATAATATTCTACTAGTAATTACATAGGGTCACCACATTATAATCTCTTGTGTATACTCAAACATTTGACGTGTTTTTGGAGTGGACTATGCATAGCAGATCACGTATGTCGTTGTGTCCGATATGTTGTCATTTTCCTACTTTCTACTGTCGGTTATATTTCTCTTTAACATATTGTCATATTAAATACTCGGATAATAATCACTCAATAATCAATATGCTGAAGTTAAGGCAAATCTATCTTCTTCTTCTTCTTCTTCTTCTTCTTCTTTAAGCTAAATCTATATTTGATTAATCTTATACATCAAC
This sequence comes from Primula vulgaris, assembly GCA_963920805.1. Taxonomy (NCBI): domain Eukaryota; kingdom Viridiplantae; phylum Streptophyta; class Magnoliopsida; order Ericales; family Primulaceae; genus Primula; species Primula vulgaris. The sequence goes on from OY987212.1 coordinate 49,055,388, forward strand.
TGAGAAACAACAAATGCTCAGACCGTGACAAGCAATAATTCATTTACAGTAATTTTTAAGATGTGTGGTGACTGCTCCATGATGGTCATGTGCCCATGTATGGGTTACATGGCCACATAGCCACCATGGAACAGTCACCAAATTTATGGTAATGCTTTATCGAATTTCATCTATGGTACGGCTTCATCGAATTTCAAACTTAGAACTATGTGAGTTTCATCAAGAGTATAATTTTAAAACTTAAGGGTAACAAACAGGCCCGGTTTTATGGGTGGTCCATAAGGGATCAGGCTCGTGGCCTCCGAAAAATACCGAAATTTAGAGACCTCTGTTTTAAAAAAAAAAAATGTTTAATTAATTTTATATAATATACACAAATCATTGTTTTTATACATGCAAGTGTGTGTCCAATATGGTAGTTTCTTGAAACTTAGTTATATTTTGCTATCATTCTTATAGAGCATGGGTTCAATCATTTTTAGTAACATTTATGTATTTATTTTATTTTATTTTATTATTAGATGAAATTAAATATATATAAACAAAATAGGCCTCGTTTCCATGAACGCCTAAGGCCTCCGAAACTATAGTTACGGCCCTGTTAACAAACTTTTATATCGTCTATTGCCAGCAATATAGGGATGTTCTGAACATCTCGAGTCGTCCATAATCTCCACGGCTGTCAAAACTACATAAAAATGCCTACTTACGGTTTCACCAGATTGTTGGAATCGTTCTTGAATAGTATTATTTCTTAACACAGGCCCAATAGTGTACAAGAACATAGCTACACTCTGCTCGATCGACTCATAGACCTCTTTCATCGGAAGGTCCTTCAATTCATAAGTATTTGTTAACTGGTTCACCACATAATTTAATAAATACATTTTTTTTAATAAGCATCGGACCAACTTTTATTAGATAATCAAAAATCTTACAATATTGCGGATAGCGATACATTTATATTCATGCGAAGATTTTAATGAATGCCATCAATCCTTATGTCATGTTAACAATTCAGCCACCCTATCCCACCCGCCCGTAGAAGTTCGACAAAGCACCTTGTTCATATAACACGACAAGTGATTCTTAATATATATAATAATCTGGTTAGAAGGGCCGTCTTATGTATCAACCGCCTTTTCTTAGCAAAAATTGCAACAAATTTTTCTAAATCTTTATTATTCTCGCCATTGAAGATTCAAACAACCTATCTTTTGTTTCCAGATTTCTTATATCGAAGACTTTCTGATGCTAATTTACACCTAATTTGAACCCAACTCATGTAAGTGAATCATGGGTTTTATACATGGCAAATTAATCAAGACCGTAAAAAAAGAATAATATAACAAAACTAATACAGTTAACTGTAGTGTATACTTTGCTCAGCTAAATAGCCACATCATCCTATAATATTCCTATTGAGCTGGTTTAAATGTAACTATCAAGCAAAACTTATAACACGTCATATATTATACAGTAGAGCATCTGATTTCACGAATTGTTCAAAACTCAAATTATTTGGTTGTTCGTAGTATTTTTATCAAGCAAATAAAAAATTAAATCAGTTTTATTTTAATTGATATATATATATATATATATATATTGACGTTTTCTTTTGCAAATGTTGAATTTATCCAATTACCAATTTTGGCTAAAACTGAGTTTATAATAAAGTGGGTTTTATATAATTATATGCGGCTGAAACATTGCCAAAAAAAAAAAAAATTGTCTCGGCCCAAATATTTGCCCCAGGCCTTACTTGACTTGGGCCTGGGCCGCCCATGATCTCAAAACTAATTTTTTTCAAAAATGTGATGATTATGGTATAAAAAATGGCATGCAGGAGCCCTATAAATTCATTAAATTTCAGAAAATACAAAATTCAACTTATATAAGTAATGTATATTAATAAATGATAATAAATAAATAAAAAAATAATATAGAGTTATTATAATAAAATTAATAAGAAACCTTAAATTATGTGTAAATATAAATGTTTAGTTAGAGTATATCAAATATGTTAGATTTAACTGTAGGGTTGCTGACGTGGCTGCTATTATTATGATATACCGTATTCAAATCTGAATTGGTTTGGCTATTCTTATGGGAAAAAAAACTGGTTTGGCTATCAAACAAAACATACATGCATATCATATATTAAAAAAATTATACAACCACAAAATTCCAATACCTAACAAACAAGAGCAATGCAATTAAATAGTCTACAAAGCAATAAAATTTAATCCAAGTCATATAAGTTAAACATTGATTCAATAAAATTCGTATATCACGAGGCAAATACAATAAAAATATTATAGATGATCTAAAAATACCATCAGATTAGGATCTGAGAATCTTTTCCCGAGATTAGGATCTGAGAATCTTTTCCGGTGAAACATCTGCTACTAACTCCCCGTCTCTCTCCTGTGTTTCTGCAAAACTAATATACTAATTTTTTTCCCTCTCTGGTGGTTGGTTGAGTGTTTGACGATAGTTGGATTTTTCATCGAAATTTATTGACTAAGGTCGTGTCTGGTATCGACATTTGTCGTCAAAAAATTGCTTTGACAATGAGAAAAAAACTTGTTCAAAATAAACTGATTTTAAAAAACAATGAAAAAAAAACTTATTCAAAATAAGTCACATATAACTTTTTTTTATCTATAAATGACTTATAATTTATTTTTGTTAATAAGTTATTTTTCACATATTTTACGTATTAGTGATTTGGAAATATATAACATATTTTAATTAGAAAATTTTAACTTTTGGTGATTTTCATGTGTAAAGTCTAAAAAGTCCCCGAATTTCTAACTTCTCTAATTTTGAGTTTTTTCCACGAAAACTAACTTTAGAAAAGTTTAAAAAGCTAATAAAGAATATTTTAAATATCAGTAAACAAACATGAAATAATATTCTACTAGTAATTACATAGGGTCACCACATTATAATCTCTTGTGTATGCTCAAACATTTGACGTGTTTTTGGTGTGGACTATGCATAACAGATCACGTATGTCGTTGTGTCCGGTATGTTGCCATTTTCCTACTTTCTACTGTCGGTTATATTTCTCTTTAACATATTGTCATATTAAATACTCGGATAATACTCGGTTACAACATTTACAACATTGGGTTTATTTGTAAAAATAACGATAAAAACTGTGACAATTAAATCTTGCAGAATCAAATATAGTATTATAAGTGATACTGTAAAGATCAATAAATTACTATTCTATTCCGGATTGCACCTGCTACACGAACGTCTAACATCATGGTAGATGTAACATCCCGTATTTTTATAAATGGTTTTATTTATGATTTAATTTATCCAAAAACATTTTATACAAAATTTTACCAAAAACAGGTCACTCGACTAATTTTTAACCAAAAACCGAAACTCTTCCGAAAAACTTTATTTTAAAAACCTGTTACTAATTTTACTAATAAAAAAGACCAAATAAATTTGTTTTTAAAGATTTGTAATTTTGAGTAGTAAAACTTTATTTTTGGATTTAGAGTTAAATTTTAGAACTTTGGGGACCAAATAGTTCGTTACCACAAACTATCAAAAAGCAGTTTTTCTAAACCTATTTTTCAGCCTCTTTCAAAACAAAAAACCAGCAAAATACAGAAGAGAGAATAGACTTTTGCACCTAAACCGGAAACGGTAAATGCTAATCAAGTAATGACCGACCTTCAGAAGGTGGTGCAAATGATGGTGCAGAATGCACAAGCTGGGAGTTCAAGCAACAATGGATTGCTTAACTTCACTCGATTGGGGGATCCGACTTTCGATGGGGTAGGTGAACCATCCATAGCTGAGGGATGGGTGGACGAAATGGAGAAATATTTATCGGCTGCAGGGATAGTAAATGGGGAGCAACAGATGAATATGGCTCAGTTTCACCTGAAGGGTGAAGCACGGAAGTGGTGGTTGGGAATCGTGGATACTTACGACATAAACAACTTCGAATGGAATGAGTTCATCGAATTGTTTAATCGCCAGTTCCTTCCTGATTCTTATAAGGATGAAATGAGGAGGCGTTTCGAGGAACTATATCAAGGGGGTATGACCGTTCAAGCATACCAGCTAAAGTTTACCTCACTCTCGAGGTATGCCCCAGAATCGGTTATAGGGGGTGCAGAAAGATGTAGGAGATTCATGAAGGGGTTGAATCCGACCATCTCGTTACAATTGGCATCGGCTCGACATGTCAACTATAACGAATTGGTAAAATCAGCCCAAGCTGTGGAAGGAGCTCTACTCCATAACAAGCGAATCTCGGAGAAGTCGAAAACCGGAAATGCTCCGAGGGACGAGAAGAAGCGGACTTGGGATATGGCAAATAGTTCGCGATTTCAACAACCGGGAAGAGGAGAGAGGAGTTTTAATCCACCACCGACTAACGTCGTGATAAGGGGAGCGTGTTTCCACTGTGGAGACGCGAGCCATCGACAATTCGAGTGCCCTAGGGTCCAATGTAGGACATGCAACCGAATGGGACATACGGCAAGGGTTTGTCCCGGGGGACAAGGAAGAATCGACACCAACCGACCCTTTAACCAACCTAGGTTGCCACCACCACCACCAAGAGGACCAGGATTCGTACCACCACACCAATTACCTGGGAACCAAGGGGGAGGGTTTCGAGGTAACCACCAAGGAGGGGGAAACCGTGGGAACTACCGAGGAGGCTATCAGGGCCCGGGAAACCGAGGGAATCATGGGGGAAATCGAGGACCGCAAGGAAACCCACCAATTCAAGCTCGTCTATTTGCCTTGCCACAGTTGCCAAACCAAGGAGATCCGGCAAATGTACAAGGTATGGTTCTTGTGTGCTCATCTTGGGCACATGTTCTTTTCGATACGGGAGCTTCGCGTTCTTTTATATCTAGAAGTTTAGTTGAGTCTTTGTCGTTAGAAATTGGGGTTCTAGAGAACCCTATCGTTGTAGAGACTCCTGTTGGGGGTCGAGTTGTGTTGAACCGAGTGTGTCGGTCTTGTAAGATGGTGGTCACGGACCACGTGTTTATATTTGATTTAGTGGTTATAGAGATGTCGGGATTCGACGTGATCCTTGGAATGGACTGGTTGGTTCATTTCAACTCTTTTATCGATTGTGTTCGACGAAAATTTTTTCTTACAACTTCATCCGGAGATGAGGTGTTCTTTTGTGGAGAAAGGGACGCTACCCTTTCTTCTATTCCTTATTATTCCAAGCGGGTTGTGGGCAACCTGTCTTGTCTTTTGGCTAGTCTCTCGATAGTGGATAATGACAAGGAAGTAGAAACGTGGCCAAGCGTAGTGAACGACTTTAGAGATGTGTTTCCGAAGGATCTACCGGGGTTGCCACCGAAAAGAGAGTTAGATTTTTCCATCAACCTGGTACCGGGAACGGCACCCGTAGCCATCTCCCCGTACCGTTTGGCACCAGCAGAGTTGAAAGAGTTAAGTAAGCAGTTAGAAGAACTGCTAGAGAAGGGGTTTATTAGGCGGAGTACGTCACCATGGGCGGCACCGGCCTTATTTGTGCAAAAGAAAGATGGATCGATGAGGATGTGCATCGACTATCGAAAGCTAAATAGGGTGACTGTTAAGAATAAGTGCCCAATTGCCTCGAATTGACGATTTGTTTGACCAACTGAAAGGAGCAACGTTCTTTTCAAAAATCGACTTGCGATCAGGCTATCACCAATTGAGGGTGAAGGATGAGGATATTTCGAAAACGGCCTTTAGGACCCGGTATGGTCACTATGAGTTTGTGGTCATGCCGTTTGGGTTAACTAATGCGCCGGCAGCATTTATGGAGTTAATGAACCGAATCTTTAAGGAGTATCTCGACAAGTTCGTGGTGGTCTTCGTCGACGATATTTTGATTTACTCGAGTTCAAGAGAGGAACACGAGGAGCATCTCCGTTTAGCGTTGCTCACGTTGAGGGAGCACCAACTTTACGGAAAATTTAGCAAATGTGAGTTTTGGCTAAATGAGGTGAAATTTCTTGGACATGTGATCTCGGAAGAAGGGGTAAAGGTGGACGCGACGAAAATTGAGGCGGTTTCGAATTGGACACAACCGAAGAATGTGTTCGAGATTCGAAGTTTCTTGGGGTTAGCGGGGTACTATCGACGGTTCGTCAAAGATTTCTCTAAGTTAGCGACTCCAATGACTTACCTTACCAAGAAAGGGGTGAAGTTCGTGTGGAGTGAGGCTTGCGAGAAAGCTTTCCTAGAGCTCAAAAAGCGGTCGACTAGTTCTCCCATACTACTTATTCCCGAGCAAGGAAAGGGTTATCAAGTATATTGCGATGCTTCGAAAGAAGGCTTGGGTTGCGTCTTGATGCAAGACGGAAAGGTTATCACATATGCTTCGCGACAATTAAAGGGTCACGAAAAGAACTATCCGACTCATGACCTAGAGCTAGCGGCAATAGTTCATGCGTTGAAGATATGGAGACATTATCTGTTCGGGGAAAAGTTCGAAGTGTTATCGGATCACAAGAGCTTAGGGCATATCTTTACCCAACGTGATCTAAATATGCGACAACGACGATGGATGGAATATCTGGAACAGTACGACTACGACTTGCACTATCACCCGGGAAAGGCCAATGTAGTGGCGGATGCTTTGAGTCGAAAGTCTCATGCGACATTAGCGCATGTGGCGATCGAGGAATGGAGGATGATGGGAAAGGTGAACGAGTTCGACTTGGAGTTTGGACATGTTAATGGGGGGACTTTGTACACAATAGTGGTACAACCGGAACTTGTGAGTAGGGTTCTAGAAGCACAAGATGGGAACGAGAAAGTGGAGAGCTATGAAAACCAGATGGGTTCTACCGTAGGATTAGATGGTTGGACGAAAGGAACCGATGGAGGACTATGATTTAAGGGAATGACTTACGTGACGGAAAATATGAGGAACGAGGTATTAAAGGAGTTTCACCACTCCCGATTAGCCGTTCATCCCGGTGGGACAAAAATGTATCATGATGCGAAGAGACAATTTTGGTGGCCCGGAATGAAACGAGATGTAGCTTCATATGTTAGCAAGTGCCTAACTTGCCAGCAAGTGAAGGCGGAACACCAAAGGCCGGCTGGTATGCTCCAACCTTTACCGGTGGTGGAATGGAAGTGGGAAAGGATAGCAATGGATTTTGTAACCAGCTTACCTAAATCGGTAAGTGGGAATGACGCTGTGTGGGTTGTGGTCGACCGTTTGACCAAATCCGCACACTTCATTGCAATCAAGATGACGAATTCGGTAGAAATCTTGGGACGGAAGTATATTAAGGAAATTGTTAGACTTCACGGGGTACCGATTTCAATAGTATCGGATCGAGACGCGAGGTTTGTGTCGAGGTTCTGGGGTGCATTGCAAAATGCCTTAGGGACCAAGTTGACAATGAGTACGGCGTTTCATCCCCAAACGGATGGACAATCGGAGCGGACTATCCAAGTGCTAGAGGATATGTTGCGCGCATGTGTGAATGACTTTAAGGGAGGCTGGGAGAGTCATCTACCCTTAGTGGAATTTGCGTATAATAATAGCTTTCAAGCTAGTATTGGCATGGCACCTTTCGAGGCTTTATACGGGCGGCCGTGTAGGTCTCCGATGTGTTGGACCGAGGTGGGAGAAGCGGAAATGTTAGGACCACAATTGGTTCAAGAAACGACAGAAAAGATTAAGTTAATTCGACAAAGGCTTGTGACGGCTCGAAGTAGGCAAAAGAGTTATGCGGATAAGAGGAGGAGACCTTTGGAGTTCGAAAAGGGGGATCAAGTATTTTTGCGAGTTTCGCCCAGGAAGGGGATTATGAGGTTTGGCTCTAAAGGGAAGTTGAGCCCGAGATTTATCGGACCATTTGAGATCGTGGACCGAGTTGGAGAAGTTGTTTACCGGTTGGACTTGCCACCAAAGTTGGCGGGGGTTCACCCGGTTTTTCACGTGTCAATGTTGAAAAAGTATCACCACGACCCTTCACACGTGGTGAACTTTGAGGATATTGAGGTTAGTGCGGATGTGACCTACGAAGTGGGACCTATGAGGATTATCGATGTGCAAGAGAAGTAACTTCGAGGAAATACTATTAGATTGGTAAAGGTGGTTTGGAAACACCACGGGGCCGAGGAGGCAACTTGGGAACGCGAGGATGAGATGAAGAGAAAATATCATAATCTTGACTTTTCTTTAGGTACTTTTCTTTAGATACATTCTAATTTCGGGACGAAATTTCTTTATCGGGGAAGGGTTGTAACGCCTAGAGTTTGGAGTTTATTTTTGGTTATAACGCCTAGAGTTTGGAGTTTATTTTTGGTTGTAACGCCTAGAGTTACGGAGTTGTCTTTTATTATGTTTTATATTGCATATAGGTGTTTACCTTATTTGAGATTCTTACATGTTGTTCATGTATTGAATTATGGAGTTGTTATGGGTTGTGAACCCTTATGTTTGATATTGCATATTTACCTTATTTGAGATTCTTATGTGTTGTTCATGTAATGAGTTATGGAGCTGTTACGGGTTGTGAACCCTGCGTATTTTATTTTTTGAATTATCACACGAATTGAGCGTTTACATTCTTATGGTCTTATTGTAATTTTATCATTTCTGGGTATAGTTGTTTAGATAGGAAATTTCGGGACGAAATTCTTTTAAGGAGGGTTAGTTGTAACATCCCGTATTTTTATAAATGGTTTTATTTATGATTTAATTTATCCAAAAATATTTTATACAAAATTTTACCAAAAACAGGTCACTCGACTAATTTTTAACCAAAAACCGAAACTCTTCCGAAAAACTTTATTTTAAAAACCTGTTACTAATTTTACTAATAAAAAGGACCCAATAGATTTGTTTTTAAAGATTTGTTATTTTGAGTAGTAAAACTTTATTTTTGGATTTAGAGTTAACTTTTAGAACTTTGGGGACCAAATAGTTCGTTACCAGAAACTATCAAAAAGCAGTTTTTCTAAACCTATTTTTCAGCCTCTTTCAAAACAAAAAACCAGCAAAATACAAAAGAGAGAAGAAGAGAGAGAAAGAGAGAAAAAAGAATAAGAAGAAGAAGAAGAGGAAAAGGAAACCACCGTTAGCGGGCTTATACCGGAAGCATCTCCTCTACGCACTAAGGTAACGGGGGTTATCCATTGCGACTAGACGAGGGTGTATGTTAGGATTAGGTTTTACGTTTATTATAAATTGGGGGTTTTTGCCTTTTATATTAATTATGTTCTTATATTGTTAATTGGGGTTAGTTGTTACACTTTTAATTCTATTTATTTGAATAGTAGAGGTTGAGACCTTATATATATTAATTTCGGATTGATGAGAATATTGATGGGTTGCGTGTTTTATGCGTTAAATATATGTTATTATGGTTGTTGATAGAATTGGGTAAAATATTGTTGAATAGAGATGAGTTTTAGGGTGTGCATACAAGGTGTTTGTTAAAATGCCCGAATGGAATTTTACGTTATTGGAGTTGTTTGGCTAGTTGCGAATTTAGTACATGTGGTTATGTGTTATGTTGTATTACGTTACGTGACGTATGAGATGGTGTTATTTGATTAGTATAATATTATTGGCCGCCTTAATATTTATACGTATGAGATTGTGTTAATTGGATGATTTTATATTATTGGCCGATGCCGTATGAGAATGTGATATTTGTGTGGATTTATATTATTGGTCGAGGCCTTGTGTTTTAGCTGTAGTGGCAATGGTCTCTGTCTCTCTCTAATTCCGTGGACAGAAGACGGCCGAATGGATAGAGAATGACTCGTCTTACGGACTGGGGCGAGTGGCGTGAGAGGTCCAAGTGTGCACTATAAATCTACTTTTATGTTGCAATGGTCTATGTCTCTCCCTAATTCCGGGGACATATGACGGCCGAAGGGATAGGGAATGACCTACCTTACGGACTGGGGTAGGTGGCGTGAGAGGTGCATGTATGCTATAGATGTGTGTTGATGTTATTTAATTTATTTAATTTATCCCGTTGTAGAATGTCATTATATTTCTTTTTATACGTCGATTATCGTAGTTGTAGAATTTGTGAGTTCTTGCATTTATGGGATGGAGTGACGGTGTTTGTTGTGCCGTCCCGTCTAGTTATGTGCGTGGGACTCACCGTTACAATTTTGTATTTCAGGTACCACATAGGTTGGCATGTATGGATAAGAGTTGTTGCCTTGCAACATCATGGGTTCGGGGCTTTCGTTTTCTTTTCATTTATGTTATATTTTGAGGTTGTAGCCTACGGGCAATTTACATTCGCCTATTTTATCTCGTCTTGTAGCCGCGTTTGGCAAACAATTTTATTAATTGTTTAATTGTTCCTTTAAGCTCGCAAGCGTTTTTTTTTTAAATTTTCAATTTTGTACCAACAGGTTTCGTTTTCCTTTTTTTTAAAAAGGTCATGCCTCGATGTCCGTGTTTTTGGATTTTGGGGCTTGACAGTAGATGTCTATATAACCATTGTGAATGTAGATGCTTAGTTCATCCATTTTAAAGAGACTCAAAATAGAACCAAGAAAAAGGGGAAATGAAGATGCTTAGTTTTCTTCAAGGCTCAGAAAAACTAGTAACCATGTTGAACCCATTCTTTTTTTCAATTCTAATCCTTTCGTTTTTGGCTCCAATTATTTTCAAATGGTTCTTCTACAAAACCTCTAAAAATCTCCCACCATCGCCGCCAAAGCTACCGCTAATAGGCAATCTCCATCAGCTCGGAACATACCCTCACATTTCTCTACAAAAACTATCTCAACGTTATGGACCCATCATGTTTCTCTGGCTAGGCAATGCACCAACCATTGTCATATCGTCCCCAGAAGGAGCTCGTGAAATAATGCTGACTCATGACTTAATTTTCGCAAACAGGCCTGAATTTGAAATTTTCAAGAAATTGCTTTTCAATATGAAAAGTATTACCACAGCCCCTTATGGAGAATATTGGCGAAAAATCAAGACCATTTGTACAGTACAACATTTGAATAAAAAAAGGTTGTCGTCATTTCGAGGCGTAAGAGAAGAAGAGACCGCTTTAGCAATGGAAATCATAAAAGACCAGTCATGTGGTTTCTCTAAGGAGGTGAATCTGAGCTTCATTTTTGCTGTAATAAGCAAAAGTATAGTTTGTAGGGCATTATTTGGAAAGAAGTACGATGAGGGGGAGGATGCGATAAATTTTAAGCAGCTTTGGACTGATTTTTTTGACTTGGTAGGCATGGCTAATGTGGAGGATATGCTCCCTTGGCTTGCTTGGATAAATCATATAAATGGGAGAAATAGTAAAATCAACAGGGTTGTGAAAGAGCTTGACGATTTCTTGGAAGAAGTAGTGGACGAGCACATGGCTCGATTTGAGACAAAAAATGCTAATAAGAAAAGCAATGAAAATCTTAATACTGAATCGGGAGAGGATTTTGTGGATATTTTGATTCGGATAGATAACGAACAAAAGGCTCTTGGCCAGTTCATGGAGAGAGACACCATCAAGGCTCTTATCGCAGTAAGAATCTACACTCTTAGCCATCATAATGCAAATAAAGCGCTACAGTAAAGGTGTTGGATATTTGATCAGTACTATTAGTTTCATGTTTAACAATACTTCATGTTGGAGCCCTTGTTTACTTATCGTTATAAATTTAGCATGCTTCCAACTCGATTCTGCCTGAATATATGGAAGCAACTCATGGCAAACATCCGGAGACAAAATAAACCATCAAGTTGTTTGCCTTTTTGGATTATTGAACTAAATACTTACATCTTATGAGCCAAAAATAAAAGGAGCTTGTAAGCTACAACCAACGAAGCTTTATATATGTTAACTGCAATTTAATTCACTCCAATTATTTTTCCTTCCATTCTATAAGTTAAATTTGTTGTTCTTTACAAAACGACCTAACTTCCATTCTATTAATATGACTGCTCAATTTTATGTAGGATATGTTTGCTGGTGGACTTGATACGACCTCAACCCTTATGGAATGGACAATGACCGAACTCATGAGGCACCCTAGCATTATGAAAAAACTGCAAGATGAAGTTAGAGGCATTGTCAAAGGAAAGGTTGATGTGAACGAGGATGATTTAGCAAAAATGCATTACTTAAAAGCCGTATTAAAAGAAACACTTCGTTATCACCCTCCAGTGCCATCTCTAGTTCCGCGGAGATCAACTCAAGATGTAAAAGTCATGGGTTACGATATCCCAAAAGGAACTATGGTAATTATCAATGCTTATACAATAGCAAGAGACCCTTTAATATGGGATGATCCAGAGGAATTTAAGCCCGAGAGATTTTTAAACTATCCTAGAGATTATAAAAGCAATGATTTTCAATTTCTCCCGTTTGGAGGGGGGAGAAGGGGTTGCCCTGGAATTTCATTCACAATTCCTATTAATGAGCTTGCACTTGCAAACATTGTGTACAAGTTTGATTGGAAATTGCCAAATGGAGAAAAAGGGGAAGATCTCGATATGACCGAACGCTCAGGCCTTACATCCCATAGAAAGATACCTCTTATTGCTGTTCCGACGCCATATTCCGAGTGATAGTTTCATTACGCGTATCTAATGATATGATAGGCTTAATGAAAATCATGAAACACATATTGTCTTGGTGTGTTTTACTGTTCAATGTCAATGTTTGATTTGAATGTCACCAAAAAGTTTTACGAGTTTTTTTTCTTTTTGTTGATTAATAATCATTATCCTTTTTAAGGGTAAAGTGTTTACGAAGTTGGTGTCATGTTATGGTATATTGAAAATGTAAGATGTTTTTCTTTTGGCTCAAAGATGTTTCTGTTTTCCATATGGCTGTTTTAATGACCTGGTACATCTCTTGATGTGAAGTTTATATTTTTGTGGTATGTAGTACTGTTACTGATCTTTAATACAGTGCATGTCTCATGATATTGTTAGATAGTAATACTAAATAAACGGGAAAAGGGAAGTTTTTCATAACTACCCAAAGATACACGAAACCGATTGACATTAAGAATGTGGTCACAGCACTATGGTGGTGATTTGGCCATGTTTATGAATGGTATCTACCCCCATAAACAAAAAGTCAAGAACAAAAAACAAAAAATATAAAGCTTGGGTATATTTTCAACATATAAAAACGACAGCAAAATTTTGATGAGAAATCACTATAATCAATACTTCATTTATGTATATCAACTGAGAAATAACAAATGCTCAGACTGTGACATGGGATAATTCATTTAAAATGTGTGGTCATTGCTCCATGGTAGCTATGTGTGGCGGTGATTATAGTCCAAACGCCTATAGTTATAGAAAAAGTGAGGAAAAAAATGCACAATTTCTTTTAATTTCCTGAGCAACTAGTGATCTTGTTGAAACCCTTATCTTTTTCAATTCTAGTTCTCTTATTTTTCAGTACAATTGTTATGAAATGGTTCATCGACAGCAACCCAAAACTGGAAAAAAAAACTCCCACCATTGCCGGCGCCAAAGCCACCACTAATAAGCAATCTCCACCAGCTTGGGACGTACGTGCCTCACCGCTCTTTACAAAAAACTATCTCAACAATACGGTCCCATCATGTTCCTCTCTCTAGGAATTGTTCGCCGGCCTTTGTTATCTCGTCACCAGAAGGTGCCTGTGAAATAATCCAAATACATGACTTAATTTTCGCAAACAGACCTGAATCCAAAGCATTTCTATAGAACGTTAAATTGGTGACATTCAATATTTTTTAATCATTGTCATCTCTTATTTTGGTTAGCTGTTCTATTGTAATATGGTCATCGTTTTTACGTTTAAAAGAACGTTTGAACAAGTTTAACGTTTTTTTGACCAGTAAAAACTTCACATCGTCCAGATTAGCGGCCATTGTAGAAATCTGTAGTATTGTTATACGTTTTACTAGCTATAGCCTATAAGCATTACGCTGATTTATATTAAACCATGTTATTGTAATATTGGTATACGACGTTATATTATAAGGACTGCGCTGATTTATATTAAATCATTCTTCAGTGAACCGAGAACTCGTACGACAGAAGTTGAAGCAGATTATCCCGGTTCAAAATTACTGTAGTGAATCAAAGTTGCTGAAGTTGAAAGCAAACTTCAAACTTTAGTTGCCAAGGTTTGCTAATTGACTATTAGATTCAAATATAACCACTGAAATGTATTTGCTTGGTTATTGTATTTTTGCCCAACGACCATGCATAGTAACTTTAGCTGCTAAAATGATTTCCTATGGAGTAGTTTCTGTTGGAAAACTTAGGGTTTATTGTTTTGAATGCTATGAAAATTGTGGTTACGAAACATTTATTCCCTTTTAAATGTGTGTTTTAACTTTGTAAAGAGTTACAAAGTGATTTAAAAGAATGGTTTTAGTCCATTTTGACTATTAAATTTTTGGAAAAGTTTTGGACAATATTTTTCTACGACTTAGCTTGTAGAGATTTCCTACATACATTACACGTGTCATTCTCTTATTGGTTCAGTTACTATAAATAATCGGTTACAATTCATTTTTCTATTTTCTCTTTATCTTTTCATTCAATTCTAGATCAAATATAAACACAGTTTGTTTATACAAATTATTTTATATTAAGGTTTAAATATAAATTTAAATGTCGGAAAGATCGACTATTAATTGGAAACTAAAAATAACATGAATCAACAAATATTTTATACATATATATATATGTGTGTGTGTGTAGGGATATTAGATATCAAGGGTTTCATACATGGCAAATTAATCAAGACCATAACGAAAGAATAATATAACAAAACATCTACAATAATTATGTTAAAATTTTATTATTAAATATTGACACATGTGCATGTTAAATACCTTAAAATTAGAAGTTGAGAATCTTTTCCCGTGAACATAATTAACTCTCCATCTCTCTTCTGTGTTTATGCAAAAGTAATATTTATTACTATTAGAAAAATAGTGTAACTACGCTGAAAGATGAAGGGTATTTATGTCCGTCCGTACAATTTTTATTTTTTTCCATTAGATAAGTAAGCCTCTTATAAAAGTGGCGGAAAAAAAAACACCAAAAAATGTATTATTATTATTAATTTTTAGATTTTTCATATTATTTTGACCTAAAGTCTAGATTTTAAAGGCAAATAAATCATACAAAATGAAGGCTCACGAATTATTAAAATAAAAAAAATTAGCCTAAAAACTAAACAGACCTTAAGAAATGTCATATCTTTCAAAATTATCAAAGATGGAACTTACAACTCCACATGTTCAATTGTTAAATCAAAATTTACAAATCATGAAGTTGTAACCTAGCTATATGGCTATTTCTCCACATCTTCAGACTCAAAATTTTAGATGTTCTTTTTTATGACTGAGTTGACCCAAATAAGGTTTAGTTATGCATGCATAGATCCAAATTAAAAGGTATTAAGCATATTTATTTAAAATATTTTATGACTATGGTGGAGTAAATTAATTACTGGTATGTTTTAGATATGTATAACTTATTTAAAATGTATACAATATGTAATTTGATTGATTCAGTTTTAAAACTACTAAAACCACGTACCGAACCAATTATATTGGTTTTTGAATTTTTAAGATAAACTAAACCAATAACTAATCGGTTTGATTCGGTTATTTGTATGTTCGGTTCCTTTGATATTTGCTTTTTGGTCACCCCTACACATGGGTCATATATCCAATCCTAACAAGGCATAACAAAAGTGTCTTAATAGTGCGGATCAACTAGAGTAATCTCAAGTAACAAAGTAGTAATATAAGTTGTAGTTGAGTGTACGAATGGTGTGAGTAAATATATGATTATACATAATTTTTTACTAATAATTATGCATGGTCATCACATTATAATCTCGTGTATACCGAAACATTTGACGTGTTTTTGACGTAAACTAGACATAGCAAACCATGTATGTTGTGTCGAGTATGTTGACATATTTCCTACTTTCTACTGTCGGTTATGTTTCTCCTAACATTCGAGAAGTGCGGAACTGGTATTGGTTCCAGTAACAAACATATCCTACCACAAATACGTGAATATTTCAATAAACCAATGTATTTCCTTACTTTCCGACTTCTAATGAATGTAAAATAAATAGACAAGGCTCGTTAAAGGGAGTAACTAGATACAGGCTAAAAGTGGCTAAAACACGCCACATATTGAGAAAACACTTAAATATTTCCACATATTTTGATGAAAATATAAAAATTTAAATCTTTCAGTACCCGGTCCATAATTAAAAAATACTAGTTCACATATGTAATTCAGCCCCGCTCACACCAAAGTGCTAATTCCACAACTGGGTTCATTGTTAAGTGTTCGTTGGAAAAATATTGTCAACTAGATTAATTACTATTCAATTATTACGTACAAAATAAATAAAAAATAATTACTATTTTGAAAGATTTCAAAATTACTTCATAAGCCACTCGCCACTGCTTACATTGTCACACCTTGTACGTAACAATCACTAGGGGTGGGCAAAAAATCCGCAAACCCGCCCCGTAACCCAATCCGTGCGGATTGGGGCGGATTGGGGCGGGTTGGATGTCAAAAAAAGTTAAATCCGCCCCGCCCCAATCCGTAAAAAAATTCGTGGGTTGGGTTAGGGTTGAGATTTCCAAACCGCGGGTTAATCCACCTCAACCCGTTTCAATCCGCATATATATATATATATATATATAAATATAAATTTTCTCAATATCTTTTTTTAATAAGAGTTTTTATATTATAATAGTATTGATTTAAGAAAAATTATATATATAGACAAAAAATCTTTGGATTGTCCAAACTTAAGCTTAATGATTCGATTGATATATTGTCTTATAAATTCAATGTATTATCTCGTACTTACAAAAAGAAGGAATTTTTAATCTGGGTCTAGGTAGTATGAGTGGTTAATTTATTTTTAAAAACTTTATTTGTAATTGAAGTATAGCCAAATATGAAGTTATATAAAGTTATTACGAAATCTGTAGCTATTGAACTTGTGGATTCAATTAGCTATTGAACTTTATTTTGATTATGTTGATGAAGAATAATTTGTTTTGTTTTGTTTTGTTTTAGCTTTGTTACTTGTTCCGAACATTCTAAACGTATTTTGGTTGGCTTTTAGTTTATATTTCTATTTGAAAGATTTTTTTTTTAAAATATTTAGGTAAATTATGCGAAAAAATGAAAAATTAATGACTAAAATGAAAATTTAAGAAACAACCCGCACCCAATCCGCCCCGCTTGATAATGGGTTGGGTTGGGTTGGGTTGGGGTTTTAATTATAATGGGTTGGGTTGGGTTGGGTTGGGATTTGAATTTCACTAATCCGCCCCAATCCGTCCCGCCATTTATTTTACGGGGCGGGTTAGGATTGCGACCAATCCGCCCCAATCCGCCCCGTGCCCACCCCTAACAATCACTACAAAATAATGTTTGATTTAATGAGAGTCAAAAACTGTCACAAGTCTATCACTAATTTAAAAAATTGTCACAAATTGACTAAATTGTCGCTCATAAGCTCGTAACAAAAAATACCGTCACTAATACCGTCGTTATTTGAGTATTTTTTTTTAGTGAATATCTTGCACAAAAGTTTATGCTTTCGTAATAGGTAATTAATTACAACTTCTCGTCTGATATTTATTTCCGGATTCCAATAGATTAATATTTCAATTGTCAAACTAACTACAGAATTATTATTTTTTTACTACACATTTTTTTTAATTAAAATAAAATTTTATTAATATAAAATGGGAGCTGACTCAGCTTATATCAACAAAGCGAAAAAACGAAAATTAAAAGAAATACCATCATACCACAAACTAACTACAGGATAACAGCAGCATGGATGAAAAGTTTTAACAAAAGTCTACTATAACCTTTAAAAATTTATCCATTTATTGGTTTTGAGGAATAATAAAATTATATACATGGAAGGAAAAATAGCACTTTAATTGGCATTCAATATGTTGGGGAACTTTTGATAAGGAATTTGTAAGCTTCTTGATAAGGAACTTTTGAACTATTATTAATTTTGTGACTTGTTATGATGGGGACATATACGTAACATACCCTTAATTAAAAACCTCTATCAAAGACTCAAATTAATGACACTTTAATTGGCATTCAATATGTTGCATTTTCAACTAGAATTTGTAGGCCGCTTAGTCGGCTAAATAAATGCATTTTCAACTAGAATTTGTAGGCCGCCTACTCGGCTAAATGGATGCATTTTCAACTAGAATTTGTAGGCCGTGCCTACTCGCCTAAATGTACATAGTAGAAATATCAACTCATATCATATTATATTATTAATATAAGTCAATCAAAAAAAAAAAACTGTCAAATTTTACCATTTTTTTTAAAAAAATGTTCATATTCTAATTTACTAATTACTCATATACCATAATACAATTCAAATACATAAATAACTAAATAAATATGCTACTTTCCACACATAAAACATATTTATGTACTATTATAATATACAATTCATCTCCCAAACTATACTTTTATAACAATAAAACATCATATTACTTATTATATACAATTATTAATTTACTATATTCATTACAACATTTTTCCATTTTTTTTGAAAATTTTAAATTCATTTGTAATGATCAATACATATAGCATAGGGGAAGACGTGGACCACGATTACCCGTAAACACATATACCCTCGAATTTTACCCTATAAACTGCATATTCGCTATCATGTGGGAATTGGTATCAATATATTGACTTACTAGCTAGGTTTTAGTATAATTTTTTTTTCTTTCTTTTCGCCTAATTAAAATCTCAGGGCCAGCCTCGCAGGGGATTTATTTTTCATCCTTTTTGTGTAATGAAATCATAGAAAAAGGTAGTTAATATACAGTAGATATTAAGTTACGGTAACTACTAAATATATACCATGCCACAAATATAAATAAAATGATATGATAGACCAGATCTATTAAGTCGCTCCTTTTTCAGTTTGTATTTACTTAGATTGTGTTTTGCGATTTATGACAAATATATGACATTAAGAATCTTATTCAATTCTACCTAGAAAGTGTTAATCTTTGAGTTGAAATTAGGATTTTAAAAAAGTGCAGGTGACGGAGTATTTCCCCGCAGCAACCTAATGGCTCCTCCGGTCCATTATAGCCTTATAGGTGCTTTCTTTGTTTGTATATTTTTCTAATCGCATCAACTAATTATCCGAGGTTACAAGTAATTTGTTTAAGAAAGTTCGATTTCCAATCCTAATTTACAAAATATACATTCAGGAAAAACAAATTCACATGGCAAGAATTTCATTTTTCCAAATTTTGAATGAAAAGAAGTTTGAAGACGTTCAAGAACCAATGTGAGTAGAGAAAAGATGGCTTCTCACATTAAGTTTGCGTAAAAGATGTCTTCCCACAGTTTGGTAATACAGATAGGGTTTGTAACCGGATTTAGCATTAATCAAAATAACAAGTTTTACAAGCATCATTGCCTCTCGAACAAATTTTAAAAGACTAAAGATAACAAAAAATACATAGGCATACTAGCCCGCAACTCTAAAAAGTCACTTAAATCATCTCACACAAGACAAAGTAAACACAAGAAAACAAAATAAAACGTAAGTAAAAATAAAATCCATCTCTACGATCATATCCAAGAGCAATGAAATATTGTCGTGAGAGTCATCAAATCAGTCGAAACACCGAGTAATAGCAGAGGCAGCAGAGCAAGAGTCGCAGATAAATAATAAACTCGAAAAACTCTGACTAATTCGGAGTGGCAATTGCAAGGAGCGGGAACTGCCTATGAATCGTTACTCCCGTACATTCAGTCATATCCAAATCCTCCCCTTTCATTCCATTAGGCAATTCCCAATTAAACTTGTGCACTATATTCGCAATTATGAGCTCGCTACCTGACAATGCAAAGTGTATACCTGGACAACCTCTCCTCCCGGACCCAAACGGAATATACTCAAAATCATGCCCTTTGAAATATTTTTCAGAATTTAAGAACCTCTCAGGCCTAAATTCATCGGGATCATCCCAATACGTAGGGTCCCTTGCAATTGCCCAAGCATTAACCATCACAGTCGTCCCAGCTTTGATATCGTAGCCTAGTAGTTTCACATCCTCGCTCGAATAATGTGGAACTAATAGAGGAATTGGGGTATGATAACGGAGAGTCTCTTTTATTACGAGTTTCAAGTAGTGCATTTTCTCCAAATCATCTTCTGTAATGAATGATTTGCCATTGGCGTTGCCTCTCACCTCGTCTTGTAAATTTTTCATGATTAATGGGTGTTTTAATAGCTCTGTCATGACCCACTCGAGAAGTGCGGAAGTGGTATCGGTTCCCGCAGCAAACATATCCTACCACAAATATGTGAATATTTCAATAAAGCTATATATGTATTTTCGTATTTTTCGACTTCTAATGAATGTAAAATTAATAGACAACTTTCATTGTTAACTCATTGGAAAAAGATTGTCAACTAAATTAATTACCACTAATCAATTATTACAAATAAATAAATAAGTAAAAGATTTTGAAAGATTTCAAATTACCCATAAGCCACTCACCACTGCCACGTTGTCACGAGAAACACTAATATGAACCTGATACACTATAATTAATGGTGTGTCAAGCAATACAAAATTTTAGTTTTAATCTTGTATTAATTTTAGACTAGTTATTTTTAGTTTTATTAATATTTATTTGATTTTTAGTGAATGACACGTACTAATTACACCGAATTTACGGCACCGTTAGTCCCGCGTCACACATTAATTTGTCCGTAACAAATCTTGCACAAAAAGTTTATGCTTTTGTAATTGGTAACAAATTATCGTCAGATATTTATTTCCACATTCGAATAGATTAATACTTCAGTTGTCAAACTAACTACACGACAACAGAAGCATGGACAAAATTTTAACAAGACTACAAAAGTCTACTACAGCATGTGCATTTAATCTTTAAAAAACTTATCCATTTATTGGTTTTAAGAATTTTATACATACAAAAATAACACCCCCATAAGCTTCTTGATAAATGCACTTTTGAATTATTAGTCAATTGTGCCTTGTTATGATGGGGATATATATGTACAGTACCCTTGAAAATATCTATCAAATACTCAAAAGTATGAAAGTAATATACATACGTACCAGGTGGGATATACGCATATAGTGGATAGGATTTGACTGTTATGAAAAATTCAAGACAGACTGATATGAAACAAAATATTATCCCAATTGGATCAATTTAGTATATTTTTGGATTCATTAATAAGTGTTAGGTTTTTAGTATGTGACACAACAAAAATAATATTATACTAGACTCACGATAATGTCAATCGTTCGGTGTTCATTCCAAAATACACTATTATTTAGTGTGTGACAACCAATATTATTTTTTAGTTTTAATTTTAAATTAATTTTAGTGTAGATATTTTTGGGTTTATTAACATGTGTTACATTTTTAGTATTTTTTAGTTTTAATTTTGAATTAATTTTAGGATATATATTTTTGGGTTCATTAATATGTGTTAGTTTTTTTAGTATGTGACACACCCTAAATAATAATGAACTAGATTCACGGTAGTGTTAATCGTTCGATGTTGATTCCACGACATTAAAACAAAAATATAGCGTACAAAATTACATTATTTCAACAAAAAAAAAAATACTCATTTTGCTGCTTGAAAAATTCAAGACAGGCTGTCTTAAATTTTTCAGAATAGCAAAAATAGATCCGGATATGTACACTTAGTCAACAATATATACTCCGAGATAATTAATGTTAAGCGTATTCAACTTTCAGCTCATTTCGATTTACTATACTCAACTATCAATTTTTTGATTTAGTATACTGTACTAAATGAAAACTTTCGATTTAGTATATTCCGTCCAAATTAACCGTTAAATAGTGACGTCAGCTAACGTTTTCCGTCCAAATTGAAGGGCAAAATGGTCTTTTTACCTACTAAAAAAAACAAAAACTAAATTAACTAAAACAAAGAAAATTGCAGCCCATGGGACTCGAACCCAGACCTATTAGTCAAATTGGAAGGCTTTTAACCACTTGGTCACCAATACTTCTATTAAAATAATAGCGTTATATATATATATATATATATACTCTATCTGTGTATAGATGTGTATATATACACTTTGGGACTAATTTCCTAAATGTTAGAAAATTCAAATTTTATTTTTGTTTCATTTTGGTCCTTATATTTTCAAAAAAATAGTTTAAAATTACAACAAAATAAAAAAAAACACAAAAAAATTATAAAAATCATAAAAAAATATAAAAAATAAAAAAAATTATAAAAAAAATTATAAAAAAAATTATAAAAAAATTAAAAAAATAAAAAATCACAAAAAATCACAAAAAATATAAAAAATCACAAAAAATCACAAAAAATAAAAAATAAAACACAAAAATTATAAAAATCATAAAAAAATATAAAAAATCACAAAAAATATAAAAAATCACAAAAAATCACAAAAAAATTATAAAAATCATAAAAAAATATAAAAACACACAAAAAATATAAAAAATCACAAAAAAAATTTTGTGATTTTTTATATTTTTTGTGTGTTTTTTTTTATTTTTTATGATTTTTTGTGATTTTTTATATTTTTTGTGATTTTTTATATTTTTAATTTTTTAATTTTTTTATAATTTTTTTTATAATTTTTTGTTATTTTTGTTATTTTTTATATTTTTTTATGATTTTTATAATTTTTTTGTGTTTTTTTTTATTTTGTTGTAATTTTAAACTATTTTTTTGAAAATGTAAGGACTAAAATGAAACAAAAATAAAATTTACGAAATCAGTCCCAAAGTGTATGTATACACATCTATACACAGATAGAGTATATATATATAACATTGTTATTATAATAAAAGTATTGGTGGCCAAGTGGTTAAAAGCCTTTCATTTTGACTGGGAGGTCTGGGTTCGAGTCTCATGGGCTGCTGTTTTCTTTGTTTTAGTTAATTTAGTTTTTTTTTTTTTTAGTAGCTAAAAAGACCATTTTGCCCTTCAATTTGGACGAAAAATTAGTACAGTATACTAAATCAAAAAATTGATAGTTGAGTATAGTAAATCGAAATGAGCTGAAAGTTGAATACGCTTAACATTAATTATATCTATATACTCCATATGTGATCTAAAACAAATTTCACCCGAAAGCGAAATAATGTACTCCATATGTGATAACAATAAGTGACAACTCGCGAGCGGATATTTGTTTTCCATCCTTTTGTGTTATGAAATTTGTCTTGTTAGTTAATTATATGCAGTGTAGACATTTAGTTATATATACCATGTCAAAAACAGTGACGGAACCAGAATTGTAAAATAAATGGTTGGTTTTTTATATAATTTTTTTTATATCTTATATAAAAGTTATTTTGCAGAATATGGATTGAAATAATAAAATTTAAAAGTTTTGATTAAAATACATAAAAATAATTTATTTTTACATAAATTATTTTCAAAATGGGAATATAGCTCCTGACTGTCCTTCTCTGGTTACTTCACTAACCACAAATAAAATGATATGATAGACCAGATTATAAAGTCACTCCTTTTTCAATTTGTATTCACTTTGATTGTGTTTTGCCATATAAAGTAGTAAATGATAAATTCATAAATATATCACATAAGAATCTTATTTAATTCTACAAAGAAAATTTTATTCTATCGATTTCCCCCTCTTAAATTCAACATTCGAAACTATTGAAGACAACCCGCAAGTGATTTAGATTTCTGAGCAATTATTGATATGAAAAGTAAATAATGGAGTTCATATTAATCTTTGAGTAGAAATTAGAATTAAAAAAAATATTGATCAAGAGACTCACCAGAATTAGTGCTTTGACGTTATCTCGGTCCAACTTAACAACGGCTTGGTCATCTTTGTAAATTCCGATCAGAGTATCAACAAAATCCTTCTTAGTTTCGTCGACTTCATTTTCACTTTCTCTCCCAAACCGTTGTAAGCGCTCCTCGACTACACCCTCAAGGAACTCATCGAGCTCTTTGGCAACCCTAACCGCCTTTGTATTTTTCCCATTTATATAAACAATCCATGAAAGCCACGGAATAAAATCCTCAATGTTCCCGGCACCCAACAACTCGAAAAATTCCAATAAAAGCTTCCTAAACTTTTTCCCAGTTTCCCCATCATCACACCTCTTCCCGAATGCGGCCCTAGACACAATGTTATTCGTTATCAAAGCCAAAAACTCGCTCAAATTCACCAACCCCGGAGCTTCATCCATAATACTTTCCATCAACAACTTGGTCTCTTGTTCTCTAACGTCACGAAACAACTGAACTCTAGATTTGCTTAAAAGTTGTAGCACAGATATACTTTTTAAATGTCTAAAAAACACGCCATAATTGGCAGCGGCTAAGTCCTTTCTCTCGTATAGAAGCTTACTGTTGATTTTAGCTGCGAGCCTGTTGGCAAAAACAACATCATGAGTTTTAAGTATCTCTCGAGCGGCTTCTGAGGAAGAGACAACAAGAACAGGCTTACTCCCTAGCGAGAGAAGCATAATGGGGCCATATCGTTGGGCGAGCTTTTGTAAAGAGCGGTGAGGGTGCGTGCCGAATTGGTGGAGGTTGCCTATGATTGGGAGCTTTCGTGGTGAAGGTGGGATGTTTTTTAGGATTTTTTGTTTGTTAAAAAAGAGATATTTGATTAAGAAAGGAACCAAAATAGATAAGAGAAGAATTACAAACAAGGAGTTAAAGGTTTCCATCATGGTTATGAACTTACGAGCAAGTGAGTGAGAGAAAATTTGTTAACTTGTTCTTGGTATCCTGCTATATAATGTCACTTTGTATGTACCAAAAGATATATATGTATTTAATACTGTAACAGCTTCTGTAAACGTGTTGTTATATCTATTCTTAACTGAATTTCACACCCATAATTAACTGTTATTTCTTGCGTATATATTTTATATTTCTACCATAGTGCTATTTATTTTCTCCCAGCATATATCCATAATACTATATTTTGAATAATTAATTTTTAGTTAAAATAAATAACATTGTTAAAGTTAAAACTAATGTGGGTCTTTTTAAATGATGATGTGTCACTGGTTAACAAAATTATTATGGATGCTCTAAGACAGCCTCTACAATAGTATTGTTATCTATAGTTAGCTAACAATGCAATTTTTTGTCTCCATATTAAATCATGTGTTATGTTTATAGATGTTAAAAAAGTTGTTAAATATAACAACGTTTTTAATGTTGTTAATTGATGATACAATTAATTAAAACGTGAATTATATTTTAACTAGTCATATTTTAGTTTATATATTAGTGGGGTTTACAAAATAACTAATTAATAATTAATTTTAATTAAAATTAGATAACTTTGTTAAGTCAATATATTAATGTGAATGTTAAGTTTAAGTTACATATGCGTCGTTTAACATGTAATTAAATGATGATGAGTTCAAATTAATATTATTAAAATTTACACAACTAATACGGATATTATAACGTAATTATGTCACGTTGTCAAGGCTCTGGTTTTATGTAGGCACTGATGACCAGTGGGCACAAAGGTGTATTTTCTTTTGAATGCCAATTCGCAACCAAAAAATTATTTTAATCACAAAAAATGTAGGAGGAACAAAACCAAGTTTGCTTTAGTTGAAGTATGTTACTCTGATAACCCAGGAAACTTCTATGATCTACTAACATCACTTCTTATAAGTTTGACACTATGGATGTGTTTATTTGTATTTATAACTTTAGAAAAAGTTTCACATCAAACTCTTTAAAACCAAAAAAAATTAAATTTGAAGAGGTTATTTGTAAAAATCATCAATATTAACCTCAAATTAGACTCATTGTTTTCAAATAGTATCATTATCCCTCTTTATAAATGAAGAAGATTTGTTCTCCTTATCAAAAAAAAAAATATTTATTTTTAGTCACACCTTCGTATATGTATTTTTCGAACACAAAAAATAAACTAAATATTAAAAGATAATACAAAAATTAATAAAATATTAAGAGAGAGAGAGTGTGTTTAGAAGAGACTTAAAAAACAACTAAAATTTAAATAACTCTCTAAACATCAAAAGTTAAGATTTTCACTCTTCATTTGACACAAAATTTAAATAGTTTGATGTGAATGATCTAATTTATACAGTTGACAAAATTTGACTAAACAAATGGAGTATATAATTCTTGTTGTAGGATATTATTGGGTCTATCTTGGACTTTCCTAGCATATGTAACTCTACCCTCTATTATATAAAGAGGGCCAGAGGTCTCTTGATGTATCTCTCTACAATCATATTAATGAATAAACACTTCGTCTGTTGTTTCTCCTATCTCTCTCTATATCTATACATATCTCTATATATCTATATAACGAGCTAATATGTCACACAACACGTTATCGGCACTTTGCTCGCGAAGAATAGGATATACGCTCACGGATATTGGAGATTTTTGGTAAACGGATGGATATTGGGTATTTATAAACCTTGAGGTTTATCCGGATTTTAGGGTTTTGCTATATCGACCTTCATCAACATACCGTGCGTAAGGTACCGAATTCAAAACTTAATTTATTCCATATATGTGATCGCACGTATTATTTTATGGATAACTAAAACATGATAAATATCCCGTAGTATATAATCCATGTGTATTAAGGTTTGTTACTTGTATGAATAACTATATATGATCGTAACACACATATTGTTGATTATAAAATCAGATCATACAAATAACCCAAATCATGTAATTGTAAAACATGTATTAATCTGTCGGATTAAATCTGCAACAAACTGAAACGTATGTACTGATTTGTAATTCTCTGAAAGCTGTAACCTATTCTGGAAATTACTCAAGTACTAAACTGAAACTTGTCTGAAATTATGGACTGAAGCAGTAATAATGCTGTAAATAGATATATAGTTTGCTGAAATTACACGGATAGTCCCTGTAGTATATTACATGTATAAAAACAGTATATATGTGTTATAAAAGTCAATATTCGGTCTAAATATTCACCCACATGCATATATATATATATTTTTTTTTTATTAAAAGGCAAACGAATAAAAAAAGATTGCATGTAAATTGATTTGATTATGTTAGAATCTTCATGTATTGATTGATAATCTTAAATTGATTTGATTTGATATGTTAGAATCTTCATGAATTGATTGATAATCTTAAATAGATTTGACTTGATATGTTAAAATCTTCATGGATTGATTGATAATCTTAAATTGATTTGATTTGATATGTTAGAATCTTCATGAATTGATTGATAATATTAAATAGATTTGACTTGATATGTTAAAATCTTCATGGATTGATTGATAATCTTAAATTGATTTGATTTGATATGTTAGAATCTTCATGAATTGATTGATAATCTTACGTAGATTTGATTTGATATGTTAGAATCTTTATGGATAGATTGATAATCTTAAATAGATTTGATTTGATATGTTAGAATCTTTATAGATTGATTGATAATCTTAAATTGATTTGTTTATAACACCAAATCTACTGTATGATTAGATAGATCCTAAAATATATTTACTGCATGTTTATATATATATGGTTAATATAGACAGGTACAATCTATATTTAATTTATTACCATGTTTATGATATGATAATTTGCGAAATCATATATTTTCACATTTAAGTTGGAAAAATTATGAACCTTCCCCAACTAGGCTCACCTATTTGGATACGATGTCTAGGAAAGATATATGCGGAAGTCGATATCCTAATGAGGTCGGGTTTTAAGTGGCATTCGTGCCCTCCACCCTCACCGTCTTTCCTGGTCGTTTTTCAAGTAGAGCTACCGAAAGGGGTTGACTAAATAATAATTTCCCCGAGTGTGTTTATATAGTGATGTATGTTTCGCCGAATTGGTGTTTCAGTATCGACCCGTCGTTCGATCAATGAAAACCGATTCACATGAGAAGCAAAACTAATGTTTTCGAACCTGTCGTTTCGAAAAAAAAGTTTGTGCTTGTGCAAACCATAAACATATAAACCAGTCGTTTTATATGATAAATAATCCAGAACTCCCAACACATGTTGGATGCCATCTATGATGAGAAAATTCGCAAAACATACTTGCGAAATGACTGTTTAGACGTGATGTTATTCCGTCACCACATGTTAGTCACCCTGATGTGTGAAAATTTGATGCCCAAAATTTTTTTTTGGATGCCATCTTTGATGAGTAAAACACGAGTTTGTTGTTACCCTCGAGATGAATGCTAAGGCGTTGATTTTATTTCGTCGCCACATTTGAGACGTGATAACGTCTATGGTGAACAAATGTCTGAAATTGACATATTGGAGCTATCCTTCACCAAAATACTAGCTTGGAAATTGTATTCCATAAGCAGTATCGTGAATTTATATTCACCATGTTCCTTTATCGCCCATCTGTTATTGGATAAGAAAATTACCCCGGTGAGTAGTTTTAATCCTATTGGGTCAATGGCGAATTGTTTGCCTGATATTAATGCTCTTCGTGTAAATTTTTTTTCACGAATCGAGAACCGAGACAAGTGTTATTTGTCTCGAACTGTCACGATCCCGATGAATCGCTTAGCCAATCGTCGAAATCGAAACCTGTGGCTCCAAGACAGTAATTGAAAGGAACAATATGGCCCGTTGTCACAAAACAAGAGATAATGCTCAAGTAGCCAACTCTATGCTATATAGACAAAGGTCATGCACGGTTACTCCTTAAATAGTTCACAACTATTATAAAGGTGGAAAAACCGATGCTAATGTGGTTAAAGCTAACTGAAAGTAAACTCTTGAGACCCCCGATTTTGTGGCTCAAATGAGGTTGATACCTTTCTTTATAGATTTTGATAAATCATTGAGCCATTTTTTCGCTCATCTGGATTATGTTTTCCATTTGGAATATTATTTTTCCATTTGGACCATACTTTTGGATTATGGTTTGACTGTTTACGAAATTTCTCGAAATAATTTAAAGTGTTATTGAGCAAATTCCTTTGAAAAATGTGACCAAAGTTTAAATTATGAAATTTTAGGCAATACTTGTGGTGTAGTTGGTTTTTTGGAAATAGTGGGTAACAGTGTACCACATAATTTCACCAACTACTTGCCTAAAAGTGTACTCAGTGACAGCGATTCTGGACCTGTCGTTCCAAATCGAAATCTTTGGTAAAGCCAAATTGATTTGTCAAATATGAGGCGTTATACTCCTATAGGTCCTGTTGTACCTTGTTGAGTTATAAAATATTCGAGAAAACCAGTGTTACCTGGTAATAGCTCATGAAAGAATTAAAATTTCTTTACATAGTCTCCATTCAATACGACCAAAAACGTATTTTAGAGGAGTTGAAATGTCTTTCAAGTGGTTGCTACCACATTCTTTAAAGCATTCAAAGTTACCTTATCATTTCGCCTGTCGTCGAATGATAAATGATTTAGATGCTAAGACATGATTGTCTGTACTATCATTCGCCTGTCGTCGATTGATAAGAGTATTCTGATATTATGGCATTGACCGGATGAGATATTCCCGGGTCAAAAGACGATGCTTGATTTATAATCACATAGCATTTGGATTCTCTCTGAGAATATATTTCGCGATTAATCCGAAATTCATGCCATTAATGCTCAAATTTGAAAGACTAGTATGTGTAAAGATCACGAAATGAACTCGTAGAATTCTTGCAAAGAATTGAAGGAGTTATTGTGGACTTATCCAACCATAAGACGGACCATAAATATAAATGGTTATGGTTGATGCATCGACAATATGGTCACATTTTAATGTTGTCCACATAAATGCAGCACTTTCCAAACTATTAGCCCTATCATTAAGTTGATGGCTCATGATTCGGATTATCCTGAAAAGTCTAGTCGACTTGATAATTCCGAAGAGTAATAATCGAAATTTCGATTTGAATTACTTGAATTTGGAAATTGAAATTGAACATCCTGTCGATTATGTTCAGACCCAAATGGACTCACGGAAAGTTTGATGATGCTACTGCAAATGATTGCACGCATTTCTTGGTTTTGCGCACCAAGATTTATATTTTCGTGTGGGGTTATGCTATTTTGCTGCATTGGTCCGTTATGAGGCCCATAGACACTCAAACACCATATGCGTACCAGCTGGTTACTGGTTATGAGCCAGAAGTCTCATATTAACGCGTGTTTAGAGTGATTAATTAATATTTTGATTGAGCCGCTCTAGCGTTCAAAATATGGACCTCTGAAGGGGAGATAAGTCGATTATGAATCTCCTGCCTATCATTTGATAGAGTAACCTTGGCAAGCGATCTCTTTACCGCATGATATGCGAAAGTGACATCGCTAAGACTGTTCTCCCCGTCGTTAGGGGGAGATTTGCACGTTACCGTTGATAAGGAACGACGTGAAATAACGTGACATAACCCACTCAGTCTTAGCTTGATCCCCAAAACTGTACTTAGTGATAAGTAAGTGCATAGATTCCCTCAAGTCTAACTAAATGCCAAAAGCATTTAATGACTTTATGAGATGTCACGAGATCATTTATACCTGCTGCAAAATGCTTGCAAGGATAGACGTCCCTGTCGGACGCCGTGTTCCTGTCGTAACACGTTGCTTTGGCCGAACCCGCCAAGCAAATGACGCTGCCGTCGGCCGTCAGTCTGTCATCCTTCCCAAGATATGAGGAAGTTGACCGGTTCTTAATTCGTTCAGCCCCAGAGGTGGTGAACTGAAACTCGTTTGTCGCACGAGATTATAAAGGATCAAGGAGATGTGTGATTTCCTCCTCATCCTAAGAATCTCGAAATATCTGTCGATCATGATATCTTAGACGATATTGAAGCGAAACGAGACTGTCATTGATTACTTGTTCATATATTCGGTGACGACTGATAATATGAGCAAATTATGACAGGAAACCATGTACCGTTGCCTGAAGTCAACGTAGAATAGACTGACCTAATGGAAACTTGCAATCCAAGTAGACTCCTTAGCGAAAGTGTGTTCGGACCTGTAGCTCCAACACCACCAATGTTAAACGAGTTCGTTTATTTGGTTATTCGTAAGGAAAAGTGATGAGAATAATGAGATTGTAGAATGCTCGCCTAGTAGCGCAAGGCTTCTCTCACACCTTGGAATTGATTACGAGATGGTTGATTTCCTCGTAATGGACATTATAACAGTCCCCTACTTTACCAGTTTAGTAGTTTCCGAAAAACTGAGTATGCAGCCATGAATGTGGTCATGATTTTATCTTTATGGGGATTTAGACAAAGAGATATAGATGAAGGTCCCTGTGTGACTTCATGTGCTTGAATCAAGTAGTTCCTGACCACGGAACACGATCTCAATTGACTGAGACACTCACTATATGGATTAATATAATCCGAGCGGATGTGGTATACCGCCTAAGTGAGTACTTGATTAGCTTGGGATACTTGAACAAGTATTATGCCCTTGCGTGTTTTATTACGCGATCCATTTTTGGATTTGCCTTCGAGATGAAAGATCTTGGGAAGAAACGGTAGTGACTCGGCCTGATGATCGACTCCCGTAAAGATTGAATCTAAGTCCATGATTCAGACTACACCCAGAAGGTGTTATGACGTTGTAGTCATCATGACGCTAAGTCGTCAGATTCTCCCATGATCGTTCGATCACTAGACATTGATATAGACCCAGTCCGTCCCTGATGAGACGATGAAGAGATATTGAACCATGATGTTCATATCTAAATACAATAAGCGCATTATTGTACTTGGTCTAATGTGCTAGGATGAACATCTCGTCTGCTGTGAATGGTATAGCTCGACACAGCATCGCGCTAACACGCTGCCATCGAAATGGCATAAAAGACATTTTCCCATTACCTTAAGGTAACTGTGGATGAGGGCTTGTCTTATCCCATTTGCGTCATCGAGTGTACCTACCCCCTTCGGTACTCGAATTAACGCAACCCTTTTTCGGTTATACCGATGCTGGTTACTTATCAGACCCGCATAATGGATATTCCTAACATGCCATGTCTTTACCATTAGGAATAAGGCAATATCTTGGAGGTCTTGGAATGACTCCAAACGAATCACTCTGATCTACTCGTGCTCAATGAGACGACTAGAGAGTGTATATGGCTTCGAGCTCGTATTAGCCATATTTGAATTACATATGCTCTGTCTCATGATCCAGATAAAACACTTGTCTTATTTGAGGACAACTTGTTGTTATCGATTAAGAGAGACATTACTAGATTATGCTATTTAGCATTTCTTGCCGAAATAAATCTTCACATATGAAGTTTAAGAGCATCCTGTCGAATGCTCGGTTTTTTCCACGTTATATTTTCTTGCATATAGTCGTGTGCAAGTAAATGAGGCATCCAGTCGAATGCTCGTACTCTTTATTCGAATATGAAATCATTGCACCCAGTCGTGTGCAAGTGAGGGGGAGCATCCAGGTGAATGCTTATTGCACTAATTACTACTTAGTCGAAATCCTCGCACCCTGTCGTGTGCAAGTGAGGGGGAGCATCCAGTCGCATGCTCGTGTACTCTTTTTGTCCTTAGACCAAGGTTTTTTCCCACTGGGTTTTCCTTGGCAAGGTTTTTAGCGAGACACGTTCCTATCATATCTCACTTAAGATTGCCGAAATTAGGGGGAGTATCCTGTTGTATACTTCTTACCACTGTGTACTCTTTTGTCCTTCGACTAGAGATTTTTTCCCACTGGGTTTACTCTAGCAAGGTTTTGATGAGGCACCTGTTTTGTGGTTGATCCCTACGACTACCATTGTTGCACTCTTTTTCCTTCGACTAGAGATTTTCCCATTGGGTTTGCTCTTGCAAGGTTTTGATGAGGCACACTGTTTTGTGGTTAGTTACTTACATGATATTTCGGCATATATCATTCGGCTACACAGTTTCTCCGAGGTACCGGTTTTGTCCCACACTGGGTTTTCCGGCCCTAAGGTTTTTATGTGTTTAGCACTGCGAATGAACTCGACTCACATCGACAGCATGAAGACGAAGAAATCAAGACGTCCAAAGGGGGAGTGTTGTAGGATATTATTGGGTCTATCTTGGACTTTCCTAGCATATGTAACTCTACCCTCTATTATATAAAGAGGGCCAGAGGTCTCTTGATGTATCTCTCTACAATCATATTAATGAATAAACACTTCGTCTGTTGTTTCTCCTATCTCTCTCTATATCTATACATATCTCTATATATCTATATAACGAGCTAATATGTCACACAACAATTCTATTATAATAACTCAATTCAAGTCAAATGAGCCTATCCAATTTAGCCAATTTTTTTTAAAAATATCCATATTTTTTTATATTAATTATCATAATAACTGCTTTCATAAAAAATAAAAACTAATTACACATTTTCTCTCTCTTTAATCACACAAAATTCCGTATATCTTATATTTTTTCTCTCTAAATATTTGTATCATCATCACAATTTATATCATTTTTTTTCTTATATCCTGTATTTTTTTGTATCTCTACATTTGTATCATCATTACAATTTATATCATCTCACACGTAACGCGTGAGTATCGTTTACCAATATATATATCTATACTATTACTTTATGTCAACACCCCTTATAAAGCCTTAAAACAAGTATTTACAAAAAAACTCCTTCAATTATCCAAATTGCAAATAAAATAAATACTGAATAAAACTGATATGTTACGTTAACTGCCATTGCACTTTCAAATTCATTTGTGTATTAGGTTTCTCTCTTCTCTCTCTATCTCTCCAATTTTTTTACTATTTCAGGTATGAAAACTTAATTTTTTTTTTTCAATAATATTATTGTTATTAATTTATGTGATTTCAATTTTATGCTTTTCAAGTTTACATTCGATTTAATTAGTATCTATGAGTATAAGTTACCGTCAGATCAACGCATCGCGTGGGCAGGTTCGGCAGTATACTATAAATATAAATATGACAAGTATCAATTAATAAAATAACAAAGAATAGTACAAGAAGCACCAGTGGTCTAGTGGTAGAATAGTACCCTGCCACGGTACAGACCCGGGTTTGATTCCCGGCTGGTGCAAATTTAGAGTGATGATGAAAATAGCGTCCACGTGGCAGTTGGGTCTGCCACACCTACTAATCTTCTGATTAGAAAACCGACGCAGCTGAGCTCTTTTTTCTGGCTTTTATTTTATGCAGACGCTTTCGATTAATACAGACGGTAATGATACAAATCACGCCACGTAATAAAAACTCAGTCTACCAATGCATCAATCGCTTTCGATTAATATAGACGGTAATGGTACAAATCACAACCCAATCTATCAATGCATCAACCAGACAACGTCTGTATTTAATAGATAACATTTTTTTATCTTTTTTTTTATAAGATTGCAAAATTAAAATTTTGTTTTTTAAAGATAGTTTTCTTCCATGAGAATTAAGAACTAATCTTACTGTGGCAGATATTTTCTATTTAATCTGGATTTGTTTTTCAAAAAATTTAGACAATATATGAACTAAGGACTCGCTTTTTTCAACGTAGTTGTGGTGGCGTCATACTTCTTATTTCAGTGATCGCGGTGGCTTGTTGGACCCGACATATTCAAGTTCGATATAAGTTCTTGTACCAAATCTAATTACACTAAATACCAAACATTTCTTATTTCCAGACCTAGTATCAATTCATGTAAGAAAAACCTGTTCCATCACTTAATTTTCAACGTAAAGCCTTTACTCGTTGCAAAGATTATATAAGCCGGTAGGCGTTCCTCCGGACGTGCTTTAACTCCGACTATCTGACTAATCGCCGACAACTGT
Organism: Primula vulgaris; assembly: GCA_963920805.1. Taxonomy (NCBI): domain Eukaryota; kingdom Viridiplantae; phylum Streptophyta; class Magnoliopsida; order Ericales; family Primulaceae; genus Primula; species Primula vulgaris. The sequence goes on from OY987212.1 coordinate 49,090,254, forward strand.
TATTTTTTGTTTATTGGAAAAGGGCATGTAAAGTTATGAAACGTAAGTACTATTTTTAACTCTTTGACAAATAGTACTTATAATTCATTAGTAGCATTCGTATTAGTAGTATTCATTTACTTTCAATTAAGTTACAAGGTGAGAATAACCTGTCTTCAACCCTAATTAAAACATATCCTTTAATTGAACGATTAATTAATCTTCCTTGAACAACTAATCGATTATTAGTCAGTCATCTACCAGTCTGATTACCCCGCCATTCGTTCCGTTGACTATCGCTGACCCTAACGACTAACTGAAACCGATTACTTGTTGACTTGACCCTTTTTCTAGAACACTTGTCAGTGAGACGGGTTTACGACAATACATGTGTACCGATTACTACTTTTGTTGTGTAATAGTAAACGTGAAATCCTACGAGATTAATTGACTAAAACGTGAAGCCTTTTTTTAAGTTTCGGATTAATAAACTTATAAACCATTTCGTTTAGCGCTTTCTTCTCGACTGGAGAGAATCGGTTTTTACGCGAAAACCGTAAATCCAAATTAAAAAAAAAAGACAATTCTAAATTACTGTTTCTTTATTCTCTCTCTCAGTCTCTTTCTCTTATCCTCACCCTAAGCCCTCTCTCTCTCTCTCCCTCTCTCTCTCTCTAACACAACAATGGCGTCTTGTATAACCAAACCCATATCAAACCCAATTTCCTTATCCAACACGTGCCTAATTTCATCACCCACCTTCACCTCACAAATCTCTTTTGCACCCAACAAACCCTCCCTCTCCCTCTCTCTCTCCCTCACTAGAAACAAAACCCACTTTTCAAAAAGACTTATTGTACACGTGTCAGACTGGTCACAGCAGGAGGAGGCAACCGCTACCGTGTCCGAGACCGAGGCGGAGGAGGGAGTGTTTAACTGGGGAGGTGGGGAGAGTGATGACGTGGAGAGGGAGGAGGGAGGGTATGTGGAGCCTCCCGAGGAGGCGAAGCTGTTTGTGGGGGAAGAGGGAGGGTATGTGGAGCCTCCCGAGGAGGCGAAGCTGTTTGTGGGGAACTTGCCGTACGACGTGGACAGCGGGAAGTTGGCTGAGTTGTTTGGACAGGCCGGTGTTGTTGAGATTGCTGAGGTTTATTTTTTTCTCTTTTTTTTTTATATTCAATTTTGTATCGGAAAATGACATAGTAGTAATTTTATTGAATTTGGTTGTATTTTTGTTAGAATTAGTAGTATTTATGTTGAATCTGGTAGTATTTTAATACTCGAGACTGTTGAGGTGTTATTTTAGGCCCTTTCTTTTTATAGTTTTTTTCCTCTTCATATTAAATTTTGTAGGTCAAATATTTGGGTTTTTATTATTTGGGTAAATTTTGCTAAGTTGTTGAGATTACTAGGGTTTATTTGATTTTGGAGTAGTAATTGACTTGGGGTTTAGCAGGGCTTGTTTGGTACAATTGGGATTTTTATTAGGCCGGAATTGTTATTATTGTGTTCTTGGTGTGGACAGTGAGGAGTTGACTGACTTGTTTGGGCAGTCTGGTGTTGTTCAGATTGCGGAAGTGTTATTTTAAGCCCTTTCTTTTTTAGTTTTTTAACCTCTTTTTTTAAATTTATTTTTGTAGGTCAAAGATTTGTTTTTTTATTACTAGGGTTTATTTGATTTTGGAGTAGTACTTAACTTGGGTTTATTAGGGCTTGTTTGATCAGGGATGGAACCATAAACTAAAGGAGAGGGGTTGGAACGCTCATTTTGGCAAAAGGGGATGAAATGCTAATTTTATAAGATTTTAATCAAAATAAATTAAGAAAAATATTTTTTCATCAATTTTATCTTAGGCTGCAGTTGCTAATTGTCACGACCTTGTTCCACCCCAGTGTTTTTGAACTTGAATAGTGTTTAACTCTGGGATAAATATAAGCTTACTTGCTCAAAATGTTCATTCAAACAAGCCTTAATTGTTAAAGGCTAGCTAAACATTGTTCCAGTATAATTTGTTTGTTATTATTGAGTTCATGGTGCGGACAGTGAGAAGTTGGCTGTGTTGTTTGGTCAGGTTGGTGTTCTTGAGATTGATGAGATACAAAAGGGTTTTTTAGTTTTGTAATTTACTTTTTTAGGTCGATTTAATTTTGATTGCTAGGTTTTGTTTATGTTTTTGGAATTTTGTATTATTTGGACTTTTTTTGAGATTTTGGTATTAAATACGACTATAAGAGATTTTGGAGCTGCCTTTGTTTTGAGGTCAAAGATTTGAATTTTATTACTAGGGTTTATTTTGGTTGTTAGATGTTAGTATGATTGGGATTTTGGTTGAGATTGTAGCTTAATTGAAACTTGTTTTAAAATTGTAGTGTTGGTGTTGTTAAGATTGCTGAGGTATGCAACTATTGAGGAATATTGGAGTTGTCTTGTTTTTAGGTCAAATATTTGATTTTTATTACCAGAGTTTATTTGGTTTGTCGGGTTTTAGTATTATTAAGATTTTTCATGAGATTGTAACTGAAACTTTTGCTGAGATTTTAGGGTTATTTGGGCAGGCTGGCCAGTTAAGATCGCTAAGGTATGGAGTAATTTATAAGGGGGTTTTAGTTCTGCCTTTTTTTGTAGGTCAAAGATTTGATTTTTCCTACTAGGGTGTATTTGGGTTGTTGGATTCTAGTATAATTAGGATTTTTGCTGAGATTTTAGCATTAATGTGGCAGGCCGATGTTGTTGAGTTGCTGAGAAGTAAGACTGTAGGGGATGTTTGTGCTGCCTTTTAATTTAGGTCAAATATTTGAGGTTGTATTTCTAGGGTTTATTTGAGTTGTAAGAGTTAAGTACCATTGGGATATTTGTAGGGGCCAGGGAGGGATTGGTGCTTTTTGCTAACTGTTTACTGGTAGCTAAAAACATCAATTGATATAATTATGATTATGTAAGTTCCCTGAGAGTGCTGAGGTATAACATATACAGGAAGAGATTCTTAGTTTGATTTATAATGTTTTTTGTAGGTAAAAGATTTAATTTTGTGGGATTTCTGGTAACTTTGGGGATTTTTTTGCTACCTTTTACTAAGTGCATAAGATTGCTCACTTGTGATTGATGTTAGGATTTTGGTGATATACTTTGAACTTTCTTTTATCTAATTTGGTTTTTATGGGATTTATTTGGTACCTGTAATCACGTGTTCAAGAGTAGTTCATAGTTGTTTACCTGTTACTTGCATTTCTATGTTGTGTTGGAGCTCATAATGGATATTGAGGTTTTGTAGGAAGTTCGTTAAACTTCTATATTTTCTATCAAATGAGTCTGAGACTTGGTTCAAACTTATTACTCCATTTAATTGAAAAATGATAATTAAAGAGTATGCTGGAGTTTGTACTTTGTAGTGTTTCTTCAGGGTTTACTAAGTCTTGAAGCGTAGCCTAAGTGATGTTCTCTTGTTAACCCATGTTTGGTTTATTCTCTTGAGTTTCATTTTGATTTACATGGTTTACAGGAATTTAGTTTTAGTGTATATTTGGGACTTTTCTAGGATTTGTCTGGTATCTATAATCCTAGATGCTTCTTACTGCTTATAAACCAATTATTAAATTGCACTTTTAACTTTATTAGTGATTTCCTTTTAACTTTTACCTTAATTGCTGCCAAAGTAGCGGAGAAACAATTGCAATTGTTCAGAAATGAGAAGAATTTGTAAAGAAGGAAAATTATCCTATCCTATTTCGAGAAAAATAATAATATACTTTTCTGTCCCTTCGCAGGTTATTTACAATAGAGAAACGGATCAAAGCCGTGGGTTTGGGTTTGTGACAATGAGTACTGTTGAACAAGCTGAGAAAGCTGTGGAGATGCTCCACCAATACGTGAGTTGTATATATTTACTTGTGTTGTTGGTAATAGTTTCAGTCTATAGTTAAATTCGTTTAATTGTTAGTCATTTTCCCGTATTTTTTACTGTTCCACATTTGGGAATTAGAAAATAAGATACTATATATTCTGAAAATTTTATGATTTCTCTCTCTTGCTTAGTACTCCCTCCGTTCCAAATTGTTGGGGCTATACGAAACTACGTGCAATTTTGACCGAAAAATAACTCATCTAATTTGTCGAAATTGAATTTTTCAAAAGTCAATCACATAGTTCAAATGTTAAACTATATGAACAAATTTTAAAAAATTATATTTCAACAATTTAAGCACGAGATATTTTCCGGTCAAAGTTGCACGTATATACATATTGCCCCAATATTTTGGGACGGAGAGAGTATATGTGTAGTGTTGGTACACTTGCAACTTCTCGCTGTTGTCGATGCTTTCATGTACGCCTATTGCCATGGGTGGTAATCACTGAGGTTGCTTTTGTAAGCATAAGAGACTCAATACCATAGACGAATTGATTACGGTTGTTCTATAGGTTGCGAACTTGAATGTATGCATGTATGATTGTTCTACATAAACTTTGACATCTCGTATTGAAAAATAAAATATATTTAACTATGTGTACGAAGATTTTGAAAACTGCCTGGGCATATAATTCAAGTTTTGTACTTTTGTAGTTTTATTGGTCAAGATTTGGACTTTTATTCATTAATGAACAAGATTTTGATTGGTTGATGGAGATTTAATCTGACTATTCGACTATTGTTAGGCCTTATCTGATTGCAGTTTATTGATCAGTCTTTTTGCTTAAAAGCTGTACTGAATTTGGTATTTTAGTTGACCAGCTTAAAGACCTGACATGTTCTGCTATCTTGGGTTTTTAAAGTTTGAAGCTTTAACCTTGATGAACCTAGTTTCTTTTGCACCTAAAAAAGATCCAGCTAATTCGTGTAAAAGCTACATCCAAATACACACTTAATATGCTTCAAGTTTTAGTTATTTACAAAATGTAGTATCCAAATATTTTCTCGGTCAGGAAAACTGATTTTGAATTTTGGAACTGAAATAAAAGCTTATGTGCTTGATTACAAAAAAAAAAACAAAAAAAACTTATGTGCTTATGTATGATTGTGCTGCAAGAAACTTTATATGTTGTTTTGAAAAACTGAAATGAGTAAACTACAATGCTTTACATCGTGGTGTTGTATACAATGCAAGTCCCATTTCTTTTATTGGTGTTAGTCATGTCGATAGCAATATGAACTTTTGCTTCTATTTTAACAAGATTCTGATTGGTTGGTGAGATATTATACTGGGATCTTATTAGTTTGCATCATTTCTTAACCGCTTTCATTTTTATTTTTTTTAAATTTATCTTATTTGAACAACTATTTTTAAATTTTAATAAAGGACGTGAACGGGAGGTTTTTGACTGTAAACAAGGCTTCTCCAAGAGGAGCACGGCCTGAGCGGACCCCACGGGTATTTGAACCCAGCTACAGGCTCTATGTTGGTAACTTGCCATGGGATGTGGATGATTCACGTTTAGAACAGGTGTTCAGCGAGCATGGCAAAGTTGTAAATGCACGAGTGGTTTATGACAGAGAAACTGGACGTTCACGTGGGTTTGGTTTCATCACAATGGAATCTGAGTCGGAATTAAACGATGCTATCTCCAACCTTGATGGACAGGTATATATGCTAAATGCTGTTTCCTTTACCAGTAATTCTATTTCTCTACATTATCTGATACAGAAAGATAGTTTCACAAAAGTAATAGCTGTGATCACGATTTCTGTAGTTTGTCTCATACAATGATTGTACATCAGTTTTTGTTCGAGTTTTGCACGTTTTCTTTTCGTTTGAATTTATGTACGATAAATTGATAAATGTTGTCTACATTTACTACTTACTAGCAGTGGTGGCCCGGTATTGGAGTTGCTTAAGGATTGAATTCTTTTTGTTGCCCGATATTATGAATTAAAACATACCGCAAATAATAGATTTTGTAGCTTAAGAGTATCCGACACGACCATTTAGTTGAAATTTTAACTACCTAACCTTCGGGCTTGTGCAACTGAATGTAAATGAATTGTTATTAATATATTAGGAGTATACAATTAGTAATTATAAAAAGATAGTCCCTGGGGGTTGCTTGTATTTTTTTTATTTTGCAGGGGGTTGCTCAAGGCCCTTGCCTTACCCGCCTTGGGCTTGGCCAGCCCTGCTTACTAGTAAACATAATGTGCATAAAAACCAAGTAGCATTAGACCTAAAAGGTTTCTCTCTGCACGATGTAATACGTGGTTTATTGTATGTGCCAATACCATATTGGCAAAGCGATTAATGAATTGAGGTTTACCACTTCTGTTAATTTACCTGGTGTGACCATTGCAAAATAGTTTTGTATATAATTATCGTGGAATTTACCTCACACGGGTAGTATGGAAACATAGATTTTGTAAAATCTGACCCGTTTTAATACAATTGTGAGTTTGTATTGGCTACTTGATTTCTAGTTTGCAAATTTATTCTTAAACCACAAGTATATTCTGAGCAAGTGCACTCTCGTGTGTTCTATCCCATATAATTATGGACCTTTTCTGAGTTAATTTAAATTTGGTAAATTTTCTTTAGTACAAAATTAGTTATTCATTTCTGGCTAAAGCTATTCTGGATGTTAGCATCTAACTCACGACTGTAACCTGTAAGTGCTTATTCTTATTTGGACAATGAATATTACAGGATTTGGGTGGAAGGGCTATTAAAGTGAATGTTGCTGAAGAGAGAGCAAGGCGGACTCCTTATTAACGTGAAATTATGTGAATCGTAGGTGTTTTTCTATTTCTCGTTTTTATCTGGTTTACAACTTTTGTCGAAAGTTGATCGTTATTTTGGAACATGGTGGTTATTGTAAGTGCGTTTCGTCGAACTTCATTTTTTGTCCGTCGAATTGTAAGGAAATAGTTGGTATGATTGGTTACAATCCTGTCAAAGTCAATGTGAAATGCATTAATACTTTTCAGTTTCTTAGAGAAAGTTTGTGCTTTATAATATTGGAAAACTAGCTTTATCTTTGTGGTTATATCAAACACCAGATATGTAAATATTGCTGAAGTGTTGCCATCACCAAAATACCAACATATTTTGCGAGTGCTTTCAAAACCGATAGTGAGAGAAAAATGGAGAAGTGAAAGGGATACGTTACCGACTGTTAAGAAATACATAACAAATGGCTACTCTTTGGTTTCCAATTTGTCTCAAAACAGTCTGTATCTGTCTAGAACCTAAATTTTGAGCTATATACATTATACAATGTTAACCTTGATTCGCTTTCTGTTTTCTGGAGTGTTAAATGGATGAGAGCAACATAATATCATCTCAAAATATAAATTACTAGGTTTAGAGATTCACACATCACATGTCCCTGTTGTTTATATACCCGATAAGTTTTACGTCTGACATATTTTCAAAATAATTTAACTCATATTCGAAAGAACGAACATATAACAATTTACCTGGCTAACATGTACAGTATTTTATTCCCCTTGTGGTACAATCATACAAACAGCTTAACATTAACGTGGCTAAAACGTTTGAAACTTGTACCCTTGTAGCACAAAGCCACGAACGAACTTACCAACACACTCAAAATATTATGCTAATAAGCTATATACAATCCAGGTCAGACTATTTAGAATTTTTTATACATTCCCTGATATTTAACTAGCCTTGTAGTTGAGATTCTTTACTTGTCAATGGTACATACCGGACAGAGGTAACACTATGCACGCTAATGGAACCATCCGCTTTCTTCTCGATCACCTCCAAGTCTTGGAAAAAGTTCCCAACGGGAATTACCATTCTACCCCCAGGTTTCAACTGCTCGACTAGAGCTTGTGGTATTTCCGAAGCTGCTGCTCCAACATGAATGGCATCGTAAGGGGCAAACTCCGGCCATCCCGACCTACCATCTGACACCATACAAATACAGTAGACAAATCAGAAATACCAAACCATATTTACAGATCGTTCGTGTCAATTTAATACCAACTGTGATTAAATAATTGCATGGAGAGATGTGCAGACTGCAGTGCTGTCTAGTAAATCCAATCTTTTTGGTTACCTTAAAAGTAGTACCCTGCACTACACTTATCTGTTAATTAGAATCCTGTTGTTAAGTAAATGGATGCAAAACACTGAAGACAGACGGTGTATTATACTTATAGGCCTATAGGGCACCAAATCAATTTCTTGATAGAGTAGGGGGCAGAAAAATCTAATACCCTGAAGTGTGAGTTAGTATATACTCGTATGCTACTTGTGTCTAGTGAAGTAACCAAAAATTGCATGGAGTTCGTGATGACATTCATCTGTAAACACTTGAAAATTCTGCGGAAAATAAGATTCCCATGCTCTCCACCTAGTCCCTCTCCTTCTATTGTCTTGTATTAGTACTCATAGTTAAGTAGGTTAGTCATATATTAACAGTGTAATTGAATTTCTCAAATAAGTATGTACTGGAAACTCCGGTCGTCGTAAAATTATTTGCCGAAGGTGAATGAAGTAGAAATCGAAAGAGATAAGTAGATATACCCCCAACATGAAGAGAGAGAGTGCCTTCCTCAAGCAGTGGAGCAGCTGTACTTTTTTTAATATTTTTTATTGAAGAGTCCACCAGTTCCGGAATATGTTCCACCCCAACTGCACGGCCTTCGGGCCCGACCATCAGAGCAAAACATGCTGTTAAATATCCAGTCCCTACAAGTTTTCATAACAATTACATAACCGAATGGGATTGTTTTATTACAATAAGTTCTACTAGACTTCCTTGTTTGTGCCAATTTAATAAATTTCGAAATCTTTCAAAAGACCCATCCCGAACAGAAGAAAAAAAGGGATTTACTGCAAACCCAAACGTTTATTCCTCTGTAAAAATAGCTTAACACACGCGATTTAGTAAAGACAAACTTTCAGGCTGTAATCATAAAAACAGCTTAAAATGTTGTTAAAGTATGAGTGCAGCAAAATTGAATTTCCGTAAGACATAAAGAATAACATTGCCACATTGGAACATCATTTTAAATTGTGTCACCACATCATCTCAAAAACTTAGGCGACTATATGACGTATTACCAGGATATGTGTATGTAATTCATAAGAAACGAGTATACTACATTAAATTATGTTGTTTATGCTATACAGTATTAAAGTTATACATATTGTAATTAACCTCTCCCCCTATCACATAATAATTATTTCCCCACAAGATTTTGGTTCCGTAACTAACTGAAAAGTACAAATACTATATACATGTAATGCTTTAGCCACATGAGTATTGAATGTAACTATTCAATTATCATGAAGTAATAGTTTATATGATCAAAAGTAACATTCACTGTCAGAGAAAACAATGTCTAGCCTAAAATCCAATCACACGTATCTCAAAACTTCAAATCACAAAGAAATAAAAAAAATGTTATAACATTGATTTTGTTTATGTTTGGATATTGGAGTATATTAAAAAAATAGCAAAAATAACTGAAAATCCGTCTTTCCTGTCCAATATAAACTTTCTTTAACCGTTATATAAAATCAATGTTTTAAATAGCGTTATCGCTATCGTAGCGTTTTTTCGAGAGAAACGCTAAAAGCGCTAATAGCGTGTTTTAAATAGCGTTATCACTATTGTAGCTTTTTTTCGAGAGAAACGCTAAAAGCGCTAATAGCGTTGCTACATAGCGCTTTGCGGTGTTGTGGGTGAGTTTTGAACTTGGGTCTGCTGGAAATTACAGCACTGTCTCAACCATTGGACTGCACACACTTTTATGAAAATTACACAGTATATATTAATTATTTAGATCCGCTGTTTTTTTTTCCTAACTCGCTATTTACGCTTTTGGTCCAGAATTTCACGCTTTTTGCGCTTTTGGTCCACTATAGCGCGATTTTAGCGCAATTCCAGCCAAATAGTGGTTTTTCGTTGCGTTTTTTCCCAAAAAGCACTATTTCGCGCTATATAGCGCGATTTTTAAAACATTGTATAAAATTGATAAGAGCGAATTTTTATTTTAGTTTGTTGCATTCTCTCGGATAACGCTCATTTTATTTAAACCACCCGCATTATTTAAGCATCTCAACACAAAATGCTTTAAACTAGTGAGCGTGGAGTTGTGTTATTAACCTGATCATCACCCCAAAGCAAGTCATCCCAACTCAATCATGACCAAACAAAGGGGTGGTTCAACAGAACAAAAATAAAAAAGAACCGTCAACCTCTGTTCCACCCGTATTGTTGTTTGACTTAATTTAATGTTAGAGATTTCTAATGAATTGTAATCTAATGATAAACTAGTAATTACTTTGTTTAAATTGGTAATTTTTTTTGTTCATTAACTAGGCAACGGATTTTATATTCAGAGGATTGAACACTGTTTATATTATCCCCACCAAGAACGACCAAACTAGACAAAAATAACAACCCACCCTGACCGTTAAATTAGTACAACTGAAAACAAAAATATACAATAGTGAAGTGAATCTATTGACAATGAAAATAGTGATAAGATAACCTGAACCAACATCGAGAGCACGCTTGCCGGGTTTGAGATTATCTTCTAATAACTGAAGGCAAGTTGCGTGCATGTGAGGTGCGGAAATAGTGGCATTGTGACCTATATCCATAGGACTATCGATATATGGGTATGCGCCCTCGGGTACAAACAAACCCCTATCAAGTTTCCCCATCACTTCCCCTACCTTGTTAGAGTTAAACACACCATAACGCTTTAAAGACTCAATCATTACCTTGTTTTTATCTACACCTCCTCGAGTAGAAAATCGCTGCAAAGTAAAAGTTATAGATTAAATTTCTATCGTAAATTGCTATAAAGGAACCGAGTAACATGTAGCTTTTAACCGGAAAAAACTGATTTAGTTTAAAAAGTGCGGTTCATCCGATTGACATTTCCCCAAAACGCAATTAAACTGACCAAGCGAATCCGGATCTTTTTTAAGTGAAAATAAAACTCGAGCTTAAAAGTTACAACCACACAACCCGTTCCGAAATATTTAAGTTTCATAAGTTAGCTTAGCTATCGGTTCACCTCCCTCCAAAGTGAGAGTTATTGATTATTAAAAAAACAAATAAATGAGCATTCACATCAATTCCCCTATTATCCTTAACATTTTTAGAGGAAATAAGCGACTTTTGTTGTTTTACATAGCAACTTCAGCTTTAACCAATTACTCAATTTCCCTATAACTACTTCTAGATTTTTATTTTTTTTTATTGAATAACATACTTTTCATTACTCCCCTCCATTATTATATATGAATAAAAACAAAAATAGATGATAATAATATTGTACTATAAGTTATAACTTATAAGCTGAACACATGAACCAAGTCTCTATAGTATAAGGTGAGCTTAAGCTAAAAATTAAGTTATGGATGTATTAGGGTAATTGATGCAATTGATTATTTAACTTATTTTAGATAAATTTATAAAAATGAAGAACTATATATATAGATATTGAAAGAGAGAGAACCTCCATGTTAAAGCGCGTTGTTAAAGAGAGGCAAAGAGGTGCATAGTTTAATAAAGGAGCACTGTTTGTTATCGTTAACCACATTTTTTTCTTTTATTTTCTAGTAATTTCCAATACTATAAAACTCACTCTCATTTTCCACTAACTTCAAGAGCTTTTCTTCTTTGTCTTACGCGAGCTCATTTGTTTATAAGTCAGGTAACTGGTTAATACATTTTGTTACGGTTTAAATTTAATAACAGATCTAATGGCTGTGGAAGCAGAATAACCTGACTCTGAGTCAGCTACTCTGCTACTATGCTTCCCATCATTTGACATTTTGAAGTGTAGAAATATTGTTTTCTTAATTTTATTTTTACTTAATAATTCAAACAAACGTTGAAAGAACAAATTTTAAGTTTTTTTTTACACTTTAATATCTTTCTCGTGTATATTATAATATATTTTTTTAATCTTAAAAACAATTTTTTACCTATTTTTTACATTTAATATCTTTTTCGTATAGATTATAAGTTATTTTTTACGTTTAAAAACATTTTTTTAATTTTTTTTTATTGGACAGAATGACTAAACTTAACAAAAAAAAATTGGCTCAGGAACTTCATTTAAAAAATATTGTAAAAGTTGACATAAATAATATTCTCTCGTAGGCATGCTTTCATCTCGGGAAAGTACTTTTGGGCTGGGCTTATGGGTTGTTGTGCCAATATAGGCTCATTTCAATGGCCCCTTAACTAACAATGTAGTTAATTCTGTGGAAAAAACTAGACTTATTTAAGTTTTATTTTACGGAACAAAGTTATTTAGGTTTTTGTCTGGTTCCAATACAAAACCTATAATTTTCATATGTTTTAATTTTTTTATATGTTTTTTAAAATTGAATTATAGTAACAGATTTTACGTCTAAAATTAAGTTTTCACGTTTAGATCAACTTCTACGTGTAAAATATATATTATTGACCCGTACTGACTCGTACAAATACAAATTTCAATGTTCTGTTTGTTTTATATTTTCATCTGTTTTTATATTTTGTACTGAAACTTAAATAAGTAAGTTGTATTTTTAAAACTTACGCTTAATAAAATATCAAAAACTGGATCGGTCCGGCCTGAAATTTGCCCAACTGCAGCCGTGCCTTGCATCAAATTGGTTATGATAAAATAAATAAAAATAATTATAATTGGTTAAGTACTTGTGTGAATGTTATTTCTCACGCCCAGTTTTGTTTATGGTAATAGTTGTGAACAAATTGGTTGCAGTATTGACCTGAAAATATAAGAAAATCTGACAGTATCTGCATCTTTTATGATTTAGTGCTATTTCTCACGCTCAATTTTGTTTATATGTTAGTTGTGAACAAATTATTTATAGTAGTATAATTAGTATCGACCTAACATGTAATACAATCTGACAATAGTGTAGTATCTTTTATGATATTTGCAATTTCTCATGTCCAATATTGTTGATGGTAGTTGTGAAGAAAATGGTTACACCTGATCTGAAAATATAAGATAATCCGACTATGTATTACGCATTTTTTTTTAATAGTTTTTGCTATTTCTGTGCTTTCTCATCCCGTTTCTCTTTCTAATAGTTGTGAACAAATTGGTATGTGCAAATCAGATTCAGAGCTCGTTAAATTTGTATTTTAAATTGTTCAATAAGTAGACCACATAATTTTTTGAAAGTCACCCACCGAAAGACTTTGCCCGATGAGAAAAATATGTTCATCCGAAATTCCGATTTTTTCAATAGCTGGTGACATTATGTAACGATCCGGCCCCACGGACCGAACCGCCACGCCCGTATCAATAATATTGTCCGCTTTGGCACAACTTTTCAGGAGGGTCACTCATCCTGTTACTACTCCAAGTTAAGCACGCTTAACTGTGGAGTTTCGTCATCGCTATTGTGTCGCACGGCTTTAAAAGGCATTGTTAATAGAAAATGGATCTGTAAGCTCATATACCACACAGGTACTCTCATATCTGGGCGATGTGGGACTGACGCACAATACCGCAGCACAGAATTTACTTCGGAGAAATCTGCATGGTCACACATTACTTCCGAGAGCTTTAAAATAGTGAAACTTAATTTATTTATTTTTACATGGTTTTGACAACTTTGATCTTTTTCACATTTAAATTTTTACATATGAAGTATTTTATCGTATCTTTTTGTAAACTGCGTTGACATTAAGTCAATGTTGATTGAACATATAATTGAAATGTATTTACAAACAACTGGAGAAATTATTCCAAATAAATATCTTCAGTCTTGCTTTTTCCTCCGTTCCGATTTAATTGTTTATTACAAAACTACGTGTAATTTTAACTGACTTATAACTTGTATCAAAATTGTCAAAATAATTTTTTTTTAAATATAATCATAAAATTTAACATTTGAACTATATGATAAACTTTTAAAAAATTTCATTCCGATAATTTTAATACAAGTTATTAGCTGGTCAAAATTGCAAGTAGTTTTATAGTGGACAATTAAATGGGAACGGATGAAATAGTTTTTTCTCAAAATATGATTTTTTTCCCGGTTGGCGCAGTTGGTAAGCCACCTAGACGGATCCATTTAGGCTGCACTCAAATTTATGCATTAAAAAATCACATCCATCTTTTTTATCCTTAAAAAAATATATTCATTCATCTTAATTTTTGTAGTTATTTTTAGCAGAGAACATTATATATTTAGATATTTACAAACCAGGGGAATATGTGTAGTTTTGCTGGAAAAAATATAAAAGTTAATTTTTAGTATAACCTAAAAAAAAACATAACCTAAAAAAATATATTCATTCAACTTAAGTTTTACTTTTATTGAAAAACCCTAAGAGATAAGCAGTTTGTACGATCACCCAAATTAATACAACTGAAAACCTAAAAAGCCAAAAACCAATGATTTTGTAAGTTTTTTTTTAAAGATTGAATGAGTTTATTAGTTCGCATGAATGTTGCTTTGGTTGGAATAGAATAAGTCCATGTAAAACTAATTTAACTAGTGATTCGTAATTAGAAGGACTTAGAAAATTTAAGATAGCATAAATAAATTTCACGTAGGAGCAACCGTACCAGTTTCCTTACACTTTTACTCATATTTAAGTTAATTAACATCATTTTTATATTTTTAGTATAATAGTTTAACTTTATACATTTTTCAGCTTTTCTATCAAATTTATTATCATAACTAGATATTATTATATTTTAATATAATTTTATCAATTTATTTCAACTCAAATTAATTTACTAGAGCAATCACACTAAATAAGTTAGACGTTTCATCATATTTAAAAGTAAAAAGTACACTTTTACAATTTATAATGAAACGTTTTGATTTATAGAAATTATCAGCTTTTTTTTTATCAATTTCTCTATCACAACTGTACAACTTATCGTCTTGTTATTTTATTAATTTATATTTGAAAATTATAAATAAATGAGAAAAAATAAGAGAAAACTAAGAGAGATAAATTATTATTTTAATTATAAGAAAATATTTTAATCTATTATATTTGAGATATATTTAAGTTCATATATAACTAAACTGATGCATATAAAATTTTAAAACAATACTCTCGTATTTACGTTAAATCGGTGAGGGAGGGGATTAGTCAGGAGTTACTTTGACACTTTGAATTAGTCAAAATTGTCGGTAGACATGTCACATGTTACTGGTTGCAAGTTGCAAGAAATTTCCAACTTCAGATGCATCTCTGGCTTATAAAGTACTACTGTAGTAACGAAATTAGCTAAGGGGCTTGAGTTTTTATACCGATTTGTATCAACCGATCGATTTTTGAACCGAACCAAACAAGTTGGTACCGAAAATTCGGTATACCGATTTTTCGGTACGGTACAACCGAACCAAACTTTAAAAGTCGGTTCGGTTTCGGTATTCATTTCGTATGTTTGGTACAATACCGAACCGAACCAAACATTAAAATTAAAAAAATATATATAAATTTACGCATAGTTATAACTTACAAATAAATTGTATTATAGTTTATTTTAATTTTTCTCACGACTTACTTTCCTATTTACGAAACCAAATACAATCGTTAAAATAGCAAATATAAGAATAGTTATACATATTTTAATTTTTACAAACTTTTTTGCTATTTTATTGTTATCAAGAATTATTTTTTAATAATAATAATGTTTCGGTATAAAGCGAAAAACCGAACCGTACCAAACCGAAAAAGTCGGTTACCGAACTTTCGGTAACCGACTTTTTCGGTTCGGTTATGGTATAATTTTTTTCAAACCAAACAAGTTCGGTTCGGTATTGATATATGGTAAAAAAAATCGGTATCGTACCGAAGCCACCCCTAAAATTAACACATTGGTACAAGTATAACACGACCAAAAGGTCATTCGATCGATCATCAATAACTAGAATTAAAAAAAGAATATTGGGTTAGTTTAAGTCGTTATCAAATCATTCAGTTTTCATTATGAAAAAGCTAATTGCATAAACGGTCGTCAAAGTCTATATTGAAACATTGTTAATTTCAAAATTTTAAACGAGTGACAAATTTTATCCATGCTAAGAAAAATAAAGTTCTCGTCATTGCAAAAAAAGTAACAAAAATAATTTTTGTTGCTCACCATCAATGGCAAGATTTTTTTCAACAGTGTAAACCTTCTTTAAACAATTGGCCACCATTTATACAATCCACACGTTACGAAATCAATAAAGAAAATAAATAACTTTAATTTAAATTCAATGAAATCAAACACAGAGTGTTTATCCCTTGCTACCAAATCATTTGGGCACTAAGAAAACATTAAAAATTAAGGGATCCATCAAGTTATTTGATTTTTGAGTTGAGGTTGACAAAGTTACCCCTTCTAAATATCATCAATACATTCCAGAAAATAAAAAAAGAGTAGAAAGAAAGAAATGTTACAATTATTATATTCTAATTTAAATTTAACATAACACTGGTTACAAAATAATGTTTGATTTAGTGAGAGTCAAAAGCTGTAACAAGCCTGTCACTAATTTAAAAAATTGTCACAAATCTATCGCAAATTGACTAAACTGTCACAAATCCGTCACAAAACCGTCGTTAATAAACTCGTAAAAAAAAATACCATCACTAATTCAATCGATATTTGAGTAGTTTTTTTATAGCGATGTACAATATTATAATGCTTCCTTCTTCTTTTGTCAATATTTTCCAACTAGATGACCCAAACAACCAAGTCTGATTCCACACCTTTTTGTTTTTATTTTTCTAAAATCATTATAAGGAATAATAATTCCACACACTTAAACTACCCACCAATCAATGACCATCACTTAGTCTCCTCCTTTAGTCAACCCGCGTTATTCCCTTTAAGCATAAACTTGGCTCACAAAATTTAAAACTTCATCAAATTATTTCTACACCGCCAGGTCCAATGGCCGCCGTACACTCCCTCTCTCTCCTCACCATCTTCTCCCTCTTCTTCACCATCCGCTCTTCCGCCTTGCGTGGCATGGACCTTTCGGACTATAACCATTTAGGACAAACCGTTCGGGAACTTGATCATGATCAAGTTCCTAAACGGTATTTTTTGGAAGAGAATCAATTTCATTCCATCGCATTGGCGCCAGTAAGCGTGCCAAGTTCCGCTCCAGCTCCAGCACCATCAACAACAACGGCGACGGAAAAAGATGAAAAACATAAAAAGAAGCACAAGAAGAGCCCGGGAAAGATGGCATTGGGGTTCTTCACAGGCACGTTCGGCGGGATCCTATCCGGTGCACTGTTTGTCATCCTATTCAAGTTTGTGAAATTAGTGATTCGGGGAAAGTACAAAGAAATGGGTCCCACGATCTACAGCCCGTTGATCAAGAGAGCTGAGGACTTGGCGTTTCTTGAGAACGAGGAAGAAGTCTCGTCGCTTGAGATCATAGGGAAAGGCGGGTGTGGCGAGGTTTACAAGGCCGAGCTACCAGGGAGCAACGGAAAGATGTTAGCTATAAAAAAGATAGTTCAACCCTCGAAAGACACCGGCGAGTTAAGCGAAGAGGAGACGAAGTCTTTGAACAAGTTTATGAGGCAAGTTAAATCCGAGATCCAAACCGTGGGACATATTCGGCATAGGCACTTAGTTCCCCTCTTGGCTCATGTCTCTCGCCCCGATTGTCAGTTTCTGGTTTATGAGTTTATGAAAAATGGGAGCTTACAAGACTTGTTGCATCTGGCTTCTACAGGGACTCGCGAGCTAGACTGGATCACTAGGCATAATATTGCGCTTGGTGTAGCATCTGGGTTAGAATACTTGCATATGAACCACAATCCACGGATAATTCATAGAGACTTAAAGCCCGCAAATATCCTTCTAGGTGATGACATGGAGGCTAAAATAGCTGATTTCGGATTAGCGAAACTGATGCCCAATCTGGACACTCATGTTTCGACTTCCAATGTGGCTGGTACTGTGGGATATATTGCACCTGAATATCATCAGACGTTGAAATTTACTGATAAATGCGATGTGTATAGCTTTGGTGTGGTGCTCGGGGTTTTGGTGATAGGGAAATTACCGTCGGATGATTTTTTTCAGCATACGCCTGAAATGAGTCTGGTGAGGTGGATGAGGAATGTGATGACTTCGATAGATCCGACGACGGCCATCGACCCGAAATTGATTGGGAATGGGTATGAGGAGCAAATGTTGTTGGTGCTTAAGATTGCTTGTTTTTGTACTCTTGATGATGCCAGGCAGAGGCCTAATAGCAAGGATATTAGGTGCATGCTGTCTCAAATTGTACACTAAGGAGTATAGAATGTTTGTAACTATTTATTTCAATTGCCAATCCCAATTAGGGAAGAAATAAAATCCGTATTTTAAGAAACATGTTCATGCTATGCACTTTTCAGCTTCAAGCTTTGTGCCATTTCACTTGCCATTGTGTTAACAATTGTCTATTTATTACTTTAGTTCTTTTGCTAGCAATAATGCGGATTACAGGATGATCGATTCTGATATATAGTTTTCTCATACAGGCTGGTCTGAACCAATGTTAACATCAATTATTTCCACAAGAGTAGATCTCTATTTTAGCTAACGACACCTCTATAGCTCAGTAATTGTAAACAAAAGGCGAAGGTCTATAGTTCGATCTTGCATAGGGTGTACAAAGAATTAATGTACTTATTTGATACATTAGACTCTAAATTCGGTTTTTCACATATACTACATAAGACTAGAACTTATGCCTGTTACACTTTTCATAACATTGTATAGTATTATACAGAGTTCCAAACTCTGATAAGGCATGCATTGTCTTCTTGTTTCCATAAGACGTCCAGATCCGAGTGATGAAGCTGAAATTGTTGTGAATCAATAACAACTTGCATTTCAGAAAACTGTGAATCTAATAAAGGATAACATGCTAGTGACAAAAATATCATGTGAAATCAAAGATTTAACCATCTGCGTATGCATCATTATCACAAGTCATGCCTTCGGACTTCGGTTAAAAAGTCCATCATTCTTGTATGATTACGTGATTTTTTTAAATTTGTTTTGAGCTTTCCATAATCAGATCAGTAACTGGAATATGACAGATAGCAAATGTCCAGGTGCTCAAGACCTTTTAACTTTTATTTTAACTCTTTTTTCCTGTTTTGAGTGCTCGAGACTCTTAGTTCGAACCTTGTCACATGCGAAGCAGGTTTACCTCCAAAAGAGGGTTTCTGATTATCAAAAAAAGACTCTTGTTACATGAGTAATTTCCAGAATAAAGTTCCTATGACCATTTCCTTGTTCCGTTCCTCCTTGGGGTCGAAATTCTCGGTAAATTCATCAAAACATTTTCAGATTGGAACCAATTGGTATAACTTATTGATACTGGTAAGGCCTTTTGGTAAAACCATTGTCAGCTCTTCGAATGATCACACTACAAAGCTGTGACATTGAGAACATGAGTTGATCATTTTCCATTTGTATATGTTTTGTAGAATTTGCGTTACCATTTACTTCTTAGAAGGAAGACCAATTTGTCCAGGCCATTAGAATTGAAACATTACTTCTGTAGACTGTTCAAGAAATGACGATCCAACATTTTTTCCATTTTCTCGGAGTTCATTCGTGTATCGTTAAATCTCCAAAATGTTCACTGAATTTCTAAAATGAACACTCTTGACATTACAACTACGACCAAATGTAAGCCCATCACAATAAAATAAAAGAACCACTTCGACTATTGTAGCTACTTTCTTCTTTAGTGATTGCATTATAATGTAAAGTTCTCCTGAACCAAACCCAAAATTTAAATTCTTTACTAGCTAACTGATTTTAAGCATAAGCCCAAACCTGAAAAAACATCAACTATCAACACGAAGCTCAACCACTCATACTCATGAATGTTTAGTGTCATTATATTGACAGAAAAAAAGTAGATTTACCTTTACTTGAACAGAAAAAATAAATAATGACATATACGATAAAATAACTAAAGTAATGGTCCCTACGTATTAATTCACAGTCTTGCAATATTACCGTGGTTTTTAAAAGTTCAAAATTAAGTAGCGGAAATGCGAATAACTTGGTGATTAATCAGTGTTTTGCTATTAAAGTTCAAAATTAAGTAGCGGAAATTCGAATAACTTAGTGATTAATCAGTGTTTTGCTATTATTATGTCGATTATAAATCCTACTTTGAGCTCCTAAGACTTTGAATGTGATAAGAACAGCGAAAATAAAGAAAAAAATCTACAGAAGTGACCAAGCATAAGTTAATATTTATTTTTGGGCAAATATATCCCCTTTTGAAAAATTGGGACCATAAACCTTTCCACTTGAAGCTAGTAGGACCATTAAGGCTTAAGTCCAAACTATGGGGTGCAAATGCAATCAACTCAAAGTAGACCAACATTTTCTCCACAGGACCCATAGCAGTGGCCCATAGCAGATCTAAATAATCACTTGAACATTTAATTAAAGTTACATGACATTAAATTGGATATTTTTTTAAAAAATATTTTAAATTAATATTTAATTAATACAAATCTTCACATTTTTACGACGAAAACACAAATATGTATATTATTTATTTTTTTTGAGATGTATAATGACATATTTTGGAAATTGCGGTAAAATTTAAAAATTCAAAATATGTCATTATACATTTCGGAAAAAAAAACAATACGTAAATTGGATATTTTTATAAAAAATATTTTAAATCAAGATATGATTAATACAGATCTTCACAGTTTCACGAAAGAAACACAAATATGTATATTATTTTTTTTTTCGAGATGTATAATGACATATTTTGAAAATTACGGTAAAATTTAAAAATTCAAAATATGTCATTATACATTTAAAAAAAAAAACAATACGTATATTTGTGTCCCTGTCTGTCATGAAATCATAGATATTTGCATTAATTGTTTTGAATAGTTTTGTAAAAAAAATATACGCTCCTATTAATCGCAATATAAATAATTGCTTTCGGATTACTAAAAAAATTTATGACTGTGTCTACCTATATGCCTACTATGGCCTAAATATTAGTATTTAATTAGAATAATGCAAATGCCAGTTGCCATGATTTGAAACAACATCTATCTATATTGGACCTATAAATGCCCAATGTCCCAAAGTAATAGTGATACGTTTGTCATCTGTCTTGAATATTTATTTCGTGTCTTTTGTGAATAACTAAGCTTTTGTGAATAACTAAGTTGAAGGTTACTTAATTATTTTAAAAAATAAAATTGAAGGTTGCTTATTATGAATGGGCTGTATTGTGCAATTTTGTATGTATTAATTATTATAGTAAATTGTGTATTTGTTTCCTATCTCGCGGTTTTGTTTTTGTTTTTATATACCTTTGTGAAGATTTAAATTTATATATTTTGTAGAGTAGTGTTTCACCGGATATATAAGTTCAAGTAAAAATATTATAATCAAAACTTGGTTGCTTCGTTTATACTTATAAGCTTACTACATAAAATTATAGCAGAGTATTACGTTTGCAGTTATTTAATTACCTTATTAGGTACACATTCCAAGCATTGTAATTTTTAAAATGATTATAAATCGTACACGTTAGTCTGATTTTATTATCACATCTGAAAAAAGTACGGAGTGACATAAAGAGCAGAGCTACAATACATGGAGCGGGGGTAAAGGATGGGATGACACGGCTAGTGTATATTGTCAAATATTATTAACCGCATATCTAAATTCTATTTTTGTGTAAAAACACAAATAAAAAAATATGTTTTTCATCTTCATACAACCACCTGCTTATTATTTATAAAATTAGGATTCACTAGCTGTTTTCATGTAGTTATTTAATCGACTAAATTGAAGTTATTCCATGGATTACAAGTCAAATGTAACTCAAGTCAAACCATTATACCTTTTAATTAATTTTGGTCAAACAATACTCAGGTAAGCTTCTCTTATTTTATTTTTCTCTCAACATAATCTTAATCCTAATCCTTTCCTAATCCTTTATGTCAGTATGGAGAGAAAATTGTTCAATAAATTTCTCTCTAAACTTTTGCATATTTGTTTAAAAAAACCTTGTGTCATCATGGTCCCTCTATTATCCCAGATTTACAAACACATGAATTGTACTTAAATACAAGGAGGGTAGTATGGCTACTTCAAAAGTTTAATTATATTATTTTTTCCATCAATTCTCTTTTACTTAGTACAAAAGTCTTAACCCATATGGATAAAGCATGCAATAAATTTGTTTTATAAACAAAAGTAAATAAATAAGAATATATAATTGTTATAGAGAGAAAAGAAATAATGTAGGGTTATTATAATAAAATTAATAAGTAACCTGTAATTTTGTATAAATGTAAACGGTTTTTTAAAAAATATAAAATGCGTTAGATTTGATTGAAAATGGGAGGATATATGGACATCATGAAAAACACCTAAATGGACAATTTTTTTCAAAAACGGTCCAAATCAAGATTTGATTAATGCAAATTTTCACGGTTTCACGACGGGAATACAAATATGCGTACTGTTTTTTTTTCTTCTGAGATGTATAATGACATGTTTTGAATTTTTAAATTTTACCATAATTTCAAAAACATGTCATTATACATTTTGAAAAAAAAAACAAGACGCATATTTGTGTTCCCGTCGTGAAACCGTAAAGATTTGCATTAGCCAAATCTTGATTTTGAACGTTTTTAAAAAAAGTGTCTAGTTAAGTTGATATTCATATAAACTCTTTCTTGATTAAATGTTTAAAGTAGCTAGTACTCTTTTGTAAATGCATGTGCAAAAAAAGTGAAACTAACTTTAATGGATGAAATCTGCTGAATTCCAAAACTTTACCCCAAACATGGTTAGCAACTTTTACATTAATTGAAAAAGTAACTTTATAGCTACAGTCCCTAAAAATTAAATAAAACATTCAAACCCCATCTGCCCCCATCCCCCCTTCTCTCCAGTATTTCAGCACAAGCAACACAACCAAACACTAAAGTAATATAGCTCCCATCATACATGTCAATGTCCTTCTTTCTCAAACTACTCAATAGTACTCCTCGTATATATGTGCAAAACAAGTGAAAGTAGCTGATTTTCCAAACTTAGAGCATCTAAAAGTTGTTAATATTAATTTTAGCTATCGAAAACTTGGCAAATGGGCAAAAAGTTGCGTATAAATAACACATTTACATGTTAGATTTATCTAAGTTTTTTTTTTTCATGGCAGATAGGTTAGTTTTAACTAGCTATACTCTTAAATTAAATCACATGCTTTAATAAACATAAACAATGGCCCACCAAACATTTGATATATTTTACTCTGTTACATTTAACAAGTATTTTAACTCGGTGACACTAATAAATGCTTATGTGGCATAAATTAACAAGTAAAATGTAGCACTGTACTCCCCCTTTTCAAAAACTATTGAAAACCTATATATTTACGTGGAAATTTGATCAACAAATAACCCATATTTAAGTTGTCGAAATCGAAAATTTCAAAACTTAATCACATATTTTAAATGTTAAACTATATAAACAAATTATAAAAATTTATATTTTCATAATTTAAGCACGATATATTTACTGATCAAACTTATATATAGATACAAATAGTCTCAGTATTTTGAGTAGGACTAAGTATATAAAATCTACACAAATTAATATAAAAATGTGGTATGGTAGAAGACTAGTAACTTTTTACAATACATTAATTGAAAAAGTAGGTTTACTTTATAGTAGCTACAGTCCCTAAGAATTAAATCTATCCCCATCTTCACAAGCAAACACTAAATAATAATAATAATAATAATAATAATAATAATAATAATATACCTCCCATTTTTGTCATTATCGTTCTGAACACACCAAACACTGCTCTATCTCTCTATCTCTATAAATATATATATCGATGGCAGCGGCGATAGTCATTGATTTTCATCGCCACATCACATTAAATAACACAAATTACTACTCGTCCCTCAACTTCTATTTATTACACATTTGGTCCCCTCGTTTTCATCAACTTTCTCTCACTACTACTTGTTCACTCTTACTATTTAGCTCGATCTTCTATGTACATTGCCCCCGTGCTTCTAGGGTTTGGTTTCCCCCCCCCCCTCCTTATTTCTCGCTCCTCATTTTTCTCCTTTGTTTTTTTTACCTTTGTCTAATACTATTTATATAGAGTACCATTTTAATACTAGTTTATGTACATAGGGGAGGTTATACGACATCGATTTAGACATTGTTTTGCAAAAACGCTCCGAATCAAGATTTTATTAACGTAAATATCCACGATATGCGTCTAGTTTTTTTTTTTTCTCCAGATGTATAATGACCTGCTTTGAATTTTTAAATTTTACCGTAATTTCCAAAACATGTCATTATACATCTCGGACAAAAAAAACAAGACGTGTGTTCCCGCCGTGAAACAGTGGAGATTTGCATTAATCAAATCTTGATTTGGAGCGTTTTTGTAAAAAAGTGTCCACGTTGATGTCTAAATTGATGTACATGTGACCTTTCCCATGTATATATATATATATATATGCATGTTTGTTAGTTTGTTTAAGTCTTTACTATTTAAGCAGGGGTGAGTATCTTCACTTGTCTAATTTCAGCTTTTAAGCGGCTTTTTTGCTTATAAAATGTACTGCATTTTGTTCTCCAGTTTAAAATTAGCTTAAAATTAGTTGTTGTTAGTACTTTGTTTTGAAAAGGAAATGTATTAAGCTGACTCATATAGGGTGATAGAAATAAGATTATGTATTTAATAAACTGAGTGATTTTATTTGATTAGTAAATGCAAATATTTGCCCAAGCAACCAAGTTTTGGGTAAAATTATTTTATGGGCTTTCTGAATACATACTGCATTGTAAAAAAAGTGTTTTTTTTTTTTTCTGAAACGTTTTTTTATTTTTTTTCATTTTACTTTCCTTTCTGAAATGTTTTTGTATTTTTTGATATACCGAAAAGGGAATTTGTGATTTACACGTTTTTGTATGTATACATGTTTGTTAGTACGTTTAAGTTATATATCATCCTAAGCAGGGGTGAGTATCTTCACTTGTTTGATTTCAGCTTTTAAGCGGCTTTTTTCCTTTTAAAATGTACTGCATTCTCCAGCTTAAAATTAGTTTTTTTTAGTCCTTTTGATTTTAAAAAAGGAAATGTTGTAAGCTGACTCGTAGAAACAAGTTTATATGTTTATTAAACTTTTTTTTTGAGCAAAAATGTAAAATAAAAAGTG
The DNA here is from genome assembly GCA_963920805.1 of Primula vulgaris. Lineage (NCBI taxonomy): Eukaryota > Viridiplantae > Streptophyta > Magnoliopsida > Ericales > Primulaceae > Primula > Primula vulgaris. The sequence continues at coordinate 49,115,398 of OY987212.1, forward strand.
AGCAAGATTCTTTCTTAATTGCTATCCATTTATATTGAAATGAGAGTTTATTTGTTTACACAATTGAAATAGTGAAATGAAACTTTAATTGGTATCTTTCCTTTGACTATCTCCTAATTTTTCTTAGTTTCTAAAACATTGATATTTTCTGTAAAGTATTTTTTTCCTTTGTTTTTTTGTGGTAAAGCTTATGTTCATTTTATTTTTCGAAAATGGATTTTGTATTATCTCTAACCTTCTGAAATAAGAAAAGGGGATTGTGTTTTCACTTGATTGTAATGTATTTTTTTGCTTACCTCTCTTTTTCTTTTTAGAGTAGATTTTTTTTGTGGGATTTTTGAATATATACTGCATTATCTCTAACCTTCTGAAACAAGTGTCTTTCCTTTCATTTTGTGAAATGTTTTCGTCTTTTTTCATTTACCTAATAAGGTATTTATGATATTCTATTCTGCAATCTGTTCGTATTACTTACTTTAAACTTGAATATTTCCTGATGAAAATGTGCTTTTTACCTTTAAAGCTTATATTCCAATATTCACCATTTATTTCCTTTAGTTGGATCTACTTTTTTCTTTATCTTGCAGGCTGTGTCTTATATTTGTGCATTGTACAGTATGTGCTTGGATTTTCAAATTTGTACCTTTTCACTGACCCCATTTTGTTGATTTGGATCTTCTGGACTTTCTGTATATACTGCACTGTACTTTTGATTTGCTTTGCTGGTGAAAAGTTGGGTTGTGTTTTCTTATGCAATTTGCATTTTGTTCTCTTTTCTGGTAAAAATATATGCTTTTACTTAACTGAATGTCAATTAGATACTTCTTTTAACATGAATGTACTTTTCTTTTAACAGGTTGGAACAGTCAAGACTTGCTTTTGCCTGCTGAAAATTGAAGACTTTTTTATTGGGAAAATCTATTATAAACAATAATGGAAGAGCGACGACATTCCTTTGATATTCCAATATCGAAAACTTTGTTAGCATTGAGGAGGGTAAGGTCGCTAAGGGACCCGTCAACCAACTCAATGAGTAAATTTTATGCTCCGGTTGATAATCTGATTTGGGATGCAAACACAATTAACTCAATGACCCTAGCTTTTGGTGATGGTCGTGTAAAAAGAGAGGGTGATTGTAAACATCTTTCCCAAAACATTGGTATTTGTCCAAGTAGTCGAAGAGAGGGTTTAGCTAATGATAAAATAGATGCTCAAAAGGACTCGGTATCATGCAATGATAATTACAACGATAAAAGATTGGCTATAACATGTATTTCACCATCTGCTAATGTTGGTGAAGGAGTAGGTTCATGTAAAGAATTAGGTGGTGAATTATCGGAAGATGATAGTTTAGATCGGTTTATATCAACGTGGAAGATGGAGCAAAGGAAGCAAACAAGGTCATACAGAATGGCTCTAGGAGATAATTTATCTGATATGGGTAGTCCTTGTTTGAATAGTCACCGAGGATTAAGTGGCACTTTATTAATTGGAAATGAAGATGTTGATTACGTAGACCGTGAATGTGGATGTGGTGTTAGCTCTTGTTTTACTGGAACACCAAGGTTTAGAGACTCAAAACGCCTTTTTCATTTAGAAAATCAGCCATTGCTATCAGAGGAAAATGAAAATTGTGCTAAGCTATGTAGAGAAGGAAAAACTTTTAAGTACCTCAAAAACGAAAATTACCAATATTCTAATAATCCCCAGAGCTTTAGTCAGAAATTCAGGCCAAAATCTTTCTCGGACTTGGTAGGGCAAAATGTTGTAGCACGGTCCCTCTTGGATGCCATTTCAAGTGCAAAAATAAATTCAATTTATATTTTTCACGGGCCTCATGGTACTGGTAAAACATCGGCCTCAAAAATATTTGCCGCTGCATTGAATTGTCTCTCTCTTCAAGAATACAAGCCGTGTGGTTTGTGCCGAGAATGTGTTTTCTTTTTCTCTGGAAAGAGTAGGGATGTGATAGAAGTGGATTCTGTTAGAATTAATCACAAAAACAGAGTTAAATCTCTTATGAAGCACAGTACTATGCCTCCAATCTGCTCTGGGTTTAAGGTTTTCATTTTCGACGAGTGTCATTTATTGCAACACGAGACATGGTTAACTCTTTTGGACAAGTTAGATGAGCTGCCAAGAAATGTTGTCTTTTTGATGATTACTCCTGATCTCAGTAAGCTGCCTCAGTGTGTAATTTCACGGTCAGAGACGTATTATTTTCCAAAATTAAATGAAGGGATCATTACCGGAAGACTTGAAAAGATTTGCAGGGAAGAAGGGCTTGAGTTTGAATGTGATGCTTTGGATTTGATTGCTAATAAATCTAATGGTTCACTTAGAGATGCAGAAATGACTGTTGAGCATTTGAGTTTACTAGGGAAGAAAATCACTGTGTCGCTTGTATATGAATTGGTGAGTGCCTAATCTTTTGAAATTCTCTTACCTAAGCAATATGTGTGTTTATAATTTATCTGTGGTACTTTAACTTTTGTACTCCACAGGCTATAACTAAAAAAAAAATAGAGTATTGTCTACTGAATTACAGTTTTTGATCTGTTTTGTCAACTGCAGTGAATTGTGTCTTAAATTTGATTATTTTTCAGTTGTGTGCTCAGCTTATATGATTTTTTTTTTAATTTCTGGGGGTCCTTTTATCGTTTTGTCTAAAAACTGGCAGTAAGTTGACAAAAAGAAATTTGTGTAACTCAAAGATATACCCCGGTGATGGCGCGTTGTTCAGTACACAGTATAAAGAAATTTAGTAATTAAGTGTTCAACAACAATTAATTTAAAACATTAATTTAAAACAAAGAAGACTTAATTTAATTTTTGTTGTAACAAGGAAGACTTATATTACTTTTAAATCATTACATAGATGAGACTATAGTTGGTCAGGCAAAGCTGTTAAACAAAAATTTACAAGTTCTTCTCTAGCATGATTTGCCAAGCAGTTAGCCGGTCTATTAGTTTTGCGGGTCCCCCAAACAAAAAGCCAGTCCCCTCCCCCCCCCCCCCCCCCCCCCCCCCCCACCACCACCCATCTTCTGAATTATTTCAACACCACTATCACTATCAGCCCATCACAGTAAGAATCCTATCCTAAACTCAAGGGTAGCCTTGTTTTTCAAAACTAACAAATTTCATTTCATTCCATTCAGCTCAATCAGGATTTTTGGCCTTTTCGGTTCTTATGTTTTCCCCTAATATTTTCTCTATCTATTTTGCAGATTGGAATTGTATCTGATGATGATTTATTAAGTTTACTAGATTTAGCTTTATCATCTGATAGCTCAAAAACGATTAGAAGGACCAGGGAATTAATGGGATCCGGGATAGATCCTATGCAACTGATATCACAACTTGCTAACCTTGTAATGGACATTCTTGCTGGAAAATTGGATCAAAGGTCTTCTGAAATTCGAAGAAGCTTCTTCAATACACATAATTGTACGGCTAACTTTTGTTTTCGTATAGTTTTTTGATTACTTATTATAGGAAAATAATTGTTTATACTTTTACGTATCATCAGATCCCAATTTAGTTCACAACCCAATAAAAAATTACAATTTGTTCTCTAAGATTAAGTTTCCCCTCAATTTTAGTATACTACATTAAAAAGCAACCTCAAATCAGGGTAAAATAGATTAAAAAAAACCATTCATTACGGACTTACTTAGCAAAGACATAAGAAATATTGTACAAAATGTTTAAAAGACTTGTTTCATATTTGGTACTAAAACCTATGTTTTTTTGTTCCGACTTGGTACAACAGGTTTACTAAGATCATCCAGAAATGTTATGTTTCTGAGTGGTGCACGGAATCTTAATCTAATACTTAATTTGTTAGTGTACAAAACAGTAAATACCGTTATTAGTACGCATTGAAGTTTCCTTGTATATAATTTGTACTTATTTGGTGTACCTATAATTTTTTGTTCCGACTTGTTATACTAAGATCATCAAGAATTGTGATGCTTGTGTACTAAGTAGGCGGTGCACGGAATCTTAATCTGATGATTTATCAGTGTACAATACAGTAATTCCCTTTTTAGTACGCATTGAATGATCCCTAGTACAAAATTGATTAATTTGCTATTATTTGTTGTTGCAGCTGAAGCTAGCTTGAAGCAACTTAGTAATGCACTGAAGATACTATCTGAAGCTGAAAAGCAACTGAAAATGTCTAAATGTCAGGCTACATGGCTGACTGTTGCTTTGTTGCAGTTCAATTCCATAGGTTGTTCGTTTGTAGAGTTGAGCGATTTAAGATCATGTGAGAGAACGACACATCAAAGAGGTGAGGCTCTTTGTTGAAGTTGCAAAATGATTAAATAATCCACATTTTTAGAGTAACTTCCACTTTTCCACAAATATATCAGCTTTTAACAATTAAAATAGATTCTATCAGGCATCATACTTTAAAAATAAACGAACAACTAATACGCCATGCTATCAAATATGACCTTTTAGACTCTAATCTAAACAAAAGCAAACAATCTATACACAACATCGAACAATTATAATGTTAGACGAGTGCTTTCAAAAAATTGATTCTCAGGATAACGTACTAATTGTTTGAGGTGTTTAGTACAATTAGTATGTTATTGGTGATATTGAGTTCAAATTCTATCATGGTGTACTTTTCTGTTTAATTTGAATTCCTGGTCAAATTTTGATTTTTATTAGTATGGTATTTAACCGAAAAAGTTGATAGGTTGTTGTACAAAGTTGCATCTTCCCTCATTTTGTTTTTCTAAGTAGTAAATAGTATCATTAAATGAGTTATGGGTGATAGCATTTTGAACATAAATGATGCAAGTGCAAATTATCTGCTTTTACTTCCATTGCAGATAGTGATTTTTGCAGTAGATCGTCTACAAGCGAGAGTCTGAAACATGGTGTGACTTGTGATTGTCATGATAACAAATCGTCTAAATTAGATTTGCAAGACAGCAAGGAAACTCTGCTGACTATATGGAAGAGGGCTATAAATACATGCCAATCCGGTTCCCTCAAAAGCTTCCTTAGGAAGGAGGGATATTTATCTTCTGTTTGCTTTAATCAAGGTACACACTATATACTTCTGTACCCAATTTTTTTTATCATATAAACCTTTAAACAGTGTGGACCACACAAGGATATTGAGGACTCCATCTGTATAACAGTTGTATATAGTTTCTTGTTATTTTAGAGAGTGATTTTATAAATGGCTGCTACTTATGTTTTTGAAATTTACCTCTGGATAATTTTGTGCAGTAATATGAATTATGAAACAGAAGACTGTATATTCCAAATTGCAAATTGTGCACTTGTTCTTTTCATTGTACATATGTCTTGTACGGCAGTAGTTGTGCCGGTACTCTATAAATATGGTTCTTACTTGTCTGCGGTGATGATTCAGCTCAATTACTTTCATGTTTCTTATTTTCTGGTTATATGAAACTGGCTTATTCTGGGTTGTATCCCTTCCTTAGCTGCACGTGTGATGTGTATTTGCATATTGATTATTACCTTCCATATCAATCAATTAAACCAGTTGGTCATATTTTTAACTTGCCTTTGGCAACTTCCAATTCTGTTAGGTGTCGCAGTGGCACAACTGGAATTTCACCATCGTAGCTGTGTAAAGAAGGCTGAAAAATATTGGAAATTAGTCGCTAATGCACTTCAAACCATCCTTGGTTGTAATGTGGAGATTAGGATCAGCCTTGTGAATACTGTTCCAATTTCTAAATCCGTGAAAACAAAAATGCCATGCTCACGCATTTTAAATTGTTGCCGCAAATCATTTGAAAATTCACCATCCACCGCTAAACTTGAGACCAACCGATCAAATGTTTCACGTATAGCCAGTGAAGCAGCTAGACATAGTGATAAGTATGATGAAACTTGCTCCTCGGACTGTGGGCCTGAGTTGTCACAAAACTGTTGTATGGGAATTAAAGGGGTAAGTACTATACGAAGCAATGAAGGTAATGCTTTGAGTATAGATACAAGATTGAATGGAGATTATGAGAAGAAGGCTCATTGGTTTTCTAGATTTCTGAAATTTCCTAAAAAGACCAACTCGTTAAATACTTCTCATAATCCATGTGAAAGGCTTCAACCTCAAAACAACAGCGCCTCATCGATTTGTGCAAATCCATCAACTGAAGCTTATTTAGCCTTTTGCACTTAGTTTTGTGTACTTCCTTTTTTGGGATTAGTAGTTTTGGATAATCCCTATATTCCTAGAACAATTTATTTCCCTAGCTTTTTACAAGGATGGCCAGATTTTACAGGGTTCCCATTTGTATTGTAATATGGCCACTTGGCCTGTGACACAGTGGATTTAGGAGACCTTTTGGGTATTTATGGATGAAGAGTTGTACAAGTTTAAATATGAGATTTTTGAGTGGCCTAACATGGTGCATCTGATAGACCAAGTGAATGTGCACTGAACAAAGATAAACATTTAATTTAAGACTCCAATTGTAGTGCATAATTGTATACTCTCTTTCAACGCATATGCTAATCACAGTCATAAGATTCAGAACTATCACCGGCAATCGACTTTAACCTCGTTATAAGAAGTTATAAGTTAGTTGTTACTACCGAATATGATTGTTAATAAAATAAAATGCGGCTATAGTCATCACTTGTGAGTTTGGGACTTTTCGTTTTACACACTTGGATCCTTTAAACTGTAGAAAAATATAGTAGGGAAATAATATATCTAACTAAAAAGAAACACACTGCTGTGAGATATACTCGTAAGTAAATCTATTAAAATTCAGTTGTGGTACAAATATAGAAAAAATGCATGATTGACACGACTTGTTAGTTCGGATCATCTATCTGCGTGATATTAGTATAATCACTCGTGTATGGCATGTCATGCCCATAAAGTATTGAGCGAACATGTAATTCTAATGTGTTCATCCTATTAATATAGGATTACATAGATACGTATCACAAATGTTGCGAATATTAAGTAGCAATACAATTTGGAGATATGGGAGAAAATTAAAACATAAATCGCTTTACGATACTTTTTTTGTCAGGATTCTCATCTGCTTAAAAAAATTAACGGACGTGTAGATACCAATTTTTATACTGCACTCGTTCTAAACAATTAGTTCATGTTATTATTTTGGATTTTTTATAAGTACATTTTATATATATAGAAACAAATATTACGTAATTTTACATATGTGTCTTTTTCACACAAATTTATTAAGTCTTCTGCGAAAAAACAATGGTCAGGTTTTGAAAGAATATGTAAAATTATGCTAATCATGAAGCACTATTGATTTAGTAAAATTCCGTCATACACTTATAAATTAAAGCATATATAGTACTTTGTAACAAATTAGTTTTAGTTGTTTTCTCTTTTACCAATATTCATATTACAAAAATACCCAACTTCATGTTGATATCCCACAACGGAAGTGGGGTGCCTGGCTCTGAGGCAGGGTAGGGTGACTCAGAGTCCAAAATTGTATTTAAAACGCTCAATTTTATTTTAATTGTCTTTGATTTTTAAAGTCAAAATTATGCAAAACTTACAAATATGAAGATAAACAACAAGCAGCACTTTGTATCTATATATTATTATATTTACATATACATATTTATAATATGTATGTATACTACATATATAATATTCAAAATTTTCAAACAATAGTTATAACTTGATTTCATTGAATTATGTAAATTTTACATAATTTTGACTTTAAAAATCAAAGACAATTAAAATAAAATTGAGCGTTTTAAATACAATTTTAGACTCTGAGTCACCCTGACTCAGAGTAAGGCACCGGACTTCCGGTTCGAAGTAACCCACTTATAGTATATCATTTTTCTTTACTACTCCCATATCTCCAAATTGTATTGACATGCTTTTTTGATTTTTTTTGATTTTTTTTTGGCTTTTTTTAATATTTTGTTATTTTCTATTACATATATACCTAATTATAAATAAATACATGTAACTAGTTATAAAAAATTACTCCCTCCGTTCCCAATTAATTGTCTTTTACGAAATTACGTGCAATTTTGACCGGCTTATAAGATGTATCAAAATTATCGAAATGAAAATTTTTAAAACTAAATCATATAATTTAATGTTTGAACTATATGATTAACTTTTGAAAATTTTCATTCCGATAATTTTGATATAAATTATTAATCGGTTAAAATTGTCTATAATTTTATAGTGAATAATTAATTGAGAACGGAGAGTATAAATAATTATAAATAAACATTTGTATGTAGTTTGTAAATAATTACTTATCTAACAAAAAAACGAAAATAGAATGTGAATCTTGTCATTGTCATTTTGTTTGAAAATAAAATAAAATAAAATAAAATAAAACTCATTTTCTCCACTTAAAATCGTAACGCAGTAACACTTTCTCTCTCTATATCTATCTGTGTAAGTATTAATCAATTTTTAAATTTGTTTATTTTGTTAATCGGTTCAATTTAAATGTATGATCCTATATATAACGTTATTGACCGATTCATCGCTGAATTTTGTTGTAATCCTTGTTCAATTGTCCAATTAACTATTTTATATATGGTTTAAAAAAGAAATTTAGGTTTTTTTTTTTATATTTACAAATATTATAATGTTTCAGTGATCAAGTTCAGTACTGCTTAAAATAGCAATTAGTACACTTACATTGTGTTTCAAAAACAAAACAAAAATAGGAGTACAAAATAATTATAGAAATATAGGCGGGTTTACGAATTTGTTACCGAGACCAAAATTTTGATACACTTTTCTACATTGTGTTTTTAAAATCTGATTACATAGTTGGTGTTATGATATATTTGATATAGCATAACAATACATATAAATTCTCTAATCCCATTTTTTTGCACTTGTCTTGATCATTAGTAAAAAAACGAGTCATTTATAGATGGGAGGTGAAATCGAAAGTATGAGCATACGAATATTATGTCCGAAATTGGTAATATTGAATAACGAACCGGGCCTTGAGTGGTTGATAGGATCGCCTTTCTTGCCTGAATGCACAATCGCATCTACTATCAGATGTGTCCACTCGTCCGATTACTCCAAAGAGTCAGGTTATAGTAATTTTTTATTAGTTTAATTTAATACTTTGGTATACAATTTTGTAAATATATGTACATGTGTGGGTATCTGCGATGTAAAGTAATCTCGGCACATTCCAAACCAGAAAATGAAAACAAGTACATTTAGATAGGCGTTGGGTGGTATTTAATCACTTATGTATGTTTCAAATCACTGGTCATGCTTTAGATTTGCGTAAAATGAGTTTCATCAGACCATTTGGATATATTTCTCAAAGAACTTGGTCTTAGTACCGCAGAAAAAGTAATTTTAGAGACTCGCAATGTTATGAATTAGAGTAAACGTTAGCAGATGATTGTGTACTTGTTTGTCAAACCTAGTTTCAATTGGGATATAATTTCACTGAGAACATGGGAGTTTAATATTTAAGATAAGAGGTTCAAATTCTCTAGATCATATACGTATTATGATCACTTATCATATAGGTACTTTTGTTTTTAGTTATCGAGCCATGGCATTGTGAATTAGTTTTGGAATTTTGCAGTATCTTCTTATCATAGTGTATCACATAGGTGTATAATATCACATACATCATAATATCCCTATCGTGTAACAAAAATGCGATAAGTACCATAATTGGCATTAAAAAATTTATTTGAAATAAAGAAGGAGGATGTGACGAAGGGGTTTGAATGTGATTTGACTGTTTGAGGCTAAACAATTGTATAATTTCTTGATGTGCCAGCTTTGCAACTCACTAGCAATTTCAATGTAATTTACTTGTTTTCAATTAATCCCAGATGATCTTAGGACTCTGCTTCCAAAAGGTTTTGAAGTAATGGGGGCTTTGATGGTCGGTAACAAGACAAATTCTGAACAAATTGCAAATAAGGCTATTTCGGCGACTATCGAATTGAGGAAACTCCTTAGTGACAGATTCGACGAAGCATATGTGGAGAAGCTTAATTTGGTAGGAGCTGTATCAGACTTGGGCACAGGAAACACTCATTTTTTCATATCAAAATCTGGAAATCTGGATAAACTGGAGGTAATAAATGATGTTATATACGAAGACCAGTCTGAAAGATATGTGTGGGAAAGAGGTTGTTTGCTTCGATGCCAGCTTCCGGTAAAGTTGCCTGTCTATTATCCTGTCGACAATCTAAAAGGTAAGCTTTACACTCTTTTTCAAGTTATTCGTAACATTTTCTTTATAAAATTGTCTTTATTTTATTTCTTACTTCTTTCCCTTTATGACAATGAAAACAAATAGTGAGCAGTTTTTGCAAGAGACCATGAATATAGCAACGGACATTTGCTTTATAGAAAAATTCAATTCTTGAATGGCATTGAATCTGTGGATAGAAGTCTTTCTCTTCTCCATTTTATAAGTTGATTTAATAGTAAAGAGAAAGCGGTGAAAAATATTTATGAATAGGATATCAAATGACGCTCCGCTCCGTACAGTCATAGTTGTTATTAGGATCCACATATATACGTTTATATTCAGTTAGATCCTTCGTTTGCAAGTCATGCTGTTGCAAATTTTCATGTGCAATAGCTAGTATTGTAGTCAATACGTGACTTCACCATTAGAAATAGTTGAAAGTGTACAATTACTGACACTCTTTTTCTCAGAAGCAGAGGATCTGTATTCACGTGCAATTGATGCTATTGCGGTTAAGTTGAAGGACCCAGAAGTGATATACATGGTAGAAGCAATAAGTCAACTCTCAACTGTAGTTTCTCGTCCTGTTATCATTCAGGGAGAGGAATTGAACTTCCATCAAAGTCTTTGGAACAGGAGCTTTTCAAATGAAAATGCTCCAATGTCTGATACAGAATCTCTATCGTGTACGTATTTCTGTTCAAAAGGCGAAGATGGCTTTGCATTTCACTCTGTAGAGGAGGTAAAACTACAGCCTTTTGTTATCAATGGTTATATGTGCAATTTATAATTGATTAGATCAATTTTGAATTGATACTTATATCGATTTCAATAGAATGCAGAAAAGATCCAAGTAAGCGTCTTGCTAAATAGAGTGGGAAAATCTGCGCCTATTGCTGAATACTTCCCAGGTTATTACACCTCAATTAATCTTTTCATGTACATCTGCAAGTACACAGGTTTGTTAGTCTTAAACATGTATGTGATGATTCCTTGTGTCTTTCAGCTATAAAAGAAACCAAAATATTGATTGTTGATCATGATATTGAAGTGATTTGTTATGCATCAAAGGATCTTCCGGTCAAAGATGCTATTTCAAAGTTAGTTATCCCTGGATTAGTTGACCAGTTGCTAGCCATGAAAAAAACAATATCGCCAAATTTGTTGGGGAAACATCCATCGGTAATACCGAATCTCTACCCTTGTGTTATTGTTTAAGGTTTCTGTTGTAGTCACAAGTACAAGTGAACATGCACGGGAAAGAATATCTGCTGATTCCGCTATATAATTCCTAATAACTGGACTATTCATCGTTAGCACCGAAAGTTTAAAATCTCGAAATAAAGATGGATTAACTTAAATATGGCTATCGGAACCATGAAACTATTAGGTTAGATTATTTTTAATCTGGTTACGTATAAATTACCGTGTTAACTTGGCTTTGCAGCTACATCCATATCATTTTTGTCCTCCTGAATTTGTGCATCCAATCACTGCTATTTATGAAGACAGTTATGGGGAAACAGAAATGAAGCAAGGTAAATTGCTTATGAATGTAATATTATGGTTCATTGAGCTTTTGGTCGTTATTGGTGAAGCAAATCAAAATTTTGCTATCACACGAGCAGAGTTATAATGATGATTTTTTTATGTGTACTATAATATGCGACCCAAAATTGAACTTATTTCAATGTGGGGATAGCTCTTCCCCTCCCTCAGTTTACAATTTACTTTTTCTTGTTTTCTTTTCGAAGTCCCTCATAGTACTTATCAGTTTAGAATTAAAAGTTTTTTTTTTTATAATTCTTATCCTTTTACAGTCATGATCCTGTACCTGATATTAATATTTGCTTATCACAGTTGAAGTTAGAAGATCCTTACATTTGAGGTTGGCATTGCCTTTTGATCGACCTCTTCTAAGAATTGCGAATGCCATCAATATATCAGCATCAAATGATAGAAATAAAAGCAATCGAAAAACGAAAGGTAACCAAATATTCAGATTCAGCTAGGCTACAGTTTTCTCTCATGGATTGTGGTGCATGCTATAATCATTAACGCGCTACATTGTCAAATTTAGGCTTTTCTTTATTGAAGGATGTACATCTCGGTATCCTAAACAGCAGTGGAGGTTAGTGTTTATTATACCTCTCATTTTTCAGTTATAAAACTCAAATGGTGTTTTTTATATTTAATTTTCCATCACTCTAGTTTCAAGTTATGTTCTGAAGATAATGACATATTTTGCAGTTTCTGGCGGTGTTCCCTCGACTGTTCAAGGTTCATATGATTATCATCATTACCTGCAAGATGGAATCGATGACTCGGTAAATTTGTGTTTTTTTTACAGTATTCTAAAATTTACGTCTCTCTTATGAACCGTGTACCAACCCACGTTTCACTTATATTTTTTCATTGGGAAAGAGAACTTATATTGAAGTATAATATGTAGGGTAGTCAATGCTATACTGACTTTGTATTAGTTATCCGTTTTACTATTGTTGTTCCCGTATAAGTAAGTGACCGTGTTTCTTTTGTTCATATTTTTTTTATGGCTGGTGGTAAAACTACTAATAAGTACTTGTATTTATATTGCCAGGGGTGGGGTTGTGCCTACCGCTCTCTACAAACTATTATTTCATGGTTCAGACTCCAACATTACTCATCAATAGATATTCCTACACACCGGTAAGGAAAAGCTATTTTTTGTTTATACATGTATATCAGTAGAATTTGTTCATATCTACCAATGTTTGCATTTGTTTGAATTAGGGAGTAACTTTTAAGTTTTAACCAGGCCTTAAGCAAATTACTTGCTTGCTCTAAGCTTGAAGTTCACCCCCTGAATATATTTTTATGAAACTTCCATGTGGAACACTAATCTATTGAATCCGTGAACTGACAAGATTTGATTAAAACTCCATATATTTTTAGGGAAATACAACAATGCCTTGTAGAGATAGGCGATAAGGATCCATCATTTATTGGATCACGAGACTGGATTGGAGCAATTGAATTAAGTTTTGTTTTGGATAAACTTCTTGGTGTAAGTACACTAATTCCCTTTTACAAGCATTTGATTTCAAATATGTATGTATGTATGATAATACATGGGAGCTGGAATTATATGAATTGTGTTTATGTCAACAAGGTGAGCTGCAAGGTCATGAATGTTAGATCAGGAGCCGAACTTCCTGAAAAATGTCGAGAACTAGCTTTGCATTTTGAGAACCAAGGAACTCCAATCATGATTGGTTAGTTTTCCTTTCATTGTCAATTCATAGAAAACAAGCGTACATTCTCGAATATCAGTTCCCTTTGCATTTAGCTCATATCCGGACCAAAACTTGATATGAGGTTTAACTTATCCCCAACCAAATGAGCGCACCTTGTACCTTTTTACGTTATCTCAGTTAAACATGTGTAACAAAAACATGTAGTATTTTTACTTTTAGTCACTGTGGCTTGTCCACGACAGCAGATGAATAATTTTTATTTTTTTTTGCTGCTACCAATAGGCTTTTTTGGCAGTTTACAATTAATATATTAATGCTTATAAGCATCAATTCGTCAATTAAAATATTTGGATTTCATTATTACTTTTGCTAGACTACACGCTCCTCGTAAATTTCTTTTCTTTCCTATTTATCTTCTCTTTTTCAGCTATTGTTTTCCCTAAGAAAAAACTATTTGCTTAATCAAAATGTTATTCTACACCAATGGTCCTTATAAATAGATCCTTGTAATCAGGTGGTGGAGTTCTTGCGTATACCCTCCTTGGAGTTGATTACAACGAAACAAGTGGTGATTGCGCGTTTCTCATACTCGACCCTCACTATACTGGCGGTGATGATATCAAGAAAATCATGAATGGTGGATGGGTTGGGTGGAAGAAAGCCGTTGATAGTAAGGGAAAGCATTTCTTTCTGCATGACAAGTTCTACAACCTTTTGCTCCCACAACGACCTAACATGGTTTAAGTTATATGGGCTCGAATTTCCGGAACTGAAAGTTTTATAGTTGTATACAATAGTACTTAAATTAGTAGATGAAGTATAACAAAATTTTGGATTTTAAACTATTGTAAATTCATAGCCATTATTGACATTATTTGGTTGCTATTAGGGCGCCCGTTTAAGATTTAAGTACATCTTAAATGTGCAATTCAATGATGAATTCCGTGCACTCCTTTTATAGAATAAAAAATCATATTTAAATTGGGAGGAGGTACTTCCACTTTCTCGAAAGATACCATTCCGTTTTAGACAATTGTCTAAATACTTGCCAGTTTAGAAAGTAACAACACTTTGAAAGAGAACAGGCATTAACACAATTTTATTGAACTATCACATGTTGTAGAGCACCAAGATGGTGGGGTTCTTTTGGTGAAAAGTGATCAACCATTAACGCAAATATCAAATGACGGGCTTCTTTGAAGTGGAAAAATAAACACAAGTTAATGTTGATATCAATGATATACTCTGTACTATGATACATTTTATACACCTATAATAAAATAATATCAGCTGTACAATGAGGACATATTTTGCTCCGGTAAAAACACAGTTAATACACAACAGAACAACAATTAACAAAACCTTGGCTCCAAAAACCTCTATGTAATCAATGTCATACTTCTCGTAATTCATCAGCTAAATAATCATCTAACTATCAACATTTGCCTTGTTCCCAGCAAGGATAAGCGAGATCTCGAGCCCACGACTGAAGGCTTGATTAAATAGTAGGCGAGATTGGAAAGTGGAGATAAACGGGAACCAAGACAATACCGCTATGGGGGCAAAAATGACCATCCCCATTCCAGCGTCATACATCCTCCCAAACTCACGCACAGAGTCCCACAAGCCAAGACTTCTCACCACTTTCTTCCATGCAATTGCCAGCTGATATAAATAATTAAGAGAAAAAAGACATAATATCAGGATTTTGGATATATATGATACTCCTACTTTCTACTAGAGTTTTTCGATCATCTGATTTCAGAACTATCTATGCAACCATTTTTAGTAGCATCCCTCTCCAAGTGTCACTAAACAAAATTAACAAATGATGTCTTGAAATTACACTTTTAGAAAATAAGTAATGAGCAATATTAGTCACTACAAACATACTCGCAAAAAGTCGAAACAGCATAAACGGTAAATTTATTTCCCAATAAATTAGAGGGTAAAATAGGTATATTAGCATAATTAAGTATTTCTTTAGGGACAGTGATCAGTGATCACATACTTTGGTCACCCGGACACAGTAGATCACTTAAGAGGGAGAGTTTTTTATAGCATTACCACCCTATCGTAATTGAACAGAACTATGTATATGAAGCAATTATTCCAAATCCCTCAGCGAAGCTACAATGAATACCAGTCTAGATGGTGATTTTTTTCATTATTTCCATCTTCTAATTAACACCTAGATAAAGTCAGTAATTACACTTAAACTCAAGGGAAGAAGAAGATTAGTGCAGAGAACTTACACAAATGATAGCCCATCCAGTAGGAATAAACGCAAGGATACTAGCAAATAAATCTGGAAGTGAAAGGCTGGTGAAGTAAACAACCAAGCCAAGTGCTGCAACTAAGGCCAATGACGTGACTCCTTGTATGAACCTAATCATCAGCTGAAAGTTGGTCGACTTTCTTGAGCCAAACGTGAAGATCTGTGAGGTCGAGAACATGATAAGATTTAAAAATGTTGCTTGGATAAATAAATAAAATAACAGTAGATTCATAAGTTACAAAGAAATTGATCAGTAAACATAGAGTTAGCGGCAGAGTTAGTTTTCCAACCTTAAAGATCATAACAATTCCAACCAATACCGCCCAAGAAAAGCCATAGATCTGGACAGTGACAAAAAAAATGTCAGTGAGGAGACGGGCATTAAAATCAGTGTAAAATGTCCCAACTTGAGATTGTAAGGTGGATTTATGTCATGAATCACTTGAAAAGGTGCTATTAGTTCCCATTCTCACAGGTATTATCAGCGACACGAACACAACCTTCACAAACTAGGCCTAACAAGTGTTTAGCAGCCTTGAATTTAATGCACCGTAACCTTTTGGTCTATTTTTTGTTTAGCCAACCATTACAGGTGGAGAATAGCTTCTTTAATCAGGCTGAATATAATATAATTATACAACTAAAAAACAAAAGGCAATATAATTTACCGCAATAGATGTGCTCTTTCCAGTTAGATGGAGTTTGTACACAATGCCATATTGAAAGATGAAAAACCTCAAGCTTAGAATTGTTTCCAATATCCGGCCTCTCAATGTTTGGATATGCGACTGCAAAACGAATACCAACCCGATTTAAGTGACAAATGGGGTTCAACGTTAAAACTGATGAAGTTTTAGTGCATATTATTGTGGACAATCCAAAGTTCTCTCAATTTCTAAGAAATACCTATCATAAAGCAGCAGTACAAAATATAGAGTAAGAGACAATTAGGGGGCAGGATGTTCATTTCTTTTCTTAGACAGAATTAGAGTAGCTGTAAATCACTTGTGTATAATTATCAAAACCTTTAATTTCAGTGAACTATCCTTATTCGAAGTTATAAACAGAACATTGCCAATCTCTCACTTTTACATCCATCAGACAACTCCAAATTCTTGGGGATAAGGCTTTCGACATGCTTGGTTTCAGCTTTTAAGCAAGTCAGATGGGTCATTTTAGACAGAAAAATCTGTGTTCATCCTTCTAGCTTTTTCAGGGTAAAAAACTAGGAAAAATCAACTTTTAAGTTGATCAACTAAATGCAGAGCTGCAACCAAACAAGGCGTGGTTGTTGCTCAATTACTGTTCCACCGGATCATACTCGTAACCCTCAAAACTTGTCAATAGCCCCTACCTAGCTCCTCACATAATGTGTGTATTTTGTAGAAGTGCAAACATAAATAATATCTCAATGTAACCTGTTCTTCATCCCACCAGGACTCCCAGCTATTATCACCCTTCACTCCAACTCCACCTTTATACAGTAGCCAACTCGTCCAATCGTCAAAATCCTCAACAGTCCTGCCATTAGTATATATAATTATGAGATAAGTAGCAGATAACTGTCGTCATAGCACCAATACTTTCCTTATTGAAACATGTAAAACAACTTGATGATAAACGAGAAACATTTTTGAAGTCATACCAATCTGTCCTAAATCGCACAACTAGTACCCCAAGCAATCAAATTTCACAAGTGCTCAAAAGTTAAAATTTTGTCTTGTGTACTGATTCTTTTGACTTGATGTACATTGGTGCGTAATACACTAGAGTGATCGAACAAATAGTACATTATTAGTGCTTTTTTAGTTTAAATTTAATGTCGGTGTTCGTAAATGTTCAGTTTGGTGTAGACTGGTACCCAAATAGTGAAACTTAATTGTATGAAGTCATAAATCATAATTGTTAAAATAATTTGCTTGATGTACAAAACAGATATTTCCCATAGTTTGATATACAAAAAGCATGAGCAAGAACAAATTCGGAAGTCAATAAAAATAAAAAACTCTACCAGAAAACTTACTTTTGCCACTCAAATCCAGAAGGATTAAAGATGTATGGAGCAAACAACCAAGAAATTACAAGGAACCAACTGCTAAGAGTCAGCAAAACGAAAGATACAGCACCTCCTTCAGTGTACCCATATGCTATATAGCATGTAAGTAATAGCGCCACTTCCAACCTGCAAACCAAGAAAAGTCATTATAGTAAAAATATGAAATATAAATATAATTTATTCATTAATCTCGAAAAGTGTCACTTACGCCTTGACAAAGTGACTTCTAGAGTAAAGTCTATAATTTTCGGCGAACTTGATATGACGGACAACGAAGCCTCTACCGGTTGCCCTGTACTGCAAGTGATGGTTCATGATTCATTTTAATAGTCATCTCACAAAGTTATAAAGATACTCTCTAACATTGGTAAGTGTATCAGCTTATAGAGGAAAGATAGTACTAACTTTTGCTCCACCATGTAGGATAGTGCGCCCAAAGTAATGAGTCCTTGTTCCAAGCGAGAATGTGAAAAAGACTGAACATAACTGAAGCTGCATCGTGATGAAGCTAAAAACAGCCTGAAAATAAATATGTTCAAGGTTAATGAAATGGTCACATTATTCACTCACTATCGCCTTAATTTCAAACCTTCGAACAAAAATGGTAACATTATGATCCGAAGGGAAAAAGACTGAAAACAACACAGTATATCATACGGACTACTAAATTTGCATGGTGCAAACTTGGAAACTAATAGATATATAAATCACTTCAAACGGGCTAGCAGATCTGTTATTGCAACATTAAAATCAGAAAAGCTCACCTTTAGCAGTCCCAATTCAAGTATGAATCCCATTACCATAGGAACCGCAGTAAAAACTCCAATCTGGACCAGGAATTGAGTATTTAAAACTGCATTTAGTGCAGTATTACCCAACATTTTAGCTTTCTCTGAAATCCCTTCGTCAAGTCCAGAGAAGGCCTAAAAAGTCAAGCATCATGTAAAACAAATGATTAAGCTACGGCAATTAAATGTCAAAAGATTTGCTATAGCACAAGTAGTGAGGAGAAAATAATCATAAAATCATCCACCACCCTACTCACATGGTGCTACGGATGTCTGGTCACAACTAAAAACCAAAGAACGTTGAAATAATATGAAATTGCTAAAAAAGCTGGTGTAATCCAGGTATATGTAAAATATTTTATCATACACTGACATTGTTGTGTAACCATTTAGGTAAAATCAATTTATAGTAAGAAGGTATAGGTTTGACTACTTGATGAGCAATCCATGAATAGTAAAGATAAAAGAAGATGAACTATTTCGTGGGAGCATTGTGTAAACAGAACAATAGAAACGATGACTAAGACATACATTTTTACGTGTATTGATCATACACCAAATATGGGATTTAATTATTACCAAGAAGTATTAGTGAGTATTATGTACAGACAAATATATGCAGGGGGGAAGTGTAAAATAACAATATCACGAACAAAGAGGTGAAAGAGAAGAAGAACGGATTAATACCAAGTAAACCCTTCCGTATAAGAATATGTATACCGTGAGAACAGTCATCTGCAATGTAGCCATTTATCAGCCATATTTCTCAATGAATTTATTGGAAAAATGCAAGAATGAGAATAGTGTAAAGGAAAAGAATGTCATACCATTGTGCATACGTAAAAACCGACAGTCGTGAAATAAAAAGAAAGCATTCGGAAAAAGTCAAAAAGCTGTCCAATCCTGTAAACATCTCTGCTCAAGACTTGTTCTCCATTTCCACCAGCAACTTTACCTTCAAAAAGGGCAATTTGGTTTAGCCCTACATCCCTTCCCTTTCCGACCTGAAGTCAGAAACAAACATCTTATGATTATTTCTTTTTAAAGAGTGCAACATTTTTGTAATATGAGGGAAAGAGAACACGTGTAAATGTTACCCTGTCGGACCTGAATATATTCGTGGTGTGTAATGTTACCCTGTCTTAGTGTCGAATTAAAGCCTGCATAATTTCAGAAGGATATCAGGAACACGTAAAAATAAGATAAAAGATGTAATATTCATCTTAAAAACACAAGAGTAGTAATTAAAAAGAATCACCAATAGCAATGGCCTCTCTTTTAAACCTGACCTTCGAAAAACAAGCGAACTTAAACTCCTACTCCTCTAACAAGCTAACTATAGTATATATTACAAATGGATACGTGAATGGATCATAAGATAAAGAAGTGGACAAGCAGAGAATCGTTGAAGGTTACAAAGTTTGAATGCCGAATGACAATTGAATCACAAGCAGTAACATATAAAGTACATAACATGTTACCTGCAAATATATCTTCACTAATGTTGATTACTCGTGATGATTTACTGATGCCACCGCGGGATATATGAAAAATCCTATCAAAGACATCTGGATGACCGTAGTGCATACGGACTCTGCAAAAAATTTATTTACACAATTCTTAGCATTATCTTTATAGAGAAAAAGACAGAACTGCCATAAGATCTAAAAATATATAGGATGTCCAATCTAAAGACGGACCACAATTTTCCTTTACAACTTAAACTTAA
Organism: Primula vulgaris; assembly: GCA_963920805.1. NCBI lineage: Eukaryota > Viridiplantae > Streptophyta > Magnoliopsida > Ericales > Primulaceae > Primula > Primula vulgaris. The sequence goes on from OY987212.1 coordinate 49,135,699, forward strand.
AACCAGAGAAGTGCTATGCATCATCTTGTTTTTAACCAGTATTTATATTCAACCTAGGCCGAAAAATCAGCAAATTACAAACTAACTAAAAATAAACACCAGCATCTAATGGGGATTTCATTGCCAGTTTGCGGTTCCAGGTAAAAATATTAAAAAAATTCTAACTACTACGAAAATGAAACAGCACACTCACTATTCCAAAATTATAGGAAGTTAAAGGTTCAAGTGCTTCAAGCATGATTGAAGAAAGAACGATAATAATTATGTTCAGAACTTTGTCCACCGCTATCTCGTTTGTCCTGACAAACGAGAGAGAGGTATTATGTTCTCCCCACAAGATAAATTATCTTCCAGAGTGCAAAACACAAAAACATGATCTGTAAGTAGGCTAAAAAAATTGAACATAACCACAACAGAAGTTAAATGCTACTCACTTGAGTGGATATGCAAGAACTCGCTGCCCCAAGGTAACAAAACTAGTCTCTTGATTAGACATAAACCAAGCTAAAGAGGAAACACTACAAAAGAATATACAGAAAAGGAAAGGATCAGACAAACAACAAAATCAGAGAAGAGATACTTTTGGGGTCGGGCATAGTAGTGGTTACTCGTACCTTCCGGTAAAAACATGCTCTCTAACACCAAGGATAGTTGGAGGCCGAACTCCATGATCACCACGGAATTCCTCAAGAAGATTTCTCATTTTCATGGCTTCCTCAAGATAGTTATCCTACAAGTTACAAAGTTGGGTTATAAACTTATAATGTTTCAGCTCAAAAATATTTGATGATAGGAAAAAGAGAAGGTAGAAAATATAACAAATGGGCGATGAAAGGAGGCAGACAATATAATTCCCTAGATAAATAGTAACAAAACAAATCCATCGGTGTCTAAGATACCAACTTATTTCCATGTTATATGGCATTGCAGTAAGTCTACAAAAATTGGACGTCTAATAAATATGCGAAGAGAATCATATGTATATATAGCAGATCACCCTGTCTAATTCTAATGAGGAAAAAACTCAAGATCATGTCTTATTTAAATTAGGAAGAAACCCAATATCTGTTTATTGGGGTGGGGAGGATGTAGGCAGGATAAATAACCATCAACCACACCTTCATGTGTTTAATTAAATAACCACTTCCTTCTTCTCAATCGTTCATGTTTACTACTTAGTTTCATGTTACACAACTGTATGAAACTATTGACACGGATATTTGAAAACCCTAGAAAAGTGAAGTTCAGACCACACACACAGAGGGTGAAAGAGAGACCTGATTCATGTCAATTGTTTGAACAGCATCTCCACGAGTAAAGACTATAGCATGATTCTGATTTTCAGGCTTGCCTTCCCCAAGTTTTGGGTCTCCCGGTAATTTTATCGAAAATATTTCCTACAAAAAGACAGCAATTATAATGACAGAACACAAAAAACTTTAGAGATATTGAATCAAACCGGTGTTGTAGTTACCTGATCCTTCCCATTTCCATCAGCTTTAACAAGCTTCGAGTAAAATTCCTTTAAAACCTTTCCATCCGTTGAACCACTCTCTTCAACATGAATGAAAGCAACACGGAGTGCCTCATTCCTAACCACAAATGAAATGTAAATAAATTTTCTGAGCTGGTACAGATTAAGTTATTAATTTAAATAATTGTTCACCATGTGGCAATTATTTCATCTTTTTCCATTTTCGAATATCCTACAATAATTTTCCAATACTAGTTGATTCCTAAGCTCGCATAAATTCATTACTGAAACCATAGAGAACAAGGGATGCAGCAGAAGACCTAGAGGTAGAGAAAGAAACGTAGAAAATAACCAGATAAGTAGAGAAATTGTATCTGAATTGCATCTGGTAATTCTCTCTTCTCTATACATGTATGGGCAGACGATTTTTGTTTTAGAATTTTAACCCTCTTGTAAAATACAGCGGACTCATGGAAATGTACTATTACCTCATTATGCCATTAACCAACACAAAAATACTTATTTCTTTAACAATGTAGAATACAAAAAAAAAGGATACCTTTGCAATAAGAGGGCAATATCAGCTGCTTCTGGTTTTTTCTGCTGTTTTTGCTGCCCATAAATTTGGCAAGAAACTACGTACGTGAACTTTAAATCAGATTGCGCACGTGCTTCACCTGACAACTCGAAACCTTGCGTGGTTGGGAAATTTAGTCCAGAATAATTTTGTTCTGATAAAAGAACACAGAAAGGTGTTAAGAGCCTTAAGACCACCTAAGATTTAGGGTTTAATACTTGGTTTTGTTTTAAGTCGAATCTGCATGTGTCAATTTGGATGTTCCATTTTGAAATATTAGGGTTAACTACTAAGGCTCTAATATTGTCAAATTATTGAATTTTAGGGGAAGTGAGACACAAGTCTTGGAGCAAGAATCTCTAAGTTTTAACTATATTTGTGTCCATAACAACATGCGCCGTTTCCCTATTCTGATTCACAACTTTACCTTCGATTCTTTTGCTGGGGTAGAAAATTACGGTTTTCTCAATCTATAAACTTGTGGGAGTACGGGGGTAACTGTTCTTAATTGAAATGGAGCAAGAATTTAGGGTCTCTTGAATTGTGCTTATCAGTAAATGTAATCAGAAATGGGTGACAAGAAACGATGATATATAAGCATGAAGATAATAATACATTAATACCTCCCACTGATCTTTTCTCTAAGAAACTCTGCAGCATGAGCGCTCTTCTATAGTACATCATCCCGCGCACTGTAGTTCAATGAAACATGCCATTAGAATGAGAGGGGAAAGTTGCCTTTTCATTTCCCTGAAGCTGACAATGAAGCGATTGAGTAATATTCGACATAAAATGAAGCACGAAACAAACCTGTCCTAGCTAAAGTTTGACCGCGATAAGATGCCCAAAAACGGAGCTCCAAGGTATCACTAGAGCTTACTTGAAGTTCTGCATCTCCACTATCCCCTCGACCAATTCGCTCCAAAAAGTTATCCCATTCATCTGAAAAACATAAAAAAAAATTATAGACATGATAAAACCCCATATAGCAGGTGGAATAATGACATTCTCCCTATGTGATTATCAACAAAAATGTTTGACATTAAATAGTTATTGGTCGCATTTACTATTGAACCCTCCTGTCATAATCTAATTCTAAATCAAAGCGTGCCATCAAATATTTAATACCGCGGAATTTGAAGCGGGAAAGTAAACAAATCTGACAAGCTTTCTTGTCATTTGGTTCTCATGTTCCATCATGGCTTGTTTGCTATTTTAAATATTGCAATAAATATAATGAATGCAAGTCCACACATCCTTAAAAAACTTAAAAAGACACTGCTTGCAGCCCAGAAGCTCCCGATTTATCAACATGAAACAGGTAAAAACGGCGACGTAATATACAAATTATATGTTAGACGTATACCTGGAAAAATCTTTTGAAGATAGAAGAGAGTGGATATGCCATCCTCATTTTCTTGCCTTAGCTCAGATGAACTATAAAGTACAGTCTCACTGTAGTAGGGGGTGAACACGCTATATTCGAACAGAACAGAACAAGGACAAAACTTAAATAGAATTCTAGCTATAAATCGAAGAATATCTGCAGATAGTTCAACAAACCATACCAGAATGGCATCATTTCAGCAACAGGCTTTGCTGGAGGCATGTCCATAAACAATGAATTGGAGAAAAACTCTAGTCTTCTCCTTGCTTCAAGATTTTTAGGAATATTAGCTGAAGAATCCTTTACAGTAAGAAGTAAGTGCAATCGCTTCACTAGCTCTATCTGCAAATTGGCAAAGGTTAACAATCCTATACAAAAAATCAACATGATATATTAACAAATAGTTAATAGCAATTTAGTTAATTAAGGTATCATCAACTTTCAATTTTCTATACCAAGCAACGGAACTTTCAATTTTCTATACCAAACAACGAAAAAGGCAATCAGTATTCTAAGCTACTAACACTTCTGAACATGATATAGAAAGGGTTAACTTTGTTCTAAGTCTTAAGACTCTAATTTGTGTCCCACTTTTATCCCTATTCTTTTTTACTATACACTGCTCACAACACGACAAATCAACATGAATAAAAAAGGTTAATTAGGTTCCAAGTCTTTACCCTTGAGTCTGTGTCCCACTTCTGTCCCTTTTTTTTTTGTATTGAGCAGTTTTAGTCCCTGAACTTAGGAATTGTACATTACGTGTCCGTAAACCTAACGCAGTCAGTTTTTAGTTAGATAAAAGAGTATAATTTGCTAGTATAACAAAATTAGTTCTAGTTAATCAACTATGGAAAATAAACATTAAGTTTGACAAGAAACCTAATTAGTAGATAAAAATTGTTCTATTATATATTATATCTCCAATTTTAACAGAAAATTATTAATTTTACGTTGAAGGATGGAAATACACATACTTTTTTAAGTACAAGGACTATGCTTAACACAAAAATGAATAAGACAAATAGCAAACTTTATAAACTGTAAATGAAATGCACTCTATAAAAGAACACAATTCTGGCATTCTTACAATTTCTGGATCCTTGGGCCATTGAATTCTAGAAAAAAGACGGCCTTCATTTCTTGCTCTCAACAAGATATTCCATGTATCCAATTGTTCCCTGCGAATGAAGTACAGTTGATACACGCGTTGACATGAAGTAACCATTTTATAGCTTAGTTAAACAAAATATATTCAGCTGACATTCATACCTTAAATCAGGAGACAAAAGATCATGAGTAACAACCTCATAAAGATCATATACAGCCTTCGCAACTCCTCTCGCAAGTTCGGGAGTTTCATTACGCGTCTGAAGCAATAAATATTTTGTTTAGTTAAATGAGGAGGAGAAAGCAAGTAACATACATTAGATATGTTGATAAGTAACAAAATTTTCTTTAAATGCTTAATGGATAAAGACTACGATGTACTGAGATTAAAATGGTAACTAGATTTTCCCTTATTTCAAAACTAATAAAGCTAGTTTCCGGTTTCCCTACAATGTTACTATGATTATTTATGTTTTCAATACACAGTTTTATGATCCACTCCTTTTTCTGCAGCAATAGGTTAAGTTTGCCTTTTGGCAGGCAGAGGTAGGAATATATTTAGACCATGTAAAGGGTTTCAACTGTTTGAAGTATAATTTAAGATCCACCACGTAAGCTTCGAACGAGATACTAATATATGTGGAACAAATCATGCCTTGAACTCTCACATACATGAGTGTTAGAAATTAAAATTTCGAATAGAAGTTTTTATTAATTAAAATCCATATTCCCATTCCAGCATTAATTGGAAAAATTCAGCCCGTACAACTGAATGTATTTTCTACAAGCTCACTAGGTCCTGGTCAATATTGCAAACTACAACAATATTTTGAAAAAAGACGATATAAGGGTTCTATAATAAATCAAAATTCTTCAGCAAAGATTGACAACAAATCCAAGAAGGTTAACAAAAATTACCAGGAGACCAGTTAGTGCAGTGAATCGTGATAGCACTATAGGAAGCTTTTTAAGTATCAAGGTTATAACAAGTGAGCCTTCCAACATACTACCATTGATTTCACGGAATATCCTCTCAACCCTGGTTAAAGATTTCAAAAACAGTAATCAATTCAATATAAGCCCACCATACCTATTTCCTATACTTGGATGTAATAATAGTTCCAAAAAGAAACAAACCAAAGTCTTCCTTCGCCGTCAACAAGGGAATGTAGAATCTTTTCAATACTGTGATAGCATTCTTCAACAGCGTAAGCCATATATTCGTCCCTGCATATCCTGTTCCACAGATCTGCTTGTGTATCTTTGCAATCCAAAGCCAAATCGATTGCCAACAAGATCTGAACCAATATCTAGGTGTCAGTAATGTTCATCGGGAAAAAAGAACGATTTTGTTACCTTTTTTAATATTATTCGCAAGGTACTACATTCACAATATTTCATCGGCTAAATTAACACCAAGTCCAGTTTATCCATAGTGGTCATGTTTGTTTGTGGGATCGTTAATTCATAGATGGGTTCTATTTATCCCAAATTTCATGGACTAAATAACACAGCCTAGGGTAACAATAGTGGCCATGTTTGTTTGTGGGATCGTTAATACATAACCGGGTAATATTTATACCATGAAAGATATAAATTACTATACGAGTTATACCCCTTATAAGCCTATAATAAGGTACAAACATATACTTTATTTAGTACCCCTTGACAAAAATTTATCCAAACAGAGAATAAGATGGGTCCCACGGTAAAGATACTATGGCATGAATCTCCTCTTATACCACAAACAAACATGGGCAAATTAAGTATACAACATAAAAAAGTATGAAACATATATATATATATATATATACACATATTATCATTAACAGATCACCTTGCTGCTAAGAAGAAACAGCGGCCATTGAACTAATCTCAGACTTCCACTGTTACTAGGCATGCAAAGCAAGTCCATTTCCCTTAAAATTCCAATACAGACACAAAGTTAACTTTAACATAACAGAGACATCAAGCTTCTCGCAAATAGAACATTTTAACTCCATAACATACCGGTTACTGATGAAATCCTCCTCACGCAAACTTTTGATAATTTCATTCCAAAATGGGGAAAACAGCGCTGCATATGTCTTATTGTTATCAGGAGAAACCTGCAACATTGTTCATACTAAATTTAGTTAAGGAAATAAAGGGGTAGAAAAACAGCAGGACTATGACAGCAGATCAGACGTACAATAAGCAATTCAAACCATAAATAATGACCTTCAGCATGATGACTTTTTTTATGATGGGTCTTGCATTAGTCAAGTAAAAGACATAAATTCATTTCAACCAGAAGTCCATGAACCATTGTATTACCAATTAGCTTGTTACTAAAAATATTTAGCACTCAAATTTACCCATTTCAGGAACGTAAGATCAAGTAGACAATAAGTGGTTCAACACTGACAACCTATCTTCTAACGATGACACGGATAAGAACTGATTCCTTATAATAATCATAACAAACAGATAAAGCAAACTCCAACATGACCTTAAACAACGAAAGCGCGGACCAGCTACTCAACAGATGGCAAATAAAAAACTAAATTTATAACAACAATATATGACAAAAGAAAAGGCATTACACACCTCAGATGATTGAAAGCCAAAGGGTATCCTGTAAAACAAAGTAACAAATTTGTCATTAATAAGATTCCAGAAGAGGCTAAAACTATTTGATCAAATACTTTACTCAAGACTATATGTAATATCTAATTGAGAAAATTCACTAAAAAGTCAAAAGAATGCAATAGTTGCATATACAGGATGGGCTATCAAATCTGGAAAATAAGCTTCTATCTTTTATCACATCACCAGTAGCACCAGACAAGAGCAAATTTTATTTTAACCACCAATATGCTCGATGTAGTTAACTATCAGTTATCACAAAATTATTTGGTGAAAATATAAATGAGGCTCAAACTTCTGATTATAGCATTAGTTCAAGAGCAAATTTTATCTAACCACCAATATTGCTCGATGAAGTTAACTATCAGTTAACAGTTATCACAAAAACATTTGGTGAAAATACGGAAAAGCATCATACTACCAAAGTACCAATTGATGATAACTCATTACCTTTTTGCTTGCGGAGACACAAGGTTTTTTACAAAAGCTTCTGGAAAACTCTCAAAGCGTTTATGCACCATTTCAAGTGAACGTATCTGTCAAAAAAAATATTAACCACTATGTATCTAATTAGTGGCAAAAAGAATTTACCTATATATATAAAAATAAAAAAGTAGAAAAAAATAAGACAGGAACCTCGCCTAGCCGCCCTCGTGCACCCATCACACCACCAACGACTGCAGATAAGAGAGTGTACCAAATATGTATGTCCATTATGTAGATCTGGAACAATAAGTATTGTCAGGAAAGATTAAAATTATGGCCACCTTCGTTAAATTCAAGTATAATATTTCTGCATAAATCATCAATAGGCTCAAACAATTAAAGAGAAAAGAAATGCGAAAACTCACAGCCAGGACAGGGGCCCACAGGCTAGCAATGGTTAATATATTGTTATTGCCTGAAAATATACACAGAAAGGGGGGAAGAAACAGTTAGCAGAGAGAATCCACATCATGAAAAAAATAGAACAACTCGTCTTAAAAAGTTCAAATTCAGATTGATTTGTGTATATTTGAAACCAACCATTTGATTATCCACCCCTATATCAGTAGAAAACAAAATATGATGAACACGATTACTCTTTAGATACGGTTCAAAGTCTTTCATAGTGAAGCTCTATTGAGATTCATAAATAATTCATGTGTTTAGTAGATAAAATGGATTTGCCTTAGCGGACTACAAAGTTACTACTACAAGAATTTACCTAGTTTCTGTTCAAGAAATGGGGAAGCCTTCAACAAAAAAAATATTCAACTAAGCACCATGAGCTACCCAAATATACCAATGCGATTGAGTTTGCAATTTGCATAACAATGGTTGCTACTAAAGGCATTGCTACAGAAACACAGTATTCATTGTGCATTTACATTATGCCAGCAAAACTATATACAGACACAATTATGCTCCAAGTTGATTTAAATATTAATAATTCATTAAAACCATTTTAAATCAATAAAAATATATGGTATCTATACAAGCCAGCTAAACCAAAATAAAGACAACATGGATCACATAACACAAACAAAAATATAAGAGGCTACTTGTATCCAATACATAGATAGAACACTACAAGACGTTCCAAGTTATGGTCCTTCTGCGGCTCGAGCAGATAGTCAAAGAACTATTTGCACAAAGTGAAGGGGCTTTCTTAATATTGTAGTGACTATATAAATATATTTTTCGAAACAAAAAGGAGAAAAATACTTGTAGGAACCTGTAATTTTCTGAAATAAATTATCATTCTCACCTTTAGATATAAGATCATGCCATGAATATGTAAGTGATGGAAGATCCACAATGGTTTTTGTGGGGTTCACAAGTGGTCTAATCTGCAAAGAAACACCATATGAAATCAGTGTCATACCATGTGATACCATCCAATGAAAATGAAACATAGATACAGGGAAATATATAACCTTTCCGTTTTTTAACAATCACCATACTATTAAATTTCACATTTAGCCACCAATATAATCAGGATATAATAATTAGTACACCAACTACAAACTTTCAAACGAAAATTAGTAGCTGTATACGATACGATCGATCACTTTGGTTTACTATGCACTATTCTGCACAAGATCGAGCAACTAGTAGACCTTAAAAAAGTAAACTTAACACTCGTAACCCAATGTCGAAGTTGAAACAAATACATATCCTGATGGGTTAAGAAAAGAAAATTTTAAAAAATTGCTATATCGATTCTTTCATTTTGTGTAGACGGATAACTAAATTGTGAATGTTAAATCAAATAACTAACAGACCATCGAAAAGTAAACTTCTAAACACTCATGAATGTTGATAGGTTGGTGTATCGATTCTTTCATTTTGTGTAGATTGAGAACTAAATTGTTTGTGTAAATTGGTAAAACTTCATAGTATGTGTTATACTGATTGTTAGTGTGAGATCCCCCAGATATGCATGAATAATCTAGCAAGAATATTTTGCCATGAAGTAAAACTCCCATGTCTTGCACATCGAGAAGATGACTGAAGCTAAAACTCTTTAATTAGTACAACTTGCCTGTAGAAAGTATGCAAATGTGAATTTGCAAGCCAAAACCACCAACCAGAATAATACATATCTGCATAGGTGAAAGCAAATTGAGGCATCTAAAACACATGAATACTTCTTTCTGCCTCAAACTCTGCATAGGTGGAAACAGCATGGGATGAAGGTGATTGACAAATGAAACACAACTAACCTTAAATAATCAGAGGTCCTTTCATAAAGACCACGACCGACAAAATATCGCTCCTGCACAGAAACAAAGATATATTAGAAAACATAATGTTAAGATTTGCTGAACGTCCTACTTGTAGACACAATTACCTGATAAATCCACTTAAAAAACTGAAAGAACGATTGATCTGAATAAGTGGATAGCTTATGACAAGCAGGAATTTTGAGAAGCGTTGCCATAAATACGCGTAGCGCAGCATAAACACCCAGTACTAAAACATAGATACGAAAGTAAATAGTGTCTTGCTTTGAACTATTTCTTTCATCCAAAACCTTCCTGAAAAAAAAAGTCAAAAAAAAAACAAAAAACAAAGGCCGAGTTGTATTTAAAAGCATTCTCAGGATCACAAATAACAAGGAATATTGAAAATTAACAGAGACAGAAAAATAGTGACTCACACATAAAGATAAGTCACAAAACCAGAACTCAAGCCAAACCAGAAGAATCTAATGACTAGCCTTGAGATAGCCATAGCTCTGGCAGTGCTATAAGCCCCAAAGGTAAGCAACACATCTAAAGAACCTTCACAGCCATAAAAAAATCCAGAATAAGTTTAGTCCAGCGACAAGATAACACATTCAGAATGGAAAACAAGACGACGAGAAAACTTACTCTCGATGAAGTTCATGATGATGTAAGTAGGTCCAACACTAAGTATAATTTTTAAAGTATCTATATTAATTTTCCCCCCATAAAAGGCTATAATGGTCAAGGCCTGCAGAAAATGAAGAGGAACACATTTGAAGCAGAAAAGATTTGGCACTTAATAGCAAGACTAAAAATAAAAAACTAACAAACTTACCTGGAACATCACAACCAAAAAGATCCACATGCGATGAAAACTTCGGTACAAGTGCAGAAAGGTCCGATGTTCAACGAAAGAACTCTTCCCAGTCTGGCAAAGAAAAGGTTCAAATGAGGAAACTTTATAGCCAAATGAAAGGTAAAGAAAAATAGAAGAGAAAAGGCAACAGCCAACATTACATTGCATAAAATACTCCAGACATAACAATTGCTCAAAAGGGTATTTTTCTAAATATAAGCCTGTACACTAAAGATTTATACACAGCAAAAATCCATAACTCAAAACTTTTAGTAACTTAATTAAAAAATATAGATAACAGATCTTACGGCTATGATTAACTTATTTTTTAGTGGAACCACATCCAGACTAAATCTCACTTATAAAATAAGTGAGTTGCTTTTCACAATAAGGTTTAAGGAATGAAATACCTCTGGGAAACAGAGACCAGAGAGACAAACAAAACAAAGAAAAAATAGAACCACCAACACCAAACTAGAGTGCAAGTAAAAAAGAAAGAAAAAAAAAAAAAACTTGCTCAAACCCACCCTTTTTGATTTACCAGGCTTCCTAAGAAATGGCGACTCCTTCTTCATAGGCCAACCCAACTCAAAGCAAGCAGGGGACCTACATGGATATGATAATGAGACACAAAGCATTGTTTTTCTCTATCCAATCGAAGTAGAATTAAAAAAAATGATTTTCTAAAATAGTACCAGAAATATTCGTTAAAGTCGTCATAATTCCTCCAAGCTGAATGTGCAGCCCTCCCATTATTGTTTCTAGCCGCTTCCTGGCATGCAGAAATGAGGCAAACTATTAGTTGAAGAAGTATATTAAATCAAGTAAGGCATCAATACTACAACCTATCTCAAATTAGGAAATTGCCAAAAACACTCCCAATACGAATTCGTCTTCTTTGCTTTCCTTTTTGTTATAATTATAACTATTAATGCTTCTATCTTTTATTCTTTATGGCATTTTTTATATAAATAAGCCACCATAAAGGTAAATTCTTCCGACCTCTAAGTGGAAATTATGAACAAAAAGTTTTCTCAAAGAAAGAAGCAAACTATAATTTTAAATTATCCTAAACAAGTGAACAAGATCTTAAGTCTCCATGTTTCTAGTCATGTTTCAACCATAGTTACCAATTTATGAAACAGTAGCGAGAAGAGTGGAACACTGACTAAAAATATAAGAGAAACCAGAAATGGTGTCACGGATCTGATCAATCACTGAAAAATAGATGTGCTTTTATTATTTATTGCAGCCTGTATGACTTGGTTCACCTATTGTATATAATCACTGAAAAAGATAGGAATCTTTCAACACATTTTAGTGATTCTTTCGATTTATATAAGTAGACCCATTGACTTTTCTCAAAGTTCCACTCGGGTATTTTAAGTTCCTCAGATCTCTTTTTAATGTTTCTGCAAATTACTTCCCTCACATTTCAGTGTATTAAATCTGCATCAGAAATGTTTTACCTCTCGAAACATTCACAGATAGACACTCTTTCAAAATAGAATCTTCTGGTAACCATTGTTTAAACAGCGCCATACCACATCAGAGAAAAAATAAAAAATAAAAAGGATATATGTAAACAAATAATAAGCGGATTCACATGGTCCAACCACAGAACTCACTTCACAGGTAATCACTCCAGTGCCATTGCTACAATTCCAAATTCTAACACCCAAAAATTGTTTTCAGAGTCATATCTGTACTATAGAAGAATTTCGATACCATGTTAACCTCGAGCATCTTGCCACTTCTCTAATAAATATCATTGTGCTAAGCCTTGTAGGACGCAGCATAAGTGATTTGGCCAGTACTAACATCGGCAACACGAGTATATTTTTATGCCAAAAACAACCACGAGTATATTTCAATTTCTTTGGAGCTAACCTCTACTTTTTACATTAATTTAGAAGGAATAACAATCATGAGTATATTTTTATGCCAAAAACAAAAGCAAGACACATCAAAAATTAAAAATGACAACAATGACAAGTGTCGAATTCAACTGACCTGTACTAGTGTGTCATAAACGGGACAAACAATTTGCTTAAGGTACGACACTGAACCGTCTTCAAGAGTACAACTAGCAGCATGAGTAGCTTCACCATGGTCCAATATTGCATCCAACTCTCTTGCCATCTGCAGAGTATTTGGAAAGAGAGAGAAACAATTCACTAATCGTAGACAACATAGCACGCATGACAGACTATGGGGATCCAAATGAATAGAACTATTCATGAAAAAACCCGTGCTCAGCTCGAAAACATCTCAATTCGTTTAGCTCGGTTCATTAAGGAATCAATTAAGTGTGTTTCATTAGGTATACTTAGAGATTTGAAGAGTTATTAAATAAAGTGAAAGATTACACAGGTTTCTAAGGAATAGAACTCTTGAAAACTCATCACATACAAATATTGTTGACATGGACAATTTTAAACAACGAACGACGTATCACACAAGTTATAAGGAAGTCTAAACATGAAAAATCATACAAACGTCTATATACAGTAGTATATTTACGTTGTAAGGATAGTATGTGTAATCCCATAACCAAGTTTAATATCAATTCTGTTGTTACCGAACTGTTTGTGGACAAACTGATGTTTGACTGTTTGTTGAAGCTTTCAGTTCTTATTTGTTCTTTTAGGCTCCGTTTGTTTCATAGTAAAAGTTTTACACGGGGGAAATATTTTCATGGGAAAGTTTTACACTGAAAACTTTTGTTTGCCTTTCATTTACGGGCGTTTGGTGCATACAAAGTTTTCCACCTAAAATTTATACAAACTCAAGTTTTTTTTGACAAATTGTTTTTTAACAAATAAATCGTTTTTTAACAATTAAATCGTTGTTTGGTAAAAATCTCAACATGTATAGAAACTTTAGCTAAACACGTCTTTTCTTTCATATACGTCACTTGTAATAACTTATAAATTTTCAACCTATAAACTCATAGAATTAGTATAGAAGATATTATAAATTATTTTCGATAAGATAGATATATACGTAAAATTATATTGACTTTTTTTAGCTTTTACGGATTTTCTTGGGTTTTTTAGATTTTTTTTTTATTTATTTTTACCATTTTTGTAAAAAAAAATAGAATTTCTCCTATTTTTTCCTATTTTTTTAAATTTTATTGGTTAATTAGATGGAATTGGGCTACTTATTAAATAATTTTGAAAAAGTAGACCTATAATTAATAATAGTTACAATACTAGTATTAGAAAGAGTAGAGAGAGAGTTTCCGTAAACCGTTTACAACTCTGTTTGTGGGGTAATTGTTTTCCCCAATTTTATTGGATTTGTGGGAAAATGTTTTACGGTAAATCAATCACCCGGAAAATCTATTTTACTCGTAAATGTTTGTTTACACCCATTTTACACCAAAACAAACAGAGCCTTATAGACAAACACAAACCAAACATGAACACACATTCAGAGCAAAACATGAACAGAGCTGACATTTGCTCGGTTCATTTGCAGCTTTGCAAATGACAAGATAATCAGTATTTATATATAAGCATGAAACCTAATATGAGACAGAGTAAGACTCTTTTAATTTGAGGGGAACCCTGTGAAACAGAAGCTACCAACAACAAAAAAATCATGTGCCATGCACATTATAAGGCAATAAAAAAAACTATAAATTATCGGTGACTGAGAAAGGGTAAAGAAGGCCTACATGATGGAATATATAGCAAATACACTCAGGAAGAAAACGTATATTGGCAGCTTCACCCCATATGAGAAAATATAGCGAAACCAAGAAAAGCTTTCTGTCTCTATTAATCGCTTCTAAACTGCAAAAATATGGCAAGACGAATTAGTTGTGCATGAACAACTTACGGTATTGATTTCCATAGAACATCCAGATGAAGAAATAACCTATTCCACACAAGGCGTATCCGCAAATATTTGCACCATTTCATGTAGTTGTCGAGTACCTTACAGAAAACTTCAGTTATAGCTTTTTCATCAATTTTCTGCAAAAGGAAATCATGAGGATGAGTCTTTTTTATTAAATGTCAGATAAATATGCAAAGGACAGTTATTCAAATTCTTAGGGAAGCCACAACTCTAGAGATTGAATCGTAACAAAAAGAGGAAATGAAAAGCACGTGTTGATTGTCTTTCTTCGGCAATACACCATGCAGAAAAGTTTAACATCAAACATACTTCAAAACTAACTTTAGAGAGATGCGGATATATTAGATATTCTGACCTTTGGTTGATAAATAAGAACCCAGGACTTAGTTAGCAAATGTTCAATACCACATACAAAAAATACGTTTGAAGAATTAACTAAAATAACGTAGCTGTTCCATGATCATGTTTTAACATTGATAATTATTAGAAGTTTAGCCTCAATGTTTTTCCATGAATATCTAAAAAACATTGGTAGTTTGGCCATTTACAGCAAGTCAAATTTAAGTACATAGAAAATTTATTGCAAATTCCACTCTAGTTGTCTGACATTGAACTAATAAAGAAGCACAAGATTGAAATTTAAAATAAAAAACCATGCTGCGGTTCTCAAAGTTTATCCCATACTTGTTCAGATTGTTCTTTGAAATCCCTAGTAATCTAATTTTGCAACTAAACTATAGTTAGAATAATAAAATGTCATTCTGTAATTAAAATTCTTAGAATTTAACCCAAATTAAATCTCGGTTGTTCTTATAGCGAGTCTGATAACAACTTGGTTAATATTGACGGAGGATGTTGAGTTAGGGGTGGAGCACAAAACTAACAGAATAATTTTCAAAAGTATGTCGAAAACCAACCAAAAATATGATAAATACAAAAATATAAAATCGGTAAAAGTATAGATCAGCCTCGTCACTTACCGGATCCGCCTCAACAGGTATTCCAAGTCGCGATTGTGCATTTGCAATAGTAAGAACAACATTCTCACGCTGGTTCCTTATATTGTCTTTCTGAAAGTTCAACAAAATAAGTCAGCTAGATGGATGAAGTAAATATAACAAGCTAAACAGAGGAGGTGCATTCTATTTAGCCCAGATTGTGTGTGACGCAATAATGGCAAGTAATGACACACCAAATGCGAGACGTAAAAAGAAAACAAAGGAAGACAAAAAAATTATTAATAAAGATTTTAGAACAGTCCGCAGCTCCCTTGGTCTGGGCACGTAATTTTTTTTATTATTCAAATAATCTTTACGCAGATGATATAAGTAGCTATAAAGCATTTGGGGCAAGAACCTCCCGGGAAAGATTGTGTGCAACACCCAGGTACCAAAATTTGATTGACCAATCACCAGAAAAAAATGCTTCAACGATGATACAGGTAAACAATGACAGTGTAGAACGACAGTATTATTTATCCTATGAGAAAGAAAAGAACTTAGATTACTCTAACTAATGAAATTCCAGTAAAGCCATTTTTCAAAGTAGGTTATAACAATCAAAACAGTAAACAAGTACCTAAGTTTATAAGGGCACTCCAATAAGAAAATTAAAAACATGGAAAAAAAGAAGACCTGGAAACCAAAGGCGTATTCCAAGAGATCAAACATGTCCACATCCCGTGATGCAGGCTTTTCAAAATCGGCAAGAAACCGTGGGAATTGGTCGGTATATCTAATCGCAGATGTTGCACCTTTAACCTGAATAGATCATGATATTAAAAATATTCCAAAATAGCTAATATGCTTATTAGGCCCACGGTGCAGCGAACATAGTACTTATGAAATTAATCTCGATTCTGAAAAAAAGGCCGCAACAGAATGCTTATTTAGGATAACATAACAACCATGCTTTTAATTTTTAGACTACCAATGTGGACTTAATAACCATATACACTACATTGGAAAAAAGACAGCGGAGACAAAGAGGAAATATAAATAATCAATTATTTTACTCTATATTGACTTACTTCTGGGAAAAAACCAATAGCGTTTGTTAACGAGGGAGCATCCAATGGGACAATATTGTATGGAGTAAGCTCTGCTGACAATGTCACGTCTGTCTTTTTCACCCTCCTCAACTGAAACAGATAAAAAGGTGCTCAGTCAATTTATGTTTACAGGTCTCGTTACTTTATAACATGTATAGAGGGGACCTGGATATATTTGACAATATTATCACAAAAAACAACCAACTAGAAATATGATGCCTTCTATTCTTAATTAACCTAATAGATTATAATAGAAAGGATATACCATGAAAAAGGAAATTAAAAAGGTACCTCCTCAATAATATGTCTACCGACTCCGTCAGGATCTGCATCTTTAGCTAATAATTCCATAACGTCGATGAGGGCCCTCATTGTAGCTTTTACCTTCCTCATTCCTGAATATCTGACACCTAATCTGGTATCAAAGTAGAAAAAAATTGATGTCAGCTTTCACTTTAAGTTGATGTCAGCTTTCGTATAGAATAAGCAAGTGCCTGAAAAGAAAAAAAAACGGTGAACTTTGGTTCTGGCCCATTACAGAAAGCTCCCTTTTGCAAAAACTCTCTTAGAATTTTAGCATATAAAAGTGCTAAGTCCAATTTAAAGTACAAAACACAAATTTGCCCTGCTTTTAAGAATCAAAAAACGGATGTATCAGCCTGACTTTTTGGAGCTTTACGGAGTCAGGCAACTGGATTTCAGCAGCACCAGCTCTAAAATAGCTCCTTTAGAAAAATATGGAGAAATGGACCTTTTGCTAAATAAGAGTACTGGGAGAAGATTGCTAAACAAGTTAAGAAAAAAGTTTTCTGGGGGCCAATTTACCCGAAAAAGAAAACTACCTGTGATCTCTGATAAGTTGCGGTGGGAAAAAAAACTTAAGGATCAATATCTAAATTTTGTTGTACTAGATAGGCCCTAAGATGCATTATTTGCATTCTCTTATCCACAAAAAAGCTTGGGCTCCAAGCCTCCAACCACTTCAGAACTAGAAAGACTTGAAACACACATTTCAGCAATCTAAAGGTGTGGCCATTACCATTTACCTTTTGCAAATCAAAAAAGTGTACGAATTTAAAAAAATTGAGATGCAATTGGCTACTTAAAGTGCAAAGAAAGTATAAATTATCAGAGAAGAAATCGTACTCTCCCACGTTCGCACTCGAAAAGGTTCCAGATTCACGCCATTTCTGCTCCTCCTTTTGGAAATCATCAACTCTGTGCCGTCTCTTATAAAGTTGATAAAATTCCCACAAGCGTTCAACATCTCGGTTGCGGTCGATCCTTGTGCCATCTCGTTTGGCAAGCTTTTGCTGCACATTATGGTCATATCCTCATACATCCGGCAAGACAAAGTTATTTGAAATAACAGTTTCAAGAAAAAACTTGACCGATACCTTGATTACAGACATGAGGCCAGTTTTAAATTGAAGTACACCTCTGTTATCACTGTTAGGGTCCAGATTTTGAGCCATGCTATATGCCTGCTCACATACTAGATTTGAAGGGGGGAAACTTGCATCAATAACCAACTTTGGAAATAAAAAATGTCATCATTCTCTTACTTTGCAAATTATGATATGATTGAATATAAGAAATCAACGTGCCCTTTGTGCTCGCAAAATAAGAAGAGTCGTATCTTTTCACATCAAATGCAAACAGATGATCTATACACTAATAAAATGATTAACAAAAACGACAATTCTAAGTTAAACACTTGAAGCCCGCTACCATCACGAAACTAGACACCAAAGCAACTACGAATATGGGGTTTGTTCGCAATGTCACTAGGTAATGAACACAACATAATTATATAAAGCCAGAAATGTTTTCTGTTCTAGTTTAGAATAATGAAACATGAGCATAAAATCCAAAGGCAACTCAATTTCTTATAAACAAGAAAAGGCATTGTGCAGTTTTCTATTATGGGGACAGTTCAGATTTCAGCAACTTTTGAAACATAATTTCTCCATTAATACAAACCACGTCTATAGCTTAACAACCGGACTATCAAAAATCTTATCCACTTATACAAAAATCTAGCTATATAGATATACACACTTTGGCAAGTGAATATCAACAATACTCACGTGTCATGCCAACATTCGGCTCCTTAACTGATAAACCTTAACCGATAACAATGCAAATATACAAAAACCTAGCTACAAGCATTACACACACATTCTGTATAACAATGCAAATATCGACCTTAACTGATAAATCCTTATACATATGCAAAAACCCTAACTAATTACCCAACCACAATTATACAAAAACCTAGCTATATAAACAAACACTTTGGCACGTGAATACAGGAAAATACATTTTCCCCACCATTAAATTAAAAAAAAAAACAGGAAAATACATACGTAGCTATATATAAACACTTCCACACGCATTATAATTACGTTTCGTTGCGACATTAAGTTTCCTGAAAATAAACAAATCCAGTAATCACATAATCCATAGCTACGAGCATTACACAAACAGTATGCAAACATCAACCCTAACTAATTCCTAACGCATATAACAAACTCTAACTAATTAATCCTTATGTAACTACAAACCCTAATTAATTACTCAACGACCCGACTATCGAGAAACTAACCCATTATACAAAAACCTGGCTATATAAATAATCACTTCGGCAAGCGAATACAGGAAATACTCACGTATCATGACGACATTAGGTTTTTCAGAATAGATTTTAAATAAGTAATTACATTATCTGTAACTAATTGCACAATTACATATACAAACCCTAACTAATTACTCAACCACACGACTATCGAGAAACTCATCAATTAATACAAAAAAAGACCGAACTATATAAATAAACACTAACGTATCCTGGCGACGTTAGGGTCCTCGGCCTGAATCTCATCGGCAGCCTGAAGAATCAAATCAATGTTAGTGGAGCGGGTAAGCGAGGTCGGTACCGCTCCAGCGATACCGCTAGATGTCCGATCATGACCGGCTGCGGCACCGCTTTGGCCAGCGGTACGGAACTGCTCTCGTTGTAACGTCGCACGAACGAGGCGCTCCCAATTCTCCGAAGGTCTCACCATGGCGGAACCCTAGAGAGAGAGAGAGAGAGAGATTGGGGTATCGTCAGATCTGTAGAGAGATAATATAATTTATTATAATGGGGTTACTAATATTGAGATTCAAATATGGGTTTGGGTTGTTTTTCTTTTTCTTTTTCTTTTTCCGTTTATTGGCTTTCTGTTTTCTTTTCTTTTCTGAGCTCTGGTGTGGTTTTGAGGGGGATTTTGGGATAATGGTCCCTTAAGTTTAGACTAATTTCGTTTTGGGCGCAGTAGATTGGAGTTGATAAGCTGATAGTCCCGGTTTGCTTTTTAACTGATTACAAAATTTTGATTGTTTCTCATGTCCCTGTTGTTGTTATTTGCAAATCATTAATATTATAAATTTTATAACGGTATATTTATTAATTTGTACACTTGTGTATAACTTTAACTAACTCAAACTAACAATTCTTAATGTATGTAAACAAAACCTAATCGAGCTATTGTTATGAGGCGGATGGAATTATCTGATTAATAAAATGAACATATTTGGTGAAATGGTGTCATTGATTGGTGAGCCATGCTATATTGTCATTCCAAGTCTAGATTTGGTTGGTAGTAGCTTGCATTCCACGCGTTTAAAGTTGTGGGCTACCCTCACAATCCGTTAAATGTGTGGTATAGGAGGCGGCATACACACTGATATGAAAATAGACCTAGAGGTATATATGTCATTGTAGCATTATTCTTGATGATGATGGGTATTACTATAAAGTTCTAAATATATTTTCATCTGTGTCAACGAAATCTAACAGTGTTGTTTGATTAGCTGTGTAGGTCACATTGTCACATATGTTAGTAACTTGTGTATAGTGTACAAATAGCGACGATCAATTTAACGGATGTTTTTAAAATATGGAGTAATTGATTGTCCAATAATAATATCATTATCTATTCATCATATAAACTATATATACTCCGTGTTGTTAGTAAGATAACTTTTTTTATCTAAGTGTATCAGTATGGAAACAGTTAGATACAGTTTGTTCCTAGTATTATGTCCGTCTCGTTTGTAAAACGAAATAGATCTTTTAAGCATGATTTTTATGTTGATGAGATTTCACGCTTTAAATTTTTACCAGGTCTTCTCGATGTTTTGTTTGGGATATTAATCTAAGTCGGCGAGTAGTAGCAGAAGATAGCAACTTCGTAAATGATTATAGAATTGACAATTTAATCTTATAATATTATAGGGATCAGATAGAATTGTTTTCCAGACTACAAGTCCCGTTAAATATTTAATCCTTTCTATTTTAATTAGAGTGGAATATAATGTAAGGAGGATGACTTTGTTAAGAAAAAGGGAACGCGTCGTGGAAATTTCTGTATAATCCGCGGTTTTGCTAAAAATAGCTGTTACAGAATTTTAGAGATAAAAATCTGCCGTGTTTTTATCACATGAGTGATCATCAATTACACCCCTGAGATTTGGTTTATCATATTATTCTCTCCCACAAGTTTTATTTATATACACAGCCCCCTATTATTTGATCTAACATCATTTTCCACCACAAGTTTTACTTTTACTCTTATAAATTATGAACTGTAATGTCAATAATTTCAACTTGTTATGAACTCCTATGAACACTAGAAAATACTAGTCATAATTTTACTCTAATAAGCATTGTTTTTCAAACCAACAGTACAGAAATTACTAATTTACTCAAATGCTGCACCTTTTACTTTCCCAATACAGTGGTTAATTTCCTTTTTGAATTGGGTGATTCCAGGAGATATTACTATGAATATGGTGTAGGGTATCAAGTTTAAATATGCCCAGAGGAACTTGAAAATTAATGTGTAAAACTAAAACTGTAAAAGTAAAACTACCCTCAGAGCATTCTCATAAGTGGCTTGTATAAATATAAGGTTAAAGAGCTAGGCTTGTATAATAAAATTCTAAAAATTGCACATTAGTTTTGTATAAGAAAAAATATATCTTATTAAAATAATACACTACAATTTTCTAACTTAATTTATTTATTCTTTACTTGTCTTTCCCACAATACATAGATCCCATCAGTGTACACTATTAATCGACTTCAATAAATTAATTAATGGAATTCTTTAATAATCAAAACCAAATCAAAAATTAGGTAGAGGGGAAAAAAATCAAAAATGAAGAAGAACCAATTAGTTTTCTTCCTACTTTCACCTTTGCCGGAGACAAACAGGATGATACGACAACGTCGGACAACAGCTATAAACAAGTCGGAGATAGGGAATGAAAAGGCAGAGAGAGAACATCTAATATGCTTTTAATAATGATGATGACAGGAAATGAAAAAAAAGGACATGAAACCTTGATTGATGAAATAGAGTTTGAGAGACTAATCTTAAGATCATAAATTGAATAGAAATCGCCAAGGGTGAAAGCCATCTGAGAGAGAGAGAGCAAAAACAAAATATGAATTCAAAAACGAAATAATTGGGATGAGGTCTGATCTATTTTTGAATAAAATATTAGCTATATTTCTCTCTAATTTATGTATACATCTAGAGAGGAATTGGAAAATATTTTAATTTTATAGATAAAGTGGTGACCGATTTGCATCAAAAGTAACCAATCTTGTATAACTCTATACATATAGAGACTTTTAAAGAATCAGTTGAGAATGCTGTTGGCTTGTTTTGCCGCATATAAGTAAGAGCATTGGCACGAGTCTCCACAAATGCAAAGAAAATCATACTTTAAGTTGGCAAGCAAATGCAAAGTAATTTATTCGGAAAAACAGAAAATTTTAAATAAATAGCTGCAGCCAAACAATAGATAAAACTGTTGTTTACAATAATCCGACAATCACTGTATAATTTCGATAAATACACATCAAAGTAAACTCATTCCCTGAACTGAGCAGAAATCCAGAATGAAAAACAACTATACTCTGCCAATAAAAATCCTCATATAATTATGGTAACCCCCCAGCTATTCGGAACTAAAGTTCGATGTTTACTTGAACTTTCAACCTACAGTCAATCATGTATTAGTCAACAATGGAAAAGGTTTTCATGTAAAATTGCTTTTATTCTTTGTTCGGGACTATCATCACGTAATTTAAGTTCTCAAACTTGTGAATTGTTCCCAGAATGTTTCCAAGTTTTCATGAGTAAACCAGTTCTCTTTCATCTGCATGAAATCAAACCAACCACTTTTGCATCAAAGCGGGGGGATAGGGAGAAAATGCTTGAATGTTGTAGTTTTAAAGATGAACTTACAAAATAAGGGTAACCTTTAAGCATATCAAATGTCTTTGGAGCTTTTTCAACAAATAAATATATGAAGTATAAAACAAAGAAACCACATTCTTCATCGATCTGCTGTGGAACCTGCAGTAAAAAAATTGTTGTTTAATGAAAGTAAAAATGATTTAACAAATACTTATAATATATCCAAAGGGAAATCGATATAAGGAGTTTAATTGACCGCGGAAATCGATATAAGGAGTTTAATTGACCGCAACATACATGATTGATTACCTTAGGTACCAAAAGAGGTATTTGGAGTATCAACTTTTCGGCCTCTGGCCTCTCCTCTGCCTTAAATATATCTACAACTAGCCTAAACAATGGAAACAAGCAGTAAGTTGCTGAAAAAGAATGATGCGATCTTTTACCACCAAACCCATTTTCTGAATCAAGTCCACGATCGCTCTTCGTAGTTACAAGCGATATTGAACAGGATTCAGAAAAGTGGACCTGGACAAAAGACCGCACCAGAAAGAATACAATTTAGACATTATGAGAGAAAGACAACTCACCTTCGTATATCAGGCTCAATCCGCCTTGGATCTGCACCCTTTAATGAGTCTAATAATAACATGCATGGAGTTTTAGTTTCCGATTGCAATTTCTCTCCAAAGTTGCAGAAAATCAATAGGCACCAGTGGCCACTACACCATTGATATTCAAATAAATGCCAACAACTAACTTTAAGTGATCCAAATATTTATTTTAATAAAAAGTGCAAGAAAATAGAGACATACCTACACACAATTGGGACAAAAACATACTTCTTTGAAAATATATCCTGCTTCTTAATCCAAGTTAAAACTTTTTCCTTGTAAGATGGTTTCAAGTACGCCGAAAACCACATACATCCGAAGTTTGTAAAAGGGTCCTTTTTCTTCTCTGGCATGTTATCCCACATGTAGCTACAAAAGTTGATAACAAAAGATATAAGCTAGGGAACTATTCTTTTTCTCTTTAGCAGATATGGAATGGTTATAAGGTTACTTACTCAAAGCAGCTATCAAAAGTAAAACTGCTCAACTTTTTGCTATTGCATCTCCTTACCGATCTTCGACATACAGGTAAGGTACCTTAATGGCATGAAGAATATCAAGCATATAAGCCGTCAGAAGTAGAAACAAGAGCCATATGCACTAAGTCGTTTCTTAAAGAGAACTGGGTTTTCGTTTCTTAAAGAGAAATGCGTTTGTATGTTAATATTACTATTATACAAATGCTTTGCAGTTGCCAGTGTATCTCCTGATAAATAAATCATCCTAGTATTTACATGTCATATAAAGAACTTAATTGTTCAAAGCAAAAGTTTCAAACGCCATTCTTGTAGGAAGTGACTAACAGTAGCAGTTAGCAGTCCAATACTGTCATTGGTCCCAAACATCACAATTTTTTACTACAACAAGCAAATTAAAATAGTAAACTAGCTGGTTAAGTTACATTGCTAACTTAATACAAATTCCCCAACTAGCTTTATGCATTCTCACTTCCAAGTAATTGATAAACGTCCAAAGACTTGTTGAACCTGGAGCAGTAAATGTCGATTTTTACGCAATATTGCCCATAATAAAAGTTGTATATATAGTTATACAGGCCATATTAGGTTATTAACCATCACACACTATGGCGAATGTTCGTACTGTAACAGCCCATCATGACTAAGTATAAAAGTTTCTTTCCAAAACAAAATTATAAAAGATAAAGGCACGGGCGTAGATAATTTATTCATGGTGCGACCCTAACTATCTGCACTATTCATTCTCTCGTTAAAATATTTAAATAATACTAAATTTGTCGTGAAAGGGTTACGATCAGGAGCCCATCGTGGGATTCTAACAATTGTTGTATGTGTAAAGGTCTAATACTTCAACACAGCCGAACAACCTATCTAAGGTTAACATGTATCGGTCAATCTTAGAACATTGTAAGTAAGGCTCTGCCCCGTCCATCATTATTGAGATAAGCAGGTAACTAGTGCTAAGCTTAAAT
Organism: Primula vulgaris; assembly: GCA_963920805.1. Classification (NCBI taxonomy): domain Eukaryota; kingdom Viridiplantae; phylum Streptophyta; class Magnoliopsida; order Ericales; family Primulaceae; genus Primula; species Primula vulgaris. Next base: position 49,160,686 of record OY987212.1, read on the forward strand.
AGTACTCCATAATACAATCTGTAACAAATTTCCGGCAATATTCATTTATGTTACAAAAGTGCCGTCTTTTACATCCGAAAAATCCGTCAAGTAGCAACATACATAATATGAAACAAATATGTTACGAATATAGCAACAGAAAAAATATGCTAATATTATGCTATTGATGATAATCGTGTGTTGTTAATTCAATTGCTGAAATCTGGAACAACGCAAACAATAACTGAATAACATACCGCTTTTTGTTGCTAAACTGTTGTTAATCTTAGTTAGTAACAGAGATAGCTTAAAATGCAACAATCTTTTGTTTTGCTATATAGATTATTTCTTACTACAATTTAAAGATTAATATTTTCAGTACCATATTTATGTTAGTATCTCATCTACTCATTTAATTAGAAACAAATCATTCAAAAGTAACACGATGTTATATATCTCATATTTGGAACTAGAGTATGTTACCATGTCATACATGAACCAATGCTCAATATTTTTAATTTTTTTTTTCATAACTCATATATAAGGTACAGACCAGCAGCAAAACCAACAATAATTTCTAGAATTAATGTATTAAATAAATAAATAAAGTTGACGTTTTGGTAAGTTGTATAGTCGCAATCTAAACCTTTTTTTGATCATAAGGTTTTAGCCCTGCGTATATGGATTTATTTATTAATCCCTCCGTCCCGCTTTTTAAATTATATCCGAAACCACGTGCAACTTTGACCAGCTTTGAACGTGCAATTAAATTGTTATTTTGACAATTTGCACCTTAGTTATTTACCGGTCAAAATTACGCTTAATTTCGTATAACAGTTATAACAAGGATGGACGGAGGGATTATTTTAAAAAGTGTGTAATAAAAATAATGGAAAAAAGGATATTAAACCTGGAGTTGAGGAGATAATCTCTACGTCCGAGTCTTCTCCATCACTTCTCTCTCCCATCTCTCTCTCTCTCTCTCTCTCACCGATTCAACGGAGAAATAAGAAGTGACCTTTCAGTATTTATGCGTAAAACGATCCAATGGCCCACAACTGACAACATTTATAAAAAAACTTATGGAATTGCATTTTTATGCTTTTGTATGGTAGCAGCGGTGGGTTCGGTTCGGGTTGTTTATTTTTTTTGGACCCAACCAAATCGGTTGGTTTCGGTTCGGTTTCGGTTTTCGGTTTTTCTTCGAGATTTTTCGGTCTTTTCGGTTATTTTCGGTCCGGTTTTATTGTAAACCGAAACCGAACAAATTTTTTTTCGGTTTTACAGTATCTCCGTCCCAAAATATTGGAAATCTATGCATTTACGTGCAACTTTCACCGGTAAATATCTCGTGCTTAAATTGTTAAAATATATCGACAACTTATATATGATTTATTTTTCGATTAAAATTGCACGTAATTTCATATAAACCTAATAATTTGGGACGAAGATAGTGTGCATGCTTGACATCAATTTTTTTTATTAGCTTTTTGATATTAAAATCTCACATGCGTTTGATATCACTGTTTTTTTTAGCTTTTAAAAATCTAGATTTTGAAGTAATATAACTAGAAAAACTAAAATAAAAAAAAGGCACACATTTTAGAGATTTGGTAGCTTTTTCGCCGTAATTTTAAGAATTTAAATAAATATTGATGTTATCTCGACTAAAATTTTATTCGTATATTTGACGTGTTACTTGCTCTTTAAATATGATATTTTGAAAATTTATCAAAAAAATGTCAAATAAAATCATTTTGATTGAAAAAGCAAAAGATTATTAGCTAATGCCAAAAATCAATATGTTAAAAGTTATTTTAAGTTTTTACCAAACACTCTGGTATATTTTGAAAAACAAGTTTTTTTACTACTATTTTCCAAAAACAGTTTTTTAACTAAAAACATGATAACAAAAGGAGCAGTATATTTCAAAAAATTGAACTTGGATATGATTTTAAAAGAAACAAAATTTAATATTACCCCTAATTTTACCCACACATTTATAAAACTATCAAATAAGTCCTTAATAATCTTTATCATGCCATTTAACTCCTCCTTGGTAGATAATAAACACCCAAAAGCCAAACTCACTTGCCTCCTTTTACAAGCAAAGTCTCGATACATACATACACAATTGTAGTGAGAGAAAGAAAAGCAAATAATAATGGAATCGAAAGAGGGAACTCAACAGCCTCAGCTCGTACTAGCGAACACACTCTTTCTCCTCACTCAACCCGATGTATCCGATATCGACAAAGTTAGGCTCCGTAACGAGGCTTTCGAATCGATTAAAGCCGAAGGTTACTTATTTTCCCTAATTTTTTGTATTCTATTCGTTGATTCGGTGTTTGTAGCTAGTGTTATGGAGTTTAATTGTCTTAATTAGGGTTTTATTGTGTGTTTTTGTGTATATATATATGTTGCCTTCGTTTTATAGATAAGCCGTAGATAATTTTATTGCTCTCATTGGTAGAATATTTTTGTTCTTTGTGTATCTATAGGTAGCGTTTTTTGTGTGTGTTTAGATACGTCTTTGTTTTTTGGTTAATTTGGTATTTGAATCAATCGAACCGAAGCTAATATATTACTCTGATTGCTAGATTATATTTGTTGATTTTGTATTTATAGGAGTGTTGTGGAGTTTAATTGTCTTAATTAGGGTTTTATTGTGTATATATATATGTTGCCTTCGTTTTATAGATAAGCCGTAGATAATTTTATTGCTCCCATTGGTAGAATATTTTTGTTCTTTGTGTATCTATAGGTAGCGTTTTTTGTGTGTGTTTAGATACGTCTTTGTTTTTTGATTAATTTGGTATTTGAATCAATCGAACCGAAGCTAATTAGGCTTGTTGATTTTGTATTTATAGGAAGTGTCGTGGAGTTTAATTGGCTTAATTAGGGTTTTTGTATATTTATGTTACCTTGATTTTATAGATAATTAGGCATTCAAATCAGTCAAAGCCGAAGATAACTTAATTGCTCCGATTGGTAGAAATTTCTTATTCATTGTGTATTTATACTCTATAGGTACTTTTTTTTTTGGTGTTTAGGTATGCTGTCTTGTTTTTTGGTTTGTTAGGTATTTGAATCAGTCGAACCGAAGGTAATATATAACTCTAATTGGTGGACTATTTTTGTTGGTTGTGAAGGTAAATGCTGTGTTTTTGAGTTAAATTGGCTTAATTAGGGGGTTTGTGCTTGTATATATATGTTGCCTTCTTTTTTTGGTTAATTAGGCGTTCAAATCAGTGAAACCAAAGATAAGTTAATTGTTCTGGTTGGTAAAATATTTTCGTTCATTGTGTATCTATCGTTAACATTGTGTTTTTTTTTTGCTTTAATTAGGTGTTTTTGTTTTTGCTTTTTTGGTTTATAGATGCGTTGTCTTTGTTTTTTTATTAATTAGGTATTCGAATCAATAAAACCCAAGGTAGTATTGTACTCTAATTGGTGGACTATATTTGTTGATTGTGTAGGTAAAGGCTGTGGTTTTGGTGTTTAATTGGTTTAATTAGGGCTTTTGTGTCTGTTTTTGTATAGATATGTTGCCTCTGTATGAAACCCTAGCTGCGAGTGGCGTGTTGGAGCTGGATCAGACTGCGGTGGACTCGATGCGTGTGAAGATCGACGAAGAGTTGAAGAAACTCGACGAGAAGTGAGTTTTTAAATTTGGATATTGGAATAATGGATATATAGATTGTGTTATGTATGTGTTTTTGCCAGTTGACTTGAACTGCTTTGAGTTACTTAGTGGCTATTTTGATGTGGGTTTTAAGATTTAATGCTGGATTTTTTTTGGCTGGGTGAAGAGAGGTAGGTTAGCTGGTTTGGGGCATGTGGAAGCTATAATTTTTTTAACCGAGTAAGATAAGTCGGCTTATTTGCTTGTGGAAATAATGCATTTGAGTGGATCACTTTATAATGTGCAGTTTTATCTTTTGGCACGGGCTAGCTAGAAGTTTTGACTGGACCAAGATTAGTTAGTATGTGTTTATAAAATGCTATACAGTTGGACGGCCCAACTTAGAAAATTCAGATTGTTTTTAACTCAAGAAGCTGGAAAATCTTAAGCTTTTTACCAAGATTAGGTGGCTTATTGGCTTATAGATAGCAATATATGTGGTAGGCTCCTCTTAAAAGCTGAGTTTTTTTTTGTTTTTTAACCTGGATATGAGAAAGCTACTGGAATCGGATAAGTCGCTTTTTTTCCCACATAGACTTTAATACTTGTGGTTGCTCAGTGTAAAAATGTGACTGTTTTGGTTTTGGTATGAGAAGAAAAAAAATCTATAGCTGGACCCACCTTCGCAAGCTTATTTGCTTATAGAATGAAGTAAATACAACTGGCTCAGCTTGAGGGCTGTACTGTCTTATGTTTATGAGCATGAGAACTGTAAAATCTTAAGTAGGACTTGAACTAACGAGCTCATGTGCTTATAGAGTGCAGTGAATTTGGCTGTCCTAGAAAATCTTAGGCATGAGAGACCTACTCAGCGAAATTTTGTTATGCTTACTACGATGAAGTTACAGTTTGGCTTGATGAGATAGTAGTTAACCAAGTATTGATGGAAAGGCATACTTTGCAGTAAGAAAATGCGGGGGACTTGTGCAAATGGTTGCTTAGATAATAACATTGATATAGCTTCATAAAATGATTGCAAATAAACTTGTGCAAATGGACCGAGATTAGTCAGTTTGTGTTTATAAAATGGTATACAGTTGGTCGGCCCAACTTAGAAGATAAGATTGTTTTTGGATTCGAGAAAGCTGGAACATCTTAAGATTAGGCGGTTTTGGCTTATAGATAGCACTTAGCAGTATTGTTTGCCCTTATAGTTTCAGAAACTTAGCAGCGACTACCTCTCTATAAGGTATTTGGTAAATATAAGTTGTTTACTTTGTGTGTTAGATTATCCACTCTTTTCGTCTCTCCCCTGCTGTATATATAGATTTTACCTAAAAGTCTGATATTGGATGTGATTTTCTTTTACAAATATAATAAATGTTTGTTGATACTGACTTGTATTATCGTTGGGGATGCTTGATATATTGTCTATAATTAGTCATTGCAAATTCTCTATTATGTTCGTTTCTTGCTGTTTCGCTTCACATTTCAGACCTATCGATTGATGTTTTTGATCTTTTTCCTTTTCTTTTCACGTATGAATTGCGGGTGGTTTTACTTTTTAATTGAAGCTTACATGGGTATGCAATTGTCCTAATTTTGCTAGAATCACTGACGCTGAAGAGAACCTGGGTGAAAGTGAAGTCAGAGAAGCTCACTTAGCCAAGTCCCTGTATTTCATTAAAATTGGTGACAAGGTAAATTATCCACCTCTCACTTTTGCGGTTGCCTCATCCTCGTAATCGGCTTCTTTTCTCTAACATGTTCATTTGTAAACTCAGGAGAAAGCTCTGGAACAGCTCAAGTTAACTGAAAGCAAAACTGTGGCTGTTGGACAAAAAATGGACCTGGTTTTTCATACCCTACTAATCGGATTTTTCTACATGGATTTTGATCTTATTTCCAGGAGTATTGACAAAGCAAAGAGGTATACAAAAGCTCATAACCTTTCTCTCTTTTTTTACATGGGTAGAATGCAAATAACCATCATGTACTGTGTGTGTTTACGAATTACCCTTAGGTTCTTCCAATGCTTGCAATTAATCCGCAATTTTTATCTAAAATTCGCATTCAAACCCCAAATTCAATTTTAAAAAAAATCTTTAACTTTAATTGATAGGTCGTTTTAGGTTTTCTTTCTTTTCCCTTTTGATACGTTTTTTTTCATTAGTATGTACGCATATATGACAGCTGTTAACAAACAGAGGTCATTAGGCATTGACAACATACGTAGAATAAAAAAGAACTGACTAAAACGGAATACCGAGCGGCAAAGACAAAGTTATTAAGTTTTTAAAATGGACCTTTTGGTTTGATTGCAAAACTTAGACAGGACATGGGGTTAGTAATTACATGTATCACCCTTAATTCTCTTTATAATTCTTTTTGGCATATGACAGCTTGTTCGACGAGGGGGGTGATTGGGAAAGGAAGAACCGTTTGAAGGTGTATGAAGGCTTATTTGCGATGTCCACTCGAAACTTCAAAAAAGCCGCCGATCTATTTCTTGATTCCATTTCGACTTTCACTACTTACGAACTTTTCCCATATGACACATTCATATTTTACACAGTTCTTACCAGCATCATATCTTTGGACAGAGTTTCCCTAAAACAGAAGGTATACTTGGTTTTTATCATGTTTTAGTTTCACATATTTTGATCTGTTTTTCCTTTTCACTGTCAAGCTTGGTGGTCCCTTGGAAGGAACATGCCTCCTAGCATTTTATATTATTTTCCGCTAGTGGTATAGAAAACTGAGAAACTCGTTTTGATTTTTTTGTTACATTTTGCAGGTAGTTGATGCTCCTGAAATCTTGACAGTTATTGGGAAAATCCCTCATTTGACTGAGTTTTTGAACTCTTTATATAATTGTCAATATAAATCGTTCTTCTCAGCCTTTGGTACGTCATCATCTTGTGTTTTTGTTATATTAGTATTGAATTAGCACCTTTCATTAACGAGGCATGTAAAAATGTGGAGCACTTGATTATGATATTATAGTGGTCAGTAATTTCTACAAGCATAATGTTCCTTTGTAGTATCATAGTTGCCTCTTATTGTTAAAAAACTTTATACTCTAAGAAAAAAAGGAGGTACAATCGTACAGATAAGGAATGGATATAAATCTGATTTGGTCAAAAATACTAATTATCAAGCCTTTACTTGTGAGTTTTGAGGTTTTATACGACTTCTTTAAGCCTCCATGTTTGCTTGGTAGCTAGTAGTGGTTATAGAAGGTCACTGCTTAATTTCTCAAGTTATTAGATAAAAAATATTTTCTCATTTTCTTTCTTTGTTTCAACTTTCAGCTGGTCTGACCGAACAAGTAAAGTTTGATCGCTATTTGCATCCCCACTTCCGATATTACATGAGAGAGGTCAGAACCGTGGTTTATTCCCAGTTCCTCGAGTCTTACAAGAGTGTCACTATGGAAGCAATGGCAAAGGCCTTTGGAGTAACTGTTGAATTCATCGACGTGTGAGTATATTAGTAACTTTTGAGTTTTAATATGGGTGTATTGCAGCAACAGTCTCATACTTGGATAGAGATTTGATTTTGTTCCCATAGTTTCAAACTTTCAGTTGCAACACCATTGGTCCTCACAGTTTGAATATGTGACAACTTAGACCTGTGATCCCTTTAGTTTCAATTACCACAGTATTGGTCTCCATAGTTTTCATATATTACACCAGTAGTCCCTTCTTATTGAGACCGTTAGTAATATACATGAGGATCATATGTGTGACCTACTCAAGAGTGTGAGGGCTATTCGTCAAAACTTGCTGACAGATGGACCTACTGAAAATGTGAGGACTATTTGTGAAACTTGCTCAAACTATGGGGACCGATAGTGTTTGAATTGGAACCATGTGGATCAAATATAGTTTTTTTCTAAGCACGGGCACTACTAGTGTTGCTATTGACACTATAGGGATCAAATGAAATTCGATCGGAAGTATAGGTCGTCGTACTTGAACCCATTTTATGCTTGTTTCCTGACTTTTTTTGGAACCCTGTTCTGTGAGTTTATCATATTAATTTGATTATCTTTTCTCACGGGATGTAGGGAGTTGTCACGTTTTATTGCCGCTGGAAAGCTACACTGCAAGATTGACAAAGTTGCGGGTGTTTTAGAAACTAACCGCCCAGATGCAAAGAATGCTCTCTATCAAGCAACTATCAAGCAGGGAGATTTCTTATTGAACCGTATCCAGAAGCTTTCTCGTGTCATTGATCTTTGAGTGTATTGAAACATCCGTTTCTATTCGGATTCTCATGTTGTTGAGCCGGAACTTGACTTTTTTGCTTCTTTGTGTTAGACCTGTTTATTTAACTTTTAGATTTATATTACGAATATTTATTTATATCCGTGATGTTTATTTTGTTTGATTAACCTTGTGGATTATGTAAACGTAGTCAAGATTGACTTTTCATGATTCTGGTATTCAATAGTAGTTGCTAAAATCATTTTCGGTATTAACGGATATCATCCACCAGATGTTTAAGATTTCTTTTTGAAAGTATTTTTTAAGCTCGAGTTGCTTCTTGATATACGGTGGACGGCCTTGACAGATTGCAGATTCAAGTCGGGTTTTTTCTTAAAAGTTAGACAGCTTTGGTAAACCAATTTAAAAGCGGCGATGGTGGGAAAGCTTGGAACTTTAGCCTGCAGATTTTTTAGAAATTACTATTATTTAATTTGCTTTAAAGTTGCAACCAACGTTGTTGAACCATGAGTTCAATAATTGATTTTGATTATAAGTGTGATTATGATTTAATAATTTTATAATTCGATGATATAATGTTTGATCTTTTTCAAAAAGAGAAAATGTATATTTCAGGACTTAAAATGATAGAGCACTCAATAATGAAGCCAACGGTTCAAACGGAAGTCGATTCGGAGTCCGAACGAGCAAATTACGAGTGTTTCAAAAAGTAAGAAAATCAGTCCAGAAATCTCGATCGATCGAGATATAATCCGATTGATCGAAAATGGTCCAAAAAGTTCCAGTGATCGATCGAAATTATAGCAGTACAATTTTTCTCCAGAAATCTTGATCGATCGAGATTAGTCCGATCGATCGAGATTCAGTCCGATTCAAAAAAAGTTGTTTTTTGACTTTTTGAAAACAAGCCATTATCCATTGGATAATACACTCAACAACTCCAAACGGTCATCTATGGACCAATGACATTTTGTCTCTTCAAATACACTCCAATCCCTCTCCAAAATACACCAATCACCATCCCTTAATCTCTCTATATCAAAAACACAAAAAACTCCAAACTCCATTGTTGAACAAAAAAAGCTCAAAAAGAGAAAAATAAGGAGAAAAGTGATCAAGGTCAAACAATATCAAAAAGTCACCAATTAGCTTATTTAGAAGCAATAAAACAGTGAGTGCGGTTACATTGTTGTAACAAAATTGTAAATAGCAAATTATAAGCTCATTTGTGAGTGAGTGTTTGGGTAGAAGATTTTAAGCCAAAGTGTTGGTTAAAAATTATATGTTAAACACTTGGGTACTCATAGATTGAGGGGGAGTCGTTGACTCGTTTTTTGTGTACTATTGCACTTGTATAAAGATTGTATACTCGGGTAGAGAATGAGCAAATCGGTTGATTAGCTCGTTAGAATTTGTAATTTTGGAAAGAAGATTATAGTGAAATACTTTGTAGCGTGAATACCGAGGAAAGTACTAGGCGGGTTTGCCGAACCTCTATATATCGTGGTGTCAATCTCTTTCTTTACTATTTATTTTCCGCAACTTATATTATTTGTGATTGTTCGCATGTTTCAATTTATTCATAAATTATCATCGCATATTTATTGGCGCAAATAGATATCGAGCTAGTTGACTTATTAGTTGCGTTTAGAATTTTAATTCCGCAAAAAACGCCTAAAATTTTATTCACCCTCTATAAGGTTTAGCCGCACGTTCCAAGAAACGTAATCATATCTCCTGTCTTACAATATTTATGTTCCAGCTATAATGGTTACTATTGCACAGTGAAATAACAAAATTTTATAATATGGTTTTTGATACTATTTTGGCTAGTTCCAGCTCGGGACAACATAAAACATAAGTTCAAAAGAAATGTTGATTATAACATTCGAAAGAGTTACATAATCGCATGTTAAACTAGTAATGAATATCTGAGCCATGATATTTGTTTGTTTCTACTGAAATGATGATAAGATTGGTGACATTCTAAATGTGCAAAAATGAGAACATTTTAACGATGTGATTAGTTTGTCCTTGAGGAATAATGATACTAATTAAAGCGTCTGAGGCTTTGGCATGTTGTACTTTCAATGTTAAAGGACATGAATTTTCTTGGGGTGAAAGTGACCTCATTTATATTTTGGGTTCACAATGACAATTCACATCGTCTCTTGTTATAACATAAATAACTGATATATACCTAATACCATTATTTGATCGACAATCAGACGTTCTCGTTGTCTCGTCTTTGTTTTGGTTTCGATCTCTCTCCTTATCTAGCATTACGCCATCAAAACAAAAACGGGCTCACCGCTCATTTATATATGTACTTGACTCGTTAATCATTTGAAATACGTACTCAAATGCCAAAGAGAAGCCGTTGCCTAACACATGATAGCATTACCGAAACTCGATTGGGACCATTTACGTGGTCCAAAATGAGATTCAGCAAATAAAGTGATTTTTTTGCCCATGAGAATCTATTAAACTAATTTCAGAATCAATGAAGCAATTGAGCTTTCACTTATATTTTACTAGTTTTTAATGTTGAGACTTGGATTTTTTTTAGTTGTATTGACCCTAGATATACCATTGTTTGGTTCATAGTTGCATGGACACTTCCTATATATAATATAATTGAACCGTGTAAAAAAATCAATATTTCTCGTTATCCACTAAGAAGTAAAACAAAAGTTATTTTGGTTAAAACACACACTTACTAGTACACTTCGTTTATACCAAAAGGTACAGAACAACTCCTGTTTGGAAATATAAATTATATTAATTTATCAGAAAAATATATTGTCCCCTGTCGTACGTACTCACAGTACCGCTCTTTTCTTACTCGCAACACAATCAGGATCAGCTCGTTAATTGTTCAATTTAATTGTTCATTACGAAATTACGTGCAATTTTGACCGACTAATAACTTGTATCAAAATTATCGAAATGATTTTTTTTAAATTTTAATATTTGAACTATATAATAAACTTTTGAAAATTTTTATTCCGACAATTTTGATACAAGTTTTTGACCGGTCAAAATTACACTTAGTTTTATAGTGGACAATTAAATAGGAACGGAGGGAGTATGTGGTTAGTTTGTTGTTGAGCCTTTTGACTTAGATGTTAAGGGTGTCGTTGCTAAATCTAAATAGTAAAATACTTTTACTCACACATTTTTACTACCCAAAAAATCAACACGTTGATGTGTCATATTACATGGCATATCCAACTCATCAATGGTTTTAATTGTTATTAATACTAGATTTAACAGTTTATTTTATTTTAATTAATATTTAAATTTAGGGTAAACTCAACTAAGGTTCTGATATATTTTTATTTGAGTTTTTAATGAGTTGAGTTTTTAGATTTAATAATTTTTTTATTTTACTTAATATTTAAATTTAGGGTAAGCGCAACTAGATTTGTAATATAATTTTATATAATTTTATTTATATTTGAAGGGATAAATATGTATTTTATTAGTTTATGAAGCGTGTGATTTGTGTGTAAGTTATAGGTTTACCCTATAAATGGGTTGAATTTAAATATTGATTTCGAAGATGTGAATATCAAACCCCATCTAAATATACCATTATTTGGTTGTAATTCTGGTAATATGATCTTAATTACACGTTCCCCCCTGATTTTATAAGATTTAATTGAATGAATGTTGTCAAGATAATAGAGTGGCATATAATCAGTAAAAAAAGCAAGTAAAAGAGGGCATAATATCCACTTCAATATCTCATCATTTGTGGACTTGTGGTTCTCTTTTAGTTTTGTATGTCTTGTTATCTAACATTAATTTACTGAAAGTCTGAAACTGTGTGAAAATTGTATATTGCCCAATATTTCAGAGCAATTCATTAGATTTTTTTTTTGTATAACATTAAATTTGAGTTAAAGTAACCATTGGTGATATTCTTAGAGTGATACTGGTTCTCATGTAGTCGTGTTATTTGTGTCATGTTTTTTTTTTACACAAAAGAGAACAAATGATTAATTCACTTGGAATATTTGTTAATTGGCACACTTCTACCTCCTAAAAAAAAATACTCAAATAGCGACGGGATTAGTGACGACTTTGTGACAGTTTAGTCAATTTGCGACAGATTTGTGACAACTTTTTAAATTAGTGACATGCTTGTGACATATTTTGACTCTCACTAAATCAAACATTATTTTGTAGTGTAGGACTATTGATTATTATCTCTGTCATGTTTATGTAGGTGTGGCATAAATCTTGATCAATGAGGGTCATCCCAAACACTTCAAATAAATGCATGTTAAATGTATCCTACTATTAATATAAGTCAGCAAGAGAAATGAAGCTGTCAAATTTTATCATTTTTTTTCTAAAAATACCATTATTCTAATTTACTAATTATTCATATATCATAATGCAATTTAAATACATTAAAGGAAGACAAAAAATCGTCTGTCCTGATAGCTTGAATTCTTAGTTGAGATGATATAGCACGTCCAATAACACAACTTTTACAGCATATAAGTTAATCGTCAATGGCGATATTGAGAAGAAAAATAACATAGCACGCGATTAATTCGCCTTTTTCGTGGAAGTTACCAATTAATTCTCATTGTTAATGAAATTTGGCATATGCCCTATAGTTAGTATCGACATAATTCTGTTAAGGAACAATATTTTCTGTTTTCATGCCAACTAAATTGTTTATTTTCCTATACGCAACACTCATTGATACGTGAACTTTGTCTCACATAATTTTTAATATTCTCTCAAATAAGCCGGCCAATTGCTTATGTTAGTAAAATTTATAAATAGGTAATATTCGAATTTATTGGGTATAATCAGCTGTTAGTACTATAGTTATAACTTAAATGCCGACAGATTACCCAACCACTACAAAATAACAATAATGTTTGATTGAGTGAGAGTCAAAAGCTGTCACCAATTTAAAAATTTGTCACAAATCTGTCGCAAATTAACTAAACTGTTACAAAACCGTCGCTAATAAGCTCGTAACAAAAAATACCGTCACTAATTCCGTCACGATTTGGATATTTTTTTGTAGTGAATGTATGCTTTGCCTTTATATTCGCGTAAATAATACAGTAGTAGAATTTTTTTATATAAATTTAAATTACTTTACCTACTCATGCAAAAAGTTTGGCAGTTACTCATGAAAATAAATTCCAGTTAAGCATGACTATTTTGTAGAAGTCGATAAAGAAATTACCTGAGATTGAAATGATTTTCAACAATAGTCCAGCGGTTTTTCGTCAAATTATTTTACATATTTCACTTTTATTTTTCGTTACATATAAACAAATTTCCATTAGTTTTAAGCTGATCTACCATATTAAACTTTTGATAAAAAGAAAACGAAATCTCCGAGCTAAAATTTACCAGAAACATTTTAGTGAGGAAATGGTAGTAGCCATTTCACTATTCTTAATTACGTGTCAAAAGACATGGGATTGTCTGGTTAAAACTTAAATCTTCAAGCTCGGCTTTATTACTTTTTTTCTTAAAAAATACAGTAGATATTTCTGTTGATCACTAGCTAAAATAAAAATATAATATAACTCTAGTTGAGTCTATGTTAAATTTAAATATTAATTAAAAATTAAAAAAAATTATTAAATCTAAAAATCCAACCCATTAAAAACTTAAATAAAAATATATTAAAACCATAGTTGATCAGTCTACCCTAAATTTAAATATTAATTAAAAATAAAATTTTTGTTAAGTCTAAAAGCTCAGCCCACTAAAAACTCAAATAAAAATATAATAGAATTTTAGTTGAGCCTACCATAAATTTAAATATTAATTAAAAATAAAAAAAAATGTTAAATCTAAAAACTCAAGTAACTAAAAACTCAAATAAAAATATATTAGAACTCTAATTAAGTCTAACCTAAATTTAAATAGTAATAATAATAAAAATATTAAATTTAGTATTAATAGCAATCAAAACTCTTGATGAGATGTATATGTCATGTAATGTGACATATCAAAGCATTGATTTTTTTGGTAGAAAAAAAATGTATGAGCAAAATTATTTTACTAATAAGAATGAAGTGTTTTAAAACTTATTGACATTAGGGGTGACATGTTGGGGGCAAACTTGCCTATAAGACAAACAGTTTATGCATGATAGATTTAGAAAGATTCACACTACAACTGAGATCTTTTATGTTTTGAAAGGTATACGCACATGCATGTTATGTAACTAAATAGCAAGGGGCCAAGGGCTGGGTGATTTTATCTTAAAATGTCACTTTTAAGGAGTTATATCATTGATAATTTTGGACAAATTAAAGAAGAAATTTTGTTTTTTAAAAACTCATTGTTTTTTTATGCTTATTAATCAATCTGCGAGAAAACTGGGTTCCCAACACCTCATATGCATGATCTTTGATCGTTGATCAGCTTCATACCAATGAACTAGATAAAAACTACTTCAGCAAGACAGAAACATATATATAAGCTAGCCATTGATTTAAAGCTAATCAACATCGGAAATAGTCGTGTCGCAGTAAGTTCTCATTTTGAAGGGCCGCCGTCGGATGGTTCTGAAACGAGATAAGTTGATGCCTGTTATTATATTCATCAAACTAAACATTTTTCTTTACGAGACACGTATGACTTTGCTCGAGATATGTTCGTTTGCTCAACGAGTATCTGATTTTTTCAAACTCGACTTGCTTTTTAATGAACGGACACGAGACAAAGCAGCCATGTTTAGACACATGTTTGTGAACAACTCGGTTCATCAAGTCTATATATCCCAATGAATGTGATGGTTCAGTGGTGAAGCAAGCATATTCAGCATGTATATAAGAACGAAGCCAAAGGCCAACTTTACAAACCAACTGTATACAAGGCAATGTCAATAACTACAAAATGAAAAAGACTATTATATGTTAATCAGGCATAGTAATAATCGATGATACATACCGAAAGAATGTGACAAAGTATAAGCTTTCACCATCAGAGTAATATTTTTATCTACTAATCGCCACAGATTCAGCAAAACAATCTACATCCCACCAATAGTCTAGGAGATTAAATAAATCGTCACGCAAGTGTGTGCGCCTCGACCAATCAATGACAAGTTCCTATGCGACTTCTATCGAAAGCAACTAATCGAACAATTAATTATCCCAACTAATTTATTCTTTTAAGCAGGTTTTTGTACATAAGTAATTTAATTTTTTGGCATTGGGCACTATGGTGGGTGGGCTCACTATATAGCCTTCATTCTCTTGGTACATTTTTCAGAGCAATGAACAATCTTGTTTCCTATATACATAGAGTGATAGAGAGATAGAGTGTAGACAAACAGTGACATTTTTTAAGTTTTGGCTATGTCTCAAAGTGTCTTATCTTATGAAAGTATTGATGAATTTAGTGGTAACTTCGACTTAAATCTCTCAGCTATGGCTTTTTACCCTTACCCGTTTCTGCCTTTACTCGACACTTATTGCTCGTTTCTACCCTCGTTATCCGAAGAAACTGGTGATCAAAAGAGGCTAAAACGATCCACAAATGTATCCGAATCTACTGGTAGCAACTTTAGCCTCTACAGCTATGAAGAAAGCACCGAAAATGATCTGAGAATTAGCCGAAACAACAGCACAAACAGCATTAATAGCCTCCCGAGGCTAAGATTCCGCGACCATATACGTACTTACAAGCAGCGGTATTTAGCAGCAGAGGCTGTTGAGGACGCATTGATAAAATTCGAGGAGGGTGAAAACGAGGAAAGAGAGGACGGAGACGGGATGAAGCTAGTTCAGCTCTTGATATCATGCGCCGAGGCTGTGGCTTGTCGCGATAAATCACATGCGTCGAAGTTGTTATCCGAGCTTCGTGCTAGGGCCTTGGTCTTCGGCTCTTCATTCCAACGTGTTGCCTCTTGTTTCGTTCAAGGTCTAGAGGATAGACTATCATCGGTTCAACCATTAGGTGCGGTCGGCTACATGTCACCTAAAAACGATGAGTTTGATATACTTGGTGACAAAAAAGATGAGGCGTCGAGGCTTGTGTACGAGATATGTCCGCATGTCCGGTTCGCTCATTTCATCGCCAATTCCGCGATTCTGGAAGCCTTTGAGGGAGAGAGTTACGTACACGTGGTAGACCTAGGGACTGCCATATGTCTACCACGTGGGGAACAGTGGCGAGATCTGATTGACAATCTCGCCATGAGGACTGGCTCACCGCCATGTCACATACGAATAACCTCCATTGGGGTTTGTGCTGACCAGCACAGACCCGTTGGCGACGAGCTAGAAGCCTACGCACGTGGCCTAGGGATCAATTTTGAGTTCTTGGTGGTCGAGAGCAATTTGGAGAGTTTCAAGATTGAAGATATCAAGAAAAGGGAAAATGAGGTGCTTGTTGTGAATAGCATGTTACAACTCCATTGTGTCGTGAAAGAGAGTAGAGGTGCTCTAAATTCAGTTTTGAAAAAAATTAACCAACTAAAACCGAGAATTCTAGTCCTTGTCGAGCAAGACTCGAGCCATAATGGACCGTTTTTTCTTGGGAGGTTTATGGAAGCTTTGCACTATTATTCCGCGATTTTTGACTCTTTAGATGCGATGATGCCAAAATACGACACTAGGAGGGCTAAAATAGAGCAGTTTTATTTTGCGTTGGAAATTAAAAATATAATAAGTTGCGAGGGGCCTGCGAGAGTGGAAAGGCACGAAAGGGTCGACCAATGGCGGAGGAGGATGAGCCGGGCTGGGTTTCAGTGTGGGCCCATTAAGATGTTGGCACAAGCAAAACAATGGCTTGGAAAGATGGAGATTTGCGATGGGTATACTGTTGTGGAGGAAAAAGGGTGTTTGGTTATGGGTTGGAAAAGTAAGCCGATCGTGGCGGTTTCTTGCTGGAAATGCTAATTTTGGAAAAATATATATTTCGGGTTTAAACCAATTTTAAGGACAATTACGACTTGGTAATCTCATCGACTGCACACACATAAATAACGGCTGAAATAGTACATTGCGACAAACGTGATTGTGCTTAACATTGTTTTTCGATCAGAATCTTAACAAGGGAAACAAACTACGTGTTTGAATACAGGAGGATCATAGTCCCTCCCTCCCATTTATAAAAAAAAAAATGACAAAATCTGTATTGAATTTGGTGACACGGACGTGGTGGATAGGAGCGTCTGGCTTGGTACATAAACGCAATAAAAGAATCAATTTTGGTGTAGGAAGGATTAAGCCCTACACAATTTTAAGCATCTTGATTTCCAAAAAAGAATAAGAAAGCTAAGTTTTAGAAATAGAGTTAAGAATTTGTTATGAGGAAATGAACACGTTCAGTGAATTAGGGAACTGTGTACGAGGGCTCGTAAGCGTATATAACCAATTTGTATCGGTTCTCGAATGACCAAGAACGAATACAGTGTTAATGATATTTTCTTGCAGCAAGTGTCTCAACAATATTCATGAAGACATTAACCCTGTTTAGCGAAGAAATTCGGATAATCTATCAGTTCAACAAAATATCTTAAGCAGGAAACTAGAAACATGATTTAGCTAGCTCCATGTCAAAATTCAGACATTTTCAGTTAAAAAGGATTAGCAGCTATTAGCTGGAACAAATTAACAAACTTAACTCTGACAAACCATATTAACAGTGATAGGTAAAAGCTTAAACCGATCATACTCAAGTGATATAGGACAATTAACCATGCTTCGATACTTGACAAACCCCGGTGTTGGTGTATACATAATATATACATGCTTCTTACAGAAGAGTAAACTGATAAACTGCAGCTTTTTTCCTGTTTCATATTCCTTTCTCAATTTTGTGGAGTTGCCTCTCTATTTTATTACAGTGTGGACATAGAAAGATGACTCGCGATGCATTGTTACTCGTAGCAGAAAAACAATCCTTTATTACTTAGAGAAACCATTTTATCCTCGTTTTGTTCTTATCTTACTACGAAACTTAGTACAGTTATTTAGTCACGTATATGACAGTAAAAAAAAGCGTCGATACGTTACGTTTCACATTTCAATCCAACCACGTGTATACGATATATTTAGCGTTTATACGCTTTACAACCTTGTATTTGAAAATATAGATTTTAATATTTAAAAAAAGCATTTATTTGTAAGTGTTCTTTTAAAAAAATCTTACCCTTTTCTGTGTTTCGTGAAAACAAAATATTATTAATAAATAAGAGTAATTTCCAATATATGTAAAGCTGGTTTGCCCGAGTGGTTAAGGGGGAAGACTTAAGATCTTCTGCACAAAGTGCGCATGGGTTCGAACCCCATAGCCAGCAAGTTATAATTATTTGTTAAAATAAATTCTAATTTTTTTTATTTATTTTTTTGAAAATTAAGCACATTATATTATAACCACCAAACGGAACAAAAGCTCAGTTACCTGAGTTACTCACAAGTTGAGTAGAATTTTTTTTATTTTTTATTTTTGAAAATTAAGCACATTATATTATAACCACCAAACGGAACAAAAACTCAGTTACCTGAGTTACTCACAAGTTGAGTAATCAAAAAAGTTCTCAACTGAGAACTCAAGAGTCAAAGGTCCGGAGAGCTTTTGATTAATTACAATCTATTTCTAACTTCCAAACAACCCTAAACCGAGTTACCTGAGTGCGCATGGGTTCGAACCCCATAGCCACCCAGTTATAATTATTTGTTAAAATAAATTCTAATTTTATTTTTTTTTTATTTTTTTGAAAATTAAGCACATTATATTATAACCACCAAACGGAACAAAAGCTCAGTTACCCGAGTTACTCACAAGTTGAGTAATCAAAGAAGTTCTCAACTGAGAACTCAAGAGTCAAAGCTCCGGAGAGCTTTTGATTAATTACAATCTATTTCTAACTTTCAAACAACCCTAAACAGAACAGTCTTTTAACAGATCAAAATGCACTAATTAAACTTATCCAAAAATATACAACATATCAATATCATCAAAATTTTGTTTTTTTGCTCCTGTACTCTTCATGATTCTTCAGAAAATCTTCGAAATATGTCTTTTTTCATCCCCATATCTTTTTTTTTTACTTTTAACTAGAGATCAGCTATTAAAAACTTTCGACAACCATGAATCTCAACGGAATATTAACTAGAGATCATCAATATCTTTTATTTTTCCTTTTTCTAGTACCAGTTTCCTCCCTTTCCGGGTCTATTTCCCTTTCCTGATTTCTTCGAGCGGAGAAAGACCGTTGGTTGGTTAACAATCCAACCGGCTTCATAACAAAGAAGTTCCCAGCCCAACAATATAAACATCATCACTTCCAACATTTCAAAATATGCTCATTCTGAATTTTGAAAAGAGATTTTTTTTTTCCCGAATTATATATACATTTTGAATGAAACAAGCAAGTAGCAACTAGAAATAGGGAAAGCCAAAAATAATCACCTAAATTTTATTCGAAACAATCAAAAAATATTACGCTGCGCTTTTGTATTCTTTGTTCAAAGTTAATCTTACGACCTTGTTATTAACTACTCCTTTTGCTCGACTTTTAACTATCCACTACGGGAAAAACGATATAATTTGGAATGCAAGATTTTGATAAACCAATAGTCAAAATGAACGGTTTCAAATTAGTTCACAAAGTCCAACCATAACTATGTAATTAGTAAAACGAGTCATTTATACAATTTTGTTAAGACTTTGCATATTTGGCCTTTTTCGTATGGTGCACAGCTAAAAACGTAAAATTTTAAAACAAATAAACATTTCTTGAGGTAACTTTCATAATCTATCACGTTACAAAAGGGTACGTTACTCCATAAGTTCCTATTCAATTTGTTTATTTTAATAATTAATAACTCTTTATTTGGAAGTAACCTGCTTCAATTAGGCTTATTACTTCTTAGCATGTATCAAGACTAACTATATTTTTCTAAAAGTAGATGGCAAAATAAAAAAGGTGATAAATTTAGTTTATAACCTTCTTTAAAACTTATACAACAACAAAAAAATATGGATCTTTACCAATTTTATGGGTAATACCGTCAAATACAATCAAGTATCTCAATTTCTAAAATAACTAATTTTCGAGTTAAGTGACTCCAATTATGTCATTTTGTTCAACACCATCAAATTAACAATGTTCTAAAAGATTTAAGGTGGTAGCAGGTCACCAATCGCCTAATCGCGTCTAATTTTACTTAATCACTGTCCAATCGTTTAATCTTGTCTGATCTTTCAGGCACTTAGGCTCTGCCTAATTTCCGATGAACTCTAATTGGATGAAAATAAATAATTCAAGACTTAAATTATTAAAATTACAGATTGAATACCAGACCAATAATATTCAATATTGTATGTCACTACTGTAAATAGTTTTTTTCCCAAGTTCAATTAAATTTAGAGAGGGAGCATATTTTTACCATAGTGTACTAGTAGAATAATGATGTACTGTAATTATATAAATCCATTTACCTACGAGGTTGGATTTTTCGACTACAAAAAATATTTTTTCATTCGAAAACCGTAATTCTGCCTTCTTTTTTTTAATTTTTTTTTTGTGAAAAAAATCATAAAAAATCTAAAAATAGTTACATTAGTTAACAAATGAGTAAAAATATTTAAAAGTTAATTCTAATTTTTTTTTACTGATTTGTATTACATTTTTGTCTTTTATTACTATTTTTTACAAAAAAACACCAAAAAAATTATAAAATCAATACAACATAATTGTAAAATTAATATATAACTTTTACAACAATGTTTTGTTAATTTTACAATTTTTGTAGTATTTTTTTCAAAAAATTAGCAATAAAAGATAAAAAAATTAATAAAAATCAGTAAAAAAAATAAAAAATAAAAATTTTTTTACTTATTTTTTTAAGTATTATAATTATTTTTAAATTTTTTATAATTTTTTTAAAATAAATAAAAAAATAAACCGTAAATCAGAATTATAGCTTTTAATTTAAACAACATTTGAAAATATTTGTTGCAGTACAAAATTTTAGATAAACGATAAACCCATTTATCCACACTTTCCATTCCATAATCTCTCTCTCTCACTAGAGTGACAATGCTCTCACTCTCTCTCCTCCAAACCCCCACTTATCTATTCCATTTCCCCACAAAACCCCTTCTTAAACCCCAACTTCGCCATAAAACCCTATCCGTTAACTCGTACAGCTCGGACGAGTTTCCTGTCGACGAGACGTTCCTAGAGTCTTTCGGCCCGAAGGAGAAAGACTCCGAAGACGAAGCGCGTCGTAAAAACTGGGTAGATAGAGGTTGGGCTCCGTGGGAGGAGATTCTCTCTCCCGAGGCTGATTTCGCTAGAAAGAGTCTTAATGAAGGCGAGGAGGTCCCGTTGCAGACTCCCGAGGCTGTCGAGGCTTTCAAAATGCTTAGCCCCAAGTACAGGTAGTATTAATATCAAGGTTTCAATAGGCGCTAGGCGGGTTTTATGCAGAAAGGGTCCCCGCCTAACGCCTAATTGGCCGTCTTTTTTTTTTTTTAACAGGAACATACTCATTATTATTGATAACAATGTGCGCTAGTACAAATTTCATTGTCGTTGGAACAAAGCTCTAAAGGACTAAACATAACCGAAAATACATAGTCACAAAAGTTCAACTTCACCTAACAATTGGCCGCCTTTTTCCCGCCTAGACCGATTTTTTCTCGCCTAATGCCTAGGCCGATTTTTTAAAACACTGATGAATATTATGTTTTCCATTCGGGGGCTTTACGTTTTTGTTTTTTGTTTTTTGAAAGACCCGTTTTTTTTAGTAGTTAAATTGTAGTATAAAATTTGCACGTATAGCCTCACATTTTTAAGTAAGAAATGGGGTTTGTTTAAAAAATTTAAGTAAGCTATTTAGTGACACAGTGCTATTGAGTTTTAAGTAGCCTCACATTTAAGATGTTTAGCCTCAAGTACAGGTATATTTGCCTTAAGTGATGTGATTTCAAAATAGTTATCCACTTTCTTGTTTTTTTAAGGATATTTTATTTTGATTTTTCAAATAATTAGTGTCGAATTAGACGTGTAGCCTCGCATTTTTAAGTAAGAATAGCTTTTTGTTTGAAATACTTTGAGGCTTTTTTGTTAAATTTTAAGTGAAATTGTTTCTTAAATAACGCACTTAGGGACGGAGGGAGTACATATATAATGTTGTAAGTTCTCAATTACTCAAATATAGGTTGTAGTGTTAGACACCCTTTCCGTCAACTGTCCAGTTTCTTTCTTCTTTTTCCTGTAATGAATTTTCTCTTTTTTGTCTTTTGAACTACTTTTTTTTAGTAGTTAAATCGTATCAAGTTTACACGTATAGCCTCGTATTTTAAGGAATAAATGCACTGGCAGCTAGGATTCGAGAATGGGGGTGATAGACGAGTGTAAGGGCAATGTCATTTTCTATATGAGAACCAAGTCATATTATTAGGTATAGATTCAATAGGGTCATATATAACGCAGAAATATCATAAGGTATGTACAAGACATTTTGAGAGTGTTTTTAGTTCTTTTTTCGACTATTCTCTTTCGTTTTCATTCTAAGGCTATATAAAAATTCACTAATTACATACCCATACCGTTAAATTTCCAATAATATTCTCTAACAGTAATATGCATTTGAGCCTTCAGGACTTTTGCATATTTCTGGTCTTTATATATATATATATTTGTATGTATATATGTATGTATATACATGTGTGTGTGTATTGTAACTAACTTTATGACCATGATAAGCATATGATGTCACTTGTCAAAAAGATCATCGACAGTCTTACGCTCAGTGGGTACTTGATTTGTTCTTACAATAATTATTTTCTATTCATATTGAATTTAACCATAGGAAACAGAAAATGGAGGATATGGGCCTGACAGAGGACGATTACTACACGAAGCAGTTTGAAATGAAGGGGGAGATTCCGGACCCTCTTGATACAAGGTGGGGCGGTCCATTAGTGGTTCGACATGTGCCGCCTAGAGATTGGCCACCACCTGGCTGGGAAGTGGACAAGGATGAGCTGGAATTTATCAGGGGGGCACATAAATTGATGGGGATTAGGGTTGATATAAAGGAGGTTGAGGAGGGGGTGAGTGAGAATACAGATGATTTGTGTTTGGATCGATATAAGGTGTTTTTGAAGCAGTACAATGAGTGGGTCGAGGCAAATAAAGATAGATTGGAAAAGGAGTCTTATAAGGTTCACAATGATCCCAGACTCTGATTGTATATTCTTTCTCATGAATTTATGCATTTCTGTTGTATAGTACCTCTCTGTCCCAACAGGACTGTAGCCTGTATAGGAAACGCCAATATATAAGAAGCAGCATCGATAAATTAGGTTACAACGTTTCTACTACAAGAATGGTATGTTTGGAAAGTTGGGCATTGTTGTTTCCTATTTATGGAAAGCGGCCTAACAAGTTGGGTCACCCAGAAAATAAAATATTGCAAACAAAATGCAATGATGGGAGTATAAAGAAGTTTTGTACAATTAAAAAAGACAGAATGTTGGATGGGTAGGACACTCTTAAAACTAGAAATCATGTTTATTGAGGCAACACGGTTTATAAAAAGAATGTTGAGGTAGGTGGTAATCAAAACTTTAGGATGACTACAAAGAGATAGCAAGTACTGACAGGATAAAAATATTACGTTTTTTTTTATCTAACAGCTAGCACATATGTAATGACTTTAATACTTATGAAGCTTAGATTAAATAGTTGAAGTATAATGCAAGTGTGTAGCTTGATTTGATTCATAAAACCA
Organism: Primula vulgaris; assembly: GCA_963920805.1. Taxonomy (NCBI): domain Eukaryota; kingdom Viridiplantae; phylum Streptophyta; class Magnoliopsida; order Ericales; family Primulaceae; genus Primula; species Primula vulgaris. Next base: position 49,184,277 of record OY987212.1, read on the forward strand.
GAGTAAGTTTTAAAGAAGGCGGCTAATAATCCGTTGCTCAACCTAGCATTTCATGTCAACCATATTGAACCACATATCTTTGCTGATTAATTCTTTTTAGAAAATGTCTGTGCTGATTTATAGATTTGTTTGCTTGATTGCTCCTTTGACTTGAAAGATAACCCTTCTTTTATTCACTGCTTGATAGTATATAGAGACTTACATAGAGCCTTTATTTGCAGTATGACCAGGATTACTATCCTGGTAGGAGGAAGAGGGGCAAAGACTACGAAGAGGGCATGGTAAGACGGATAAAATGAATCATTTTTTCGTTTCTTAGTGACATTATTTCATTGGCTTTTGTGTCAAATTTAATCAAGTTGGAAATAAATCTGACTAATCTCTGTGTTTTTGCAGTATGAGCTTCCATTTTACTATCCTGGACAAGTAAGTTCGTTTATTCTTCCTTCTTATTTTTTCTGTTGATAATGTAAGTTTATTTTGTTAAAAAGGTATAATTCTGTTTGCTTGATGGTGTGTCAAAATTTGTCACTCTGCAATCGGCATAATTTGTTTTCCATGTATGCAGTCTTTGAGTTTGGTATATATTATTTGACTAGGAATCTTGTTCGATAAAGGCAGCTAAAGTCAATATCTCTAAACTTGCCCTACATATTCTCTTAATAGTAACTTGTCGTGAAAAGGTTAGCTGTAATAGGTAATGTAGGCTAGATAGCTATTATCAGGATTTGCGCTTCCTTTTCAATTGAAGGTTGAGGGTCCTGTTGTTATTATTTAACTTAACCTAAATGTTTAAATATGGTTGAGTGTAAGGGCAATGACATTTTCTATTAATGAAAGCCAAGTCTTAACTTGCTCTTCATACAGAAACTTAATTTATGTACCGTGTATTTAGTCAAAGAACTTAATCATTACTCCTCTTGACACTTTCTGGTCAACTTATCGAATATTCGAAGTTTTGTTACCTAACTTATGCAAATTCCTTGCAGGTTTGTTTAGGTAAAGTGACCACTTTACATCTATACCAAGGTGCATTTCTTGATATTGGAGGTGTCCATGACGGGTAATTGCTCCTACTTAACATAGTCAGTCCTAATCTTTTTAATGTTTAATTTTTAATACTAATATGCCGTTTTTTGTGCAGTTTAATTATTTTTTCAATCATCTAATCCTCTTTTAGAAATTCCGATAATTTTCACAGTAAAGTAGTGTGAAATAAAATGTGTAATACTGTAAAGGGGAAATAAGAAAATATATAATACTATATCTAAGGATACTTAATATATCCTTTGATTTCTAGTTCCATTTAAGTACTTGCGAGTTTTTTGTTCTAGGTGGGTCCCCATAAAACGAAATGACTGGTACTGGATCCGACATCACATAAAAGTTGGCATGCACGTCATTGTAGAAATCCTGGTAAGTGGTGCTGCAAAATATATCTGATTGTCGCCGTTTGCATTTCTGATTGCTCATCAGTAGCAACATCTTTTTTTAGTTCGCCTCTGTGCACTTTTTGTCTGTTGATCACCCTATAAAATTGAAGTTGAATAGTTTCTCAAAATTGTTCTTTTTTCATCAAATTCATATACTATCTTGCAGGCTAAACGCGATCCTTACCGTTTCCGGTTTCCTATAGAGATGCGTTTTGTGGATCCCAACATCGATCACCTTGTGTAAGTAGTTGTGATCGGAATTTCTTCATCCTTGGATTCTTCTTTTTCAATTTCTTTTTTGGTTGTTTTGCTGCCCCTATTTTCAAATTAAATTTTTTAAGTGACAGGATTATGTGTTACATATTATGGACTTATGGTTCTGTTTAGTATCACTTGCTTCTTTTTCTTCTCCGTCCCAATGTTAATTATGATTTATATGCATGATTGGTTGCAGCTTTAACAGATTTGAATATCCCCCTATATTTCACCGAGATGAGGATACTAATGCAGATGAAGTACTTGTAAGCCCTTTTCTCACAGAAATGTTATCCTCGTTTACTCGGTCTACATGTTAAACTACAGTAATTTGTTAGAGAACCAATGGAAGATGGCCTGATCCAAGATCATTTTAACTGACCAACCTTCTATCTTGCTACCCGTCTCAGATCATTTAATTCATTTAATCTGCTTTTGCTGGTCGTTAAAACTTGATTATTGGATTTATTACTAAACATTGTTTCTTTTGGTTACTATATGGAACACATGTGCATTAATCTCTAGCATTTGAAAGCGTACAATTTAGGATAATTATTTCTTGAATTTACCTTTATTCTTGTTTGCAGCTTGACTGTAGAAGACCCCCTATGCCCCGCAAAGATCCAGGAACCAAAGTTGAAGACGAAACTTTGTTGTCAAATCACCCATATGTTGACAAGGTACTTTTTCAGTGACATCTCATGATAAAAGGGTACTACTTTTTCACCTAAAGAGCTGCTGCTGATCTTTTTTCTTATATGGATCTGTTTGAAATGGACAGTAATGTCATCTAAGCTAGTTCTTGACTCGTTTCAAAATAAAATAAAATAGTTCTTGACATCATTTGAGCTCCATTTCAGTGCTTACTATATCTTTATGGCATTATTACATTAATGATTACCTTTAGCATCTTGAAACTGAATATTTTGCAGCTTTCTAGTTAATGTCTTTACTGGTATATGGGGCAGTGCTTATTAATTTAATTGATTGATTTTTATCTGTTGCGCAGTTATGGCAGATCCACAATGCCGAGCAAATGATTCTTGATGACATGGAGGCTAGTCCTGAAAAGTATGAAGGTAAAAGATTATCAGAGTTAACTGATGATGATGACCTGGATGAGGAAAATATTGAGCATACAAAAGTTAGATACAAGAAAAATTTAGTTCCAAAGATGATAGTTGTAAGTATCTTCCTTGCACCATAGTGTTAATGGGTTCTTATTGTGTGTATCTGAATTTGTTCTTTTCTTTTGTCCAGAGACAAAGTGTCAAGGAACTTGACTTGGAAGCTGCACTCGCTGAGCGCCAGGTTAAATATTTTAGTATTTTTTATTGATATCCTTGGTCATATTTCAGTGATTTTCTGCCGAAAGATATATTCTCAAACTGGCGATAAATTTTTTTGTCTGGCGGTAGATATAATTCTTTTTTTTAATATAGCTTTTTACGCTTTTAATGTTGCCTTTGGTTTTGTCCTTTTCACATGGTTCTAATATTTTGCATTTACCCCGCTTTGTTTACTCTTTCCATTATTATTTTTCTTTATAATATTGTGCTGTCTGTTTCTTTATGCGTGCTCAAATATTACATGCTATTATAAGTTCATCTGGTCAGATATATTATTAGATTTTTCCAATGTAGTCACATCTTTGACTATCTCTAAATTATTTCTAATATATGTTTTAGCTTATCCGTTGTGTAAGTTATTTATGAACTTTTGGCACCATTTTTGAGCCTTGTTTAAGATGTATTTTGTCATTATTAATCGTATTTTGCAGCTGATTAGTTGTATTATTTTGATACAGCACCATAATAAATTAAAAGCAGAGGCTAAAGAAAGAGGAGAAGAATACAAAATCACCAAGCTGAGACGAAATACCGAAATGGATGAATATGATCTTATCCACTGGCGGCGATCAATTGAGGAACGAGAGGCTCTAATGAGAGATATTAGCTGGTACATCCATATATATTTGTTTTTTCTTTATAGATACTTCCGTGCAATAAATATTTACTGGAGCCCATCTCTTGAACTCTTAAATATTTAGCTGGCCTTTCTCAATGCTGAGACGTTTAGCTCATAAGCAAGCCACTAATGAACTCCTCTGCATGTTATTGTTTTAGTTTACATGTCACATACATCAGTTGTTAGACAGCAGTTCATCTTGATGCATCAAAATTTTCATCTTCACATTCTTTTCCGTTTCCCCTCTCTTTTGTTGTCAAGTTATCGTTCATATTAAACATTTGGCAGAGTTTGCTTTGGACTCCTGCGGAAAAGTATCTGCTTAAATTAACTAATTTTTTTCGGATGGCTACTAATTGATGCACTTACTGATTTGCTCACAGTCGACAAGCACTCGGCCTCCCACTTGTAGAACCCGGAAGATATGTAGATCCTAGTTTATTTGGTAAAGACCAATATGATCCTTCAAACAGCCTATACAGGTACGACTATTGGGGAGAGCCAAAAAACTCGGAAAAAAGCAGGCAAGAGAGAATAAAAGACGCCCACAATAAGTCCATAATTGGCAAAGGCACCCCCTGGTATGAAATGTCCTATGAAGAAGCTGTCAAGCAACAAATGGAGAGAGAAGAAGCACAATCAAAAGACGGTAAGAAAAATGAAGAGAAACAAGTAGACTATGAAGACGAAATAGACACAGACAGTGACGATGATGATGATTTTGATTATAGTATTTTAGGTGACCCAAATATGAGCTTTTCTGGTCAACCTGTTGTTAACGGGACTGAATCTTCCGGTATATCTGACGAGGGAATGTTCGAGGATTAGTGGAATTGAGGATTAGTGAGATTGGTAAAGCCAGCTTCTTTGTTTTTTGTTGTTGTACAGTAGTTAAGTGGACAGAATCCTGTGTAAAATATTTATTCCGAGTAAAACAATTTTGTTGGGGAAATTTTGACTCTTTTAAGTTGTGTTCAAAACTTGAAATGCATATAGCAAGCTACAAACTGGTTTGAAAAAAACAAAAGTTTAACCGTTACTTTTTTGTCACTTCTGCATTATTGGTGGTTAATCGCTAATTATAGTGTTTGAAGACTAGGTGTTTTCTTTGACTTTTGAAGCTACTAATTAAAGAACTGAAAGCAGTGACCAAAGTTCTTTCTTATCCATTTATTTGCACGATTGCATCTGTTCTGGAGCAGAAGTTTTCCATGTCCGCAAGTATTCCTTACCATTATTTGATCTTAAATGTGATATATAATGGTCGAGCCTATGCTCTAAAACCACCATATTATAGCACCCAACAAGGTATCTGATGATTTGAGCTACCTTTTTAACTTGGATATCTAATTTTGTTTATAGAACGACTACTACTGGAATAATATTGGAATATTATGTACTCGGAAACTTTTTTTGCAAACATCAGACGAACAGATAACAGCGACCAAACTACTTTATTATACTCTTTTCATATAGGTTGGTGTGAATTTTAAGATATACATGAATCGGAGTAGGACATACCAGTAGTTTATCAAGCGAGTGAATAGATGGTTTTATTATGGGATTTGAGAACAAAGCATATGGTGAGGCAGTTAATACAAGCGCTCTACTCCCCCACATCAACTAAATATAACAGTTTAATTCCTATTTCCTATACAATTGCACCACAACATATTATAACCATTCTTTCGAAACTAGAATCTTACAGGCATGTCCCCTCTACAAGCGTAATACGCACGTATTGAGAAGTGGTCCAATTTTTTTAGCTGTCAAAAATGTATCTACTTAACTACCTTAACATCACAGGGATTCACATGACAAAATTTGAGGATTTTTACACTTGGTATACAAAGAAAATTTGGAAAGAAAGCAAGTTATTTTTACTTAAAGAGGGTTCGAGTCTGCTGCATATAGCAAGTTAGCAACACACAATAGAGCTGTCTCAAAAACATAACACTACTTTAACTTGCAAATTGTGTAATTCCAACTCATACATATAATAAAGTTGATCACGGAGAGCACTGTAGGCTCTAGGCATACGAAAACGAGCTCCTACTTAAGATGGTTTTGGTTACTTAAAACAGCAAAGTCAGAGAACTAGTGTTGTCCCCACACAAAAATTGCTCATGGCAAAAGAGAAAAACATAAATCCTACCGGTCCCAGCAGATTCACATACAAAATTAAAAAAATACCATGACAAGATTTAATTATCATCGCCAAGATCTTGAACATCATCTTCACTCTTGGCTTTTCTTCTTCTTTTTCTTCTTACTTTCGCTTACAACGGGAACTTCCACTACTTTTTCGTCCTTGCTCTTCTTTTTCTTTTCGGTTTTCTCCTCGGTACCATTTTCAGCAGCTGCATCTAATTCTTCTTCCAATTTTCGTTTCTCTTTCTTTTTTTTCTTCTTTTCACTCTTAGGTTCCTCCGGAGCCTCCACATTATCCACTTCCATCTCGGTTTCTACAAGAAGCATTTAATAGATATGAGCAGCCATTACAAAAAACAGAATCATATTCGAAACAGGTAATTTCACAAATATAGACAGTTATAGGTCGGTGATGTTCCATCACATTAAACATCTACAGACCAAAGAACCCTGGTAAAAGGGAGTTGAACACAGAGACAGAAGTATAGCATGGAGAGGGAGGAGGAGAGAGAAATTTAACCAACATGAACATAGTTTTTGCCCCTTTTAAAAGAAGATCATAAGAAAATCACTCCACCCCCATAACCCGAACCTATAAGCTCCTGTTTGAGAGAGTTTTCTGGCCACTAAGGTAAACCCAGTGGTTAGGTGAACATAGATAGTTAAGGGGTTGAAAAATGAGAAATTTTAAATACAGCCACACCAAAGCATAGTTCTGCAATAATGACTATGAATTCATGCATTTCTATTTATCTTACCTGCTAACCCATCATAAATATTACCCGCCAACAATAAATCAGCAGCATAACTACGTACTCTTATGATTATGATCTTTCAACTACCTTTAGTTACAACATTTTCAATGGCAGATTTCATCATATCGACGTTTTTACGAGGCGCAACTCCCTTGTCGTAAAAGTCAAGCCTCTCTTCAACTTGTTCACGGAGTTTTTCCCCAAAAGCAGTAGTATTTTGGTCTGTAATGATCAAGTTTCAGACGTTGGTCAGAGATACACATCATAAAAGAGCATGTTATCTTTGCAACATAAGGACAAGGCTTACCTAAGAAACAATCGATCCTAGAAGCAATGGAACACTTGTTCGCAAGATAACGTGCCATCCGGCCTTTGTTTTTAGCAGATGCTCGGCCAATAAAAGAAGAATGGAATATGAGACCATACTTTGGGGTGTTCCCTTTGGTTTTCAGTGCCCTACAAAGCACACCGACAAAAATCTTTAGTACTAGACATTAAAAATAGGATAAAATGCAGATACGAAATGGGTATTTTGAAAATAACCCCCATGCAATGTCTAAATTTTCTGGAAGAAAACCCCAAGATAATTTCATAAAATCCCATAACTTGGTGTTTGATGGCTCCTTTCGGTTGATTATTGTATTTTTTATCAGTATGAATGCATGTAAAATTACGGCTAAAAATATTCAACTAGATCAATTACAATTTTTTTTACAAAAGCTGATGTCAAACTAAACTCTGCTGCTAACTGCTGCTCATAGATATCTAGTAAATACATGGAGATAAAAAATAATTATCCAAAAAACACCAAGCACAAGTTTATGCCATTTTAAAGTTGGTTATGGAAGTAGATTGCAAAATTTATATACAGCATGAGGGTTAAATGCAAGTGCTCAAAGCACGCGGGGTATCTTCGGAACACCAAATACACTGGAGGTTATTTGCAGTTTACCCTTGAAATCATCAAACACAATGCATTCAATGACCATATAAATAAATGATAAAACATGACAGATTCCAGGGATTGGATCCATGTTCCTAAGCTATAAGTAAAAAATACACCCAAACTCCACCCTGATTTTTTAATAAAAAAAGTAACCTGAAGAGTGCCTTTTCTGCACCAAGTATTTGAAGGGTCGAAGAAGGGCACTTTGCCAAATTTGTGAGGCTACCAGCATGAGAAATCAGACGAGCTCCAACAACCTCCCCAATAAGCGAAGCCAAATTGGGGGCAATATCGTTCATCTTAGTGACCAAGTACTCATAAAGTTTTTTCCTGTACTCAGATAGCTCCATCACCCTCTGCGCAAACTGCTTGACATTTATTAAGTCAATTGGAGACAAGTCTTGTCCTGAAATCAAAACAAAACATAAGTTTAAGAAACATGGCATAAACATAATAATTGTCACTCTCAGAAACTTAATCTTTTGTTAGATCTTAAATGGATTCGCATCTCATGTCTGAGAACAAACAGGAAGAGTAACCTCATCACCGCAGCAATATAGATATATTGTCAGTTTATACTTTTAAAGGGCTCGCCTACAGCTCTAAAGTATTTGATAATCATCTTTCGTACCCATAACCACCATGTTGACTGTTTCCTGTAATAGTTTATCTTTCAGTTGCATTAAAACTCTAAAGTCATGAGAAAAGGTTTAAATTGGAAAAAAAATTGGCATACCCATAGATGTTTCGGTAGCTTCAGAAATTTCCTATGATTAGAGTTTTTTTCCTTTTCCTTTGAACTATCATGATAATTGTTGGTTGTTCACTGTACTCTTACTTCTTTATCTGTTGCCCGTTGAATTAATATAATATGAGAAAGGGTGTAAGGTATACCCATGGATGCTTTGGCAGCTTCAACAATTTCCGTTGCTTTTTCTTCATCTCCAACAATTTCAGTCAACTCTGGTATCTTGTCTTCAGCCAGTTGAGATTTATCCTCGATAAACTTGGTAAGTTTGGCGTAAAGGTAGTTGTCATTCACAATCTTTACCAATTCAGGAAAATGCCACGAGTACCATTCCCTGAAAAGAGTTGAATGTAATAAACAGCAGCATCCAATTCAAACAAGAAACGGAACAATACATACAATTCCATCTGCAAATACTAAATTATTGCATAAGCATCAGACAATCCAGCAGACACTCATTCTTTTTTAGAGTGAAGGGTCGGTCAGGTCAATTCACTTTTTAAAACTAATATTCTTCCCAAAAATGTACAGCAAGTATTTAGTTAAACTGTACCATCCGTTACTTAATCTGTATCACGGTCTGTGCTAATAGGGTACCTCTTGTCTTGACCAACATTTTCTATGGTTAAAAAGGGAGGAAACAATCATTTTACTAATTAAAATCACAAACCTAACTCTCATGGAGAAAGAATTGACATCCTTATCAAGAGTATCCAGAAGGAAGATAGCCTGAATGACCATATTGTCCACACGGTTAACATTGAACTTGACCTTAGCTCTGCTGTAACTATGCCCAAGACCAAGTTGAGCTTTCTCCAAGTCACCAGGCTACATTAGTTCACGAATATACAAGAGGAAAACAGATTAAATTGAAGTTAATTGCAAGGAGAAAAACTGAGAAACATCTGTTCCCACCATTGTGATATAAACAAAGCATAAGTTAAAGAGGGGGAAGATAGAGAGGCAAAGAACCTTGAGGTTTTCGATGAATCTATCGAAGTGTAAGCGAACACCACGAAGAAGCTCAAGCACAAACTCATTACTTTGGCATGGTATTTTGGTAACTTCAAAGATGTGAGAACCAATTTTAGGCTCTGCAAGTCCCAGACTGAACTTTGGCTTCTTTCCCTCCTTGACTTTTGGGAGAGACAACTCCAAAAAATGCCTCAACTCATCAGTCATTTGTCCTGAAATTCACCCATATCAAGAAACAAATAAGATAATCATACCAGCGCGACAGAAGTAGTAATTTGAAGAGGCATACACTGAATCACACAAGAAAAAGAAACATTTATCTCAGATTTAAAATTATCACTAAAAGATCTAAACAATGATAATCACACAATAGGAATAATCATATTGAGAGAAAAACAATGATAATCACACGATAGTAATTAACAAGAATGAGATTTAAAATGATCATTATCAGGTCTAAGAAGAGAGTATAGTTAAATCAGCAAGGAAACGACATCCACCACACAGATAACTGTTCAATTTTAGATATTGAAACAGGGCTAAAAGCAGAAGCGTATAAGTTCATTTTCATCTGGGGTTCGTAACTTTTAAAAAACCACAGGAGGAAAATCGGCATATGTCATGATAATCATACAATACAATAACAGGTAAAAGATAACATGAACCAGCAATAATTAACTGTAAACAGTCATTAAGAAATAGTCTGGTTATGGCTTTAAATAAAAGGACAATAAGGAATAGCAACTTTTCAGGCAATCATATATATGGTCGTGATAATTATGTAACTATGAACAATATAATGGGTGTTCCCTTTCCTCACTAGCCAACAAAGTTGTCTTCACAGCTATATATTTGTCATCAAGACATCAATTTAGTAACATCAATTCAACAGACAGTAACATAACCTAATTATTTATAAACCAAATCTCAAAATCCAGCTTATAATAAACGAGCACATGAAAAAATATCCAGACTTGTTAGGCACGCCTATTAAACAAATAAGCTTAGTTTATATGAGACTATTAAAAACAAATGTTGGGCTCAATCAGCCAAAAAACTAAAAATCTACCTTCCAAAGGCCATAAAAACAAAACACATAAAAAAACTCAGTTTTTAAGCAAACAAAATTGACAAAGCCTACAAGCTGCTAGCAAACAATTGCAAAGAAGAACAAAAGCATTTACGCACTAAATATCAGTGAGTTTAATATATGCACATATATAAAATATAGAGAGAGAAACAGTGTTTGTCCTTGTATAACTTCAAAAACAGCTTAAATTTTAACTTCCAGACTTCATTACGAAAATGAGAAAACCCAAAATAAAACCTAGCCTTAAGCGAAATAACAAAGTGCTTGCTTACAAGCTAACAAAGAACACCATCCAAAATATACCGACACACAAACACATGTATATATACATATATATATATATGCAAGTATATGGGCGTAATTAACAAAATGCACTTCAACTTATATACGAAACAACAAAGAAGCTGAGCTTAAAAATTGCTACGAAACAAGCCAACAAAGAAAACAAACAGCTAACACATACAGTATGATAGATATACATAACAGCCACATATAACACAAACAAGGCCACAATGAAGAACACAATCATATACAAAAACACACACACGTATATATATATGGAGAGAAAATATACGGCCTTAAGCAACCAAATGCACTTTATACCGTAACAATAAACTCGGTTTTTTAAACCGTCCAAATGAAATTCATCTAAATTCATACGACAGTAATACAAAACAGTCGCAAATAACACAAAAAGGAACACAATGAAGAATACAATGCGATAAATATATCTATATATATAGAGAGAAATATATAAACACAAATATATGGTCTTGATCGACAAAATGCATTTCATACCGTAATAAAAAACAAAAGTTTTAGGCTACGGAAATGCACTTCGACTTGTAAATAAAACAGCCAAGTATCCGGGCTTAAACGCTGCTACCAAATAATCCATACAGTACGATAGATATACAAAACAGTCGTAAATAACACAAAAAAGGGCACAATGAAGGATACAATGCGATAAATATATCTATAGAGACATACATAAATATATAGAGAGACAAATATATGGTCTTAATCAATAAAATGTAACTTCATACCGTAATAAAAAAGTATAAATAAAACAAAAAAAGAATCCGAGCTTAAAAGCTGCTTACCAAACAAGCCCAACAAATAACAAAAAAAGCTAACACATACAGTCCAATAGATATATACACAGTCATATATACGTATATAGATAGATAGATAGATAGATAAAGAGAGAGAGAGAGAAATAAGTATATTCCGGTACCTTCGGAAACGGCGTTACACTGATTGAGAGCATCCAAAGCGGAATCAAAGGGAGTAAAAGCCTCGAGTTTAACAACTTTACCGAAACGGTTCAAATCACCGATAGAGTTACGAACCGCCTCCGTGTTCTGCCCTATCTCGTCTATTCCGTGTGTTCCGAATATCGCATATCCAGATGCCGACTCGTGCAACAGCTTCAACGCCATCTCTCTCTAACTTTCTCTCTCTCTCTCTCTCTATATATATATATATCTAACTTTCTCTCTCTCTATCTCTCTCTCTCTCTCTCTCTCTATCTCTCTGTATCTGTATATCTATATGTATGTATTGAGCCGCGAGAGTTGAGTATTTAAGGGAGGTTTATAGTTTTAGGGTTTTTCATACTTTGGTTAATTACGAACGAAGGGTATATGTTTTGGTGGATTCGGTTTAGGTCCTTTGGTTTTGAAAGATGCGTGTGTTAGTAGTTACCCACTAGATTGGCTGTTTGTAGGGTTGGGCAAAAAATCCGCAAATCCGTCCCGTAACCCAACCCGCATGGATTGGGGCGGGTTAGGGTGAGTTGAGTGTCAAAAAAAAATCAATCCACCCCGTCCCAATCCGCTATATATTTTGCGGGTTGGGTTAGAGTTGAGATTTACAAACCGTGGGTTAATCCACGTCAATCCGTTTCAACCCGCAATATATATATATATATATAATTATAATTATAAATATATATACATATATGTATTTTAATATATCAAACTTTCATTCTTGTTATATTTTAGTTTTATTACTTATTCGCGAATGTTCTAAACGTATTTTCATTGGTTTTAATTTACATTTCTCTTTAAAATATTCGATTTATTTTAAAATTTAGATTGATTATGCAAACTATAAAAAATAAATTACCAAAATACAAATTTAAGAATCAATATAAACCCAACCCGTCTCAACCCGCAATTTATTTTACGGGTTGGGTTGGGTTGGGTTGGAGTTTTAATTGGGTTGGGTTGAGTTGAGATTTAAATTTTATCAATTCGTCCCAATCCGCTCTGCCATTTATTTTACGAATTGGATTAGAATTGAGGTCAATACACTCCAATCCGTCCATGTCCACCCCTAGTCGATCTTTGGAATGCATTCAGAACAAATTATTTATAAAAAAATTATATTTTTTTCAACCAAACTAGTTATATTTGTTTTACAGATTTTTTTATTTATACTCTTCTACATGGTATAAGTAGATTACGTAAATTGCATATATTTGATACTTTGGTATATTACGTAAGATGAATATATGTTTTGGTAGTTTCGGTTAAGGTTCTTTGGTTTTTAAAGATGCGACATACATGTATTTACCCTTTTGATAACTTGGTATTACTATTAGGGAAGATGGATATAAGTTTTGGTACTTTCGGTTTTGAAAGATGTGACATGTATGTATTTACCCTTTTGATACTTTGGTATTATTATGGGAAGATGGATATAAGTTTTGGTACTTTCGGTTTTGAAAGATGCGACATGTATGTATTTACCCTTTTGATACTTTGGTATTATTATGGTAAGATGGATATAAGTTTTGGTAGTTTCGGTTAAGGTACTTTGGTTTTTAATGATGCGGCATGCATGTATTTACCCTTTTGATACTTTGGTATTATTACGGGAAGATGGATATAAGTTTTGGTAGTTTCGGTTAAGGTCCTCTGGTTTTGAAAGATGATTGTATTATCCTTTGATACTTTGGTATATTACAAAGGATGGATATAAGTCTTGGTGGTTTCGGTTTAGGTTCTTTGGTTTTGAAAGATGCGGGTTACCCAGTAGATTTTTGGGATACTAATATAGCTGTTGACCAACTAAAGGGTTTGTTTGGTAGCAGCTTTTACATTTGTTGCTTGTAAGATGGACTTGTCTTTTTTAAAACTTTAGTGTGAAAATTGAAGTTTTGTTTTGATTTTAAAATATGAATGAAACTAATTTTTGTCAGCCTCAAAAAAGCGAAAAAGCAATAGTCAAACAAGCATTAGTAACTTGGCTGTAGTTTGATGAAATAAGATATGTAATTTACAACCTATGGATTTTTTAATCAACAAAGTAAAGTAAATTGTTTTTGGATGCCAGAAGTAACGTGACGAAGTCAGCTTACAAAAACGTAACCAGCAGGCATGTGCTTTACAATCCACTACATAATTAGATATATAATTCCACTACATAAGTCGGGCACTGTTACGAGCGGCAATAGGCATCATCTCTATCTTTTCCAGTCAAGACATACGTCTCAACCAACAGCTATGAGTATTATCTATGGCAAACTGGAGAGCTTAAGATAGATCCTCGTTCGAAGAGAATACCTAGAAAAGTTCGAGCTAGCTCCAAGAAGGTGGATAGGATAGTCTCCTATCCTGACCGCAATATAAAAAAAGGAGAAATAAGAGAATTACATTCCATCTTATATTGAAAAATTTACTAACTGCAAATATAAAATGTTCAATGTTTTTATCCTCGTAAATGGAAAAGGAATAAAGAAAACAAACTTGCCAGAACCGAAAGTACCAGACAGCACTAGTTAAAAGAAAACCCTCTTTTTTAATCATCTTTTTTGTTGAGCATTGCGCGAGTTCTCATAGTAAGCCCATAAAGCCGAATAAATCCCGCAGCATCAGCCTGATCGTATATACTTCCACTCTCAAACGATGATATATCCTGCCTATATAAACTGTAAGGACTAGTCAGTCCGGCAACAGTGACAGACCCTTTAAACAATTTCAATGTAACCGACCCAGTAGTGGTTTTTGTAATCTTCTCCATAAAAGCATCAAAACTCTCACGAAGTGGATCGAACCAACGACCCGCATAGACCAGCTCAGCATACTTGAGGGCGATTCGATCTTTTTCTTGGATTGTTTCTCGATCAAGGGTGAGAGATTCGAGTTCACGAACAGCTGCGAAGAGGACTGTCCCGCCTGGTGTTTCGTATACCCCTCGGCTTTTCATTCCCACAAGACGATTTTCGACCATGTCCACGCGGCCAATTCCATGACGACCGCCAATTTCGTTTAGATGAGAGAGAAGAGATGCAGGAGAGAGCACCTTTCCGTTCACTGAAATGGGGAGTCCCTCAACGATCCCGATTTCTACATACCTACAAAAAAAAAAATCAAAAGAATACAGCTGATAGGATACAATTGTGGGAACAATTTAAGCCAGCTTGGTTAACTTTCACCTTTGCAGACAGTTTTAACTTATGGATATAGATTTGGGTTTTTGTTACAAAAACTACTACCATAAGTAAAATGCACAAACTAATAAGATAGTAACATGATCGAACTTTTGGAAATAGTGAAACGTGTAAAAAGACCAAAAGTGTAATGTATCACCAAGTTGGTAACTGATGGGCAAGAAATTATTAAGTTCTGATTAGCTTCTATCAAGAACAAACGACATCTAAAGTAACTTTGTATGAAAAAGAACACCCCCCCCCCCCAAAGTAACTTTCATCTTTGTTGATGGTGTTACCTATTGGACGTACAAAATTGGGTTGTCCAATAAAAAATCATTTAGCATAAGAAAAAGTGCACAAACTAGTTTAGTTAGCCTGGTCCAATTTTTTAGAGTGACAAAATCTGATACTTGAGATAGTAGTGCAAACTCTTGACACTTTTACAGTGTAGTCTCTCCCTCAGTAGCTGATGAGAACAAATAAGATGCATAATTAACATAAAAATTACTCGGGTTTGTCAGGTGCATCTTCTGGGTCGACAGACATCATGAACATATCCTTCTTCGGCTCATTCGCAGGGTCTTCTAGAATGTCTCCCTTCATATTAATATATAAAATTTACATTACTATCAAAGTATTAGAAGGGAAAAAACTAGGAAAATCCTTGCAGGGTCAACAGTCGAAAATGCTGCAGTATTTTCTAAACAAATTTACTTTGACAGTTTGACCCCATTTTTTAAAGTGGTCGAAATTCTATTCGCAAGGGTTGAAACCAAATCTTGGTTAAAAATACACAACAGAACAGCTTTTACACAACAATGGCATCCTAAAATACAACTTTTGTGGAATCGAACTTGTATGAAGTAATATCGTGCCAGAGGAGTTTTACAATAAACAATGAAGTGGTATGAATTTGAAGTCTCGACATTTGAAACAAGGTGAGTTTGTTCTTCTCAGAACCTATTAATTTACACCTAGAACCGTCTTTGTTAATGTGCATGTAGAACCGTCAACTTTTAAGCGTTAAGGTTTTTCAGCCCAAGGAAACCAGAGACTCAACTTTTAAGCTGCTTTACCAAAAACTTTAAGCAAAAAAGTCTAAAATTGGCTTAAGGTGCAAAGGAACAATGACTAACTAAGGGCTTCTTGGTTGCAGCCTTTAAGCAAATAAGCTGGGTTTTTCTAGTATAAGCAAAAAATTACGTTCATCCAGATTTAAGATTTCCAGGCCTAGAGTCCAGAAATGCTAAGAATCTAAGATAGTCAATCAAATCATTCCAGCTCTTAAACAAACAAAAAAATTAAAATTAAAATTGGTTGAGCTTAAAAATTTGCAACAACGAGGATGATCTGCAATGCATAGGTGAGTACCTCGTGACTAAGGTGCCATAAGTTCCTGTCCCTGCTATAAATGGATTTCTTTGTGACTGGAACAGGAACATTATGTTTCTTTGCATATTCAATAGCGTCTTCTCTTCCAGTGATTTCCCATTCTCTCCAGGGAGCAACGATATTAAGATCAGGATTTAAAGCAAAGAAAGTAAGCTCAAACCGAACCTGCATATGTACACATGTATAGAAGGGCATGAATGTGATGGAACTACCAAAAACTATGAGGGGAAAATACATTACGAACCAACCAATAATCGCATACCTGATCATTTCCCTTTCCTGTACATCCATGAGCAACAGCATCAGCTCCTACTTCTTTAGCAACATCAACCATAGCCTGCCGTTTCGAATAAACAATGAGAAACATATACCATGTGCATGAAAACAAAAATAGTACACTAATTGATAAATACCTAATTTTTAGTCAGCTTGTTGAATCTTGAGACTAAAGTATTCGGTATATAAACACAAAAGACTACATTAGCTTAAGTTTCCATTCTAAATGTTCAATTAAGTGTCTGAGGAATCCGTCTGGCTAAAGGAATATTACCATATGGAATATGAATGCTGCATTGGCGTCTGAGGCAAAGAAAGATGACCAAAGAGCCCATACTAACTATGCCATTCATGCTCCCTTTTTGGAAAAGGTCAAGTACTCCCCCATTTTATAGAGACTAATGATTGGTTTTAAAGATTCTAAGGATCCAAAAAAATACAGAAAGATGTTGAAAAAAGGGATTCGATAAAAAATATATTTAATTCTAGAATGAGATGGCAGATTATGGTTGATGAAAATATTTTCATTTATAGTTCTATTTCTGTCAGGGAGCACAACTAGTAGCACCAAACAACCCATGAAGTTCTAAAACCGCAAGTTTAGAATTATAGTTCAGTTTCAACTAAGTCGTAAGATTAAGAGAAGTGATATATGTTCCAGGAGTTGCTATAAAACATGCATGAACGAATGAGAGCGTAATATTAAAATATACATTTTCAGCCTTGATGTTATGTTTCGATGCAAAATATTTGGGGCAGGAATCATATTCCTGAGAATAAACCAATCTATATCTCCTTTTGGATTTCAATTTTATTAACCTTTGCAATGACGGGACGGGCCATTGATGTCCCTAACAAGTACTTCCTTTCATAAATTGCGCCAGCTCGTAAGCAGGGGTATATATATTCTTTGACAAACTCCTCCTTCAGATCTTTCACTACTAATTGGCAAGCCCCACTTGCCTTAGCCTTTTGTTCTAAACCTTCCAATTCAAGTGAACCCTGCAAGTATTTGTTTAGAATTTCTACGAGGTTAGTAACAAATAAGAAGTAGATAAAGAAAGTAGAAACATCAATGAAAAAGCCTTACGGATTAAAATTTAGCATACCTGGCCAACATCTGCCGTAAAGCAGACAACTTCACATCCATAATTTTCCCTTCAAAAATAATTAGAAAATACAACAAAAAAGTGATATTTTTGAAAGCAATGATAAAAGTGTGTTAACAAATTGAAACAACGATAATTACGCGTTAGTAGAAAATTATGCAGCATGGTACAAAAGTATGAATACCCATATCTTGTCAAAGAACACCAATCCCTTATTTGAAAAGTAATTTCTATCCACTAATAAGAGCCATTAATTCTTAATACTCAAGGACGTCCAGCAAATAAGGAAGATGTTATGAGCATGAGGAAAAAAAAGGGTGGGTTCATTCAGTTTAAAGTTTCTAGCTTTTACAAACATGCAGAAAAAAACAAAAACAAAAACTCAAGCTGATCAATCAAATGCAGTCCAGCTTTTGAGCAAATAATGGAGCTTAAACGCTGCAGTCAAACAAAGACGTAACATGCATTTTAGAGAATACAGAGCAACAGGTTAAAGAACATACACCTTATCAGTTGCTCTTGAGGAAAAGTGGAGTCAATTTACATAAAAAAAATTGGCACCGAGATTGTCGAAAGGACCACAATGTTTTTTAATATTTTTCGGAAGGTAACTGCAAATATTATTTAGCTTTATTAGAAAATATGACAAGAGATACGAACAAACCTTAGCCACGGGACGATAACTGAGGTGTCTAATCCCCCACTGTAGGCTAAAACAACTTTGTTTAACTTTTTACGCAGGGGGATCCCATTGCCAGCAGAAGAGACTTCCGTATTCTCCTCAGTTGTCATAGCAGATTTAATAGCTGACACTTCAAAGCCAAAAGATAAGATACTGAGAGAGGGATAGAGAGATTGGACAAAGCAACAGATCACACAAGACATGGCTAGAGACTTGGATAAAAAGGTGATCGTTGTTTATATATAGCCTTTTCTCTAATCTGTATGTGATGATGGAAAGATCAGACTTATATAACTTTTAAACCAAGACAGAAAGCACCACTGTTTGCTTATTATTTAAGGTTGACTCCTGCTGAGCTAGAAAGCATTATATCAAATGACAGCAAATGATAAATTCATAGTTTTAGTTTTCCATAGCAAACTTGTACTGAAGTCTGAAGTATGTAATAGAACACTGCACGTGTCAAACAGAAAATATACCTCGAGTGGCACGGCATTTTGCAAAATTACCCCCGCTAATAGAAATAGCTTTTCCACGCAGCTCACAGTTTTTTGCCCCCACCTTAAATCAATAACAGGACATCCACAAATGACCTCTGTTGATATACTAAACAAGTATTAAGAAGTTACAAACCAACTAGCGTTATAACTAGGTGACTACCTACCTCATGGTAAGAAGATGCCTTCTTTGCAGTGCAAAGTTTTGCAGAATAAAGAGATAGTTGGCCTGAAGAATCAACCACAAAAAGCATTAGAAGGACTTGTTATTAAAACAGAACATATTCAAGTTGTCTCTTTTCTTAGTTGCAGAAAGAAAAATACAAATCCTAGGGGCTGTGTGAAAAGGGATAGGTAAGCAATTTTATCTAAATATTGTTGACTGTCAAAGATAAACATTTCTCAGAACTATGATCGATTTGATGAACAAGGGGAAAATGAAAATGACAAATGCAGAAAATAGTAGTATTGCTGATCAATTTCTCATGTATCAAAGGTTCTATGCAATAAACAGATGAAAATACTCAATTTTGTAAATAAAACATGAAAAATGAACTGATTTCATTAAACTGAAACTCGCATAATTAGTCAATCTAACATGTCACACTTTCAAACAATAGATTACTCATGCTCCAGATATTACAATACACGGACAAAATAAAAGCCTACATAAAGAAACCAATCTAAAAACTAAAAAAAAAACAAATGTTTTACTAAAGAGGTATAAGTTGATTAATATCAATTATCACCACCGAAAATACTGGATTTTTGTAAGGATATAACATGCAAGCTCAGCCAATTTCAGTAAATTGAAACCCGGGTAGTTGATCGAATTTTCAAATCTCACTGTTTCAGAACATCAATCTAGAATAGAATCCAACTTACCTTAAAATTATACTAAATGCAAAGACAAAAAAAAGGGGAAAACAAACAGTCCTAGAAAAACAAGTTTAATAAACTGTTACTCAACATATAAACAATATCATTAATCTAACATAACAAACACATTGGTATAAAGAATGAATCAATTTTAGTACACTCATAGTAGCGTAATATATCAAAATCGCATTTGTCAGATATCTCAATCAGTAGGTTACATCTTTTGATCCCTTTTTTGGGTCAAATAAAATGTACAAAACAATCTCATTAGTATAACATAACAACTAAAGGTCGAAATAATAAAACATAGAAAATAAAATTGGCATAAAGAAATAATCAATTTTTAATACACCCATAGTAGTATAATTGATCAGTATCTCATGTGTCAAATATTTCGATCAGTATGTTACATCTTATTTTTTTCCTTTTTTAAGTGAAATAAAAAAAAATATATATATAGCTTTATTATACAAACATATATATTGAGATAAATTACTTCGATGGGGGACATTAAATGTGGGTTTGATCAAATAATTGGTAGCCATTGTTTTTTTTCTCTCTCTCTCTCTCTATATATATGTGTGTGTTTCTTTCTTTGTACTTATAGTTAGGGTTTAGAAGACGAGGTTGGGTTTTTCAATTATAAAAAATATTTTTTCATGTCAAAACCGTAGTTTTACCGTACAAATTGTAATTCAGAATTACGGTTTTTAATTTGGATTTACGGTTTTGCCGTGAAATCAGATTTTTTGTAGTTGAAAAATCCAGTCTAGAAAAACCGCAGTGCTTGTATTGTTTAAGATAAAAAGTTTACTTCAAAACCCTTTTGGGCCTTAATTTAATTAATATTAATATTGGTACTATTTTTAGTGAATAAAAAATTACAGTATTGAAATACTATAGTAATATCGGAAAATATATATCAGTGTTGAATAATACTATTATAGTAGTATCGAAAAATAATTTATTATTATCGAAAAATAAATTAGTAAAAATAAATAATATAGTAGTATTTTTAGTGAATTTGCTTGTAATTTTCTTGAATATGATAGTATTTTTGTTTAATATGGTAGTATTTTTTTAAAAACTTTGATAGTATTTCGAGTCAGGTCGGGAAATCCGTCAAGATTGAAAATAAAAATCTGATCCATAACTAAATCAATTCGGCTCTGGATAAAAATCCAACATTTCGGATAAAAAAAAAGCACATCGGTTCGGGAAAAAATTGGATCGGATCGGTTCGGGATTCCGGGAAAAAGTTGCTCTAAATGACTAGTTATGTGACTTTCACGATATATCCACAACTAAGACCGGGCGAAAAATCAAAAAAACCAAACCGGACCGATAACCGAACCGAAAAAAACCGAAATCGAAAATTTTTCAGGTCAGTTTCGGTTTTCAATAAAACCGAACCGAAAAAGAACCGAAAAACCGAAAAAAACCGGTCCGGTTCGGTCCAAACAATAAAAAAATCAAAACCAAAAAATATGCTCGATTTCGGTTTTACTAAAAACCGAACCGGACCGGACCGAACGCAGCGCTATCCACAGCTACTGGTATCGTATGAATATTTGTAAAATCCCAAAAAGGAAATCAGAAAAAAGTACAAGGACCATACATGCAGTTTCAACCTTTTTATTTCTTTTCTTTCTTTTTTTTCCCCAAACAAATTCTAATCCACTTTCTCTCTCATCAATATTTCTTCAATTTCTCCGAAACAATAAAGGTCAATAAATATTAAATACCAGGGAGCGGCTATTTTAAAAGGTAAACACGTATTATATCTACAGTTTTTCTCTTCTTTTTTTTTTTTTTTGCTAAATTAAGAGGTGTTTATGCTATGACTCTGAAAGGTTGATTCTATTTTGTTTTTATGTATTTAAAGTTTGGTATACACTAATTTTTTTATTCATCTTAAGTATCTAAATTAAAATTATTAGTTTAAGTGGGGAACATTTTTGCTAATGAGAGTAACAATAATAATATAGCAATGAGAATTGAGATATCGTATTAGGTATTACAAATTTCGATAAAACAAAACAAAATATTGTTAAGAATATAGAGTAACCTACCCATTTTATTTAAAAATTTGCATTTCTAAGCGTTTACTAACCTATGTGGTTGTTCAGCTTAGTCATACTTTATATTCTCCGGTTTTGCAACTTTTTTGTGCATATTTGAATATAGTACTGGAGAATCGCTCAATGTGAAAGGTCCTTTTTTTTAACTCTCGTTCATGAAGAAATACGAATCGGATAAAACGAGCATCATTCGTTGTCTGAAATTCAGTGTTTTAAAAAGCAAAAACTTAACTGTAGCGTTCTTGCAATAGCTACGCTAAAAGCGCAAAAAAAAAGCTTTTAGCGGCCTAAAGAACAGGAAAGCAAACTTTTTTAACTTTGAATCGAACTTTTATCGACGTCTGCATCGAGCTTTTTTTACTACGGAGCGAGCTTTTTAAAAAAGAGAAAAAATTTAATGGTCGAGAATTCGGTAAGTAATGTATATGCGTAACCATATACAGTGTGTGTGTGTGTGGTAGCATTCTGTTTCAGGTAATGGAAGCCACTAGTTTAAAGTTTCTTTAAGATTTGTTACTACTTAAATTTTAGGAAATCTCAGTAAGTTGTTTTGGTTTTGCAACTTTTGTAGGCAATGAGGATATCTCGAAAACTAGAGGCTTGGAGAATGGGCACAGTAAATTACTTACAATCCCTCAAGCTTCAAGAAAAACTCACGTCCGATAGAAAATCTGGCAAAATCTCTGATACTCTTTTATCTCTTCAACATCCACCTACATACACATTAGGTAAACGAAGAACAGATTACAATTTATTAGTTCCCGAAAATGACCTAAAAGCTATGGGTGCGCAACTTCATTACACACAAAGAGGAGGGGATATAACATATCACGGACCAGGCCAAGCTATATTATATCCTATTCTATCTCTTCGTGATATTGGTATTGGCGCACGTATATACGTTGAAAAGCTTGAGTCGACTATGATTGAATTAGCATCTTTATATGGTGTTGAAGCTTGTGCCGGTGAAAAGGGTGAGACAGGTGTTTGGGTTGGTGATAGAAAAATCGGTGCTATAGGTGTTAGAATATCGTGTGGGATCACTTCACATGGTTTGGCTTTTAATATTGATCCAGATCTAAGCTTTTTTGAGCATATTGTACCGTGTGGGATTGCGGGTAAGGGTGTTACGTCTTTGAGGAGGGAGCTTGGTGTGGAGATGCCTACGGAAGAAGTGGTTCAGGAACAGCTGATTTCTTGTTTTGCTAAAGTTTTCGGTTTTGATGATATTTGTTGGAAGAGTGGTACTGCACCAGTTCTGGTGGATGACCAAAATATTTAATGTTTTTTTGTCACTGTAGTGTATACTAATACCATGATCATTTCATATTAGATTGTCCACCGAAGTTTGTTGTCAACGTTCTTGTTTCTGGATAAGAATGGCTTTGTATACTTTGTAAAATGCAAGATTGAAGCCGAGTTTTGTACTTTTTTAAACCATGGTTTTTCTAGCTGTGATAAGATTTTCAAGAGAAAATCATCAGGCTTATTCTTAAGACACATAATCGACTTCATCCAAGTTTTTGTTGGAAAGATAATAGTGCGTCAGTTTTGGCTCATAATTCAAGTATTTGTTTCTGACTATTTCGGAAGTGTAGTCCATTTAGTAATATGATCGTCTTATTTTGGCAAGTTTGACTGATGCCCATTTAAGTGGATCGTACAGCAAATTTACCGACAGGTAGTTCAGAAAAAATAAAAAGTATTCGTCTGAGCATTGTGAGTTCTCAACGTAAACTCATAAAGACAAATAAACCCTGTAGCAATCAGCCTGATCGTAAATTCTCCTACTCTCAAAAGACATGTATTGCCTATATAAACTGTAAACCCTTGTTTGTTTGCGGTATATAATATTAATTATACCGTGGGACCTACCTTATATCAGCTTGGTAGCATTACATCAAGTGATCAAAAGCGTCCATGTAACATATGACGAGCAATCCACCCAACGATGTTTGTCGACTAAATATATTAGTGTCAAAAGGTTAGACTCATCGGGCACGTTGGACATGTGCTCACTCAGTAAACTGTTTATAACTTCATAACAATTTGAACTTGCTTAAGGAAAACCGTTCTCCATAAACTAAAATACTTAAAACAATAGTTGAATACAATGGGTGGCCCGGGAATATCATTACGTGTTCTGAAGAATAACGGGCTCAAAGTTTTTTCTGTTTTTTGTTTAAAAAAAAAACAGTAAGAAGAGTTGATATCGTACAATAGACTATAGCAATGACTAAGGTGTTGTTTTTTGTTGTTTTGAGAACCAACATCATTCAACCTCTACGGTTAAGACCAAGGTGTTAGAAAAGCATACATGTGCGGTTGTCCAATTATTGCTATGTATATTTCTTGTTATCCAGGGTCGTAACATAAATTTAAAGAATAACATGAGTTGCCTTGAAAGATCAATTTCACTTGTAAGTCAAAATGTGAAATCGATGTCCACATACCTATTCTTTTAAAGTTTAAAGACTTTTAAGTGATTCAGATTGCAGGATTAAGGGTTATAAGTTTAGAATCTTGGTTACCTAATTCACACTTAGTGAGAAATAAAAATTGAGAAGAAACTTCCCATGTCCCACGATTCTGCTAGTTTGAAAAGAGAAAAAAAAACGAGCGTGGGGGTAGCTAGGTCAGAAGACTCAGAACAGCTATAAGCAAAAAACTGTCCCCAAGTAGGATTTGAACCTACGACCAGTCAGTTAACAGCCGACCGCTCTACCACTGAGCTACTGAGGAAATACCAAGGACTTGAGAGTTAAGATAGAGACTCTCATTCTTTTGATCACTCTATGAGCAAACAATGTCGTTTAACCCAAAAACAATTTAAGATGATATAGCTAACAATAAACGTCACCACTTGTTTCACTCATTTTCGTTTCTATTAACTCATTTTGTTTCTCAAATCAGTAGATCAATCATAACAACTAAACATTCCACATACATATCAAGGAAAGAGTTTTGCAATAAATTTTCAGAAAAAGAAACAAACTGCAGCAAAAACGAAGCAGGAAAATATTGAAGACACTTACCTGGTTTATCGTCCCTTTTTCGGGGAAGGAGATTGCTTAAATTGGAGCCCAGAAAATTCTACAGGGGTGTTTAACCTGCAACATATTTCGGCCTACTTAGGGTACAAGTCTTACCTCGGCTCCTTCAGAAAAAATGAGTATAAAGTCTAATTCATGTTGTTTGGCATTTCTTGTGAACCTGAAAATGTAAGGGGGAAAAGGGGATAAGGAAGCGGTAACATGAAGTGAATTTATTTAATATTAACTAAAAATTTAGAAAAAAAATATCATCATAAATAAATCCAACAACTACACGTACTAATAAGCCAATTCATTTACTTTAATGGCCCGTTTTGAAGCCAATAGTGATTACACTACTGCACTAAATTTTGAGGAATTGGGAGCAAATTAAAGCAAGGTAAAAATAGTATAAATCTTGAAGCCCGTTTGTGACCCCTTTTTCATTCAAATTTGTAAAAAAAATTTCCAGAATACACGTCTCTAACTGTTTTTACAAGCAAGGAGGACCCTTTTTCGATGGAAAAATATTAGAACTTGACATGCATGTAAAAGTAGGGGAAGGATCCATACACAAATAAAAAAACACATTATCTTTACACATCGATCACAACCCTTCATTTACTAACTTTTAATGGTCAAGATTAGGTGTTTATTCTTGTTATTAGATGAACTAATCTTGACCATTAAAAGTTAGTAAATGAAGGGTTGTGATTGATGTGTAAAGATAATGTTTTTTTTATGTGTGTATAGATCCTCCCCCGTAAAAGTAAATGTAAAGATGCAAAATGTGGGAATACTGGCCTGATGTTTCCTTTCCCCGTTGCATATC
Organism: Primula vulgaris; assembly: GCA_963920805.1. NCBI lineage: Eukaryota > Viridiplantae > Streptophyta > Magnoliopsida > Ericales > Primulaceae > Primula > Primula vulgaris. The sequence continues at coordinate 49,209,819 of OY987212.1, forward strand.
TAACGGAAATAGAACTTACACCTAGTATGGCATATAAGAAGTTGCACATTTCAAGAAACGGAAGTAGAGTGACAATATAAAACATGTACCAAGAAGAGATCTAAACCCAGAAATGTGTGCTAGATGTGTAACTTCTAATTCAATTGCCCTATCAACCTCTTCAAAGTAGTACACTTTACAAAACATCATACAACCAAACCTACATTTTAAAGTGACAAAGAACAAAGGTAGATTGCATATACAGTTAGTCGAAGTCATGTTCTTATTATAAAATAACGGCTCCGTACAAAAGAGATGTATACATGGATATTTGAAGCATTCAAAGGGTAAATGAATAAGTTCCCACATAAACACAACTACAAAGTCAAGCATCTCTTTGACCAAAGTTGACATCGGTTTCCTAGTAATTTAAAAAGAGAGAGAGATAACCTCTTCTGCCACGAGCTGCAATGGGGATAGCGTGCGCAGCTTCACAAAAGATGGTAAAGGTGGATCATATTTACCTCCAGGTTCTGCATGCTCTCTTTTCACCAAACAAAACAACAACTATTACACCATTGCAACCAAAGAACGAAGAGGGTTACTACGAATGCCATCTAATATGTTGTTTTAAGTTGTAAAACCACACGGAACTTCATAACTAGAGACCACTGAAACCATTTATGACGAATAACATTTAATGTAAAACTAACAAAGTCGCAATCGAGGATGAAGGGACACACAAGGAAATTGTCATGTCAAAATTTTCATTACTTCCAGTACACAGGCGAAAGGATAAAATGGCAGAAATCATCACTACATGATGGGGTTAAAACAAATTAACATCATTTATTTATATCATCCACCAGGAGAAGAGAGTAAATTTAAGAAACATTAAATCAAGTTACCTAAGGCCGTCACTACCTTATAACTCAAAATAATTTTTGTGGCTGGCGCTTACAGAATTTTTCAAAAGAATTACTCACAGCTAGGATCCGCAGATAATATTCTGCAATAAAGGTTGAGTAAGTGACTATATGTCGTAGAGATTTTTAGCACGGTTATATATTATTCGACAGCAATCAGATAAAAATGTTGAGTAGCAAGCCATCTTATACAACTTACACCTATCCAGTCAGTTCTAAGTTTTAAGGTGACCATGCTCAAAGGACTAACACATATTTATTCGCAATAATATCTCCAGAGTTCCCCAATATAAATACAGAAACAATAGAAACAAAATTGATGTTATTAGTATCATCCACTGTCAAACCCAAATTGAGAATCGAAGTGAAAAGATCTTACGTTGCAATAAATGACTTGACAAGAAAATTATAAACCACAAAGGTACATTACAAAGGCCTTTTAACATACTTTGACTGTACAAAGGTCAGTTATATTCACCTAAATGCATATGCATAAGGCAATACAAGGGAATGTTTATATAGGGAAACACAAACACTAATTAGGCGACGACAAATTTTTCTAAAGGGACAAAGTGAAACACTCATCAGATTCTCAATAACAATTTTCTGATTTTAACCCTTGAAAAGGGGAAAAAATCCAATCTCAGCTTAAATCATAATATAAAATGTAGTGCAATGACTTCAAACATCAAATAAGAGTTGGGAGACTCACAAACATTTCTCCAAACTCTTGAATGGATCATGAACTGAACTTGGATTGACAAGAATTAATAAAGCCTGCTCTTTGCCAAAAAAAAAACTTGGATTGACAATTAGAAACTGAATTAGAAGAAACAAGGGACACAGACTAACAGAGAGAGAGTAATTTCTCCTGCAGGATAAGTTTGAAACAAGAAATATACAGAGATCAAATCATGCCTACATGGTTTTATTTCATCAAACCTGAGTAGAGTACACCTGGCAATTACAGTGAGTAATATAATTAAGCTAGTAAAATTAGTCATGAAATTTTACATCACTTGGTTGACTACTTGACTGTAACGTCAAAATCTAATTTCAGCTACAAATTTCCATAAGACGTGAAAATAAAAAATTCACTCTATGCAAGTCCAAAAAATCACCCTTTATTTATTAAGTTAGTTATACAAACTTGTTATTATGGTTACTATACCAAGAACTTTATTTTACATTCATGTTGCAGAACGAAAAATAATTACAGCTTTCAAGGACTTGAGTCTCTGCAATGTGATTACTGGTGGTGTGACATTTCCACTACTATCTAGCGGTCTAACCTATACATCTAAAAATAAAAATAAATATTGAGATGATAAATTACCATTAATACATGAAAAGCAGGTGAGTAACATTGAACAAATAAAGAACAACTTGACAGATTGATATGAGAAAATTTCAGTTTAGAAAGGAAACCATAATGCAGTATAGCATGAAGCTAAGAGAATTCATAACAGTTTAAAGATATAAAATTCTTCTAACTTGTAACAGTTTATTTATTCTAAGTAGAATACAAACACAAGATGTGATGAAGCAAATGGCTTACTTAAAATAAGCAACAATACTCATAGGCAGAGCACGCGTCCGGATAATCAGAGCCGGATGTGATGAAACAAATGGCTTACCTAAAATAAGCAACAATAATCATAGGCAGAGCACGCGTCCGGATAATCAGAGCCAGCCCATCACCAATCCTGTCACTGATAAGTTAATAAAAACGTAGTGACCAAAAGTATAAAAAAGATAAAAACGTTGATAATTTGACCAGCATAATATAATTAGTTAATTACTCGAGTAGCAGACGAATTTGCACCCGTAATATAGAACTAAAGGGGCAGCCAATCAAATAAGAGCAGTACTTTCACTGACATGCAAAGAGAACTAAAAGGGCAACCAATTCAATAGTCTCTAATATTCAAATCTTGCAATTACCTACCAATGCTTCACCAATGCAAACACTAACATTTCTATTTTCTACTAACGAAATGTCATCGAAATTAACACGGAATGTTATCTGAAAAAAATGTTTTCTAAATGAAAATCAAGAATCACATGGAAAACTACGCATACCACAACTAAAAAACTATCGGGTACAGACGAGTTACATATATGTACCAGCTGAAATCTAATAAATTGACAGCTAGTTTTTCAAGTGCTCCAAAAATTCATAGCTACGAAGCAAGAAGACAAGCCTATCAGATATCACTCAAAAACAAGTTTCAGAAGAAAAAAAAAAAACTAATGGATTCACAACTATCTCTACTATTTATCATTTATGACTGAAATAAGGTAACTAACGGAAGCCATAAATAAGGGACAACAATAATGAGCAACTGATTACAACTGTTTGCTCATTTGTTCTTTGCCTGCATGAAGATCGTTTGGACTACCAGCTACAGACTGTACAAAATGTTACGGAGTATAAGTTTTCATGTATAATTACAAAATTAACCATTTTTTTGTTTAAAGCATAATTGTTAGGACCAGATTTCTGGTCTAAATTCTATTTGTTGTCTATTGGTTTGCGCTAAATAATCCTAACTGTTTGTTATGAACTAAGTCAGTATTGTTGGTTTCAAGCAATGTTGCAACCTCAATTACAACCTACATAAGACAGGGTTGGTGGTTTCAAGTAATGTTGCAACCTCAGTTGCAACCACAGTTCCAACCTGCTGTTCTGCAGGATTCTGTCTAGTTCTATAAATCTGCATAACTATTCTTTAATGGTAATTATTTGTTTTAAAGTATGCAGGATATATTTTCATATGCTCTTAAAGGTTTAATTTGTTTATATTGAGAATATCAAAGTGGTAAAAGACCAGATCTTTTACAGAAGTTACACAGTTTAGTTCTAAAAGTAGATTTAACCTCAAAGTTATTCAGTTTTTTCTTGGTTTCAACTGTGGTTGCATCTCTGGTTGCAACTGTACTTCTAACCTTATTGTCAATAACATGAGTATCAGCTTTAACAAGAGCTTTAACAAAGGTGGTTTTTCCAGTGTTTTCATAGCCATAATAACCTAAGCCACTGTTATCTTTAGAGCCTCTGGAATAGGACATCATGTCATCTAATTTTTCTGAGGCAGAAACATTCAGCAGTTTTATTTTCTTTTTAGTTTCAGTAAGTTCAACCAGTTGTTTGTTAAGTTGCTCAGTGAAACTTTTAACTTCATCATTTAGATTAACATTAAGTTTGTTCAAGATCAAGGATTGCTTACTCAGGCATTGATACTTTTCATAAAGGACAAGATATTGTTGAGTAATGTTTTCATCAGAAGGTTCTTCCTCATCACTGCTATAGGTTCTAAGAGCAGTTGTAACTATGGTTGAAACCGACTCACAGTCACTTTCATAAGTGAGTTCTTTTTCAGTGATTATTCCCATAAAATTAACAAAGTTAGAAACATCCTCTTCATCACTGTTGCTCTCATAATCACTATCACTGTGAGTGGTTATATAAGCATTTTTATTCCTTTTTAAAGTATTTGCACACTCAAGACTGAATGTGACCAAAACCTCTACATTCTCTGCATTGGATTTCTCTAGCCTTGTAATCTTTGTTATCCTTCTCTTTGGAATTCCACTTTCCTGTGGAATTATTATTAAACCTAGATTCTGACTTAACTTGATTATCCCTTTTCTGAAATTTTTTGGATGTTCCAGTATCATCCTGTTTTTTCTTATAAAACTTTTTGTAAACCTTTTTAGCAAAGAAGGCTAGCTGTTCTTCATCACTCACTTTCTCACAGATCTTAGAGTCAGATTTTTTAGCTTGAAAAGCTATTCCTTTTTCTGGTCTCTTTTGTTTGAAGAATTTTAGCTCATGAGTGCTTAGATTTCCTATAAGTTCTTCAAGTTTTAGATTATCTAAGTCTGTTGATTCTTCAATGGCAGTAAACTTAATCTCAAACCTTTTTGGAAGTGACCTTAGAGTTTTCTTAACAAGTTTTGCATCACTGTATTTTTCACCTAAGGTTCCAGCTTGATGAGCTATATGACAAATTCTACCATTAAACTGTTCAATGGTTTCGTCTTTAAGTTTTCAAATTGAGTGGTTAGCTGTTGGAGTTTAAAAGCTTTTACTTTAAGTTACTTGTAAAATGTCTCATGCCTCTTTGGCAGTTTCACAATGAGAGATATACATGAACACACTGAGAGTTACACCAGCAAAGATCAAGTTTATTGCTGTGGAGTTTGCACTTGATTTTCTGTCCTCATCAGCAGACCATCTGTCTTCAGGTACATAAACCAGTTCACATTCACCATCAATGGCAGTTGGAAGCTCCCAACCATACAACACTGTTTTCCATGCTTGTTCATTTTGTTGTTTGATGAAAGATATCATCCTTATTTTCCACACTCCATAGTTAACTCCTCCTTCAAGCAATGGTGGTTTGTTGAACGCGTTTCCTTCCCTCATTAAGTCCATCTTTACTAGAACACAGGATCCACACTAAGTAAGGTCTAGTGTGAAGCTCTGATACCAATTGAAATTCCTATCCGCTGTTCTAGTTGCAGTTTTGCAGTTGGGTTCCAAGTGATGTTGCAACCACAGTTGGAACCAAGTGTGTTAATGGACAGAACAGTTTGTTTAAATGTACTTGAAGTAAATCACACGTACATTTAACAACGGAGTTCACCCAACTGGGCTACGTCTCCGGGGCACTTACAAGAACGCTCGTAGTATCATCCTATTCCCTCTAGATCAAATTGTATCTTTGGCCAGTTACTGGGGAAAAAAAGTTGAATACACGAGAGCGGTTAGATTCTTGCAAGTCTTTCTTTGTACAAACCGCAGAAATTAACCAGAAATTTCTTTAAATCATCAGTAAATAGGGATATGAACATGCTTACCTGCTTGCTTTGTCCTCCAGAGAAACTTTGTTGGCACATGTCTACCCCCCTTGCAATAAATAAATATGTTGCAATTATTTATATAGAATTTAAAAATACAAGACATGTAAAACACAATATAAATTTGACCAAACTAAGCAAATAGGGGTGAAAATGGATCTCAATTTGACCAATATAATTTTCAAATCTAGCAGGAGAAAACACTCTTCAAAGATTGCTTATATTATATCTACAATGATGGAACCCCCTCTTATGCAACAAATTTACCATAAAGAAATGCACTTCATGCAAAAGTATAGATCCTATAAAAGCTAAGGCACATGACAAACAGTTAATCAGCAATTAAACTTTCACCTTTGTGAGACAGAGTAAGTAATTAAATATTAAACACACTACTGTACGTCCCAAGGACAAATATACTTTATGCAATAAGGTACATTAATATTGGACATTATCAAAGCATACGAGTCTTTATGCAGTTATGCGTTGCTGCAACTACGATCCTGAAACAATTTTCTTATCAAATAAAGTAGCTATTAAAAATAAGCTATAAGATATACAAAGTTACAAACAATCACACTACAAGTATGGATATTTACCTGCAGAGTAAAAGTTACCAAAGAAAGTGAGTACATCTGGCATGAAAATGGGTCTTGATATCTTCTATCAGCAATGGTGATTTTCGCCATTATCCAACCAAAATCCTAAATATTTAGAAGTAAAATTTAAGCATGCTTTCGGATGAAAGCCTGACAAAGCACTAACCAAAAAAATAAAAAAAAATCAAGCAAACTCAATTGCGCACCTTGATCTTTACATCCATCAGGAACTAGGACGCACACTGCATTCTGAAAATTTTGATTCATATTAGCATTTAAAAATCCAGATTAAAGTTCATGTGTCAAAATTATCGAAATTAAAAAAAAACAAAGTAATCAAAATTTCACGCACTTGCATTGCATCATTACTCATTACCCATCTCAGCCATTTAAATCCCTAGCTCTAAATTAGCAAACTAAATCAATTCAGACACAACAATCAAATGTTTTAATGATATAAGATAAAATTAACATCTTTCTAGTGAAAACTATATAAGAAGCTTGAGTGTGTATATATACTTTTTAAATAAATATTGTTCTTGGGTAAACAACAAGCACCAATTACCAAACTGAAATACCTTGCAAATAAGAGGTCACTCGTAAAAAGAAAAAGAACAAAAATCAAGAAACAACAAAACAAGGAATCCCACAATATTTTCCTAACCCGTGTAACGTCTAAATATCCAAGAAAATTCGTTGCAAATCAAGTTCATTACTAACCTCGTCAACATTTATTTTAGTTATAATACTTGAAGAGTTTAAATTATGATAAAACCACACATACTTGAAGATGTAAAATGATGTTATTTATATCAGCGAGAAGATTGGAAGTCAATTTACCGAACTTTTTTCCCTATATCACATTGACCAAGCCAAGTCAAAAGAGAAAAAAGCAGAAAAGTACCAAAGAGCTACAAACACATAGCGAAAACATATCTAATTCCCAAACTTAACAATAAAAACCCTCTATGGTTGTTTATCAGGATTTACATGGAAAGTACCATACAAAGGAAATTTTACTGTCCGATATTGACATGTATCAAACCATCACGAGAGTAGTTTAATCGTGCTAAAGTATGGGCATTTCAAAAAATATGTGACAACAGATAAGCCATTCAGCTTTCAAATTTCTGAGCCAAAGGGTAACGGATGAAAAGAAATACTATGTCTTACAGTACAGTTCTGCATGTCTGAAACGACGTTGTTCGGCAAGGCAGCCTCACTGTGGTTCCCTGTGTAAATTCAAGCCCTGTATATTACCAATTCTACAAAACAATTGAGCAAGAAGAACGCCAAAGAAATTATACCTCTGGTATGAATATCACAAAAGGATTAGTTATCTGCCGATCTGATCCCAAATCCGGCCATGTCTTCCTCATTACAACCAAAAATTTAAATAAAATAGAAGTATGAGTTGCATGCTTTCATATGCAAAGCTTGGCATTGAACTATAAAGAAAGCACTCACGGATATAGGAAAATCAATTAAAGAAATTTCTCGTCACTCCTATTGAAAGGGAAACAAAAATAAAACCATAAACCAGAATAAATCTTTTATGTCTGTCGCAGCCCAATTATATGAAAGAGTTATTAGCAACGTAAAGGGCTTCTTTCAAGATATAGAGTTTGTGACAGAGATGAAAGAAACATGTACCTAAAGGATCTGGTGCTATCCTTATCTTGTTTAATATGCAGGATGCACATAGAAGCTAACAATCATGCATTTTGGCCTCCTAAGTCCATGAACTCAGGTTTTCTACATCAGTGCACTTTTTCGTAGATTGCATCATATGTAATTTGAGTGTTTCTCATCTCATCCCATTAAATGCTAAGAAATATGAGAATCGTTAAACAAAAAATGAAAGAAAAAGAGTATGACTAATATAAGGAAATAAGGAAGACTAAATTGTTATGAGGTTTTCCGCCCATAAAACGAGCACCAACAACATGAAATTTTTATGAGATTAGGTAATCCTTATTTGTTCTGACTTACCACTCTTTAATCAAATTAAATCAAGGAAAGAGGATACTCACAACAATCAGCTTCATCATGTTGCAGAACGAAAGGATTACAGCTTTCAAGGACCTGAGTCTCCGCAATGTAATGACGGTGTGACCTTTCCACTACTATCTAGCGGTCTAGCCTATACATCTAAAAAATATAAAATTTATGAGATGACAAATTATCAATAATACATGAAAATCAGGTGAGTAACACTGAACAAATAAATAACAACTTGACAGATCGATATGAGAAATTTGAGTTAAGAGAGGAAACCATAATGCAGTATAGCATGAAGCTAAGAATAACAGTTTAAAGATTAAAAAATCTTCAAACTTGTAACAGATTATTTACTCTAAAAGAGATTATATAAGGTGACATGGCGAGAAGACTGAGAAGTAAGAAGTCAAAACATACAAACACAAGATGTGATGAAACAAATGACTTACCTAAAATAAGCAACAATAATCATAGGCAGAGCACGTGTCCGCATAATCAGAGCCAGCCCATCACCAATCCTGACACTGATAAGGTAAAAACAAATGTAGTGACCAGAAGTATAAAAAGATACAAACACAAGATGTGATGAAACAAATGGCTTACCTAAAATATGCAACAATAATCATAGGCAGAGCACGCGTCCGGATAATCAGAGCCAGGCCATCATCAATCCTGTCACTGATAAGATAAAAAAAACGTAGTGATCAGAAGTATAAAAAGATAAAAACGAGATAATTTGACTAGCATAATATAATTACTCGAGTATCAGACGATTTTGCACCCGTAATATAGAACTAAAGGGGCAACCAATAGCAGTATTTTCACTGACATGCAAAGAGAACTGAAGGGGCAATCAATTAAATAGTCTCTAATGTTCAGAATTTTGCAATTACCTACCAATGCTTCAACCAATGCAAACATTAACATTTCTATTTTCTACTATCGAAATGTCATCGAAATTAAGATGGAATGTTATCTGAAAAAAAATGTTTTCTAAATGAAAATCAGGAAGCACACGGAAAACTACACATACCACAACTAAAAAACTATCGGATTCAGACCAGCTACATATATGTACCAGCTGAAATCTAACAAATTGATAGGTAGTCTTTCAAGTGCCAAATCATGTGACTGAGATAACTAACGGATTCACAACTATCTCTACTTTTTATCATTTGTGACTGAAATAAAGGTAACTAATGGAAGAAATAAGGGACAATAAGGTAACTAATGAGTCTGTGCCAAATCATATGTGTAAGTGAGCAGCTTTAGCAGATAACAACAGAAGTGAGCAATTCATAACAAATGTTTGCTCATTTGTTCTTTGCCTGCATGAAGATCATTTGGACTACCAGCTACAGACCTGTACAAAATGTTACGGAGTATAAGTTTTCATGTAAAAGTTACAAAATTAACCAGTTTGTTGTTTAAGCATCATTTTTTAAAAGATATGGTTCAGACTTACAAAAACGCTCATTGTATCATTCTATTCCCTCTAGATTTTGATCAGATTGTATCTTTGGCCAGATCGTGAAAAAAAAATTAAAAACACGAGAGCGATCAAACAACTCAATATAGACTGTACAGATTCTTGCAAGTCTTTCTTGTACGAACCGCAGAAAATAACCTGAAATTTCTTTAAAGCATCAGTAAATAGGGATATGAACATGCTTATCTGCTTGCTTTGTCCTCCAGGGAAACTTTTTTGGCACACATCTACCCTTACAATAAATAAATATGCTGCAATTATTTATAAAGAACTTAAAAAAACAAGACATGTATATAAATTTGACCAAACAAAGCAAATAGGGGTAAAAATGGATCTCAATTTGACCAAATATAATTTTTTAAATCTAGCAGGAGAAAACACTCTTTAAAAATTGCTTATATTATATCTACATTGATGGGCCCCCGCTATGCAACAAATTACCATAAAGAAATGCACTTCATGCAAAAGTATAGATATTAAATCCTATAAAAACTAAGGCACGTGACAAATGGTTGGTCAGCAATTAAGCTTTCACCTTTGTGAGACAAGCAGTAAATAATTAAATATTAAACACACTACCATACGTCCCAAGGACAAATATATTTTATGCAATAAGGTACATTAATATTGGACATTATCAAAGCATATAAGTCTTTTACAATTCTGCGTTGCTGCAAATACGATCCTGAAACAATTTTCTTATCAGATAAAGTAGCTATTAAAAATAACCTATAAGATATACAAAGTTACAAACAACCACACAACAAGTATGGATATTAAACTACTGTATGATAATACCACACATGCATGAAGATGTAAAATGATGTCATTTATTTGGTGAGAAGATTGGAAGTCAATTTACCGAACTTTTTGCCCTATATCGCATTGACCAAGCCATGTCAAAAGAGAAAAAAAGCGGGAAAGCATCGAAGAGCTACAAACACATAGCTAAACCAAATCAATTCCCAAATCCAACAATAAACCCTCAATGGTGGTATATCAGGATTTACATGGAAAAGTACCATACAACGCAAATTTTACTGTCCGATATTGACATGTATCAAACCAGCACGAGAGTGGTTTCATCGTACTTATGTATGGGTATTTCAAAAAGTATGTAACAACAGATAAGCCATTCAGCTTTCAATTTTCTGAGCCAAATGGTAATGGATGAAAAGATATCATGTCTTACACTAAAGTTCTGCAAGTCTAAAGCAACTTTGTTTGGCAAGGCAGCCTGGCAGCCTCATTGTGGTTGCATGTGTAAATTTAAGCCACGTATATAAAACCAATTCTACAAAGCAATTAAGCAATTAAGAAAGAATGCCAAAGAAAGTGTACCTCTGGCATATATATCACTAAAGGATATATATGGTTATCTACTGATCTGGTGTGGTTGCATGGTTATCTACTGATCTGATGCCAAATCTGGCCATGTCTTCCTCATTACAACCAAAAATCAAAATAAAATAGAAGAGTTGCGTTTTCATATGCAAAGCTTGGCATTAATCTATAAAGAAAGCACTCACACCAGTCTAGCGAACTCAATTAAAGAAGTTTCTCTTGTTACTCCCATTGAAAGGGAAACAAAAATGAAATCACATACCAGAGTAGGTCTTTTACGTGTGTCACATATCATTCATATGAAAGAGTTATAAGAAAGGTAAGGGTTTCCTTTAAGATGTAGAGCTCGTGACAGGGATAAAAGAAACAAGTACCTAAAGGATCTGGTGCTATACTATTCTTTCTTATGTAATAATACACAGAATGCACATAGAAGATAACAATCACTCATTTTGAGCTTCGAAGTCCATGAACTCAAGACTATCTGCATAAGTGCACTTTCTCGTTCAAGGGAAAAAGAAGAAACGCTATGGGAAAAAGAATCTAAAATGCTAAGAAAGATGAAAATTATCAAACAAAAAATGAGGGGGGGAAAGACCCTATTGAGGACAATTTTTATGCTAAGGAAGACTAAATTGTCAGGCGGTTTTCCTCTTCTTAAACCATCAAAACGATTACCAATAACACACAATTATTATGAGGTTAAAAAATACTTGTTCGTAATAAATTACCAATATTTGATCAAATCAAAAGGAAAGAGGATACTCACAACAATCAGCACACATATGACAGCACTTTGCTCAAATTGTGTGAAGTATTATAGTTGTATGCTTCTTGGCGCCTCGGTGCCTTCAAAGACTAGGTATGCTAGACCAGCTCATGCTGAGCACTCTCTTGTGGACCTCGAAAAGGAATAAGAGGAAAAAGATCAGTGATACAAGGAGTCAACTGCAAATATATATACATATATAATTATGCATTTATAATGACGGGAAACATGAAATACATATTAAAAAGCATAATGTCATGAGAATTATGGGTTAAAAGGGCATAGATGACTTAAAAACCATGTAAGGAAAGGGATATAGATTTCAGTCGACCTAGAGATGTAACACAACATTACAACGATTTAGGATTAGAAAAAACACAATCAAGATTTATTTTAGAAACCAAATTAAGGCGTTTATCTCCATTAACCCCCCAGCTCATAGAAGAAGAAAAAAGTAAAGATGGACCCAGTCTTTCACGTCCTAAATTAGAATTTGAACTCATTTTCTCAGGGCATACCCGTAATGTAAATAAGAATAAATCATTAAATTATAGAACTCGGATAAACCGAGATGTCCACAAAACTATCCTCAAACCAAACGACGAACAACTTAATAAATTTAGGATTTGTTTTTCAAACAGTCGGAGAACCGAACAAATTAACGACCAGCTCAACTTATAGAATAAGCATGACAAATTAAACCCCATATCAAATCTGACATATCCTAAGATATCCAACTTATTTTATTTGTGTAGATTCATTAATTAGGCTAAACTAAAATACATAACCTGAAACGAGAAGAATTACATAGGAATAAATGAAAGGAGAGTCAACCCAGACACTATCGTATCATTCCCAGAACAAACAGGTCTCGAGAAAATATGATTATGAAACAAGACTAATGCTTGTTTATCAACAGAATTAAAGACTTCGTTATTTCTGCATAAATAGGAACAGTCGGAGAACAAAAAACAGAACATAAAACATATATGTGAGATTAAACCCTAGTCTATCTATCACATCCTATATTAGATATCTAACTCGTTTTATTTGAGTATATTTGTGAATTAAATTAAACTTAATAATAAACCTGGAACAAAAGGAAGAATGTCATAAAAACGAGCGAAAATAATCTCAACCCAGATATTATCCTCAGATTTTTGAAAATCAAACTAGGGTTCCTACATTAGCCTAATTGAAGTCTTCGTGTGAATAGCAATGATTGGCGAATAATTAAACGCCCAAATCACAAATTATTACATTGATAATTATTAAACCCTAAGTTAGATCTATCACATCCTAAATATTTTATTTGATGAATAAAAATAAACAAAATCATAAAACCTGAATCAATAAGAATATCATACAAATAATTAAAAGAAACACAACTCAAACATTATCCTAAAATCACATAATCACAATATCATATAATTTTATAACCCAGATTAAAAGGCTTTCATTAATTCTGTATAAATAGGATCTATCGGAAAAGAAATTAAGGCCCAAATCATAATAACATAACTTTCATATTAAACCCTTAACTAGATCTATCACATCTAACTTAGATTTCCATTACACTAAATAATAAAGCCTCGAACAAAAAAAACGTACACATAACTTAATAGTTTTTTTTTATTTAACAGGAATATAGAGAGAGATATATTTAGAGAGAGAAAGGGATTTGATTAATAAAAAATGTGTATAACCTCTGTGTATATATAGGGGCATAGAGGCGGCAATTACTTGCTGCGTTAGACTCACGCGCTGTGGAATAACGCGCATCACGCGCTTATGTAACGGGACAATAAATCCTTATATTTCGGTCCAAGTAATTTCGTTTAGCCTCTATTTGTTTTCAAGGGAAAATAGCAATTTTGTTGTGTGACATATTAGCTCGTTATAGATATATATAGAGATATGTATAGATATAGAGAGAGGTATGAGAGACAATAATAAGGGAGGCTTTATTAATCATAATGTATGAATGAATCATCAAATAGAAGACCCCTAACCCTCTTTATATAGATAGAGGGATAGGGTTACAAGCCCACTTGGGCCCATAAAGTACAAGCCCAATAGTCCAATAATATCTTACAACACTCCCCCTTTGGACGTCTTGAATTCTTCGTCTTCATGCAGTCGATCTGAGTCGAGTTCATTCGCAGTGCTAAACACATAAAAACCTTAGGGCCGGAAAACCCAGTGTGGGACAAAACCGGTACCTAGGAGAAACTGTGTAGCCGAATGATATAGGCCGAAATATCATGTAAATAACTAACCACAAAACAGTGTGCCTCATCAAAACCTTGTCAGAGCAAACCCAATGGGAAAATCTCTGATCGAAGGAAAAAGAGTGCAACAATGGTAGTAGTAGGGATCAACCACAAAACATTGTGCCTCATCAAAACCTTGCTAGAGTAAACCCAATGGGAAAAACCTCTAGTCGAAGGACAAAAGAGTACACAGTGGTAAGAAGTATACAACAGGATACTCCCCCTAATTTCGGCAATCTTAAGTGAGATATGATGGGAACGTGTCTCGCTAAAAAACCTTGCCAAGGAAAACCCAGTGGGAAAAAAAACCTTGGTCTAAGGACAAAAAGAGTACACGAGCATGCGACTGGATGCTCCCCCTCACTTGCACACGACAGGGTGCGAAGATTTCGACTAAGTAGTAATTAGTGCAATAAGCATTCACCTGGATGCTCCCCCTCACTTGCACACGACAGGGTGCGAAGATTTCATATTCCAAGAAAGAGTACGAGCATTCGACTGGATGCCTCATTTACTTACGTACAACTGGATGCAAGAAAATCTAACGTGGAATAGAACGAACATTCAACTAGATGCTCTTAAACTTCATTTGTGAAGATTAATTTCGGCGAGAAATGCTAAATAGCATAATGTAGTCATGTCTCTCTTGATCAATAACAACAAGTTGTCTTCTATGACAAGTGTTTTATCTGGATCGTGACACAGAACATATGTAATTCAAATATGACTAATACTAGCTCGAAGTCATATACACTCTCTAGTCGTCTCATAGAGCACGAATAGATCAGAGTGATTCACTTGGAGTCATTCCAAGACCTCCAAGATGTCGCCTTATTCCTAATGGTAAAGACATACCATGTTAGGAATATCCCTTATACGGGTCTGATAAGTAACCGGCATCGGTATAACCGAAAAAGGGTTGCGTTAATTCGAGTACCGAAGGGGGTAGGTACACTCGATGACGCAAATGGGATAAACTAGCCCACTTCCAAAATTACCATAAGGTAAGGGAATGTGTCTTTAGTGCCATTTCGATGGCAGCGTGTTAGCGCGATGTTGTGTCGAGCTATACCATTCACAACAGACGAGATGTTCGTCCTAGCACATTAGACCAAGTACAATGATGCGCTTATTGTACTTAGATATGAACATTATGGTTCAATATCTCTTCATCGTCTCATCAGGGACGGACTGGGTCTATATCAATGTCTAGTGATCGAACGATCATGGGAGAATCTGACGACTTAGCATCATGATGACTAAAACGTCATAACACCTTCTGGGTGTAGTCTGAATCATGGACTTAGATTCAATCTTTACGGGACTCAATCATCAGGTTGAGTCACTACCGTGTCTTCCCAAGATCCTTCATCTCGAAGGCAAATCCAAAAATGGATCGCGTAATAAAGCACGCAAGGGCATAATACTTGTTCAAGTATCCCAAGCTAATCAAGTACTCACTTAAGCGGTATACCACATCCGCTCGGATTATATTAATCCATATAGTGAACGTCTCAGTCAATTGAGATCGTGTTCCGTGGTCAGAAACTACTTGATTTAAGCACATGAAGTCACACAGGGACCTTCATCTATATCTCTTTGTCTAAATCCCCATAGAGATAAAACCGTGACCACATTCATGGCTGCATACTCAGTTTTTCGGAAACTACTAAACTGGTATAATGTCCATTACGAGTAAATCAACCATCTCGTAATCAATTCCAAGGTGTGAGAGAAGCCTTGCGCTACTAGGCGAGCATTCTACAATCTCATTATTCTCATCACTTTTCCTTACGAATAACCACATAAACGAACTCGTTTAACATTGGTGGTGTTGGAACTACAGGTCCGAACACACTTTCGTTAAGGAGTCTACTTGGATTGCAAGTTTCCATTAGTACAGTCTATTCTACGTTGACTTCAGGCAACGGTACATGGTTCCCTATCATAATTTGTTCATATTATCAGTCGTCACCGAATATATGAACAAGTAATCAATGACAGTCTCGTTTCGCTTCAATATCGTCTAAGATATCATGATCGACAGATATTTTTGAGATTCTTAGGATGAGGAGGAAATCACACATCTCCTTGATCCTTTATAATCTCGTGCGACAAACGAGTTTCAGTTCACCACCTCTGGGGCTGAACGAATTAAGAACCGGTCAACTTCCTCATATCTTGGGAAGGACGACAGACTGACGGCCGACGGCAGCGTCCTTTGCTTGGCGGGTTCGGCCAAAGCAACATGTTACGACAGGAACACGGCGTCCGACAGGGACGTCTATCCTTGCAAGCATTTTGCAGTAGGTATAAATGATCTCGTGACATCTCATAAAGTCATTAAATGCGTCTGGCATTTATTTAGACTTGGGGGAGTCTATGCACTTACTTATCACTAAGTGCAGTTTTGGGGATCAAGCTAAGACTGAGTGGGTTATGCCACGTTACTTCACGTCGTTCCTTATCAACGGTAACGTGCAAATCTCCCCCTAACGACGGGGAGAACAGCCTTAGCGATGTCACTTTCGCATATCATGCGGTAAAGAGATCGCTTGCCAAGGTTACTCTATCAAATGATAGGCAGGGGATTCATAATCGACTTATGTACCCTTCAGAGGTCCATATTTTGAACGCTATAGCGGCTCAATCAAAATATTAATTAATCACTCTAAACACGCGTTAACATGAGACTTCTGGCTCATAACCAATAACCAGCTGGTACGCATATGGTGTTTGAGTGTCTATGGGCCTCATGACGGACTAATGCAGCAAAATAGCATAATTCCACACGGAAATATAAATCTTGGTGCGCAAGACCAAGAAATGCGTGCAATCATTTGCAGTAGCATCATCAAAATTTCCGTGAGTCCATTTGGGTCTGAACATAATCGACAGGATGTTCAATTTCAATTTCCAATCTCAAGTAATTCAAATCGAAATTTCGATTTTTACTCTTCGGAATTATCAAGTCGACTAGACTTTTCAGGATAATCCGGATCATGAGCCATCAACTTAATGATAGGGCTAAAAGTTTGGGAAATGCTGCATTTCTGTGGACAACAATAATCATGTGACCTATTGTCGATGCATCAACCATAACCATTTATATTTATGGTCCGTCTTATGGTTGGATAAGTCCACAATAACTCCTTCAATTCTTTACAAGAATTCTACGAGTCGATTTCGTGATCTTTACACATACTAGTCTTTCAAAGTGAGCATTAGTGGCATGGATTTCGGATTAATCACGAAATATATCCTCAAAGAGAATCCAAATGCGATGCGATTATAAATCAAGCATCGTCTTTTGACCCGGGAATATCTCATCCAGTCAATGCCACAATATCAAAATGCTCTTATCAATCGACGACAGGCGAATGATAGTATAGACAATCATGTCTTAGCATCTAAATCATTTATCATTTCGACGACAGGCGAAATGATAAGGTAACTTTAAATGCTTTAAAGAATGTGGTACCAACCACTTGAAAGACATTTCAACTCCTCTAAAATACGCTTTTGGTCGTATTGAATGGAGGCTACGTAAAGAAATTTTAATTCTTTCATGAGCTATTACCAGATAACACTGGTTTTCTCGAATATTTTATAACTCAACAAGGTACGACAGGACCTATAGGAGTATAACGCCTCATATTTGACAAATCAATTTGGCTTTACCAAAGATTTCGATTTGGAACGACAGGTCCAGAATCGTTGTCACTGAGTACTCTTTTAGGCAAGTAGTTGGTGAAATTATGTGGTACACTGTTACCCACTATTTCCAAAAAACCAACTACACCACAAGTATTGCCTAAAATTTCATAATTTAAAGTTTGGTCACATTTGTCAAAGGAATTTGCTCAAAACACTTTAAATTATTTCGAGAAATTTAGTAAACAGGCAAACCATAATCCAAAAGTATGTCCAAATGGAAAAATCATAATCCAAATGGAAAACATAATCCAGATGAGCGAAAAAATGGCTCAATGATTTATCAAAATCAATAAAGAAAGGTATTAAACTCATTTGAGCCACAAAATCAGGGGTCTCAAGAGTTTCCTTTCAATTAGCTTTAGCCACATTAGCATCGGTTTTTCCACCTTTATAATAGTTGTGAACTATTTAAGGAGTAACCGTGCATGACCGTTGTCTTTATAGCATAGAGTTGGCTCCTTGAGAATCATCTCTTACTTTGTGACAACGGCCCATATTGTTCCTTTCAATTACTGTCTTGGAGCCACAGGTTTTCGATTTTGACGATTGTCTAAAATCTCCCTTGGCTAGGCGATTCATCGGGATCGCGACAGTTCGAGACAAATAACACTTTTCTCGGTTCTCGATTCGTGGAAAAAAAATGTACACGAAGAGCATTAATATCATGCAAACAATTCGCCATTGACCCAATAGGATTAAAACTACTCACCGGGGTAATTTTCTTATCCAATAACAGATGGGCGATAAAGGAACATGGTGAATATAAATTCACGATACTGCTTATGGAATGCAATTTCCAAGCTAGTATTTTGGTGAAGGATTGCTCCAATATGTCAATTTCAGACATTTGTTCACCATAGACGTCATCACGTCTCAAATGTGGCGGCGGAATAAAATCAACGCCTTAGCATTCATCTCGAGGGTAACAACAAACTCGTGTTTTACTCATCAAAGATGACATCCAAATAATTTGGGTATCACATGCTCACACATCAGGGTGACTAACATGTGGTGACGGAATAACATCAACGTCTAAACAGTCATTTCGCAAGTATGTTTTGCGATTTTTCTCATCATAGATGGCATCCAACATGTGTTGGGAGTTCTGGATTATTTTTCATATAAAACGACTGGTTTATATGTTTATGGTTTGCACAAGCACAAACTTTAATTTCGAAACGACAGGTTCGAAAATAGTTTTGCTTTTAATGTGAATTGGTTCTCATTGATCGAACGACGGGTCGATACTGAGACACCGATTCGGCGAAACATACATCACTATATAAACACATTCGGGGAAATTATTATTTAGTCAACCCCTTTCGGTAGCTCTACTTGAAAAACGACCAGGAAAGACGGTGAGGGTGGAGGGCACGAATGCCACTTAAAACCCGACCTCATTAGGATATCGACTTCCGCCTATATCTTTCCTAGACATCGTATCCAAATAGGTGAGCCTAGTTGGGGAAGGTTCATAATTTTTCCAACTTAAATGTGAAAATATATGATTTCGCAAATTTACATGTTGTACATATGTGTATATGGCAGTAAATAAATATCAATATGTTTCCTGTTTCCATGCTTAACAAATAATCGTAACATGGCAGTACATAGATTAACACTCAATATTCTCTAGATGTAATGTATGTATGTGTACTGCTTCTAATAAGGAAGTGATATTAATATTATCAATCTAAATCTACCAAGTTACACTAGCAAGATATAACTCAATCTTTTATTATTTATGTCGTAGGTGTAAATTTTATTAATTGTAATTACAACATGTAGGGGTGCAGTATATTTAATTACTAATTTACCATATCACGTGCAGGGAGGGCAAATTTTAATTAACATTATACAATATACATGCAATTTCTATACATGGTAATACAAACAGGTATACATACTTTTGTAGTTTAGTTCTAGTAGGTTTAATAAATACTACCTAGCATGTCGGGATATAAAATAGACGCATATACATGCTTACACACTGCAATTTTCATGTTAATAGTCCTTAATTAGCATGCGGTTATAAAATATAAACATGTTCAAAGTTGATACCTGTAATTGATACATGCAGTAGTGGTATTATAAGCATATAATTGATACGTGTCAAAGAGTTCAAAGTTGAAGAATATTTGAATACCCCGATCGACAGAACACAAACTATTAACCCCTGCCGATTTTTTATTTTATTTTTTATAATTACCCAATTCAATCTCCAATATCCGCGAGCGTATATATTATTCTCCGTGAGCATCGTGCTGATAACGTGTTGTGTGACATATTAGCTCGTTATAGATATATATAGAGATATGTATAGATATAGAGAGAGGTATGAGATACAATAATAAGGGAGGCTTTATTAATCATAATGTATGAATGAATCATCAAATAGAAGACCCCTAACCCTCTTTATATAGATAGAGGGATAGGGTTACAAGCCCACTTGGGCCCATAAAGTACAAGCCCAATAGTCCAATAATATCTTACAACAAATTTGAAATATTTTTTGGGGAAAATATATTTTATGTCATATTGGTTTATAATAAAATAATAAACTAATGAAAATATTTTCTATCTCTCAATAAAAATAAGGAAAAATGATTAATCCCAAAATTGGGCGGAAAACATTTTACTTCGTAAGGAAAAACATAAAATTTTCACGAAATTATATATTTTATCATTTTTGCCTCGGGTTTTTTTTTATTTTTAATAAAAATAAATTATGCTTGTTTAATAAATTAGGCTTTTTAACTTTTCAAAAGCTAGATTTCGTGGAAAAACTCAATATCAGATAAGTTATGAATTCGGAGACTTATTTTAGATTTTATACAAAAAGTTATATTTTCTAATTAAATTATTTTGTATATTTTCGTGTAACTAATAAGTTAAAAGTGAAAATGACTTATTAACAAAATTAAGTTATAAGTCATTTAAAGTTTAAAAAAAAACTATAAATAACTTATTTTAACCAGTTTTTTTGTCATTATTATAAAGGCTTCTTAGGTCGGTTGGAATCAAATTATTAAAATCATATACAACTTATTGATAATTGATGTTTAAAATCGACAAATATGCGCATTTTATAATTTGAATACTAACTTTTCTAATATACACTTATATGAAGAAGACAAAAATATACTCCATTTGTCCAATATTATTGATTCTTACACGAATCTATGTAAAACCTTAACTTAATAAAAATACTGTCTTTAAACTGTTTAAATATAAATTTTTAAAATTTAATCATTTAGTTTGACATTTGAACCATGTGATTAAATGTATAAATTTTGTTTTTTATAACTTATATATATACTAGTAATCGTGCCCCACGCGTTGCGTGTGTGACGCGCAATGCAATTAAAATATAAAAAATAAGTGTAGTTATGATACAAATACGTGGATAATACAAAAAAAAAATAGTATAAAACTTAAAAGACTTAAAAGAATTTTTGGTTGTTAAAGAGGGACACATAGTGTTATTAGTTGTTATTTTTTATGTGAGCATGATATTATTGTAATTAATAAAAAAGTATAGGGGTATTTTTGGAAAAAATTGGCTAAATTGGGCAGGCTCATTTGGTTTGGGTTGGCTTATTATAATAGAATGATAGTGGCGGCCCGGTATCACGGAATGCGTAAGGCTCGAATTTTGTTTGTTGCTCGATAAATACAAATCAAAATAAAAGAAAATTAAATTGTAACTAAAGAGTTTCGAACTCAGGATCTTCTATGTAAAATATCAAACTAATATACCATTTGAGTTATTGCAATACATTGTAAACAAGTTAGTGTTTAATATTTTTATTTTAACTATCAATTGTATTAAAAATATAGTCGGGTGTTGCCCGTAATTTTTTTCCCGAACCAATTGCCCAAAGCCCAAGTCTTACTCGACTTGGGTCTGGGCCGCCCCTGTATATGTATATAAGTTATTTGTCTGTCAATATTGTACGTGGTTTCGTATAGTTCAAATAATTTGAGATGGATAGTATATATGATGTATAATAAATACATCCATATGTTAGAGTAAATTAAATTATTACAATTTGAATCGTTACAGAACAATATTTAACTTAACTTGACTGTCTCACTCATTTACGTTAACTTCTTTAACGTTGACGACTTTATATTGGTAGCAAGTTATAATACTTTTTGATAATTTAGTTTTTTAACAACCCGTAACTCAACTTGGCCCATTGAACCCAACACTCATCACACTGCTGGGTTGATCCGGTTCAGTTCGTATTCTAATTATTAATCCTCTGTTAATGGTCCGGACGTGTCTTAGCTCCAAACCAATGTAATCATGTTCATGTACACCCATCCTTGTGCTCGTTTGGTCTTTGACAAGTTGTTAGACGACAACCACATGATAATCCACACCTTTAGAATCCTATAAATCGGTACAACATTATGCTTATTCAGTTATTTGGTCTTGATCAATTGTCGGCGACAACTACACGGTACTCTCGAATCCGGACATACTTCGTGCCCACTACCACATGGTACTCGAATCCGGACATAAGTCGTGCCCATGCTTATATGGCGCTTATTAATATAAAGTACACCACAATTGGTATTGTTGAATGATAACAAAATTAGTATCCATATAAAATCAGGTTTGTTTATCCATTTGCAAATTGTATTAAATATGATATAATAATAACTGTACTACGTTTTATTATAATAAAAGACATAACTAATAAACATAGGGTACCTATTTACAAGTTGTACTAATTTATAATTTGCAGAAAGTTACAAACTGTTTTATTTAAAAATGAACCGTTATTAATTACATGACTGGTCCCTGTATTTAAAAAAAAAATCAATAAAATTTTAAAAAATAAAGACAAAACAAATCTAGCAGTAACTAATTACAAATCCCAGTCCCTGTAATTCACAAAATTACAAAACCCGGTCCCTGCAATTCACAAAATTACAAACCAATTCTTGTGACAATTTTTAAAATTAAAGAAAAACGTGAATATATGTTTATTTTCCTATATTTAAATACACGTCATTTTAAAGTATAAACTTCTAATTTCACCGAGTAAAAATATATTTAGTACACCCAACTATCAGACGTTAACAAAAAAAGTATCAAGCTATCACAATTAACAATTTAAATACAAAATTCACTATTTTCTCCCAAACGAAACTTCCGGTCAATTGCGTCTAAAAAACATGCCACATGACATCACACGGCCAAATTAAAAGTTAATTTTCTTTTTACCGCTCGTTTTATCCCTTTTAAAAAAAAGAAAAAGGTTCAAGCATACAACTAAAATTTGCTATTTCATTAGAAGGAAAAAAAGGGTTGATTTGGCCACATGATGACACGTGACAAGATATTAAGATCGATTTGGACAAAAATATATATTTGTGAAAAATTATGAAGTTTGGTACTTAAATTGTAAATAATGTAACAATATTCGACCAAGATGGCTAAACACGAGAAAACGTGTATCGAAAATCAACACGCATTCATACAATTCGTTTCTGACACTTTTGGTTCTTAGCACCAGATGCCGTTAACTTTATTAAGAGAGTACACATGGTCATGCATAGTAATATCATGACTTTTAGGTATATGTGTGTGGTATTTAAAATAATTAGTTTTACGATTCAGAAATTAATAGCAACACAACTTATTTATCGCTTGACTTCCGTTTTGAATGTAATTATTGGAAAATATTAATATGAATCCGATGTACTATAATTTAGTATGTGCCAACCAATTTTTTTTTATTTTTTTTTGAATTAATTTTAAAATAGTTATTTTTAGGGTAATTAATATGTGTTGTGCTTTAAATAGATGACGCATTCTAAAGTATAGTGGTGCGGGTAATTAGTTGATCACTATTGATGTAATAAATAAGGAATAAGTTGTTAGTAGGGCTCGGCAAAAAACCGGAAAAACCGAACCGATAACCGAATCGAAAAAACTCGAAAAAGACAAAAACCGAAAAACCGAAAAAAATTCCGGGTCGGTAGGAATAAGTTGTTAGTAGGGCTCGGCAAAAAACCGGAAAAACCGAACCGATAACCGAATCGAAAAAACTCGAAAAAGACAAAAACCGAAAAACCGAAAAAAATTCCGGGTCGGTTTCGGTTTTCAGTAAAACCGAACCGGAAAAGACCGAAACCGAAAAAACCCGAAAAAGACCACCGAAAAATAAAAATAAAAACCGAAAAAAAAACCGAAACTGAACCAAAAAAAACCGGTCCGGTTTGGTTAAAAAAATAAAAAAACCGAAACCGAAAAAAATTAAACCAAAAAATATGCTCGATTTCGGTTTCGGTTTTACCAAAAACCGAATCGGACGAACCGAACCCCAGTTCCTAAGTTCCTAGCTGTTAATAGTAATTTGGTTTGACTAGCTTCCCCCAGCCCCCATGACTTAAAAGCTATGGGTGCTCAGTTTAACTACTAAATCTCATTATCTTTCTTCGTTGTATTGGTATAAGGTAAGTTCTTTTTATCTCTTTCTCTTTCTAATTTATCTATATGCCTGTTAGTGTTTGGTTTCACCTTTATTGGTAAAAACTAAAAAGATGCTTAATAATAGCAACAAGAAAAAAAAAATGACTTAAAAGAATTGTAATTGGAATGTTTAGCATCATCTTAGTTTTTACCTTTTTACTTATAAGTGACTTGTAAATTTATTTTAACTTTTTTTTTGACTTTGCAAGTTAAAAAAAACTTATTTTAACTTGCAAGGTCATTTTTTCAACTTTTTTCAACTTATAAATGACTTGTAAGTTATAACTATACAAACAAATCGCTAAATCAGATTTTGTTGTTGTTCATTATTTAGGTGAAAAAGCTAAAAAGTCATCAAACTCCTTGTATTTTTGTTGCTTTTAAGCCTGTTTAGTTTTTTTCACGCAAGATCTTGCTTTTTTAACAAGCGAAAAAGTGTGCAAACCAAACGCCCCTAGTTTTTTTGTGTGCAGAAAAGCTAAAAGCACTGCATAATAAAAAAGAGCAGTTGCAAAACAATTATATGGATTTATAAACCCTGCTATATTTTCCTCCTCAAATCTAGGGTACTACCTCGCAAAATGGACTCGACATGTTTGGAGTTTCAAAACCCTATTAGCGACGCGATTTCGAGAATCCGATTCGGTCCGAAATCAAACCATCTTCTAATTTCTTCATGGGACTCTAATTTACGACTCTACGACGTGGACACATCGAGTGTTAGGGTAGATTCTCAATGTGAAGCTGGACTAATAGACTGTTGTTTTAAAACCGAGTCGATTGCTTTTAGTGCCGGATCCGATTGTTGTATCAGAATGTATGACTTGGATTCAGGTGTACAAGATACAATTGGTATGCACGGTGATTCGGTGTGTTGTGTGGAATATTCTGATACTACGGGTCAGTTAATTTCTACTGGTTGGGATAGAAAGTTACTGTCTTGGGACACACGATCGAAAAAGGCTGTAAACAGTTTCGACAGTTTGGAAGCAGTGGAATCTGTGTCGGTTTGTGGATTTAATTTGATGGCAGCTGTTGGGCCGTCGGTGAAATTTTTCGATTTGCGTAACCTGAATAAATCGGAGTGTGTTAAGGAGTTTTGTAACGGTGTTCAAGTTCGTTGTGTTAGGCGGATTGAGAATAGTGAAGGGTTTGTGGCAGGCTTGGTTGATGGACGAGTTGCTGTGGAGCATCTTAATTCTCATGAAAAGGGATACATGTTTTGGAGTCTGCCCAAGTCGAAAGAGGGGTTGCATCATGTTGTAGCGGTGAATGATGTTGCGTCCAGTCCTTCCGTTTCTGGTGCTTTTGTCACTGGTAATGAAAACGGGTATGTTGTAGCTTGGGATGCTCAGTGTAAACGGAGACTAAAACAGCTGTCAAGGTGCCCAAATAGCACGTCGTCCTTATCTTTTAACTGTGGAGGAGGGTTGCTGGCTGTTGCATCAAGCCACTCGTACCGAGCAGCAAATGAAATGAAAGAGGCTCCTAAAATATTCATTTATAAAACAGATGAATTTTTTGTTGGACCCTCATCTATAAGCAGTTCTAAACTCAACAAGGTTTATGGGAACATTATGTGAAGAAGTTGAGTAGTTTGCTAGACGATACAAGCCAATTCTAGTTTGGAGGATGTGTTCGATAGTCATGAAAAGTTTCTCCCCTTCTTAAATTTGTAAGAGAAGTCCCAGATTTGATTATAGCTTTGCTAATTTGTAGGTCAAGATACGATCTTAAATGTGGAACTTAGTCACCTATTATTTTTTAATGCTGTTGTTCTTGGTTAAAGAGTGTCCTGAGAGTGCATCTCGGTTAAAGAATAGTAGTTATCCATATATGATGTTTAGATCTTCTAATTAAGATGAATGCTTGCAGTTGTTACCTTGTATTTGTTCACATCTGGCTGTTAGCACTAAGTTTGAATTTAGATCTGAGTATGATATTCATGCTAATGGGTTAGTTTGTAAAGTTTAGTTTACAAAAATAGTGATAGTAGTAAATTGTACTTATATATACGATGAAAAACTTGAGTGAAGTATGAATCTATGATTGAATTAGTGTCATTATTTGGTATTAAACTCGTGCTGGTAAAAATGGTGAGACAGGTTGGGTTGGGCCGTTGGTGATTAAAAAACCAGTGTTATAGATGTTACAGAGTATCATGTTGGATTACTAAATTGGAATTTTCAAGTTCAAAATTTATTTACATTGAAGTTATTTTGATGATATTTGTTGGAAAGATAGTACTCTTAGTAAACTAGGTGACCATGTAATACGCAAATGATTACTTAATTTTCGCTTGTGCACCTATGATTTCGTATTACTGTTTTTATTTCTTGACAAGTACGACTTTTCATACTTAGTAATCATAAGATTAGAGCCGGTCTTAGCTGAGATAAGGTAATCAAGGGACAAGATACTAGAGCTGGTGGCCGTTCATTAAGGCAAATGATAAAGTAACAGATTAAGCATCGGATAAGGAAGTGGCAGGGCTGCTTTTAACACTAATTGGTTTGAAAACTGGTTTTCATGCCAAATACACAACAAATCAAAATGACAGGATCTATTACTTGGTTTGTACCGGATCGGTGAGTATAGCATGCCGTGTTCATTAAACACATAATCCATGAGTCTTAAAAGACTTGCTAGTACAAGTAGATAGCTGCAACTGAGGTTGGTAAATAATTGGAAACTCATTTGTAGAAGATAAGTTTTGTAACTTAATAGTCTTATAATAGCAAATTGCAGAGAGCACTCTTCTCTCTTTCATTTTCTTCCAATTCCTCTTTCATTTGATTTACCATCTAACCTCAAAGATCAGATTTTGTCAAGTCACTTGTTTTGGTTTCTTAACATAAATTTCGCTTTTTCCATAGCTAAGTACAGCAGTTGCAGGATTTATGCATCTCAATTCTCAAGGAGACTGTACAAGCCATTGGTGCAATTCATAGTTAACATGAATATCATGACTTGCGATTTCCGTCTTCCCTGTAAACGACGTAAACTTAAAGTCGCAAAACAGACTTCCATGTGTATGTTAACACTAACAGTACTATTAGCAGTCCAACTTTCAGTATGGATTACGGCTGCTGCTATTGATATTCGATTGCAGAATAAATTTTTATACTTGTAACATTCATATAAGATTGAGCAGGTTTTGAATAGCTGTTTGTGAGTTGTCGCAGAGTTCTTTACTGTTGTGCAATTTAAAAGTTCATATGTTCTCTTTGATATCTAAATGAAACTATAAAAAAGCTTTGTATACATTGTTTGATCCAGTTTTTAATAAGTTAACTTTTCAGAGCATGTGGTGATCAAACATTTTTTGTCCTTGGTTCTTGATTTATTTTTAAGCAAGTGTTCTCATGAGAAGTCAGATTTAAAGTTTCAATTTTATACAGGCCAAGTTGCACCAAAAAAGTTACAGCCTATCCGAAGATATATACACCACCTTTTTCATATTGCACTAGAAGATATTCTAATTTGTTCCAACCAAACAAGCCTGGCTTGTATACAAGCTAATCTTTGGCTTATATTTTCATTTTATTAGAAACTTGATAACGGACCGAATCACCGATCTCCTTTCAAAAGATGGAAACTACTAGTTTCACAGTTGAGAGTCGTGAGACTATGAAGATCAAATAAGACAGTAATAACCACCACAGGGGACCATTAACGTAATCCACCAGATTATCGGAAAAAAAACAAAAAAACCCTGACTTATATATAAGCTAATCTCTGTCATATACTTTCATTGTATTTAGAAACTTGATAGCTGACCGATCCCGTTTTAAAAGACGGAAACTACTAGTTTCACATTTGAGACTACGGACACCAAATAGAACACTAATAAAAAACTATAGGGACCATTAACGTAATCCACCCAAACCCATTTACAATTTAGGTAAAATTATCAAAAATATACAACTGTAACTACCAAAAACTACAAATAAAAATTTTTATTTTCAAAACATACAAATATAATAAATACGTGTAATGATATGTTTGTATGTTTTGAAAATAAAATTGAAGTGTTTTACGTTTTGATTAATTGTACGTTTTGGTGCGCTCTAAGTGGGACCCTGGAATATATTCACTGGTTCACTTAACAACACAACAACAGTCCACACACAAGCACACTGCACTATGTTACATCATAAATATTAAATTCTTATCCATTTGCGAAATTTGAGAAGCTCTCTGAATCTATTCCACGAGATAATTACAGAAATTATACTAATTCATATCATCGTTAAATAGGAGGTAATTGAATTTCCCTATTCATTAATTTTTACCATACGTCTTAACTCTCAATCATAACCGTTTTCAGGTAATTTTTATTATTTAGTTTTTCTGAAACTGTATATGTTTGGTATTTATCTTACTTCTGAAAATTACAGCTATGTGTGTGTATGTATCTTTTTTGATTTTTCAATTTAATAGATATTCAAATATTACGTCTGGTTTTTTGATTTCTTTGATCCATTAGGTTATCTATTAGTAGTTCTAAGATGAATTAAATCTAGTTCTGAAATAGGCAGTCATACATATATGATAGATACGTTTTGTTACCGTTTAATGTTTTTTTAGTCGCTCCTTATCGGTTTCTGCAATTAAATGTACATATCTACAAGTAATCTAGATTACTATACTAATCGGTGCTCATCTTAGGGCTCGGCAAAATACATATCTTTTTTTGTATATGTATTATGTGTACACATACGTTTATACGGTATCTATTTTTGTAGTTAATGTATACATATATATCCATCGAATTGATGAGCCAGGCCAAATAATAAGTGAGTTGTTAAGTTCCCACTGATAATCGGACGTTTGGCCTCAGCAGTGATATAGTCATGTTTTCCTCACTCGCTCTGAGAACGAGCTTGACTGATTGCGACCACTGGAGGAATTTTTTTCCATCCGACAGATTGGTGATCTGCAGAGAGGAACCTTCTCCGTTGGGTTACCGTGAAAGTGTAGAGAGAATGGAAGATTTGATAATTCTGTATTTCTTGCATACTAAACTGAGTACGACAGGGGTGTCATATAGCCTGAATAAAATTCTACAGACTTCTAAATTAAATGTTACTTCAACTAACTCCAACTAATAACAACTACCAACTAATTGACTATTAATCTGGAATATTCTAACTGTAAGTATATATCTATTATATGTGTGTGTGTGTTATATGTATTTATATGATTGCAGCAGGTATGGAGACTGATTATACTGCGCCTCCGAGTCTATGGTTAGCTCCGAACCCTAGCAAGAGATGGGGAGAATTGTTCTTCCTTTTATATACGCCTTTCTGGCTCACTCTCTGCCTCGGGATTGTTGTTCCCTACAAGCTCTATGAGGTTTCCTTATTTTCTCCCACGACTTATATGTATGTATGTGATGTTATGTATATATACATAGACTTCTTAAGGGCTTATGAGGCTTGCATAATTGATTAGTTGTTACTATATGATGGACGTGTGTTTAGACGTACAAATTATTTGTGTACAAAAACATGTGTTAATACTTAATTCTACAAACCGGGATGTCATGTTGTCATTTCTGTAATTTGAACGCCATTGATGTAATATTCATGGGTGTTTACTTTCTAAATGAGTGTATGGTTTTGTTATGCATATTTTTAAATTAAAGGAAATTCTAGGCGAATAAATTTTGGACATATGTTTGTTGGGATATTTAATATTCTGTAAATTTGAGGCGTCAAACTGTGATTTATGCAACATTCGTTTTTTTTTGGGGGTTTTGTGTGTGTGCAAATGGGTGGATTAGTGCTTAACGATATGATTTTCTATTAAAATAGTTTTTTTTTATAAGCTTCTATTTAAATAATTGTATGTGTAGCATTGTAAGTTATAATAGTTGCATTTGGTTATATAATGGCACTGGCCAATTTCTTCTGAGAACCATGAGGACATTTTCATGACATTTTTCTGTGGGATAGATGTCCATTCTGTCATGCTTGTAGTGGTGTATGATAGTTTCTTCTTCTTATTTTTTTCTTATCTGGTTGATTGCTTTAGAATTTGAGGAACAAGAGAATTGAATCGACTCGAATCAACTGGAATAATGGTTACATCTTTCATTTGTATGAAGTCCCTAAAAGGGCCAGTTTTCTGTGAAAATGTGTGTTTGTCAATTTAAGATGGTTTCTGAGTTATGTAAAATTTTGAGTTCAAACTATAGCAACAAAGTTGTGATTTCATTGAAAAACAATCGGGTATTAAACTATGTATCTTTGTATCAGTGCATGACTAACACTCTCATTTATCTTGTGAAGAAAATGTTCTATGTATTGTGCGCACATATGCACCATCAAGGAAAGTCTATTTGTGTTTTTAAAAATGCGTTATTAATGATATTATGCTATAATGTGCAGAGCTTTACAGAATTGGAATATCTGCTATTGGGTTTGATTTCAGCACTACCTGCTTTATTGATACCAATGCTGGTTGTTGGAAAAGTAAGTTACTGGTAATCGTGTTTCTGTTTCTTCTTTATTTTATTTTAATGGTGTCCTGGGTAAGTTTTCACTAGTATTATTTAATCGTAACGCTGCTGGTTCCCTTTTCCTAATGCAAAATGCTGTTCTCCTTTAATGTACCTACAAAAACATGACTGTCTTTGTGTTTGATGAAAACGGGGAAAATGGACGGAAAGTAGGATCATTAGATTAAGTTTGTTGATCAATAATATGATCTTTATCTTTTCCCAAATGGATTTTGTTAAAGGATGGACAATTTCATTCCGTCAATGTTATTTATGTGAACAGTGTTTGATTCTTTCAGGCGGATCAGAGTTTATATTGGAAGGATCGTTATTGGGTGAAGGTAAGTTCACTATTAGTTGTCATTTCCACGGTCTATTATGTTCCTCATACTTACTTTAATATCAGCCACATGTAGAGTAAAATTAAACTTTGATATGAAAGAATATAAGATGTAGAGAAACAGAGAGAACTTGTTGTGCAACTTCAGTTCTGTTTGCTTTTCTATTCGTGTATGTATGGTTTCGGCTACAGGATTGCATCAAAATACCAAGCTATATAATATATACTAATCGGCGTATTGCTTTTTCATTTTAGTAACTCCATTTCTTGATCTTGGTTCTTATCCTATATTGGTTCTCTTTCCAGGCCAGTCTATGGAATATAATCTTCAGCTATGTTGGAAATTACTTTTGGACACATTATTTCTTCACAGTTTTAGGAGCTTCATACACATTTCCTTCCTGGAAAATGAATAATGTAAACTCTATATTCAACACCTTTGTTTTTTCTTATTAACTAAACTTCTCTCATTGGATCTTTGAGATTGAGTTTGAACAATTATTATCTTTTTTATTTGTAGGTACCACATACAACTTTCCTTCTCACTCATGTATGCTTCCTGTTTTACCATGTCACGTCAAACATGACATTACGTCGACTGGAGCATTTTGTTGCTGATTTTCCTGAAAATGTTCAATGGTTAATCAAGGGTGCTTGGATTTTAGCTCTTTCTTATTTTATCGCCTACTTGGAGACCATAGCTATATCCAATGTATGTAGTATATTTTATGGTTTTTCTTTTTTCCATTATGACGTTCTAGTGGGATGATTTATCTGCATAGTAGCTTTCAATTAGGTTGAAAATGGAACAGCGACCGCTGCATGTTCCTGGCGTGTTAGGTTGTTTTATTATACAGTCAGTTATATATGAGTGTGTTACCTAATCATGTCCCACATCTTTCTTATGCATAAACTCTTGAAGTCTTGATCAATCTCCCACATCTTCCTTATACATAAATTCTTTAGACTTTGTTATTTTTTGACAGTGTTTCCTGAGTACAATGCTAAATTCAGATATGCACATTTTAAGATCGGCTTTAAAAAAAAAACTAATATTGCATACTAATGATTATTCGCCTTGAACTTTTGCAGTTTCCATATTACGACTTCGTGGACAGATCATCCATGTATAAAGTTGGCTGCTTGTTTTACGCTATATATTTCCTTGTGAGCTTCCCAATGTTTTTGAGGTAGCTACGTGGCCTTTTACAATTTACGACTTTATATTTGCTGGGTGCATAATTTACTTGATTTAGTGGATCTATGCTACTTCACTTTTTTTAGTAGAGTAGTGCTAGGCATACAAACCTGTATACATACTCTAGTTGAGTAATTGACAAACATTCATCCATTCACTGACTAAGCACAACAAAAAACTGATAAAGTTCCCTCAAATTTGTTGTTAATGCGACGTAATTGCGAAAATTCTTTCTCTGTCTGTCATTTTCTTCAAGGCGTGGATCAGAAATTACTTTTTGGCCACATCATTGTTAAGATCCTGGTTTGAGATGTAATTCTAGCTTGACCAAACTGCTTTTGTTCAACATTCTATTCATTTGTTTTAGCCACGAAGTAACCAATATGAGAGGAATAGTAACCAATATGAGAGGAATAGTAACCAATATGAGAGGAATAAAAACTGAGTCTTGAAATTAACAAAGTTTGAAGTAGAATGGTTTTATGTAAGTGTCTTCGCCTCATAATTCAATTTTCTTTCGAAATTTGATGCATTCCTTCAGTCCTAGCATCTCAATAGTACATATGTGATTTTTATCGTGAAAATTTCTCCAGTTGTTTCTCTATCAACTCGTACTAACTAGCAAGTCGTCTTCGGCTCATTTATCTTTATGCAGGATTGACGAGAAATCTGAAGATAAATGGGACCTACACAGAGTAGCCATTGACGCTTTGGGTGCAGCTATGCTTGTAACTATAATTCTTGATTTATGGCGTTTATTTCTCGGACCCATAATTCCAGTTTCAGAGACAAGACAATGCTCTCAACCAGGGCTACCATGGTTCCCTGGACATGACAAAGTTTGAGGTCGTTTCTTTTTGGACAGATGAACATGTGCTAAGCTCTTCTTCACTGTGTTTGCTAACATAGTCATATACTCATATGTGGTGCTTGTTCAAATGTGTTTCGGTTAGCTGTATTAATTTGAGGGTCATTGTTGTACATTATCTAATTTCACGCTCTTTTTGCAACGTCGTTGTTTCCGTATTGGCAACTTCTTTTTTGATGGACGCTTTGACATCCTTTTCTTTGCTGTTTTTGGTAAGTTCTGAGTTTGAGTTGAGGAGTTTCTGGGTTTTTTCTTCACAGGTTGTTTTGTTTTTCGCTTTTGTTATATGTTTTGCCAACCGAGCCATAATTTAAGTTCGAAAATGAAAGAAGTATGGGAATCTGCCATATTAATTTATTATACTTAATCAAATCGTATATTACTCAGCATGAATGATGTAAAAATTGTACAAGCTTCTTTTGAATAAAATTTCCAGCTTCTTAACTTGAGTATGTTTGCATTGGTTCGGAAATTTGAACATAAATTAACACGTAAAACTGATGAAATTCCGAGTAAACATCTTTTGGGGTGAAATACACTAATACTCCCTATAGTTTGTTATAATGTTGATTTGGTTACATCAAATTCTTCCTAATAAACAAATTGTTTTAGTTTTACAATTTAAAATGGATCTCAGGAGTTTTTTTAAAATTTTATTTTATCCAAAAAAAAAAATGCTTAGTGTACGGTATTACCGGTGGTTAATAATTTAGTCATTAAAGTACTACCACATCTAACAGTTTAACTACTAATTTACCAATTTTTCCTAATTAAGGACCTAACAACATGAATTGATGATATTGTGGTCATTGTAACTCATATTTCAGGATATATTTTTCACGTATGTTGACATAATTACACTGAACATGTGATATGTGAGAGAACATGAGTGGGATTATGTCATTTTGTTGAACATCAGGTCTTCAATTGTGACAAAAACTATAAAAAAATAACTAAATTGTTAAAATTAATAGCTGTGTAGGTAAATTGTCAAGTGACATTACATTAACTTATTTTCCCGGTCACGTGCATAGCACGAGGAAGGGTATCCTCCTTCCCCCTGGGCTATTTCTCTATAGCGAAATGATAAGAAAGATATTTTTATCAACCCTCCACATAAATTAAGATATTTCTCTCTCTATATACATATACATATATATATATATATATATATATATATATATATCTATACATATCCAACTCTCTATTTCCCGCTTCTCACTAAACACTAGGGGTTTGAACTCTCTCTCTCTCTAGAAAACCTTATCATTTCTCCAATTATGCATTAATACGTCTCAAAAACAATAACTGCTACAAAATAATAATACTATTGGATATTTATAATAATAATAATAATAATAATAATAATAATAATAATAATAATAATAATAATAATAATAATAATAATAATAATAATAATGGCGGCTTTAAGTGCTTCAACGCTATGTCCGTACACTGTTTCGAGCCGACCAAACCCTAACAAACGCCGAATTAGGTGTTCTGTTGGCCTAAATTCCGCTACAGGTATTGTAATTTCAGCTTATAAGCTGCTTAATTGAACTATTTAGTTTCGAATATGTAGCATGTTTATGTGGTTTTTTTTACTGAAATTTAATTTTGTGTGTGTGTGTGTGTGTTTTGTTTATCTATATGTATAAGCTGGAATATATCGGCCATAGCATATCGGTTACTCTCTGAGCTTATAAGCTGCTTAATTTAGTACTTTAGTTTTAATATGTAGTGTACTTTTGTGAATTGTTTATTTTTAACTGAATTATTGATACGAGAGACAGGTGTAGTATATAAATAATCGAGTAAGTTGTATTAAATCCGATATAAGTGTTACTATTCAGCTTATAAGCTGATTAATTTAGTACGTCAGCTTTGATACGTATTGAAGTTATGTGAATTGTTTTATTTTTAACTGAATTATTGATATGACTTATGAGAGAGGTGTAGTATATAAATAATTAAGTAAGCTGGATTAAATCAGCTATAAGTGTTACTATTCAGCTTATAAGCTGCTTAATTTAGTACGTTAGTTTTGATATGTAGCGGAGTTATGTGAATTGTTTTATTTTTAACTGAATTATTGATATGACTTATGAGAGAGGTGTAGTATACAAATAATTAAGTAAGCTGTATTAAATCAGCTATAAATGTTACTATTCGGCTTCTAAGCTTCTTGATTTAATCTTTTAGTAATTAAACGTAGTTTACTTTTGTGAATTGGTTCTTTTTACTGAACTACTGATACGAGAGACGTGTGGAGTTTATAAATAAATTGCATGTTGTGAAATTGATCAACTTCTTTATACTGGATGAACGGATATTGTAAGGAAATTAGAAATAATTTAAGATAAATGGAGATTGTTCTAACATTTTTGGAACAAAGGAGAAAAAGGGTGAGGAAAATAACGAAAAGTGTGAGTATTTTTTTGTAGTACGTCTAGTGTAAACTGTTTTGAACGATACTCATTTACTGATACAGAGGTATGAAGGTTTAGTATATTTATTGGTGTAGAATAGGAAGAATGGAGAGAGCATGCACCGAAAAATATTTGCAAATTAAGCATTTTATTTCAATTTGACGTTGTTAGAGAAAAGTTGGAATGAAATGGAAATTGACATACTATTCTATGAAAATAATAGTCAAGACTTAAGAAGCATATGAACTGAAGTTATTTATGTCTTTCTCTTTTAGAACACAAATTTCTTTCGACGGTCAACCCGAGAAAAAGAGACGAATCGTTTTTCAACCGCCAACCTTTAAAATAAGCTTCGCTAATTGGGGTTATCTATGACTGTGCGGATCAAAATGAGTTAAAAGTCTCATTAACCTTTTTTTCTCTCCTTAGTGTTGCACAATTATGTGTAAATAGGCTTGTAAGATCCATTCTTTCCTTGGGTTTGCTTTTTGCTTCAGTTATACGGATATAATAATTAATATTTTATTAAGTGAATTTATTTTTTCTGTCTTGACACAGCTACAGAAAAACCTAAAGTACAACGTAAAAGATCTGGAAGATTAGAAGGGCCTAGAAAGAGTATGGAAGACTCTGTACAACGAAAAATGGAACAATTCTATGAAGGGTCTAATGGCCCTCCACTTCGTGTTCTTCCTATCGGAGGTCTTGGTGAAATTGGGATGAATTGCATGCTTGTTGGAAATTACGATCGTTATATTTTAATAGATGCTGGAGTTATGTTTCCGGAGTAAATATCTGAAACTGCTACTCTTGATCCTTAATAGCACGTACCTTTCTAGCTTAAAGCAATCTCTTGACATCATGATTTATCCATTAGTTTTGGCTCTTTCATATTATCTTGCGCAGGCTCAACACTATTTACAAATTTTAGAGAAAATGTCACAATTGTACGCCAAACTATCGACTTTTAACAATTAGTACACCAGCGCTAAAAGTTTTAACTTTAAAGCAATAGTTATGTTTGTTTGAATATGTTGGTGTACTTGGACCCTATTGCATCGCGCAATTGGTACACTAACGTTAAAAATCAAACTTTTAGATACTTGTGAATTTTGATAGATTGGTCTACTATTGTTTAATAACGTGTACGCTGGTATCTAAATTATAGATTTTGATAGGTTGTAGTATTGTTCTGTAAATTGGCCATAGACTGTGCTCTTTAATAGTACTAGTCATGAAAATAAGACAGGCTGGTGTAAAAAAAAGGATTTATTCCCCAAATTACAATGTAGTTCCTGATAGTGAAGTTCGTATGTTTATATTAGACTGACATTGGACCATGTTGTCATTGATTGCAGTGTTGATGAGCTCGGTGTCCAGAAAATCATACCGGATACTACATTTATTAAAAAATGGAGTCATAAGATTGAAGCAGTTATTATAACACATGGTCACGAAGACCACATTGGTGCGTTGCCTTGGGTAAAGTTTCTTTTCTATTTACTATAAGTAGAGAAATTGTAAAAAAAATGTAGGTGCAACATATTTTGCCTCTATTGGACCATAAACACTTCTGCTATACTTGTATTTCAAATCTAAAGTTCACGGTGTGCAAATTCATACATGTTTTTAAACTTATGTGGCATTTTCATTTCTGTAGTAGATAGTTGTTTTTGTTGAAAGATGACATTTGAGTGAAAGTAGCAGCCTAATAGAGGAAGGTTGTGCAAAAGACTTGGTTAAACTTTACATCCAATTCGCGCTGTTTTTGCTTCTTTTTTTAAGATATTAACGTTCCTCTATTCTTCTTATATTCATTTTCCTCTTCTATAATTCTTCAGACAGCGTGTTATATACTATTTTAATTGTTGATTAATCCAGAGAACTTGTTAAGCAGGTTATCCCAGCACTTGATTCTCGCACACCAATATTTGCCTCATCCTTTACAATGGAGGTATGTCTTAACTCTGAAGTATATAAATTTGTATGTATTTTTGAGGGGGGAAAGCAAATTTTGGACCATGGTAGTTCACAAAAAAGTGCATGTACGTTCATTAAAATGTGTGTTACTGCTCTGTAAGTTTGATGGATGATAATACAGTTTTCTTTCAACAGCTTATAAAGAAGCGTTTGAAGGAGTACAGTATATTTGTACCGTCTAGACTTAAAGTATTTAAAACAAAGAAGAGATTCAATGCTGGTCCATTTGAAATAGAGCCTATAAGGGTAACCCATTCTATTCCTGATTGCTGTGGATTAGTTCTTCGTTGTGCTGATGGCACTATTCTTCACACTGGGGACTGGAAGGTCGTCTCTTTTTCTACTTTACTACATCTACTCGTAGTATTTTTCAATCAATTTTTTTACTAATAAATTTGATTGTTATTTAACAGATTGACGAGTCTCCATTGGATGGAAAAGTGTTTGACCGTACAGCCTTAGAGGAACTATCGAAGGAGGGAGTAACATTGGTAAGCCCGATGTTTTTGTGTGCCAATTCTTTTTGTTTTTAGTTTTTGTTTGTTTTAGTTTGGGTGAGTTACAGAAACGGTCACCTTACTTAGAGGAAATTTGTGATCTGGTGCCCACACTTTTAGTTGCAACACTATTGGTCCTCATAGTTTGAGTAAGTTACACTGGTGGTCCCATAGTTTCGATTACAACAGTACTCGTCATCATAATTTCAGTACGTTACATTGCTGGTCCCCTTCCCATGGGGACCAATAGTGTTTTTTTATATTCACATGATTGCCGTGTCCTAGCTGTATGGTAACCTATATCATTTTTTACTTTATAATATTGTTGTATCCATATGGTAGTCGGATACCATACCCGTACATTATATAATATAAGACTATAAGTGTAAGTTACTTAAATTGTAGGGACCATTAGTGTGCCAGTTTAAACAATGGGGTCAAAACAGAATTTCATCCAAAAGTATGGGAACCATTAGTGTTGCAATTGAAACTATGGAGATCAAATTGATGTTTTATCCAGATTATGGAGATGATTACTGTACATCAGCCCTTGAGGTTTTAGTTTGATTGCAGTACGGAGGCATAACCCTTAAAAGCAGACATGAGATCATTGTTTTAATTACTTTGCAGATGATGAGTGACTCGACGAACGTGCTGTCACCTGGAAGGACTTTTAGCGAGTCTGTCGTGGCTGATTCGTTAATGAGACGCATTTCGGCGGCTACAGGAAGAGTTATCACAACCCAGTTTGCATCAAATATACATCGCCTGGGTAGTGTAAAAGCCGCCGCTGATTTGACTGGTAGAAAGTTGGTAAGCTTTCCTGTTTCATCATTGTTTTGTGAATGACAAATTATCACTTTTGTTCACCGACCTATCAGCTTTAACCAGTCAGTACGCCATACTATTAAGTTTGATAAATTAAACATCTACCTACATAAAATCAAAAATTTATGACACCAAGGCTAAAATTTCAACCCTGAATCACCAGATATGTTTGATCACCTTCGTATACTGAGCATCAATCTGCACAAAATAGAGCAAGTAGTATCCCAGCTTTAAATTTTCAATCATAAGCACTCCTGAATTCTGATAAGTCGAGCTGTGTAAAATTCGTGAATTTTGAGGTTGATAAAATGATATTTCCCCGTTTTTGGAAGGACTGTATACAACATTAAACACCAAATATTAGAGTTAAATCTGTCAGTAATGTTGACCTTGTGTTGTTAGGTTTTTGTTGGCATGTCCTTAAGGACATACTTAGATGCTGCATGGAAAGATGGAAAGGCGCCAATTGATCCTTCAACATTGGTAAAAGTTTACATGTCCGTTTAGCCTAACTGGTTCCTTTCTGTTTTATAAAAAGGCCTTTTATTTGGAATTTCACTACTTGATTCGTGTACCTCAATTTCCTCAACGCGTTTTTCTTTCTTTTCTGCAGGTGAAAGCGGAAGATATTGATGCTTATGCCCCAAAAGATTTACTTATTGTTACAACTGGATCTCAAGTAAGAAATTTCAGATTCCTTTTAATTTATCATGGTTCCTCTTTTTTCGTTAGCCATTAATTATGGCTTGTGTTTGACTAATGTACTATTACCATGTCAGGCAGAGCCACGTGCTGCACTGAACCTGGCTTCATATGGAAGTAGTCATTCACTCAAATTGAACAAAGAAGATGTTATTTTGTACTCAGCTAAGGTAACAAGATAAAATCCTCTGTGGTTATCTAATTTTTTTTTTTTGAAAAACAATCTTATATTTAGACCAAACCAAACACAGACTTATCAGCACAGATCACTGCTTAAGCCTCAAAATCAGGGGGGAAAGATTCAAGGTTCAAGAATAAATGCATCACTCTTAAATTAAAATAAGAAAGGGAAAATAAAATGCATTAGTTTCTTATAAAACTAAGCTTCATTTTGAGGCTGACGCTGATAACCAAGTCAAGAGACTTGAGGATGGACATTTCCCTTGCAAAAGTGGTAATGTGGCTAATGTGCTCTTTTCTGTACCGGCCATAAATCAGATAATACATCACATCATCAGTTAACCGTTCACTAAGCTGGCAACCCAGCATACTTTTAAGAGAGCTATATATACAATTAACCGCCAAATTGTGTCCAC
The DNA here is from genome assembly GCA_963920805.1 of Primula vulgaris. Taxonomy (NCBI): domain Eukaryota; kingdom Viridiplantae; phylum Streptophyta; class Magnoliopsida; order Ericales; family Primulaceae; genus Primula; species Primula vulgaris. The sequence continues at coordinate 49,250,218 of OY987212.1, forward strand.
ATGCCTAAACATGTCAACTAAATCCTCAAGGTAATTAATCAAGGGCCTAATGTACCAAAATTTGTTCACTTAATTTGCAATATGCCAAATCTTCCAAACAGCAACTATAATCTCTCTGAGTATGAACTTCATTTTTGTCCTAGTTCCACATGTTCCTCTGCCCCAACTGAATTTTGATCCACTCTTGTGTTTTCCTTTCTTATTTATTTATCCTTCTTTATATGGTGTCGGTAATTTCAGTCATATGAATCGAGATTATCTTCTACTTCTTTATTCAAAAAGCTGATGATGCTGATGATCACTCTTTTTTTTTATAAAATAGTTCGCATAAGATCTTTCTGTAATTAGTCACATCTTGGTGATTCTACTACTTAAATTATATTAGGTCATCCCTGGCAATGAGTCGCGGGTGATGAAAATGCTTAATCGCATTTCAGAAATTGGATCAACAATAATAATGGGAAGGAATGAGCAGCTTCACACATCTGGTCATGCATATCGTGAGGAATTGGTGAGATTTTTCGGCTAGTAGACACCTGTTTCCCCCTTCGATATATGTTCATCTTGAAGAACCCAAGGTGGAGTAAATCCAAAATTTGTCTTTGCAGGATGAAATACTGAAGATAGTGAAGCCACAACATTTCTTACCCATTCATGGAGAGCTCTTATTTCTTAAAGAGCATGAGCTACTTGGAAAATCAACTGGGATACACCATACTACTGTAAGTACGTTCATGTGCTTATATTATACTCTCTTAGACTCTTACCTAATAGCTTTTGAGCATTTGTGTTTTCCAGTCTCGTCGTTGGACTTATATTTGTTTAAACCAAATTTTCCTCTTTTGTTCACTGCAGTGAAACAACCCCATCATTTTGGGTCTATAAGGGAAAACATTGATAGAATAGGCACAAAAGCAACGCGAATATGATAAAGTATTGTGTAAAGTATTTTTATTATTTAATTTATTAGTACCCAACATATGACTTTTTTCCAGTTTGGTACACCAAGTGTATTTAATCTCTAATAAAAGTAACCTATGATTTTGTCAGAAATCAAAATCAGTCGATTTATTTGTATACAAGATTATAATTATCTCTTGTTTATGCCAACAAGAAAATTGGAAAGGAAATTAACAGTTATGCATTTTTACTCAGTCTTCATTGAAGAAATGTATCTATTGGATGCCATGCCATAGATGCACAGATCGTGATCAACTGGACAAAACCATGTGTTTATAGTTTATAGCACGTCATATAAATCAGTAATTTTATAAAACCCTTGATGCTAGTATAACCTGGATGAGCATACTGTGCATAAGTAAGTCTTTGTTTATTTGATGATGACGGATAAATTGTGGATAATTTGATATCAGGTTATCAAGAACGGAGAGATGCTTGGAGTTTCACATCTAAGAAACAGAAGGGTTTTGTCAAATGGTTTTGTAACACTTGGAAAGGAGAATCTACAGGTTAGTGATGATTGAAGAGTTTTTGTTAATCCCCCCTTTCTCTGCGCTTGAGAACATATCTAAAGTATTTTTATAAAATGCAGTTAATGTATAGTGACGGTGATAAAGCATTTGGTACCTCCACTGAACTTTGCATAGACGAGAGACTGAGGATTGCTTCTGATGGTATTATTGTGGTCAGGTACTATTTTAAGTTGTCCTTTCTGACACTAATCTTCATTGATACTGAAATGGGCAAATAGCAAATAACCACTATGTACCGAGTGTTTCGCATATTACCCCCATATACTTTGCTAGATTGCAATTAATCCCTATCTAGCATCTAATTCTTGTAAACAACCCCCAGGGCTAACTTTAAAATGACATAACTTGGTGTCCAACTTTCAGTTTTGGATAGTTTATTCATTTTTCTGATTCCATTTTTTAGGACTTTGTTTTGCTTCAAAAAATATTTAAATTTTTTTTTCCATTACCCACCTGCTACGTGCATAGAAATTGACAAGAAACATGTTTCAGAAGTACAATTATCCTAGACGGACCAACAGATGCAGTTATGCCATTTCAAATCAAACATGGGGGTTAATTGTAAAAAAGTTGTTAGTACATTGGGGCTAATTGCAAATTTTCTAAAGTACACAGGGGTTTATACCAATTTTTATAATAGGTGGGGGTTTGATTTGCTTTTTACCGTTTCGAATTCAGGTATTTATTCTGTTGAAATTTTGCAGCATGGAAATAATGCGCCCTCAAGATGCTGAAGACATGGACGTGAGAACATTAAAAGGGAAAATCAGAATTACAACTCGTTGTTTATGGCTTGACAAAGGAAAGCTTTTAGACGCATTACATAAAGCCGCGCATGCAGCACTTTCAAGTTGCCCGTTGAATTCTCCTTTAGCACACATGGAAAGAACCGTTTCTGAGGTATTAAGGAAAATGGTGAGGAAATATAGTAGTAAAAGACCTGAAGTTATTGCCGTTGCTTTAGAAAATCCATTAGCGGTTATATCAGATGAGATTGATGCAAAGTTATCTGGAAAATCATATGATGGTTCCGGAATTTCGGCACTACGAAAAGGAGCTGATGGTTATTCGAAAAAGAGAGAGAAGAGTGAGGAACAATTGTTAAAAAACATACGACAAGAAGTGGAAGGTGCACATCCATTTCTGTTCTTTCTATGCTTATATTGTGACGTAAAAAGAAGTATTCAATTGCTCACAATTTTTTCGTATCCTCCTCACCTACTAACACCACAATGCATGGACCAAACATATATTCCCAGTTTTTCAAAACCATTGGGCAGTTAATACATTATTGGTCCACGTCTGCCACGTTAGAGTGTAAGGTTTTTGAGTAAGTTTTTTAGGGTGGGTGTATGGATGTTCTTCCGGGGGGGGGGGGGGGGGGAAGGAAATCCTTGGTGAGTGTATTTATCAGTTATGCAAGTGAAAAGCGAATTAGGTTGCAGACTGAGATGAAGAAAATAAGTTTATTTTACCTCATGATACAAGGTAGTATTAGTATTAGTTTATAAATAAATTTTCCATATTTATCCATATTACACATAAGTTTACTTAACGGGTTTTATATGCAAGATTTGGCACGCTATTCTCTAATCGTCTTACAGCATTCTTTGAACTTTTCCTTTATACCAAGTATAGGAGTATATGACAGAACACGGTTCGCATCACCAATCCAACTATCTCTTCTTTCTTTCATCATTCTCTTTAGACATGTAACATGTTTTCTTTTTCTTCCCACAATATAGAGACCTTCAAGGAAGATGTTATGCCATTATCTGAGGAAACCAGCACATCAGGTTCTGATTCAGCTGAGACTCTCTCTCTTAATACCGATGAGTCGGATGATTTCTGGAAATCCTTTGTCGAGTTATCTCCGCTTGAGTCCCTGTCTAAAGATGCCGATAGTTCTCTTCCAAAGGAAGAGGAAAAGTTGGAAACTAAGAATGAAATTAAAGTTGATGATTTAGCTGAAGTTCAATTAGAATCTCCAAAGCCCACGAAGAGGAACAAATGGAAACCTGAAGAAGTGAAAAAGATAATCAGTTTGAGGGGCGAATTACATGAAAAATTTCAAGTTGTGAAAAGGAAAATGGCACTTTGGGAAGAGATATCTGCAAGTATGTTGGTCTATGGTTTTAACCGAACTCCTGGTCAGTGCAAGTCTTTGTGGACATCTCTGGTCCAGAAATACGAGGTTTGTTCTTAATAGAAAATATCCCTTTTTATAATATACCAACCTATCAGCTTTTGAAATTAGCAAACTATATTATTTGAATTTATAATTTATCGACCAATCTACATGAAATGATACAATCAGTACAGTGACATTGCAATTTCAACTCTAAAATAATAGTTACGTATTAATTGTTCGAGTAGACCAATATACTCATTAACATTAATATTAAATCTCTTAGGCACTTGCAGGTTAAATGATAAATTAGTGTGCAGAAACTCGTACATATCTTTAGTTATGTATGAGGATTGAGTTCCACCTCATGCCTTGGGCATGTATATTCATGTGCTAATCGACCATGATAACTAATGTTTTAATCATCGAACTAAGCAATGATCACCATCCCACAGGAATGCAAGAGTGACGATAAGGCGAAGAATACCTGGCCTTACTTTGAGGTCATGGATGCTATACTCTCTGATCTGGAGGCAACAACATCAAAATGATTGAAGTTAAGTGATGATAAAATAATTAGCTTAATTTCACATCTCTACGAAGGTGAGATTCCTTGAAATGCGACTTTTCAGTTTGTGATGCTGAATTGTTACGAAACTGGTGGAAGCATAATTTTGTATCTTAGTTGTAGAAGTCTTTAGTAGTTGAATAGCTTGTAGCATTAGTAAAGTAGTAAAACCTTCTGTGACGGTAGATGAAGGAAGCTTCATTATTTATAAGGAAGAAGGATGTTTTTCCTTTCCTTATAGTTCAATGTTGTAACACCATTCTTACATTGATCATTTTTAGCAAAATGCAAAAGTTTTAATACCATGCAAAAGTTTCCTTTACTTATAGTTCACTGTATCGAGTAACGCCAATAAAAATTACATTTGAGAACGATTAGCATTACATTTACAGGTCACCGGGTCGGAAATAAATGGATATTGTCTCGGTAGCCAGGAGCACCGTGGTTGTCTAGGCTAGCATTCTCTTTTGGTTGGAAGATTATCATTATGATTGATCGTAGTCAAGAGTTTGATTGACGTAATTATAATAAGTATCAGAAAACAATCAAGCTAATAAATTAAGCTCAGCCCAAATTATGCCACGGTCGGTTAGCTTCAGCTCATTTGCATCCTTAAATATATCCTTCTAATGGTAGTACCCTTGCACGATAAAGCTTTTTTTAGTATGCGGAAATGATAAGATCCCACAATATATTTTCGTTATTTTGGAAAACTGAAACTTTAAAATGAAAATTCTCAACTAACAATCAATAAAAGTCACTTATCAAAAAATAAAAACAATCAATAAAAGAAAAGAAGAATAAAAAAAACGATTTACCTACTTTTACGAGAAAAACATATTGTAGTTAATAATCGAGAAGAAGTTGTTTAGTACCCAGTGTTTTGATTTTTAGCAATTTAGTAACCAACCTTTAAATTTTATCAATTTGGGTCGTATTCTACCGATTTTCGTTTAATTAAGGGTCTGACAACATAATGTCATAATCGATAAAATTGTAATCATTGTATGTCACATTTGGAGTTTTGTTTTTGACGTATATTAATGCAGTTGCACTCACTATGTGATACCCTATAGGTGAGAGAAAACGTCATTTTGTTACTCCTAAATGGAGGACGAATATCGACATGTTACGATCTAAATTGATAAAACTTAAATGTTTGATACTAAATTGTTAAAATTCAAAATTATACTAAAATATCTTTTTTTTACCGTTAATAAGTGGCCATCACCTACCAAACTTAGCCAGCAAAAGTCTCTCTCTCTCCAAACAAGAAGAAAATACTTTTTAGGTAACACAACATATGCATATTCTAACATTAATACCATTTATATTTTTATTCACATCAATTATATTAATATTACTGATTCATATTTGGGAAGCCTTAATTTCGTTTATTGCCTTATTGATGGTAATTAAAATGCTAGTCTTAGTTGAATCACCTTTTTGTTTTCACTTTAAGGTAGTTGATTTAAGTATTGTTTGTACTATTATTTACTATAATCTTATTTTGTCCTTGTTTGGTTGCAACTTTTTTGCTCACTTTTTTCTTCTTAAAATCTGGATTGCACTTGGTTTTCTGGCTTAAAAGCTGATATTTTTATGATACTTTTAAGCTCACTGTTTTAAAAAGCTCGCTTCGTAATGAAAAAGCTCGGTTTTAAACTTGATATAAGCTCGTTGCGAAGCTTATAAAGCTCGCTTTTCTGCTTTTTATGGTTTTAGCGTAACTCTTGAAAAAACGCTTTAGTTAAGTTTCTGATTTTTAAAAAAACTGGGTTGAAGCTTGATGAACTGATGAGCGTAATTTTATTTCTTTCTGAAACTCAAATGCCAGCTTTTGCGTAAAAGCAGCAAGCTTGGAACCAAACAATCCGTAATAGTGGCGGAACCACGATTCCTTAATGGCTGGGGCTAAAAACAAGCTTCGTGCAAGGTGCCGAAAGTCTAAAATTGGTAATATTTTGTTAAAATACATAGTAAAACATTGTTTCATACATGGGCTTCAGTCTACTCCCTATGAAAATGTGTTTTTGTATAAAATTGGAAAGAATGCACATTAATCCCCCTATAGAAATTCTATTTACTAGCATTTAAATTCCCTAAAATTACTTATATGTAAAATATATGATTTCCGCCCACTCGGGCCACTCCCCTGAGCAGTTTCTGGATCCAACTTCCACCACTAAATAGAATGATAGGATCTGTTAACTGAAGATAAAGCAAGGGGCATGACCATAGTCTTGTTTACGTGCTGATTTTAAAGTCATTCTTTTGTACAGAAGTTGTGTTACTTATGACTTTTGTTTTAAGGCAGATTTTGAGAAGATAAACTGGCTTATTTGAGCCGGAAGAAAACGTGGGTCTATTTGGCTCAAGGCTTTTAGCCTTTTCAGTTCAGAAAACCTAAACAGTTGTGAATAATAAGCTAGACATCCAAAAGCATTGCAACGTTGAAGCAAATAATGAAATTAGCCAAGCTAAAAGGTCTAACTAAATAACCCTTGGTTGTTCAACTTAAAAGTTGATATCTTTTATTGTTGGCTTTGCAGATGAAAAAACGAAGTCTTTGCCAAAAGGTCCACTTGTTATTTTGGCATTAGAAGTCGTTTCAAGTAGGTCAATATTGGAGGTGTCTGAAACTACTGAGAAATTAGCTTCCACAAAATTGATTCCCACATTCCCTCGTCGCCAACGATCACATAGAAAAATTAAGCCCAAAAATATGGTAATGTTAAAATTCTACAAGAACCTTTTTAGCGCTTCTTAATATGATGCCAAAAAAAACTTTCTAAAAATACTATAACGTCGAACGATGCCAAAACTTACTCCTCTGTATTGTGACATTCGTACCTTTCAATTGCTCTTTATGTGTGACTTCAGTTGAATAGTTTTGTTGTCAAGTTTGTCAGAAATCATTTCCATGGTGAGAGGTGATAAGTACGATATCTTGGCAGTTTTTGAAACAATGTCACAATGTGGCTTAAACATTTGGATTTATGATCTTACGGGGTTGACAAGAAAAAGAAGTCGAAAAACGCAATTTATATTGTTTCTGAATATGTTCATCTAACTGTAATTTCATTTATTGTTCTGAATATTTTGTTCAACTTTCTTCTGTTGTGTGCTAGACTGTTCCGGATACACATCAACAAGAAGGCAGTGAGATTTTGAAACCTTTATGTGGTCGAAAACGAAAATGTAAACAAAACGGCAAAGAGACAATTGAACCTGAAGTAGTTCGCCCATCTTTTGGTCGTGAAAGACCGAAGAGGAGAATAAGAGACAATGAAATTAATCCTGAACTAGGAAAGTTGGATACTTCTGCATTTCATTGCTATTTTGAGTAAGCTTATATAATGTCCACACCAGTAAACAAAACACTTTTTTCTTTTTCCTTCCCCGCTAAAAGATATGTTTCTTCTGCTTATAGGGAACTTTGGAAAAGCTTACCAGATGGGAAGAAGAATTCGTTTGCTTATCTAGATTGCATGTGGTTTAACTTGTATTTAAAACCAGATCAGCAAGCAAAAGTGTTGAAATGGATTAAGAAGAAACATATTTTCACCAAAAAATATGTCATTGTTCCTATTATTCGATGGTAGGTCTTCTATTCCTTTGAGTTAAATTTGGCACCGTTTTACGGATAGGGAACACATTTGTGTTTTCTCTGTTTTACCATTTTTCTCTTGTTATTTTAATATAGGGATCATTGGAGCCTATTAATAATTTGTAACATGGGTGAGAGTTCGCAGTCAGCTACCTCATCTCCGTGCATGTTGTTGCTGGACTCGCTAGGAAAAGCGAACTCGAAACGTCTGGAACCTGAAATCAGGAGGTATAAATTATAGACGATTTTAACTCTTTTTTAAAAGTAAAACTAAATTGGTTTGCAAGCTTCCTGTAATTAGCTATTTAAATTGACATTCTTGTTACCTTTTTTCAAATCATAATTTTGGCTATCTCGTATTTACATACTGAAGTTCTTTTTTCTTTTAAAACTTCATAAGTTAGTAACTTTAATGGGTAAAATATAGGGGTCATTCTGGGAAGGCCTGGTAGAAATTTGCTGGGAAAAAATAAAATCATGATGTTATCCTTTCAGTTTATTTGCAATGAAATGAGTGGTTTCTTAGCTTTGTAAGCCAACTTATATATTTGGGAGACAAACACCGAAATGCTCAAAAACTTATTGACAGTGATTCTCTTGCTTTTTACCTGTCTTATGGTTCTTTCCCTTTTTTTTCCAATTTAAAGGTTTTTGGTGGACGTGTACAAGTCAGAAGAGAGGCCTGAAAACAAAAAGCAGATTTATAAAATCCCACTCATGACTCCCACGGTAAAAAAAGAAGTTAATTTACCTTGGTATTACCAACTTTTGGTCAATTATTCAAGGATTGCCACTCATAAGCTGAGATGCTCAGGTTCCACAGCAGAAGAATGGTGAAGATTGTGGTAGTTTTGTCCTTTACTACATTAAACTATTTATGGAAAGTGCTCCTGAAAGTTTTAGCATCTCGGAAAGCTACCCGTATTTCGTAAGTTAATACTGCTTATATAAACACCACATTTTTTTTGTACATGCAAGAAAACATTTTAACTTTTTTTCCCCCTACTCATATCATACTTCATGTTCTGCGCCTGCTGCCGTATAATAGATGACAAAAGACTGGTTTACTCAAGAAAGTTTGGCTGACTTTGTTGGAAGACTCAAAGAAGAAGGCAATGTAATCGAAGAAAATCTCTTTAATGAAAATCTGAAGAAACGAGGAATGAACCGGAACCAAGTACATGTCTCTGATTACTCCCCATCAACTGAAATTCCATCTGAAAATCTAGAGTATCCCCCCAAAAAACGGGTGAAAGATAAGACAAAAAAGGGAAAGAAGTCGAGTGAGGACCATATTATACACATTACGGCTGATGATCATTCCCATGATAATATTGATTTGATTAGTCATATTAATTGCAACGAGGGTGTTGTACTGCACCAAGAAAACCGAGTGAAAGAAAACAAGCCTGTATCATCAGAAAAAGAAAATAAGTTGAGTGACGATTTGAACTTTGAAATAATACACATTTCCATTGAAGATGATTCTCAGGATATTGATTTATTTAATGAGATTAATTTTGAAGTGGATGATGTACTGCCACCTTTCTGTTCTTGTACCGGATTTCCTAAGCAGTGCTACAAATGGGGGAATGGGGGTTGGCAATCTTCATGTTGTACAACAACACTGTCTATCTATCCACTACCATTTTCGCCAAATAACAAGCGACATAGGAGAATTGTTGGGAGGAAAATGAGTGGTACTGTTTTTAAAAGATTGGTTAATCAATTAGTAAAAGAGGGTCTCGATTTGTCGGTACCATTGGATCTCAAGAACTACTGGGCCAAACACGGGTCTAATCGCTACATCGCCGTCAAGTAACTCTTAGGGCTTGTTTGGTTGCAGCTTTATTGCAATCAAGTTGGAACCTAAAGTGGCTGGAATCGTTTGAGTTTGAGAAGAAATCTGGGTGGTAGATGATTTGTCTGTGGGATAAATATAAGTTCCCCCGAAAAGTTGGTTTTGCCAAATATACTGGATGTTGTAAGATGAATGCACATGTAAGTATTAACTCTAGTAGTAGTGTAGTGCATAAGGATTATCCGTTATTAGCTCTACTTCAATTCCTTGTTTTGCGGCAATATTGTTTAAAGTTGAAATGCTTGTTCGTTGTAACAAACACATTGCCGAACTTACTTAGTATTACGATACATTTCTGTTTTGACATTGTAGCTCAAAATTCTTAGTCAGACAGCGATTTTGTTCGATTTTATCTTGCATTTGGTTTTTTGTCTACTTTTTCCTATTGTCACCAATTATCTTGTCGATTGGTTCGTGCATCGGGATGGTTGTCATGTGCTGATATGGCAACTTTTTAACGAGGAATGATGGGGTTTTGTTTTGATGAATGCAAATTTTTCCATTGAGCTGGAATGGATTATTTCATACCATCAGATTCAGTCTCAGATCTTTGAGGGTGGGTCATTGGATGAAGAAGTAACAAAACAAAAATTATGAACCCGAGATAAACTAATCTGACGCTCCGTAACAATCCATTCTTGCTGAATGGTAAATTTTCCATTCAGTCATCCTCATTCCCAATGATTCGACCAATTCGAGACACTGTATACTCCTTATGTAAGCTAACTGGAGTAGTTCGTATGTAGCTAAAATGTTAAAACTTTTCTTTTATAGTTCTTATGCTCTAAACCAAATCTTAAAGTCATCGAGTAATAACCAACCCCGCACGACTCAGCATTTTGCTAGGTCAAATCCAAACCAGGACCAAGTTTGCCCGACAGTGTTGCAGATGATTTCTTTTTTCAGTAATTTCTTTTCCTGCCGGTTTTTCTCATGTTTTGTTACGCTACACATATTTGTTAAAATCTTTGGAGTTGTTTGTCGGATGATTATCTAGTAGACTTAAAAATAATTTTTGGATGATTATGCAGGGCAGGGTTGGCTCTCTTTGGGTACACAAAGAAGCCAAACCTTGGGACGCGACCAACGCCATCCCAAATGGATAGAACCATCGTCTTAATTTCACTTGTTTGTGAGGGTTCGAAACCTTCAAACTCCTGTTAGTGTCTTAGTGATACTCGCCAAATGAAAACGAACATAATATAAATAATCGGATTGAGATAATTAGGGCGCAAAACATGACTGTTTCCGACTCTCCCAGCTTATTTTGTATCACGACAATTTTAATACAAGTTATAAGCCTGTCAAAACTGCACGTAGTTTTGTAGTGGATAATTAAATGAGAACGGAGGGAATAACAAAGAAAAAGCAAGATTGATTTAACCGAATATCGGACCGGAAATATCAATCTTAAAAAGTTGAAGAACCTGAATTCCTTTTTTTCTTATTTTAAATTAAATACAATACGTACCCTCCCAAAATTTCACACTAAAGAAACGGTATATAAATAGCACTCGTTGAGTCGTAGGTCAAAATTGGCGTTTCAACTTCCATATCTTCTTCAACAAGCAAAAAATAAATTAAAAAAATCGTTGTTTTATTTTGCTCTCAAGCATGTAGCTAGCATTTCTAAGTTATTTTCATCACTGAATTATTTAGAAACTAAAAACCATATTTTTTTATATACACTACAAAAAAATACCTAAATACCGACGGGATTAGTGACCGTATTTTTTGTTACGAGCTTATTAACGACGGTTTTTGTGACAGTTTAGTCAATTTGCGACAGATTTGTGATAACTTTTTAAATTAGCGACATGCTTATGACAGTTTTTGACTCTCACTAAATCAAACATTATTTTATAGCGACACCGTTGTTGTGTCACACCCCAAAACGGAGTGTGTACACGGTTGAGTACCACGTGCATGAACAGGTGATACACATAAGCCTAACACGAAAAGAGTTACCAAAACAACCAAATAATTCTTATTCAATGCCGAAATAAAAATATTCATGATCCAATAGACTGAGATAAGATAAATCTCCCAAGAAAATAACATATTTGTGGCTCGTTTCAATCAATAATAAAGAAAAGATTCGAAATCCTATTAGACTTAATTAAATGAATAAACGCCTAATGGAGGTTACGACCCGGTCCCATAACAACTCTGTCACTTAGCTCATTCACGCACCTGAAAAGAATTTTAAAGAGAGATTAAGCCAAACGAGCTTAGTGAAAGATAACGAAACCTATAGAAATTTGCAAAACAAAAACGTTAAATAGTATCACACTTCCTTTCAGTTTTAGTCCAAGCTGCATCTCTTATTTATTTTGTAAATAGGCAAGAAGGTATATAACAACATAAAATATACATGTAATCTACATTTAAAGGTATAAATACAGTCAAGTAATAAGTCAATATAACATCAAATTAATCACTGGACAAGTAATAATAGTGATAATCACTTAGAAAAACCAGAAGAAGTTCATTGCCATAAGTTCATTTCTCCGGACGAATAGCCCGTTGGATCCAACTATCATACTCAAAAGTCACCTAGGTTGGCGACCTAAGGTTTTCTTTTAAGACAATCCGGTAAGGTCACCCCACTTAAGAGGCCTGTTCCAATACCGTTGAGAAAACTAGAGTCGCACATTTAAGTAGCTTAATCTCCAGCCACCGAAGTCACCCCACTTAAGAGGCCTGTTTCTCGGAGTTTAAGTCATTAATTATGGTCCCTAAATAATCAACTCAAATATCAAATTCTCTAAACATAATCAATCATTCTGAAATCTTTCTGAAATCGTCGAATAATAATTCACAAAAATATAATCAAAAGCTATACTTTTATAATAGGTTGCAAACAACGATTAGTATATAGCAGAATCTCAAATAAGCCTGGAAACAAATTAAGTTTGTATACGGTACGAAATCACTCACCTGGTCCGAGTCCGAACAATCCGAAATACCCCTAGTACAGTTAAGCGAATGACCTGAACATAATACAGACGCCGTGAGTTAATAAGTTGCTAACTACTAATGCTATAACCAATTGAAATTCTAGACTTTATATATATATATATATACAGCAACAAGTATATATATACACTAACGCTACTAACGCTAAAACCTAATTGCTGCTATATATATATATATATATATATATATATATACTTTACTTTTTATAGTTACCAATATTTACAGATGGTTTCTACAATTCACGTCCAAATTAATCCATATAGGGTTTAGGTACTTGGTTACAAAAATGATGGATCACAAATCAAAATACTTACCTTAAGAAAATTGAGGTTTTGGTGGTTACTTTCTTTAGTCTCCTTCTTGACCACTGTACTCTCTCTCTCTATGCAGTTTTTGTTTATGTGTGCGAAAAAGATGGATTTCAAAACAAATCTGTTTGGTTTTTGATTTACGTGCAACTTAGGAGTGTTTGGATAACTATGCCACTTGAACAATATATGTACCTATAGTTAAATTTACTTATTAATTTGGTCCTATCACTTCTCTATTTTCTATAAGAAAACTACTCGCTCCATAATTTGGTAATGTCACACTAATAGTCATGCTACTGAGTAACTAAAACCATTACTAATAAACTTAGCATGTGCAACCAAATTTATAAATAAAAAAAAACTGCTATGAATAAGATATAATTACTAAGAATAATATTGGGGTTTCACACTCTCCCCCCCTTAAATAAAGTTTCGTCCCGAAACTTACTACTTATGCTACTCGAACAACTGAGGATATTTCTCTCGCATAAGTTGTTCAAGCTCCCATGTTGCCTCTTCCTTACGATGATTTCTCCACCAAACTTTGACCATCTTGATCTTTTTTCGACGAAGCGTCTTCTCTTGATAGTCCAATATTTCTCCAGGACCTTCCTCATACGACATATCTTCTCTAACCCGCAGCGGCTCGTAGTCAACTACATGACTTGGGTTGTGAACATACTTTCGTAGCATAGAAACATGAAATACATTATGCACGGCTGATAGTTTTGGAGGTAAAGCCAATCGGTAAGCTACTGCACCAATCCTTTCCAAAATCTCAAAAGGTCCAATATAACGCGGACTTAACTTCCCTTTATTACCAAAACGAATTACACCCTTCCATGGTGAGACCTTAAGAAAAATCATGTCACCTACATTAAATTCTAAATCCCGTCTCCGATTATCTGCATAGCTCTTTTGGCGATTTTGAGCCATCACAAGTTTCTCTCTAATTACTGGGATCTTCTCCAATGCATCCTCAACCAAATCAGGACCCAACAGTTTCCTTTCTCCGACTTCAAACCAGCACACGGGGGACCGACACTTTCTACCATATAATGCTTCGAAAGGTGCAATTCCCAGACTGGAGTGAAAGCTGTTATTATACGAGAACTCTACTAAAGCCAGTTGCTCATCCCAGTTACCCTTCCATTCCAATGAACAAGCTCTCAACATGTCCTCGAGGGTTTGAATTGTCCGTTCTGACTGGCCATCAGTTTGAGGATGGTATGCGGAGATGAAACTCAATTTAGTTCCTAATGATGTATGTAAACTATTCCAAAACTTGGAGACGAAACGGGGATCTCTATCAGACACTATTGACACGGGGGCGCCATGCAATCTCATTATCTCTTTGATGTATAACTGAGTGAGTTTCTCCAGAGAAAAAGTCATTTTTATAGGAATAAAATGTGCAGTCTTGGTTAGCCGGTCAACTACCACCCACACTGCATCATGACCGGCATGAGTATGCGGTAAACCACAGACAAAGTCCATGGTTATATGCTCCCATTTCCATTCTGGTATAGGTAGTGGCCTCAAATTACCCCCAGGTTTTTGATGTTCGATTTTGACTTGCTGGCAAGTAAGACACTGCGCTACGTAATTAGCTATGTCACTTTTCATACCACTCCACCAAAATTGTTCTCGTAAATCCCTGTACATCTTGGTGCTACCAGGATGAATGCTGTATCTTGTGTTATGGGCCTCCAACATGATTTCTTTTATGAAATCACCAGAAGATGGTACGCAAATTCGACCCATAACCCTCAGTATACCATCACTATCAATTGAGTAGTCACTGGTGCTTCCTTCTTGTAATTCATGTATGAATTTCTTGCAATGGGGATCGTCACATTGAGCCATTTTGATTCTGTCAAGTAAGGTGGGATGAATTGTCATCTGATAACACATACCAAGCTCGCCATACCTAACCACCTCTACACCGATATTCATTAAGCATTTTAGAAGCTCAGGTTGCACCGTCAGTGATGCTAAAAGGTTTACCGATGACTTTCTGCTCAAAGCATCAGCAACTACGTTTGCTTTACCAGGATGGTACTGGATATCAACATCGTAGTCCTTAATTAACTCCAGCCACCTCCTTTGTCTCATATTAAGCTCCTTCTGAGTGAAAATATACTTTAAACTCTTATGATCGGTATAGATTTTACATGGATCCCCGTATAAATAATGTTGCCATATTTTTAATGCAAATACCACTGCTGCCAATTCCAAGTCGTGTGTCGGGTAATTCTTCTCGTGTAGCTTGAGTTGTCGAGAGGCATAAGCAATTACTTTACCACCTTGCATCAAAACACAACCCAAACCTTGTTTAGAAGCATCACTGTAGATAACAAACTCCTCGCCCTGGGAGGGTAAAGTTAGGATAGGAGCAGTCACTAGTCTTTGTTTAAGCTCATAAAAACTTTTCTGGCATTGGTCGGACCATACAAATTTTTCTCCTTTCTTTGTAAGACTAGTCAAGGGTAAGGCAATTCGAGAAAATCCTTTAACGAACCTCCGATAGTAACCTGCCAGGCCTAAGAAACTGCGTACCTCAGAGACATTGGTAGGTGGTGACCACTCGACTATAGCCTCGATCTTCTTCCCATCCACTGCAATTCCCTCCTTACTAATCACATGTCCCAAGAATGACACACTGTCTAGCCAAAATTCACACTTTGTGAACTTGGCATAAAGTTTCTGATCTTGAAGAATTTGTAATACGACCCTCAAATGTCCTTCGTGCTCTTCCTTGCTTTTTGAATATATAAGAATATCATCGATGAATACAACTACGAATTTGTCAAGCTGCAATTTGAACACCCTGTTCATTAAATCCATGAAAGCTGCCGGGGCATTGGTAAGACCGAAAGGCATCACCAAAAACTCATAATGGCCATATCGGGTCCTAAAAGCTGACTTAGGCACATCACCTTCTTTAATCTTTAATTGGTGGTATCCTGACCTCAAATCTATTTTTGAAAACACTTGAGCTCCTTGCAATTGATCAAATAAGTCGTCGATGCGAGGTAAGGGGTACTTGTTCTTCACTGTCGTTTTATTTAATTCTCGATAGTCGACACATAGTCGCATTGATCCATCTTTCTTCTTTACAAACAAAACTGGTGCTCCCCACGGAGACACACTTGGACGTATAAATCCTTTGTCCAATAGGTCTTGTAGCTGAGTTTGTAGCTCCCTCAATTCAGATGGAGCCATTCGGTATGGAGCTTTTGAAATTGGGGTAGTCCCTACTAACAGATCAATGGTGAACACAATTTCTCGACTAGGCGGTAGTCCAGGTAAATCCTCAGGAAACACATCAGAAAACTCATTCACAATTGGTATACTCTCCAAATTGATTTTAGAATTATCTGTCCCTATTGCATAAGCGAGGTATCCAACACAACCTTTCTTCAACAATTGATTCGCTTGCAAAGAAGAGATAATAGTTGCCGAAACATTTTTACGTTCACCTTCAAATGTAAACTCAGGTTCCCCCGAAGGAGAGAAAACAACTCTCTTCCTGTGGCAATCGACCACAGCATAGTGAGGCGCTAACCAGTTCATACCTAATATCACATCAAAATCATGCATATCTAACTCAATCAGGTCTACAGACGAGACTCGACCATCGACTTCCACGACACACCCTTTGCATACTAAACTTAAAATAATGGCTTCTCCAATGGGAGTAGAAATTGATAATTTGTGATCAAGTTGTTCAATGGGTAAACATAAACGACGCAAAAATCTTGGTGAAGCCACGGAATGAGTACAACCAGAATCTATTAGAACTTTTGCTGGTACATTAGAAATGGAAATAATACCTTGCACAATAGATGGTGAAGCATTTGCCAAATATTCAGTGAGTGCATAAATGTGCCCTTGAGCGTTTGAGTTCTGCCCCTGTGATATACCTTTTTGTGGTGGCACCTTGGGTCTCATAGTAGTGCCCTGCACTAAATTCCTTTGACCATTCCCAGCTCGCGTGTTTTGACAACTGTAAGTCAAATGTCCCTCCTTGCCACAGTTAAAACAATGCTTTGTTTTTCCATCACAGTAATGAGTAAAAGGATGATAATTCCCACATTTATTACACGGATTACGATGTTGCCCATAATTACTGCCTGAAGGATATCCCGTTATGAGCTTTTTGTTCGAATAGTCTCCTCCTCTATTTTGATATGTACGCTGAGGTTGCTCACGTTGTCTCTTTTGGAGCTGTTCTTGCCTTTTATTAGATAACTCACAGCTTGTCTCCGCATTTTTTGCATTTTCTATCGCATCATAAAAAGTTTCAGATTTGCACATGATGTATCTTTCCTTAATCGATGATCGTAGGCCATTTTCGAACAACATAATTTTATCTTCTTGAGTTGCCACCATTTCAGGAGCATAGCGTGACAACTCATTGAATTTAACTTGATACTCGGCGACGGTCATGTCATCCTGTTGTAGATGAAGGAGTTCAGATTTTTTATTCTTTCGAAGTGTCCACGGGTAATACTCGTCTTGAAATAGTTTCTTGAATAATGTCCAAGTCAATTCATGTTTCTTATCTCCGTACTGACGTTCAATAGTGTCCCACCAATCCTCAGCGGCACCTTGTAGCTGAAAAGTTGCCAAACTAACTCTTTGTTCTTCTGACCCGTCAAGTCGCGCAAAGATTTTATCCATGCCGCGTAACCAGATATCTGCTTCTTTATCCCCTCCAGCCCCTGTGAATACTGGGGCATTTGTCTTTAAAAATTTATCGAAAAGTGTCCCCTTGCCAATTGTAAGCTCATTATCAACCTCTGTTATTTCAATTGTCGTTTTTTGATTAGAAGTATGCAATGTTTCATCAGTAGCCGTTGGAATACTCTTCCGCTTGGATGTCCTCAATGATGCAATAGGCGATTCATCTCCTGTTTGCTTCTCACTTGGTTGTTTTGCACTTTTCTTTCCTTTCTTCATCGGTTTCTTATGCGGTGCCATCAGCATCCAAACATAATTGAGAAAATAATTTCCTCTTTAGTAACTCAAAACAACCATACGTGTGAGTAAATATAGGTTCATCCTAGTACTACGGCCTGCCTAATATTCCGGATACTCAAGGGGACCGGACCTCCACTAAAATGATAAAAATAGATAAATAAATAAATAAAATCAAATAAAGCAAAGACTCACCAGACTAAGAACCTTTAGCTCTGAATACCAACAAATGTCACACCCCAAAACGGAGTGTGTACACGGTTGAGTACCACGTGCATGAACAGGTGATACACATAAGCCTAACACGAAAAGAGTTACCAAAACAACCAAATAATTCTTATTCAATGCCGAAATAAAAATATTCATGATCCAATAGACTGAGATAAGATAAATCTCCCAAGAAAATAACATATTTGTGGCTCGTTTCAATCAATAATAAAGAAAAGATTCGAAATCCTATTAGACTTAATTAAATGAATAAACGCCTAATGGAGGTTACGACCCGGTCCCATAACAACTCTGTCACTTAGCTCATTCACGCACCTGAAAAGAATTTTAAAGAGAGATTAAGCCAAATGAGTTTAGTGAAAGATAACGAAACCTATAGAAATTTGCAAAACAAAAACGTTAAATAGTATCACACTTCCTTTCAGTTTTAGTCCAAGCTGCATCTCTTATTTATTTTGTAAATAGGCAAGAAGGTATATAACAACATAAAATATACATGTAATCTACATTTAAAGGTATAAATACAGTCAAGTAATAAGTCAATATAACATCAAATTAATCACTGGACAAGTAATAATAGTGATAATCACTTAGAAAAACCAGAAGAAGTTCATTGCCATAAGTTCATTTCTCCGGACAAATAGCCCGTTGGATCCAACTATCATACTCAAAAGTCACCTAGGTTGGCGACCTAAGGTTTTCTTTTAAGACAATCCGGTAAGGTCACCCCACTTAAGAGGCCTGTTCCAATACCGTTGAGAAAACTAGAGTCGCACATTTAAGTAGCTTAATCTCTAGCCACCGAAGTCACCCCACTTAAGAGGCCTGTTTCTCGGAGTTTAAGTCATTAATTCTGGTCCCTAAATAATCAACTCAAATATCAAATTCTCTAAACATAATCAATCATTCTGAAATCTTTCTGAAATCGTCGAATAATAATTCACAAAAATATAATCAAAAGCTATACTTTTATAATAGGTTGCAAACAACGATTAGTATATAGCAGAATCTCAAATAAGCCTGGAAACAAATTAAGTTTGTATACGGTACGAAATCACTCACATGGTCCGAGTCCGAACAACCCGAAATACCCCTAGTACAGTTAAGCGAATGACCTGAACATAATACAGACGCCGTGAGTTAATAAGTTGCTAACTACTAATGCTATAACCAATTGAAATTCTAGACTTTATATATATATATATATACAGCAACACGTATATATATACACTAACGCTACTAACGCTAAAACCTAATTACTAACTACTAACGCTAAAACATAATTGCTGCTATATATATATATATATATATATATACATATACATACTTTACTTTTTATAGTTACCAATATTTACAGATGGTTTCTACAATTCACGTCCAAATTAATCCATATAGGGTTTAGGTACTTGGTTACAAAAATGATGGATCACAAATCAAAATACTTACCTTAAGAAAATTGAGGTTTTGGTGGTTACTTTCTTTATTCTCCTTCTTGACCACTGTACTCTCTCCCTCTATGCAGTTTTTGTTTATGTGTGCGAAAAAGATGGATTTCAAAACAAATCTGTTTGGTTTTTGATTTACGTGCAACTTAGGAGTGTTTGGATAACTATGCCACTTGAACAATATATGTACCTATAGTTAAATTTACTTATTAATTTGGTCCTATCACTTCTCTATTTTCTATAAGAAAACTACTCGCTCCATAATTTGGTAATGTCACACTAATAGTCATGCTACTGAGTAACTAAAACCATTACTAATAAACTTAGCATGTGTAACCAAATTTATAAATAAAAAAAAACTGCTATGAATAAGATATAATTACTAAGAATAATATTGGGGTTTCACATGTTGTATTCAGGTTTTTGTTTCTGTTATATTGAAATTTGCTTGACTGTTGTATGCATGCAACTGTTTTATTTTGGTTCGTCAGTTTCTGTAAATCTGTTATGATAAATTTAAAAGAATATTTTTTTTCCTCTTATTTTAATTAAAACTGTGTATATATATACGCTGTTTTATCTAGCCTAGCTAGGTGTTCGTATTCTGCTGTATTGATTTGATCGATTGCATGCATGTATCACTACAAAAAAATACTCAAATAGCGACGGGATTAGTAATAGCATTTTCTGTTATGAGCTTATTAACGACGTTTTTTGTGATTGTTTTGTGACAGTTTAGTCAATTTGCGACAGATTTGTGACAGATTTTTAAATTAGTGACAGACTTGTGACAGATTTTGACTCTCATTAAATCAAAAATTATTTTGTAATATATGTATATAAGTATTTTTTTTTAATTGGTTACTAGTTTCTATTATAAACATTAGTTACATTACTGATGGTAATGTTGATAGGGGTGTACTACTTCTACTAATTAAATACCTCATACGTTCCCATTTAATTATCTATTACGAAACTACATGCAATTTTAACCGTTCAAGAACTTGTATCAAAATTGTCAGAATAAAAATTTTCAAAAGTTGATCACATAGTTCAAATGTTAAATTTTATGATTAGATTTAAAAAAAAATCATTTTGACAATTTTAATATAAGTTATAAGTCGGTTAAAATTGCACGTAGTTTCGTAATAGATAATTAAATGGAAGGGGAGGGAGTAATAGTTATGAAACAATTACTTAACAGATTACTTGTAGAAATAGTTTCCTATAAATAGATGGGTTATATATTTAGTTCTAAATACACATAAAACATTAAACCATACAAGTAAGTGCTACACCTACACTGTAGTTCAATTTACTTTTTCAATATTAATAGAAGATAAAATTTTCGGATTTCTGTTCTTGTTATTCTTTTAGTTACGTTAATTCCGCAAACGGTAGTTCTTGCATTGTTTATTTGTATCACTTGTACAGACACATCTCTTAAACTGTGTATGTAACTTTATATTAAAGTGAGTCTTGATTTTAGTTGGGTCGGGGTGAGGTTTAAGTTTTAGAGATTCGATATCTTTATAGTGACCTATATAGGTCGTGATATTTGGATTTTTAATTTAAGCATGTGATATTTTGTTGTTAGATCAGTGAATTTTTTATGGGAGAAGTGAGCATTAGATTAAAAGATGGCGAAACTTAAACTCACCGTCATTGTGGCTTGTCTAAGACTTAAATTTTTTATTGTCCTTAATATTAATGAATGCATAGAAAAAAACGTAGAAAGTGGAATTTGAACCAGGACAAATAAAGAAAATACCCAATTACAGCTATCAGTAACCATTGAACTAAACAACTAGTTGTGATTTATTACTTAATAAAAATTATTAATACTAAAAATTGTATGAATGGCTCGTATTGCCTTAAAAAAAACTTGTCGACATGCTTTGTCCTAAGTCCTGCTTAAACTGTTGCAATGCATCAATTGTTACCGCTGTTTGGGGATTAATTGTTTACATTTTAACTCTGTTTAAGGCTTGTAGTAGCACAAAGGGATTGAAAAACAAAACATTGCCTTTGCTATTAATTTATATCATTCTATTTATCTCATTCAATGTATGTGATTGTTGAACATCAACCATCAGGTCTTAGTTAATGTGATGTAGCGGTTCGCCGCGTTGATGTTTTTAAGTCTTTTAACACTGCTGGTGTCGTTCATCGTACCCCAACTACGGTTTCTTTCATTGAGTTGTGATATGTAAGACATGCTGTAATAGTGACCCCAAGATCAAGCAAGTAACTTTATAGCACAAACGCAATTTGTTACTGACTATCTAGGAAAAATGTTCATCATCTGTTTGATTGCTTAATTAATAGCCCTACTTCATATAAACTCATTTGTTTTTACATTATTTTTTTCAAGAGGAACGTGCATCACTCTATTTTTAGCAATGGCATCACTTGATATGTATGTATTTATTTACTATCCATGGGATTTTTTAAAGTTAACGAACAGAACTGTCCATCGTTTACGCAAACTGCAAAAGCTTGGTTCATCCGGTTTAAAGCTTCTAGTCTTATACTGAGAAGAAGAAAAACAGAAAAGCAAAAGTTGTAAGTTGATCTACTAAATGTGATCCAACTTTTAATAAGACGGCAACACAAATCTTTAGCCTAAAAGCTGTAGCCAAACAGGGGACGCAGGGTTGTTTGGCTACAGCTTATAAAGTTATAAGCAAATCAGCTCGATATTTTTGAGTTTGGAGGGAAAAAAGGGTCATCTAATTTTTAGGTTCTAGCTTTTAAGCAAAAAAACAACTGATCTCCCATTTGTTTTTCCCTTGTGTCACTAATTTCACCAATTTCTGCTTTTCAGAAGCGCCTTTCTCTGCTGAAGGTTCTGGTGTCACCATCGAGAGTTGTGCTCCAGCCATGGCAACACCACCTGCTATATGTGAGTTTTAAACAGTATATATACGTTTTTTTTGCATATTGGCAGCATAATTATCCTTTTAAGTTGTGATTGGAATATGCCTTGATCACTTATTTCTTATTTCTGTTTAACTTTTCTTGTGATTTTCTTGTGGTCGTAAAAACTAAAGCCGACTTATGATAAGTATGTATCTATTTATAAGTCTCCCAATTTTCAACTAATATTTTCTACATTTTCATTTTATTTTCACTCCCTTTTCGTTTGATAAACATTATGTGACCCTTGCAAGGAAATACTATCTTTTTGCAGCGGAACTTGTGCCTGATAGTAATGGTATGTATAAAATGATGATCATGCTTACCATTGTGGATGCCTTGGTTTCTGTTGACGATCTCATCGAGGATTATCTCACTGCTGAACCAATAAACGAGTATGTTCAGAGTTGCGAGATCATTGGCTTCAACAAAATCTGTAAGTGTTTATTCCATATTGTTTCACATTTTCAAATGTTTACTCTTATCTTAACTTTCGTGTTTTGTATTCTTATACTATTGGATTTCTTTGATGACAGAACTTGTGGACCTGTTGTAGTTGCGGGAATGAAGCAAGGTGTATCAGAGAAGTCCCGAACTAATTTGTTTAGCTTTAGCGATTATTTATCTTTTTGTTACGGATTTGAGTGTAAGATACATATCAGCTTCACCGATTGGGGTTTTTTGTGATGTTTCTCATTTGCCTTGTTTGGTTCTTACTTCGTCTAGTTAAATTTGTTTTTTCAGTTATGTTGCTCCATGGATAGGCACATCTAGCGCCCTGTTCCTTTGCGGGTTCACATTGAATATCTGCGACATTATATGTCAAAAAGTATATTTTAAACCTTAAAATATATTTTTTTTCTAAAATTTGATAATTATGGTATAAAAAGTGATATGTATCAGAAACCCTATAAATTCCTTAAATTTCAGGAAATACAAAATTCACATGATTTACTAGATTAATATAATAGTAATAAACTATCATGTGGTCCATATTTTTGTGTTTGTAATATTGTTATTATTATTAAATGATAACAAACAAATAAAAAGAAATAATGTATGATTATTATAAGAAAATTAATAAGAAAGTTGGAATTTTGTGTAAATGTAAACGGTTTATTAAAATATATAAAGTGTGTTAGTTTTAAGGAAATACATAAGATGACAGGTGGGAATGCTCGTGTATATCACTCTATTTGAGTTCACTCTGTTTTATAAACCTCAATAATTGAGACAAAAGAGGAGAAAATAAAAAATTTAGGCTGTCAATTAAATTGACTATCCTACGAAAAAATACACAGACTAACGTTTTCCAAGAATGCTCCAATATCGGTCTGTTACTTTTGAGTTTGGAGTAGAAGCACAAAACAATACTAGGAGTACTGAATTCAACTTTTCCCCCCTCAAAAATCAAATAATAGTGACGTTAGAGCATTCGCATCATGTACTTCAACCATTTTATCAAAACTAACACATTTTATACCTATTAATAAAACATTTACATTTACACAAAATCACAGCTTCCTTATTACTTTCCTTATAATAACCCTACATTATTTTTTTATTATATTTTAATAATCATAACAATATTACAACAACAAAAATATGGACCCCATGATAGTTTATTGCTATTATATTTATTCCGTCACTAAACAAATATCCACTACGAAAATACATGCAATTTTGACCATCAAAATTTTCATATCAAAATTACCGAAATGAAAATATTCAAAATTTCATCGTATAGTTCTAACCATAAACTACGTGATTAACTTTTGAAATAATTTTTTCCGGCAATCTAAATATGAAAATATTATCGGTCAAAATTGTATGTATTTTCGTACGAGACATTTGTTTAGGAACAGATGGAGTATTAATCTAGCAAATCATATGCATTTCTCATATATGAGGTGATTTTTGTGTTTCCTTAAATTTAGGGAATTTATAGAGTTCCTGATGCATGTCACTTTTTATACCATAATCATCAAATTTTAGAGAAAATCATGTTTTGAGGAACCAGATGCTCTCATAAGAGAAATTCTTATTTAGCTGAGTTTTTTCACCTTATAAACTTCACATAATGTTTTGAACCCTAACTCATATCCAGCTTCCACTTTGACTTTCGATTTATAAAAATTATCCTATATTAGAATTTACAAGAGTTATATATGATGAGTTTGGTGTCGTATCGCTCGAAATAACTACAGCTATATGCAGCTTTAGGGCGAGCCAATTGAATCGAGTCGATTCATGACAGTACATAAGTTTTAACACAAACAGATTATACAGACATGAAAAGAAAAACTAACGCCTTCAAAGCACAGGTCAAGTACAAATGGAAACACGAGATTTTCCATGAAAATAGTGATTTTATCAACGAGTCAATGACCATGAAGAAATACAGCTATATCTTTTGGTAATAATCATACAACTTCCTTTATCAAAATTCTCTTATACAATATAAACAGTAGCCTCTCTACCAATAATCTCCACAAGAGCAACTTCCATCTTCGAAACGATGGAATCTGCTAGAGTCCTTCACAATAATTTCCCGTCCTGTCACCTTTGCTATTAATTTAATCGCATTATGGCAATCGCCACAAATTCTATGGCTTTGCACTAATTGCAACCCCGTCGAAGGCGAAGTGCTAATAATCCCAAAAGCAACTGCCAATTTCTCACTATGATACGATATAATTCCCTCTTCTCTCTCATCCACATCAGGAAGCATAAACCTCTCTTGATTTACAAACCCGTGTTTTGAAATCTCCACAGTTAACTCATCTACTTTCTTATAAATATCTTTTGCTCTACTATGTCGCTGATCTCCCGAAAGAAAATAATGGGTTTCTTTCTTTATTTCGATCCAAGTACAAGCAGGTAACATCCTCAATCCTCTTCTTTTCAAAGTTTGAACAACACCAGCAGCTTCTTTCGCCATCCCATTTCTATTGTATATATTTAAAAGCACAATGTAATTACTCAGCTTTTTGGGTTCCATCCCATAAATTTTCTCAGCTGCAACTTTTGCGAGCTCGACATTTTTGTATATCCTACAAGCTGTAAGCAAAGATGCCCACATATTAACCGTGGGTTCAATAGGAGCATCATTTATCAAAGAAAAAGCTTTATCTAAAAGCCCTTTTCGACCTAATAACTCTATCATACACGCGTAGTGCATTGCTCGAGGTTTAATATTATGATCCCTTCGCATAGATTCAAAAACATCCCACCCAATATCAGATAAACCTGAATAACTACAAGCCGATAGAACAGCAAGAAAAGTCACATGGTTAGGAGCAAAACATTCTCTCACCATCCGGTCAAATAAATCAACGGCCTCTATCCCTCGACCATGGTTACCGTACCCTGCAATCAAAGCATTCCAGGATACAACGTTTTTCTTATTCATTTTCTCGAAAACATTTCTAGCATCTTCTATCCTTCCCCACTTGCTATAGAAGTCTACTAACGCAGTATTCGCCACCACATCTAAACAAAACCCATTTCGAACTAAACCAGCATGTGCTTGTTTTGCATGATCTAACGAAGCTAAACGAGCACAAATCCTCACTATAATCGAAAACGTAAAATGGTCCATTTTTGCACCAGAATCCTGCATCTCGTAATACATACACAAAGCCTCCTCACTATAACCATGAAGTGCATAACCCGCAATAATCGAGTTCCACCCAACAGTAGTCTTCTCAGGCATCTCATCGAAAACGAATTGTGCACTACTAATGCTACCACACTTGCTATACATATCGATTAAAGCACAAGAAACAAAAACATCGCAAATTAAACCCAATTTCACTGCCAAAGTATGTAACTGTCTACCAGGAAAAAGCAGTTCTAACCCAGCCGAAGCCCTAATCATTAACGCTAAAGTACGCGAACCGGCATCAGAAAACTCCGCCCACATGTCTAAAAACAATTGAAAAACTTCTAAATACTCTCCCTCATCCATTACTCCCCCGATTATAGTATTCCACGAAATTAAATTTCTTTTAGGCATTTTATCGAACAAGTTCCTAGCATCTATCATCATCCCACATTTCACATGCATTAACAAAACCCTATTCCTCATATACTGATCAAACTCAAACCCATTTTTATTCATGTAATTAAACACCCTTTTAACCCCTTTAATCGATCTCAAACCTAAACACGCGTTCACTAACGCATCGTACGTGCTTTTACCCACATTATAATCGTCCTCGCATTCCAAAACCTCGAATAACTCGAGTACGTCTCTATACCTTTTATTTAAACTTAATTTCTCTATTTGCGCACAAACACCGAGATTAGGGCTTTTTTTCACCACATTATCAAGATTAATTTTTTTCTCATCCTCTTCGATTTTTGTAACTGATTTAACAGGTCTCGGAACGGGTCGTGGCTTTAACCCTTGTTCGGAGAAAGAAGATTTGATTTTGGAAAAAAGGTTTCTTTTTTTACCAAATTTAAATAAAAAAGTGGGGGGAAATAAAGGGTTGGATTTAAATTTAATTGGGGTAAAGCAAGTGGTGTTAATTTGGTATAGTGAGAGGGTTTGGTATTGAAAGAGTGGGATTTCCATTATTGTTTAATAATAATAATAAGTACTAACAATTAGTAGTGATTTATAAAGAGAATAAAGATATAGAGACAGTTATATAATACAACATTTATGGAATATGTAGACACAAATATATAATTTACCAATTAGAGCTGAGGATATATAGCTAATGTTATTATTTATTAATACAATACTGTATAAATAGAATGACAAGAGAAGAATTTAAGAATAATATACTATAGTGTATGAGAATAAATATAATTACTATAGATAATTAGAAATAAAACATAACGTAGATATCAACAACAAAAAATCAAAAAAAAAACTACGGAAACATATGAAAAACACGATAAGCTGACAAAAGCTTGACAATTGTAACTTGATGAAATTTGAACAATGTGATGTCCAATTTACATGGAATTTAATTAAAATATAATTTTAAAAACCGATAATTGAAATTTATTTTCTAACCTTTTTTTGAATTTAGAACAAAATGTATTGGTTTGACTAAATAAGGGGTATGAGAGTAATAAACATAAGTACATACACTTGATTTGTATAAAGTATTTTTTAGTCATTATGAACTACTCTTTCAATTCCATATTATCCCATTTCAAAATTCTCATGTAAATTTTTCGTACCTAGATTGTAGTCAAATTAGATTAATTTGATCATATGATTAACTTATCAAATTCGTTACTCGCCCAATTTATGCACACATTTTTTTATATTTAAAAATGCAAGTATTTTGATAGTGCACGATACTACGTACTATTTCATTTCATAGGAAATTACAAGTTAGTGTTATAACCTCGTTATGAATTTAATAAAAGACTATTGGAGATATGTCAACGGCATTGATGTGCAATTTTGTACTTAGAATATCTTACAATTTATAATTGTTAATCCGCATATTTAAAGTACTTATGTTTGTAAATAACTTTTAAATGTTGTAAGTTTCCACATTTTGAATATGAAAATTTACATGTCATTTCCCCAGTAGTAGTTTTTTTTTCTAATTTAATTTTTTTATTACTTCTTATGACATCATAAATCAATGAAGTAATTTAAAGTTCATGCGATTAGCTAATAACTTGGCTCAATTTTGTTAGCTAGTCGCATGAGTTACCTTTTCGGTTTTCAATAAAATATGGCGCATATAATAGGTTGTTCATGAGTGTGATATGGTTTGTCACTACACTTTGGTACATTGTCATTAAAAATAATACCTTTGATTTTGGTTGCATTATTTTCAAATTAAACAACAATGCCGTTTTTTTGTGAAGCTCACACATAAGAACACTTATGTTGTTTACCAAAAGCAAGGAAACTGAAACAATGGAAAAGTAAATGAGAGAGGTAGTAAATAGACAAACTAAAAACATAACTTGATTATCATAAATGAGCAGATTTTAATAGTACAATTCACATATTCAAACAATAAAACGAATAAAGATACACAATCATGCATTTTTTTTGCCAAAAACATAAACTAAAAACATGATACCAAGAATGTTGCTTCCTTTATATTCCATTTTGGATTTATTTTTCTCTTAACCTAATGTAAAGAATACTATAACTACGAAAGTTAAGTTGCCAGGGTTGTCGGCTCACAACCGCCATGCACACAAGCAAGCACATCCCTATAGTCCCTTGATATCGTAAAGGAATCGTAAACTTTCCCATCGCTGCTCTTTTTATACTCGAAAAGTAAAGACGAGTGATTAAATGCTGTCATTTTTACAAAACCATAGTCCTCATCTCTAAATATACTCCAAACATTATTAAGGGTGGTGAACTTAGACAAGTGGCTTCCACCTCCACCCACGACAGCATGGATTGTTCCGTTCACGGTGCCCGAATAGTGAGACTTCTCCTTGTTCACACATTGGTTCTACAAAAAGATCACACAAAAAATTTACTTAGCAAAGAGCCAAAGATATTAACTACTGGGCCTTGTCTGTTTTCTGCAGAATTTAAGATCATCTTTTTTTGGTTGTTTAGCTAAAAAACTCGACTGCATTTGGATGGCCAACTTAAGAGTTGTCCTTTTTCTGTCTTAAAAAGCTAAAAGTTTCTCTCGGAATATTCAGTTTCTTTGCTTTTAAGTTGTGCATCAACACACAAGAAAGTATTTACATGAAAAAAATTACTTTGAAACAGTTTTGTGTTCCACACTGTACATGGCTTTAGTAGTCAAGAGTTAACATTTTTCCCAATACCAGATTACCAGGCAACGGACAAAGAAATAGCACCTGGTAGATAGGGCAAATTCTCTCATAATTATGCACATGACCGTAAAAAGCAATGTCCACCTTATACTTTTGCCATAACTTCTCCATGTCATCTCTTCCCATAGGCTCGGCAAACGAACCCTCTAAACCGTACCACGCGTTAGAAGAATATCCAAGCACTCTATGCGCCGCAAATATAAGCCACGGTTGTTTTGCCCTGTTTGCAGATGCAAGACAACGTTCGATGAATTTGTATTGTTCTGAACCCTCTCGCCAGTCATGTTCTGTATCTGCTATGCAGAAGTGAAACATTCCAAAATCCGTTTGGTACCTGTTAGATATTGAAAGAGAATTGAGTGAGATAAAAATAAGCTAAAAAATTATTTTAAGGATGTAAAAAATAAAAGTTAGGGAAGTCTGGTCTACTTTAAAACTACTACCAATTTCAGGTGAAAAAAAGTGAGCTCAACATTACTTTTAAGCAAATGCAATTCAACTTTTAAGCAAAAAGGTAAGAGAATTGAGCTTAAATTATAAGAATAAATGTACCAAAATTTCGCCCGATTCTCTGCAGGGACATAGTACATAGTCTCAGCTGGCACACCACATTCTCCGCCTGAATCGTCCGTATTGTAAAATGATCCTGAATCAAACCAATCCCGCTCATGATTACCACTGCAAAAAAAAACATGAATATTATTGGCAATATTTCTTAAAATTAGATAATAAGCTAAGAGTTATATTGCTATAAAAAACTTATAGGAAATCGATAACTTATACAAGTACCTTGCGACCATGTAAGGTACAGTTGATGAGATGGGTTCCATCTGTTCAGTAAACTGATCCCACTGTGACACATATCCATTCGCATAAGCCATATCCCCTATATGGAAAACTATATCGAAGTTGTTTAGGTCCTTGATTAGTGTGTCTGTAGTGTTCAGAGCACCAGGTTGGTAATTTGCATATTCGTTTGAACCGTCACGCTCAGCCTGAAAAAAGCATGTAAAAGAAAATGGTGAGATGGGAAGAGATTCAATTTTCTTCTTGAACGAGAGTCTATTGAGGCCTTGTTCGGCTGCAGGTTTGTTCAAAAAAGTTGGGTTTCAGCTTAAAATTTATAGACTTCAGTCCATCAAACCCAAAGAGTTCAAACTTTAAGCAAATTTCAGAGCAGAAAGGCTATAACCTTGACACTATCTTCCCAGTGTCGCCAAATATGCTGTTAACAAGTCTTAGCCTGCATGTGGAATGAGTATCTAAAATTTGGCATAAATGATAAAGTGTTTAGTTTGTAATTCTTAAGCCTATCTTTCTGCAAATAAGTTGTACTATTTTCTATTGGCTAGCTATACAGTTTTTTTTATGTTCCTTGGCCTGCAAAGTTAAAGGCCTTTACTCTGATAAGCACTTTTTTTTCGGTCTTAACTAAGCCAATTTGTTTCATTAAAATCGCAGCCAAACAAGCCTTGTGTAGTCTACTAAGTTTAACACTACTACCTTCCCAGTGTCACCAAATATTATAACACGTTGTAACGAGTCTTGGCCTGGGTACGGAGACGATCTGAAAGAATATACTTTGCTCCACACATATGAGCCGTTGATCAATCGATGGCCCATTCTGTATGTGTACCTAAAAATAAATTCTTAACTATGTCAAACGTACAAAATTCCTAGTATACTGCAATATAACTCTTGGAAAATAAAAATGGAACATCACACTGATGACAGTTTATAAAGGCTTTCGATATCGATCGGGAAAGGAGATAGTTATCAGTGATGCTGACCTGGAATTTGGCCACATGTCCTTCAAGAAGCTGGTATGAATAAAACCTGGATCGCGCCAACCAACAGTCCGGGCAGGTGCACCTGCAGTGAGGAGGTCTTAAGAAATTACATACTAGCAATATACATACATATGTTGGCAAAAATTCCATTCTCATTTAAAATATAGTTTTGGTATTGCAATAGATATCTTCAGTGCAATTATGTGATTTTACGAAGTATGGGTGAATTTCACTAAGCTTTGTAATTGCGTCTTGAAATAGAACTTCAAACAGAAGAAGAAAGAAAAACATGTACAAAATGGATCAAATGATAAACAAAAATCAAAATATATTTCGACTTAGGTAATCCCCATGATCCGGCCCTACTCGTATTCATACTTTATAAACGAGATATGGCAGCTATTTAGGAAGAAAAAATAAATGTTAGAGCGTACCACACATGTCGCTACGGCTAAATGTCAATGTTCCAGCTGGTGAGCGAATTGGAATTTCTTCTTCTGGACCCCACTCAACAAAAGGAGTTGCTTCGTGAATATCGTAGCCACTTGTCCACGTTACTGTCATCTGCAAAGTCCAAAACAGAATGAAAATTTGAGTAACTTTCCTCTGGATTTGTTTGTGTTGCATCTTTTGAGCACAAAAACTGGCTTATTTGAGTTTTTTGTAATAAAAGCTTAGTTCATTCAACTTAAAACTTGAAGTTTTTTGTGACAGAACAAAATTGAGTGCAGCTCTTACGCTGCTCAACCAAATGCATTGCAGCCTAAGAATTCAAATAAAAGTGAGCTTGAAAGCTGCAACAAACAAGCCTAGTGTGCCAAACCGTCAAGCTGAAGTATGTATTTTTTAATTTCTGTCGGTTTATTTGTCAAGTATTTAATAAGCATAGAGAACTTACTTCATCCCATGACTTCCCTAGGGCAAGGCGCGGGTAGACAGGAGCTTTAGGATTCGCAAATGCTATAGAGTGCGAAACAGCTACCAGTTTTGGCTGCAAAATTATCAATAACCTGTAAATTGCGAGGCACTTACTTGGAAAACACCAAGAGGAAACTTCTTTTAAAATATTATTGTAAAAAAAAAAAGTTGTTATGAACTCACGTCAGTTAATCCACCTTTGAATAATGCAAATGAGAAATCTGCTCGCTGATTTATCAACCGGAAGGTAAGAGAGCTTTTGCCAGTTTTAGCATAATCAGAATTCGAATGATTTGCAAATTGGTACTGTAAAACAAACATACTCAATGTTAACTAAATTAGTGTCGGTACTATCCAACTCCAAAACAGCTACAGTAGGTTATATAGATAACGAATGAAACTCCATATTTGACACAGTATTGGTACATGAGTAATGCATTTCCAACAAAATTAGTCTAACTGGTTGTAGATATTTAGCAGATTACATTTGAAATTTCCGTTTGCAATATGAATATACTCGGGCTGTTTTTAGCAATAAGATGACAAACAAACAATCTAGGATCTATGACCTAACAACATTTACTTCGAAATTTTCACCACCATATACCGTCCGATTTTTAATTGATCATTTCTGTCTGATATTTTAAATAACATGCCTTCAAAGACCATCTACGCATCGGAAGGCGCAAACATCCAAAATTAGTTATTGTAAAGGATGGTAATTTGTATATAGAAAAAAAAAAACATGATCGTTGATCGTATTTTCTAAAGATTATACAAAGGATGCACCAATAACCTTGATGGGTGCTGAGCATATGGTAGGAGCATCAACACCATCGTTATCTCCGGCTGACTGACAATTTGATCCACTGCCATTACGTTAATATTATTCATCATGGTCAATACATTAAAAAATGAACAATAAATTTACTCTTGTAAGGATGTTTAGATGTTCATGTATATATGACTGTTTTCTCCATAATGCAATAAGTTGTCTTGTGAAACTGTTGCTTATTGTCCATTTAGTTTCGAAATTTCTTTAAGATAAAGGTTACAAAATTATACACGAAACAACTTTTAAAAAAAAAAACATTTTGTTAGGTGACAGTTAATTCCATGACGATCCTCATAGATTTATCTAACAATCTATCTGGTTCCCAAAGTTTTAATACGAGTCAATCTTAGTCTCCATGTTTCAACAACTGGTTGTTTTTTGTTCTGGGTATAAAATGAAATACTAATATTTATAAACAAATGTATGAGTAAGTTACTTAAGATTCACTTTATCTTTTTAGCTTCTACGATCATTTTTAATGCTTCATTAAAAAAAATCGTTTCGCTCTGGTCCAAAGTTTATGTTAGACAACCAAATGTGACTTGCTTATATTGCTTTTTGTTCTTGAAATGTTGTTAATAAGATAACTAAATTTAACTTTTGATTGAAATAAAGAATAATACTTGAACTTTGCAGGCGAAAAAACTCCAATCCAATCGTCATTAGATGGTTTTGGGTACTCAAGCTCAATTGTAACCCATTCAACATCTTCCCCCTGTGAAAATATAGGTTAATAATCTACATTTGGTATCCGTTAAAAACGGGAATTACTAGGGAACAATCAGGTTATATGACTGGTTCACAACCCGTTAGTATAAAAATGTGTCAAATGCATTAAAAAAAAAATTGATTAATATTTAAGTTTAGGGAGTCCTCCCTATTGTTTTATATTTTTATTTGGGTTTTTAGTGTGTTGTACAATTTATTTTTAATTTATCAAATTCTAATTTGTTGAAAATAGAAAAAATAAATTGGTTATTGAAAAACATTATCTAACCATCCATTTTTTAATCTAACAGCGGTTAAGGTGACTGTTTCATAAACGGTCAAAATTGTTCCAAAGAGTCGCTCTTAAAAACGTTTTGAGAACATATCATTTTCATTGAATATCTTTTACAAGAGAATCAAGAATCGAGATTATCAAATCTGTTACAAAAAAAGTTACCAGATCAAATCAAATTCGGATGATGATAACTAATGGAATATCAAAACACATATCTTGTATATTATCTCCAATAATTTAGTCGGTATCATGTGATTATAATAAATTAATACATATCCAGAAGCATTTTGCAGCCAAAATTTAGGAATGCTATTTTCTAAATTTTAGCATAAAATAGTAAGTAGAAGGATTTTTTTTTTTTAAATAAATAAAAAAGATAAAAGGTTGAAATAGAAAATGCAAGTGTAATTTCTTCCGTTTCATATAAATCTTTTCTCTAAGTGGAATATATAACTGTTTGAGTAAGTAATATTGATTATAACGTTTTATTGTTTTGGTTATAATTTTATTAAAAAATTGACCGTAGAGGAAAAATTAAATTCACATAAAAAAAGGTGCAATTAAATAAAAGTACACACACAGTACATTGTAAACTTGTATTCTCTTTCTTTCCACATTAGTATTTTCTCTAAACGGAAAGTAATTTGTCGAGTAAATAATATCATACCGTTTTATTTAGGTCATGTTACGGACATACTATTATTCACATGCACCGCTATTATCACTACTTTTGAACACATCGGCGACATTTTACTTGAATAAAAACAAGTCCGCAACACACCAATGCTAGTTTTTTTGAGTGATGATATAAAGAGAAACTTTTTGACATATATTCTCGCAGAAACTCAATATGCACCATCAGATTATGTATATGAGGGTAAATCAATTATCCACATTAATTCTATGTGAGAATCTATGTCAAAAGGCCTCTCTTTATATCATCAATTTTTTTTTTATCCAACTACAAAATTCCAAATCAAAACGAAGGTGTTATATTGTTACCTCTAAACCAAGAACACGAGGGCGAGCCTTGATTTTTACAAAATGGTTGATATCAACAGTTGTTTTATGAATCGCAATCTTCGAAAGTTGTTGAATGCCCAGTATATGATCATGAGCTTCAACTGGTTTATAAATTATAAACAAAAACAATGTTGCAATTGCTGCTAAGAACATTTTGAGAGACACCATTTTTTGTCACCTCTCTATGACTTGTTTTGGAGAAAAGGATCCCTTATATATATAGTAGAGGAAAGGTTTAAGTATATTCCAAATTTCATTGATATTTATTCCTAGATATCACTGAGTTTTGAACTAAATTGGGAAATATATTCAAGATTTTGTTTGAAAAAAGATAAGGATTTTTTTATTTAGTTCTCGAAATTTCAACATAGCTTCCATTTGGCCCGTAACCTTTAAGTACAGTAATAATACTCTAATTATTATAAGAACAGCAGAGTTGATCCTTATTTTGGATGTAATTCATTTAAATCTCAGTATCAATTAACTTTATCTGGCTCTCAGCAACTTTGAAAACCAAACTATGAGGACTATTTTTAAAAGTAGAGTCAGCCCTAAATCATTTGAAAATTGATAGTTTTGATAAATTTTGTACGTGATGTATGATTGGTAGCCTCTATTCTCGTAGCTAATTTGTAAAAGGAAGAAATATAAAATGATATTTAAGTTGTTCTTAAGAATACTGAAGTGTCATACAACATTATTAAATATTAAATTAAAATCATTTTCCTGGAATATCTAGCTGTTGACAAAATTTTGGAATTTATCTTTTTCTTTAAAAGAAAAAAAACATAACTTTTTTCTTAAATAAAGATCCCATGATTTTGTTACATGTTTAAAATTTATCCTCGTCTGAACATTGAAGAAAATGACTAGATGCCATATTTCATATTTTATGAGTTTCGATATTTTCGATACAAATGGAAGGGAATGAGCTTTGCAGGCTTGCCGGTGACAAAATAAATCAACGGACAAAATAAATCATAATCATAATCATATTAGGCCCTTCACAGACTAAACGAAAGGGTCAAGGTCATAATCATATTAGGCCCTTCATCGACTAAACGAAAGCGTCAAGGTCATAATCATATTAGGCCCTTCACCGACTAAACGAAAGGGTCAAGTCATAATCATATATATTCAGTTTCTTAAAAGTTTGGATTTGGACTCGGGGAGAGCTACGCATGATAGTCATTGTACAAATATGTACAGTACATTATTCTTCGACCTAGTATACTGTTTGTGTTTGGAAATTGGCTCACTTGTTTGGCTTATGGTGAGATTTATTTTCACCTGAGTGTTGTCTCGATTTGCAGGCCTTAATTTCCAACATCGATTTTATAACGTTGTATAATTATTTGTCCACATTATGAATGAGGGCCTTAGTAAACACCGAAGGACGGATGTTCATCGAGCATGTATACCAAAATTATATTAACTTGCAGTCCATACTCCATATCGATGTCCAAAGTTTTCGTCGCACTTCTAAGACGTATCTTTTTGAGCAATGGATTTTGATGCATATAGTATTATACTAGTCGAATAGTGTGCGTTAATCTTTTTGCGGCTTGTAAAAAGATTACCTAATATTTGCTCATCAACCTTAACTAATAAGTAACTTAGATTCGACATGATGCATAAAAAAACACATAAACGTACACAACTTCAAACCGTCTTCTATTTGAGAGACCCAAAAAAATGCACTTTAACGTTAATATGTCGTTGTACACATACCGATAGGAAACACAGTCATTAAAAACGCATTCACAAGTTTGCCCAATAATTAGGAAGAACCTAATGTACATATTTATTACTCACTCCGTTCCTATTTAGTTATCCAAAACTACGTGTAATTTTAACTGGTCAATAACTTGTATCAAAATTGTCGGAATGAAATTTTTTAAAAGTTGATTATATAGTTTAAATGTTAAATTTTATGATTAGATTTAAAAAAAGTTCATTTCGACAATTTTGATACAAGTTATAAAACGATCAAAATTACACGTAATTTCGTAATAAACAATTAAATAATAACGGTGCAAGTTGTAAAAGGAGAATTTGGTAATCAAGCACAAGCAGAAAAAGTACACATGCATGATGCATGGCATAATAAAACTGAGCCCAATTTATGACTTTGCATTCTAGGTTGCCAATGCACATTTTGACTTGCTTATTTAGTAAAAATAAATAGGTTTTTGACCTTTTTGCAAATTGCAAGTACATTTTTTTTAATTACGTTTCCAGTGTCAAATTGAACACATATACTGTCAAATTCGATGATATACAGTCGAATCAAAACATATACAAACTTATAAATAAACAATAATCCCCAGAGTTTGTTGTATATAGCTGTGCCAAATTTATAGTAAAAGTGTAAAACACAACTACACAAGGCTTGTGCTCCGTCTTGTTTAGATGAGCTCGTCTTCCCAGTCTGTGAACCGAGGAAATAGCAATCCACCGTATCCACGCCTTCAACCACTCTGTTGTGGGCAATCACATCCTTTGCGCGTGGCTCGAGTATCAAGGAACAAGCACCGTTAGGCGTTATTGATGCTCTTAATCATGGGAACGATAAAATGCAAGCAAAGGTTACTAGATTCGTGGAGATGCATATATAAATTATCATGTTTGCATATTCATCATTTGAGTCTACAACAATTAATTCAATAATTACATATCCGATTTGGCGTATGGACTTAATTATATGCAAGCATATATATGTTTCATGCTTGTTTGATTATATCCATTTTTTATCGTCAATTATCAATCAATATTGACATTATCTTTATACGAATAGATAACTATAAGGAGAAAAGTGGATGACAAATGAAAGTTCCACAGTATGTTAGTTAGCGAGCCAAAGGGCTTTGGAACTTACAACAAGACACGATGCTTAGAGCATGCCCAATAGTTTTATTAAATTTTTAATGTTAAATAGTGACAAATCATCGTTTAAAAAGATGTCAAATTACACATATGCAAGTAACTAATTTTGGGACCCCCATATTAAATACACTTTAATTGTTTTTTTAACATTTTATGCTTCTAATCTCAACTAATTTATCTATTCGTTGAGAGTAGACGAAAATTTGATTTACAAAATTTCAAATTTCAAAACATTGACGATTAGTTTGATAAGTAATAAAGTAATCGATCCATTATTATAATATCCATTCATTTATAATCTATCTATCAAAGAAAGTATGCATAGTTTCGTATTCCATTGTACAAAAAAAGATAAACAACAAAAGCACTTGTCCAACAAAATCTCAATGGAAGAAACATATATGTATTCAATACAAATCTGTTAACCTAAGATAGGATTTTTACCATGAGCAAGAAAATACCAATTCCATACGAATATGCATCAGATCGAATATTTAGTAAATAAAAAACCAAACCGATCGTGATTTTAAATGTTAGTTTTGTTGACGTCCAAGTCAACCTATGATTTGTTTATTTGATTCGGTTTCGAACAAGCGGAACCGGACTAAACCCAATCTCATATTTTAGTTAGATTGGTTCGTATTTTACTCGACTAAAGCGCTAACAACCTTTTCTTTAGGCCGTGACTTGTCAAAACACACATTTTTCTCTAGATTTTTTAATATTTTTTTGAATAAAGAGTAAAAAAAAAGTCAATACTGATGACAATAAGAAAAAGAAAACCACATAAACGCGACAAAACATAATTATACCAAATTTGAAAATTTCACAAAACTAAATTTTCCAAATGTCTTAAATTCTCCCACTAGTCCCACTATATAGTCTTTTGTCTATACAAAAACAAAAAAGGCTTAATTAAAAAGCTTCCAAACCCAACCTCAAGACCCATACAAAAAACGTACGGTCAACAAAGCATCACTAAACTTTACTCAAAAATAGCATAACTGGCCCCACTTTTACATATCATCTACAACAAGATTTTCTTGTACTACCTCAACATCATCGCCTTCATCTCCACCGTTGAACCCATCAAACTCAACCACATCCAACGGTGCACATTCGATCTTGTGGCGCACCTTCCAATCCTGTGCCTGACAACCACGTGAGCAGTAGTTAGCCTTCCCACAAACAGAGCATCTTCTAAACTCGTTGCCACGTGTCTCGGGTCGACCGCAACCCGAATGCGAACATATCTTTAACCCCGTCCCGATCTCTCTTGACCCGAACCATTCTATTAGGAATTTGTTAGCGGGGTGAGGCTCGCGGACCGCCTTGTGGCAACTGTATAACTCGTTCAGAAGCTGCGCCTTGTCGTCTTGGTGTAGCGACGGGATGAATAATTGATTGTTTTTGGGTCTGAAATTTATTTAATATATTTATCATACAATTATATTTGAAATTTAAACTTAAAAGAGAAAAATAACAAGGTGTCAAATTCAAGGTTCCAATTAATAAGTGGATATAATGATTTCCCTAATTTTAAAACGTATAATTTTCAATTCACCTATGATTTTTTCTAATGACAATAAGGACAAATATGTAGTATTTACTATTTAATATTGTATTAACATGACGAGACTAATGAATTAGGGTAATTAAATAGTTTAAAGTTTTCAACACAACGGTGTGGTCCACACCCCATAAGTTTCTATGGAACAAATTAAATACTTTATTCAATTTTTAATCGGACTACTCGTGATTCATTATAAACAATAGGGACCTGAAAGATCTTTTCAAAAGTATAGAGGCCATTAATACTGAAACTGAAACTCTGAAACGTTTAAATACTTTCTATTGTTGCTTATCAAAAACAATATTACTTTTTATTGTTAACAAAGAACTACAAACCAAAAAAAATAATACAAAATGATGTAATCCCTCCGTTCCCAATTAATTGTCCATTACGAAACTACGTGCAATTTTGACCGGCCAATAACTTGTATCAAAATTATCGGAATGAAAAATTTCAAAAGTTAATCATATAATTCAAACATTAAATTATATGGTTTAAGTTTGACAATTTTCATTTCGACAATTTTGATACATGTTATAAACCGGTTAAAATAGCACGTAATTTCGTAGAGGACAATTAATTGGGAACGGAGGGAGTAAATAACATTACTAGTGTCGCTACCTGGGTACTCCGTCCAATCGATATCTTTGCAACAACCTTGCACAAAGAGAGTGAGACTTGAAACCCGTGGAAGCGTGTACATAGTCTACAAGCTCGCGTAAATGAGCCTGAAGAAGGAACCGACGTCCCTCATCGACTCTACGAGTAATGCCATATCCATCTTGAAGACAGTGTCCGAGCTCACGAAGGGCGTCTGTGTGACCAAGTGAGGCAGCACGTGCAAAAAACGCCACACCAGCACGCAAGTCCTTGTGGCTTTTGGTGGCCCCACTGCCGTTGAACTGGATCACGGCGAGTGAGTAAAGAGCGGGCGCATGGGATTTGATTGCAGCTTTTGCTATTAGTGATAAGCCTCCCGGTCGGTTTTCTAGACAGTAAAACCGGATCTATGCAGATAAAAAGAAGTAGCATCTAATTAATCTATTGACATAATCAAGGTGATATAGCATGTTGATGTAATCAAATAATCAATCAACCAAATGCATCTAACATGTAATTGTCAAAATTACAATCAAATTTTGTTTAGTATTACCCTTTAATGATTATACTAGTACTAAATTATACAGGTGCAAGTATTTTTCTGTTCAGTTTGTGGGGTCCATACATGAAGTGAATTTAACAATAGTACAAAAGGAACAACTACTCACTTTATTGCTGTATGTTTTGAATTTTAGTGATATTAGAAAAGATGAAACGAAATGGAATTCTCTAAAAAGCACCAAGGAACAATAATAATAAAAAAGGAGGGAGCGGTGATTATCCTTTTCTGAATTTAGCAATTCAAATAATAAATGAATTTAAGATAAGAAATCACTAGTATCTTCGTTCCCAATTAATTGTTCATTACGAAACCACGTGTAATTTTAACCGGATAATAACTTGTATCAAAATTATCGGAATGAATTTTTTTAAAATTTAATCATATAGTTCAAACATTAAATTATATGATTTAGTTTTGAAATTTTTCATTTCGATAATTTTGATAAATATTATAAGCCGGTTAAGATTACACATAATTTCGTAAAAGACAATTAATTGAGAACGAATTCGACTATTTGGAAAGGCACTTGTTTACAGGAGAAAACATTACTGAGTAATCCATAACTTTTCTTTTACATAAACTACCCTAAAGTAGATGCCATTAAACAGAACTTTTTAAAACATCCAATTAATTGATTTGACTAATTCGCAAAGACGTGTGAGCACTAATTACTCGATAAGACGATAACTTACATAAAAATATAAACTCTCACTTTGGGAAATATTTTAAATCGTAATATATGATTGCAGTAACGTTTAATTAAAGGAATCAACACAGACTTGAGAATACTATCTATAGAATAAAAGATGTGATACAGTAATTGATTACTTCTATATTATCTTGACATTTCCAAAAATAGGTGCTTATTTTTGTTAAATTGAATGTTAAAATGTGTCGAGCAATAAATTTTGTCCTCTCCTTCAGACGTTTTAAATTCACTTTAATCTTTATAGGGAACTCTATAATCTTAAACATGAATTAACAAATTTTTTGAAACAATTAAATTTTCTTGTCCACTGGAGAGATAC
Organism: Primula vulgaris; assembly: GCA_963920805.1. Taxonomy (NCBI): domain Eukaryota; kingdom Viridiplantae; phylum Streptophyta; class Magnoliopsida; order Ericales; family Primulaceae; genus Primula; species Primula vulgaris. The sequence goes on from OY987212.1 coordinate 49,291,753, forward strand.
TGCATATTAGCTAACAGAAATTTGTAAAATAGAAAAGGAACCTTTTGAAATATTCAAGATATGTAAACTTTCTGTTACGAGTAGACAATGCTATAATCTATAAACTTTTTTTAAATGTCACTATTTTTTAGCATCGTTAAATTTTAGTAACAATTTAGCATATCACATAACACGACAGTTTTCAATCTCAAGAGTTGTTGGTGTTATAGCTTGACATTTTCTTGTAGCGATGAACGGTGAATATATTTATAAAACAAGAATATTAACCTAGATTTACTAACCATGCCAAGAATATAACAAGCTTCAACATTGCCAACGCTAACGCACTGTTTCAAAAACCGGTGAGCTGGTTCAGACCAGTTTTTCGCTCTCACAGCCAACATCTTCGAACCCGCCTGGTTCAATACCACAGGTTGGAGTCCTAGCCGGTTCAGCCTCTTGCATCTGTTCAACAAATATTATCATTATTATAAATATTACTATCATTTAATAGAAATTTTCAATCTTGAATTCTTGATAATGGAGTCCTATCTTTTTATACCTATTTAAATTTATAGCTTTAATTTTTTTTTAAATGGATTCCATGACTTGCTCAAAAACCACACAAAAAAAACATCAAACAGAGAAAAGCAAGAGAAAAATATCAAATAAATGAAAAGATTGTAACTAGTAATAATTTGGTCAGGAAAATATAATATTGACATCTTTTTAGTCCAAAACTATCAGCTTAATATAAATTACATATGAGGTTAATTACTTCAAAACACGCTATTCTAGTTCATTAAGAGTTTGTTACACTATACTCCTAAATTCTAATAAAACAATCTTGAAAAACAGAAAAACAAGCATACCATTACTGACCTTTTTGTAACATAGCTAAAATGTGGACAACTAATAGATATATACATGTTCATAATGAAATATTTTTTTATAAAAAAAAATGAAAAAAATGCATACGTTATGAGAACAGTGAAGAAATCGGAAGGCGAAAGAACGGTGGAGCTGAGCTTGGATAAAATAGAGATGACTAAATCGTCTGGTAACCATTCAAATAAATCAGATCCATATATTGGATTAGTCTTTTGTTTTTTCATATCAACTGGTTTTTATTCAGCTTTTTATTCAAGAAAGACTTAAAACCTGTGTATTTAGTTGTGTCTATAAATATATATATTAGGAGATAAAAAAGAGAAATAATAGAGAGATCCGTTTGCGTTGGCTTAGAATAGGTGTGCGTATGGGGAACAAAATACGGTTCTCTCTCTCTCTCTCTATATATATATATATATATCTATCTTAATAATATTTGTTATGTGTGTGTCTCTCTCTATATACGTGCTTTGTTACTATGAAAAATACGAGATTGAATGCGGGTTTTATACTAGTTAAAATATTCTACCTTCTATTCTTTATTTCTTTTCGTGTTCCATTACTTATTTTTATTCAAATTTTAAATTTTCACAACTTATATCGCAATTTTATAAACTTTTATATTATATTGTATTCAAATTTTAAAACATTTAAACATAATATTGTTTTAAACAATTTTTTTAATATTCAATGTTTAATTTACACTAATTTGTACATTAATTCCAAAACAAATTTTGTGTGAATTTTCTTTTAAAAATAATTATTTGAATGTATTGATACATATAGTATAATAATTGTACAATTTTTTTTAACTTTTTAAGAATTTTTTTTTTTGATAAAATAAGCAATGAGGTACGAAAAGAGACAGAAAAATGAGATATAAGATTTGAAGTCGTTTTATACTCAGTATAGAAAAGGAAGCAAAGGGGAATACAGATTTCTCCTTTGATGTTTTTATTTATAAAGGCAAATTAAAAAGGGTCAAATGAAGATTTTCTCATTTTATATAAGCAATGTATATCTTTTGTATTTATTTCTTTTTTAAGTGTTGGTGGGATTATTTGATATTCTTACGTAAGGTGGTTATTTATTGTATTGTAGTATTAAATTCGCAAACCGAATCATTTTTATGTGTAGTTAATGAAAAGAGAATTCCAATTTCTTTATGTAACTTAAGAATGAATTTTCATAATGGAAGTGTTCGTCTTTTAGAATTGAAATTTAATAATTAAAAATATAGTATGTCAACAAAATACATACAGTGAAGTTTTTTGTCAATCAAAATTAACACTAAATCTAAATGAATATTTTTTTTCCTTAAAACTTAATCAAATCATTGTATACAAGTAAGTATTAAGGCCAAAAGTATGTTTGGTCAAATGGTGAATTTCTTTAAATTAAATTGAAGTTCCATATAAACAAAAAAATGCACTTCAAAAAATATTTAATGTATTTCAAAACTTAATTGAGATTTAGTTTCTTAAGTTTTAAAACTATCACCTCGTCCCAATCTTGGGTATGAAAATAACATATAGATTGATCACAATTAAATTCGGTTTATAGCACGTAAATCTTACACATCACCTGTGAGAACACCGAAGACAAAAACGCTTCAAGACAAATTTAAATTTGTGTACACCATTAATATTTCATACAACACAGGTGGAAATAAAATTATTCTAGGTATATATTCAACAAGTCTGTCTTATTGCTCATATAGACTGTATGTTATTTTATTTTATTATTATAATATGATTCCGATCATTTTGAGAATTTGTGTCCAATATTTAAATTTTGTAACAAACACAAAGTAAGATTCGTATGGCAATATCACTTATCTTCCGTTTGAATTACTAATTAATAGGAACATTTGATTAGAGTTTTTTTATGTCATTTTACTTCTTTTTGCCTTTATTTTGCTTTACTTCTCGGTGGTTGGAAAATTTGGCTTGATAGATATGCGTTGAAAGTTTTTTGTGCCTCTATATTTTATTAGACTCTTCGAGTTTGTTCCAGAGGCATCGATTTTGTATTGTGCACGTTATTTTGTTTGTGAACAGTTTTTTTATTTAAAATTCCACTTCCAGCCATGATGTCCCGGCGGGTACAGTACTACACTCAGTAAAACAGGCTTTTGTCTAGACTGGTATTTGTAAGAGAAGCTTTTTGAAAAATGGTAGACAAACAAATAATTCATATGTACCGTTCTGGTAATATCATACGCGTTGAAGTATAATGCAATTAAAATATATAAAATAAGTCTAGTTATGATACAAATGTGTGAATAATAAATAAAAAAATATTATAAGAAGATAAGACTTAAAAGAATGTCTTGTTGTTAAAGAGAGATAAATAGTTTTATTAGTTATTACTTTTTATATTTTTTTATGTGAGTATGATATTCTTATAATTAATAAAAAAGTATATGAGTATTTTTGGAAAAAAAATGCCTAAATTGGACAGACTCATTTGACTTGGCTTAATTTATTATAATAGAATGATATTGTTCGTTAATTTTCTGCATTAATGTCGCCCAGTTGCCGGAATTCCATCGGCTAATTTCTTGATAGTTGCCTTCCCCTCTTTAAGAAACGACATCTGTTATCCGATTGAAAAGTCGTGGCGAAATTGTTAAAGTTAAAACCATTTGTCGACTTAATGTATTGACCTGAAACTAGTTGGGCTAAAGTGCAATGTTGAAGTTATCCTTGCCTCCAAATTACTTTATGTTATGAAGAATATTTTTTTATAGGAACCCAATTCATTTTATTTTACAAAACAATAAAAAATAGAACCTGATTCATGGAGTACATCACGATTTTATTATTTTTTTTCATATTTTCATACAGTACTACAGTATATAACTTGGTCACACCCATAAACCAGGTATCAATAATACTTTCTCACAATTTGAGCAAACTTGTGTGGAGTGCATAAAAATAGTACATAACTCAAAAGCAGTGCCATACTTTATTTTTCCAAGTACATCTATGTGACAGATTAATGATATAAATATTAAAAAAAAATTGTCTTTGAGTTTTTCTTTTAAAAAACGCATCTTACTCACCACCTCAAGGTATTCATCAACGTAACTTGAAAGCATTAAACCGTGTAGTGTTGTACAAATGGACTAAAACCATAATTAACTTAATTTCTATCTTGTAAAAACCGAAATGAAGGTTCCAAACGTTTTTGACTTTTTATGATAATAATTGTCTAGTTGATCAGATACTTTATGTGACTTGTGGCTCTTTTTTGACTTCCACGAAGCCATTATACATGCACTATATCATATACGTTATTGACTTGAACCAATAAATGTTACAAGTACCACACCTTTCAACAACAAAAAAATAAAAAAAAATCAATATGGCGTTGCAAATTTCATGCTATAGGTTCCATGCATCTAACTAATATAATACGGAGTATTGTCAATTTCAAATTGGTTAATAGAATTAGTATAGGTCGATGAATAGCAAACTATAAAATGAAGGACATGGTATGTACACTATAAAAAAATATTCAAATAACGACGGAATTAGTGACGGTATTTTTTGTTACGATCTTATTAGCGACGGTTTTTGTGACGGATTTGTGACAGTTTAGTCAATTTACGACAGATTTGTGACAGATTTTTAAATTAGTGACAGGCTTATGACAGTTTTTGACTTTCACTAAATCAAACAGTGATAATACTATGACATTGGTGTAGTGTTTTTTTTTGCTTTAATTTATAAAATAATCCAAAGATGGTAAGCATATATATATATACACATTGATAAGCGTATGGGGCACATAATACTTGTGTGTTTTTATCTGGCTTCGCTATCAATGCGTTCGCATGGTGCAAGTTGAGCCTAAGCCAAATTGACAAGAGTGTGAGTGTTTTGTAGATGAAGTTATATCGTGATATATTGGTCGAGTGGGGACATGTGTGTGCTAGAAAATAAAATAAAAAAAATCATCTTTTTTAGATTTGGTGAAAATAAAATTAGTTTTGGATAAGAATTGAAGATGTGGAGTTGGTGGATCACATTTGTTTTCAATCTCATCTTAATTGAACGTTTTTAGTTCGGTGGAAAATGGTTTATGCGTGTACAAATTCAGGATTTACACTAGTATCCATTGATTATCATTCGAGGACTAGTAATAGTAAATTAATATTATTTGAATGTTTGGTTTATTTCCAGATTGGTTTTGAGTATCCTGGAAAAAAATCGAAAAGAAAATAAATTACATAGCAGATGCAAAGTTACTTGGTACTATTAACAATGACACATGCATCTAGGTATTAATTAATTGACCATGCAAATATATATATACAGTGTTTTTTTTGTCAAGAACTGAAAGGAACAACAGAGACAAAGCTTTCATAGTCCCACCTTTTTTCCAGATAATTAAATGACCGTAAATGGGTAAAAAAATAAAACCATCCTAAATTTCATCACGGTAGATTTTAGTGCATAGTTAAGCGCAAGGTCAAGTATTACAGTTTGCTTTCTCGATCGAACTCATTCGGCCATAATACTTACTATTGCGTAAAATGTTTATGTTATTGTCCCTAACTAGTCGATAAGTTTAGTTCCGATCACAGATTAAAAATGCTACAAATTGATATCGTTTATAAGAAACGCAACCGAGAAATAGGTCTAGCAAAAGTGGAAAATAGCCTATCAAATAAGAACGGAGAAAAGATGTATCATAAGATAATATGGTACTTTGTTCTTAGTTTATTCACAGTCGAACAATTAATTTATAGCCGCAACCCGAGGGTGGTGGAAGTCGTATTGTTTTCAACTAACTTAATAGACGCCCATATGTGCTAATGTAAGGCCATTTGTTTTCTAAGTATCTTCATCAGCCAGTGCTGTAAAAATGTTAAGTTTTGGTGAAAATTTATTTCTTTGCTAGAGAAAAAAGGTTTGGGGATTTAAATATATTTGGAGGTGGATGGTTGCCAGAGGTGGCGGCCACCGTCGGATGTTGTGTGCGATCGTCGGAGGTAAAATGGAGTCATCGAGGATGATTTAAGCAGAAGTTGATCGACAATTTATGTGAAGAGTCCTTTTGGTGCATGGTTAGTTTTAAGAAAGTATCACAATTTTCTCAAATTATATATAAAAAAAATTGGAGATCTGATTATTTTAAAAAAAAAAATCACCTAAAATAACAACTCATTACAATTTTCCAAATTATTTACTCCATCCGTCCCACTTTATAAGCGATATGCGAACTCACGTGCAACTTTTACCGGTTTTGAACATTTAACTAAATTGCCGAAACGAAAAATTTCAAAATTTCTATATATACTTCAAATGTTAAATTATATGAAAAATTTATAATAAAAAAAAAATCGACAATTTGGATATGAGTTATTTGCCGGTTAAAATTATGCGTGGTTTCGTATAAAACTTATAATATGGAACGGATGGAGTAATGTCTTTCCTTAAAACCCCGAACACCCAATTATATATAATTTATCTATGAAAACTAATAAAATTTATAGCATCACGTAAAGGAAGATAGTGAGAAAACAAATTGTAGCCTTGGTCATGCTTAGCCGTGTTTAGCACAATTAGACTAACAAATTTTAGAACGGTAAATGGGTTTTATTGAATGGTACATTTTTTCCCTTGAGGTCATTGTAATAATTTAAAGAAATCAATGCAGAAAACTGTGACAAAGTGGCATAAGAAAAACACAGAAATTCGCAATAATGTGAGAATTAAATAGAATGAAAGCAATCAAACTAGTGGATTTGTGGTTGTGGATGTTCAAACTCAATATTATAACTTAGAATCAAAATAATGAGCTGAAGTGACATAGCAAAATACTTTTCCTCCTTCAAATTGATACGTTACCCATAGGGCAACTGTGAATGACAACTTATAATAGACGATTTTAAAATTGCAGCCGTGACAAAGATCTGAAAGAGATATATACGAATTGTATTTTTTGTCATTTGAAAAGTAAGTCACCCAACCATAATCCAATTTTGGAGTTAATACCGTTCAGACCGTTATACTTTTTGCGTACTAAATATGTGTCTATTACAAAAATACATGCAATTTTGACTATCAATTTTTTTATATGTAAATTGTCGGAAAAAAATTCTTTTAAAAGTCAATCAGATGGTTTATGGTTATAAGTTAGAACTACATGATGTACTTGTTAGATTTTCCATTTCAATAACGTAGATATGAAAAATTTGATGGTAAAAGTTACACGTATTTTTATAATGGACACTATCATTACCAATAATTGTAAAAGGAATGATTAATGAATGTTACACTACTTAATTAATTTGTCTTTTCCCTTTACCCCATAAATTTTTCAATTATAGTAGAACCTCTATACAGTTATAAAATCGGGATGATGAAAAAATATTATTATGTATAGATTATTCTTAAACGGAGGTACATATATAAAATATAAAAAATAATTCAAATATGTATTTTACACAATACAAGATATATATATATATATATATATATATAAGAGAGTGTATATATATATATTGTTTAACAAACTAGAAAAAATATATAGGAGAGTGTATTTAATTTAATTTAATTTAAATATGATTGACAAGTTCGAAATATTTTCATGTCAATAAGCGTTATACATGTTTGACAAAATTATGTAGATGTACATTTTTTTTAAGACGGGACCATATAAAATTATGAATTATTACAATATCGAGATTATTCCGATTTATAACTGCTATCGAGTTGGGACCGATATTTTTTATTCCCGTGTATAATTTATTCATATACACAGACTGCAGTATTAGATAAGTTTTAATGTAGCAGTGAATTTTAAGTATCATATGAATTGTAGTACAATGATATATACATTTGCAGCCCCATACCTTTAAACAACACATGCAATGAAGATCTTTTGTCAGTTGATTACATATTTGGCATTATTATTAGCACTAGTTGATTGAACATCTTCAAATCGATAAAAGTATTTTGCGAAATACTACAAGTTGTGTGCCAAAATGATTGAAAAACTCGAAAACATTTCCCTTTGCGAAAGTAATACTAATTTGACCGAACAACTTTTTGTACTGTGGTCACAGTAGACATGCATGTGCCCAGGAAAAATGCTTACATACTAATGTAAAATCATCTATGGGCCACGTTATTTCGTGTAATAATTCGTTACTATATATATATATATATTCGTTACTAGTAATCGAGTCCCACACGTTGCGTGTACGGCGCGTAATGCAATAAAAATATAGAAAATAAGTGTAGTTATGATACAAATACGTGGATAATACAAAAAAAAACAGTATAAGACTTAAAAGAATGTTTGGTTGTTAAAGAGTGACACATAATGTTATTAGGTTTTATTATTTATTTATTTTTTTTATTTTTTTTATGTAAGCATTGTATTATTATAATTAATAAAAAAATATATGAGCATTTTTGAAAAAAAATGGCTAAATTTGATAAATTTCACAATATTTTTGTGCAGTGCGAAAGTGCGTAATGACCGTTACTTAACAGGTTAGTAATCAGTAAGGGTGTAAATTATAAAATTAGTGAGGTTAAATGTTACAGTAGAATACTCCTAGTATCCAAAAACATACATTTCATAGTTTATGTTCTTGATGCCTATTCAATATTCCAATATTCCAAACCAAACCAATTTGGATATCGGTTTAGGTGTACAGTCGGATTTAAAGTATTACATCTCGCTTATTTCTATTTTTCGTTCATCGCATTCTGTTAGGGAAAATTGCTCTAAAAATAAAAGCAATTACAAATTATATTTAAAAATATATGGTTCAAGCATGTTGTACGATTTTGTAGATCCATGTATGCATGGCATGATACATTAGGTCTTTTCTTTTTTATGTAAATTTAAATCGAAATTGTTAAAGATCTGATTTAACGGCTCAAATTCAGACATGGAATTCATTGCTGATATGTATGGATTCACGTATCAATGTTTACAATCCTACTTGCTAAATCGTAAAGTCTTAATTTGTAAAATGACAATAATGCATGATATATTGATATGAACCTACCTCTTGTTATTTTTTCCTTTGTTCCTTTCTTCTAAACTTGTTTTTCGCACTCAATCTTATTCAAAATTTAAAATATATCGTCTATTCGAGCTCGTTGATATTAACACGTTGCATTAAACTATAGTCTATTTTATAAATATCCATACCAAACGAAATATTAGTCATACCACATCTGCAATATTATCAATGAAATCGTGGGTTAAGATGCAGAAATTTAAAATCTTCAATCTTTGACTACAAATGAATAAATTTCTTTTTAATTTAATCAAGTCCTTTAATTAACACTTTTACATTCCCATTACCACTAATATTTCATAATTAATGCTATAGCCTATATTTAAAGCTATAGCCTATGAATTTCCAAGGCAACTTTTCAATAAAGATTTTAGTATGAGAAAATGTTATGTTTGGGGTCGATACATAGGATAAGAACAGATATCTAAAGCTTATGAGGATAATTTTCCAAAGTCTTGGTTTTACTTTGACTTTGCTTTAAAAGGCAAATTTTTAATGAGTACTGGGTAAGAGAAAAGATTGCGCTTTATTTTTGCTAATTAGTTTTGATAATAGATGCATGTTGGTTAGAAGATGAAAATTGCTATGCTGCTATTGCAAGTTACATTGCACCATTGTTTTTTATGACTTTTTTACTTAGAGTTATTAGAAAGTTTTATGTAAATTACTAGGAGGTGTAAACTGTATCTAGAACTAGAGTCTTATGCTAATTGGAAACTGAAATCCAAGAATCACACGTCTTAGATCACAACTGATATATTGGAGACATAAGGTTGAGGGGGTATAAGAAGATGTGGGATCTTGGTGGTTCTTTTCCTTTGAAACATGAGGTTTCCGATCTTTGTTTTTAACCTCACCAATCCTAGTAATAATAGGTTTGTATGGCTAATTTAGTCAAGTTTCAGAATAGTTTCCTTTTTATTGTAATGACCACTATGGGGGTTTATCCCATAGAGACCTTATTTCTAATGAAATGCACCAGATTTTGAAAATAAAATAAAATACTATAAGCCTATATGAACCTTTAATTTTCCCCCTAGAGAAATATGGGGAAACGTTAGAAACTTGGTAGTATAATTTAAACTACAATCAAATCCCTTTCCTTTAAATAAAAGTTAACAAAAATAAATAAAAGGTAATTTTAGTTAGCTATACCAAGACGTAAAAAATATACCTAATCAGAAACATTTTTCTAAAGTGAAAGGTCATATAGTCAAACTGTTTTTACAAAAAAAAAGTACACTTGACATTTGTACACGAGTAAATCTAACCGGTGCATTATGTATTATGATATAAATGCAACAATATTTGTATCAAAAGTAGTTGGATTTGGAAAACTATTTAATATACGAACAATGTCCCGAGGTACTCGTTAGTAAAACTGTTTGTATATATGGTACCGAAATATTAGAACGTAGTAACAAAATTAATCTAAAACTGTTGTTTAAATAGACTAATTTGATCACGTTTTAGTATTCAAACTATCTATTTTGAAAATATATTATGCACAAAACTAAATCAAATATACTCATGCCAATATTACAAATAGTACAAATCTTATATTCCATATTCGCTACCCCCTTCCGTGTCTACTTGTTTATTTTATCAAAAAAAAAAATTCTAAAAAAGTTGAAAAAAATTATACAATTACTATAATATATGTATTAATACATTCCAATAATTATTTTTAAAAGAAAATCCACACGCAATTTATTTTGGAATAAATGTATAAATTAGTGTAAATTAAACATTAAATTTTAGAAAAATTGTCTAAAGCAATATTATGTCAAAATGTTTTAAATTTTGAATACAATATAATATAAAAACTTATAAATTTGCAGAACAAGTTGTGAAAATTTAAAATTTGAATAAAAATAAGCAAGAGAACACAAAAAGTAATAGAGAATATAGATAGAAGATTTGGATTCCGTTACAAATTATATGTAAATGTTTTCTTTTTGATTTGTTCCTTTTAATTTTCAAGGTTTCCATAAATAACAAACATCTTTTTTCATAATTCACATATTTGTCCTTATCTTATTAATTTTGGTAATATAGGTGTGAAAAAACGATAGGTAAAAAAGGATAGGCAAATTTGGAAAGTAATGAAATACTAGGGTAACGATTGTGTTACACTATAAACTTGAACGGACTATAATTGAAAAAAACAAATAAATTATCAAAAAGAAAAGAATAACGCAGGGGGGTTTTAGGAGAGAGATAGATATATATAGATATAGATATAGATATAGATATAGAGAGAGAATAATGGAGACGGAGCTATTAGAGATGACGAGAGATTTAAATGACCTAAAACGATCCATTCATGATCCACGTCATCACTCTTCTATTGATATGGTATATCTTTTTTTTTGTGTGACAAAAATTATTTATATTGATGTGTTTAATCGTTATTTATATAACATTGTTTGTTATTTCTATTGATTGTTATGTTTAGTTTTAATCTGTGGAATGAAATTATGTATTTAAGTTCTAATTTCGTACTAATTAATTGTCTCTTCAGTGTGAGATTAGTTTTTTTTTTTAATGATTAGCCCTCACTTTTAATTAGTTTGGTTTATAATCTAGAAAAAAAAAGAAAATTCTTCGTTTAGCTTCAATTTTCTGTAGATCAGTATTGAAGGCTGTTAATTGTCATGCAATGTGCAAAATGAGTTTCGGTTTGTAATCCATTATAGTTATTTATGGGTTTAGCTCCATTTTTTGTATTTATCTATTTGAAAGCGATTGATTTTTACGAAATGTTCTAGTAAATTATGTTATGAGGTTAGCTTCGATTTGGTATGTATCAATCTCGAAGGGGATTAACTGTCACGTGATGTGGGATTTAGTTTGGTTTGTAATCTAGTAAATTAAATCTTGATTTAGCTTCAATTCTTGTAAAGATCAATCTCGAAGGTGATTGATTGTCACCCAATGTGCCTGTCGGAATCGGTTCGGTTTGTAATTTAGTAAAAATAATAATATATGGGTTTAGCTCCGATTTCCGTTTAGGTCAATCTGAGGGCGACTGATTGTCACGCAATGTGGGATTTAGTATGATTTGTGCTACGATCTCTCGTAGTGAAAAATTAAAATACGACATTAAACATGCATATAGGTGATTCTGCTGATAATTGTTAGGGCAATGTCGATACAGTGAGTACACGTAATATCAACGTATATTGGCTAGATTAGGTTTATTGGTATATCTCATAAAAATGTCTATCGGGGGGTTCAACATGCTTAATTGTGGTATTAAAATACATCATATGTTGTGGAAAATTATGGAATTCTGAGATTGATACTCTGTATATAGATGCCATTGACAATTTGTCAGGGTAGTGCCAACACAGTGACTCTGTATAGTATCATACGAGGGAGACCTATTCGCTAGATTAGAGTTATTGGTGAATTTTTGTTTGAAAATGTCTCTAGAGGAGTTCAAGATGTTTGATTATAGTACTAAAATCCATAGCCGTTTGTGGAAGTTGATGAAAATTTGCAATCTGATGTTGCTGAAGTCTGTGATTAACGATATGTATATTGTATATAAGTTGATGTAACACCCTCTCTTTTGCAAGAAGTTCAGTGCTCTGCTTTAGCCATGAACCTGTGTTAGTTTGCAGTATAACTGAATAGAAAATATAATTATGATGACGTTTTGTTTCGAAACCCTTATGCCAGGAAAAGGCCCTGGACCATTAGAAACACCATATGTTTCATCTGTTCTTAGTAAAATATTATCTTTCTTCACTTTTGAAGATTATTTAGCTGTTATACTCATAATTTGCAGTAGATACCCTCCATATGACATATGATTAAGTTATTCGACTAAACCTTAATCTGATTCTTTCAACACAATATGTTATGAATCACTCGGTGGCTTTGTGATGTGTGGGTCACTAATGCTAAATTATTGTTACCCAATTAAGCATAACTGAAAGGCTAGGGTGCTAAAGTGGGATTTTCCCTAGTAGTTTGATTTTTAAGATTTAGTTTGAGTTACTGTAACCTATCCAGAATCCCACCACTAGTTTTTCCCCTCAAACTTAATTTAGGCGTAATGATTCGTTCTACATTAACTCCTTATGAAAGCTTCAAGGCAAAGTCAGTGATAATTTTACTGTATTTTTCATGTAGTTGCAATCACGCGTGAACCATCTCGCTGATCTTGTTAAGTCCGAACCTATGCGGCGTTCAAAAGTCAAGGTATTATAAGATCCATGTCTTTGGGGTATCATTTTGATTAATTTTGGTTTTTCAATCATTCATTTTGGATAACATGTGTATATGTATATCCACGTTGTTGACAGGATATGAGCTCTGAGGTGGTAGATAGCAATCCATACAGTAGGCTTATGGCACTTCAAAGGATGGGTATTGTGGAAAATTACGAAAGAATACGGGAATTTTCAGTTGCCATTGTTGTATGTATTATTTTGTTTAAATGGGATTTTTGACCGGCCTTTGGAATTAGCTTAAGAAAACATGAGTAGAATGTTTAATTGATGATTTTTCGATTGTCCACAGGGCATAGGAGGTGTAGGCAGTGTTGCTGCTGAGATGTTAACAAGGTGTGGCATAGGCCGTCTTTTGTTGTATGATTATGACAAAGTGGAGTTGGCTAATATGAATAGGTTATTCTTTCGCCCAGAGCAGGTTCTTACACTCTCTTTCTATAAATATATATGTATATTATGTTTGCGTGCATGTGTGTTTTTGGTCATTTACGCAACATATATTTGGATATTAACCAATTCATATACATTTGGGATTATCCAAGGCTTTTTACCCTGCTCTTCTTGATGGACTAGAGACCTGACAATAATTTGCCTGCATCTACACCTGAAATTTTATTCCAATTCTGTGAAGTATTTTTCTCTCATATTAACTTTAGTAATATGGTTTATCCTTGCAGTGCGGTATGACGAAAACTGATGCTGCTGTTCAGACTCTTTCTGATATTAATCCAGATGTCGTGCTTGAGGTTTCTGCCCCTTTTTTACTTATAAAAATAATTGCGCCCTTTAATCGTTACTATTTTTTACACCACCTTCCACTGACATGTCGTATTTATCAACTTTTCTGTCTTTGTTTTCATCCGGTGTGTGTTGTACTGTGATATTGGTTATCTTCTGTTAATATTCGGTTTTAACTTTATTATTATTTTTTTTCCCTAGAGCTACACACTGAACATCACAACAATACAAGGTTTTGAAACTTTTGTTTCTAGTCTTACAAACAAAAAGTTCCGTCCAACTAAAGAAGGCTGCGGTGTGGATCTTGTCTTAAGCTGTGTTGATAACTATGAAGCCAGAATGGTTGTGAACCAGGTAAGACAACTAATTAAATAAGATAGACTACTCTTTCTTCTTATCGAGTTTTTAAGATTACTTGCGATTATGATATGATATGTGAGCTTATACTGATTCGATTTTTGTGGGCAGGCATGCAATGAACTGAATCAAACATGGATGGAATCCGGTACCTTTATTTACGACCGAATTTCTTTTTATATACATTACTTTATTTTGTTGTCAACGACTTAAAACAAGTATTACACTACCAGGTGTGTCCGAGGATGCGGTTTCTGGTCATATACAGCTATTAGTTCCTGGAGAAACAGCCTGTTTTGCATGTGCACCACCTCTGGTAAGTTATCGTATCAAATCTGACTTTTCCTTTTTGGATAGCTAGGCAGTTTTTGCTTTTTGGTGCAAATTTAATTAGGTGTTTTTCATTTTCATTTTGTTTATTTGATATTCCGTCTTTTAAGTTTTGTGTCCTTCTGTTTTAAAGGTTGTGATGCTTCTAATGGTTCTGTCTTTTAGAGTGAATGTATGATTCTGGGTTCTATAGTGTGTCAATTAGATTATTATATACAGACCATTGCTATAAGACAAAAAATCAGTTTCAAGAATGTAATAAATCTGGTGAATTTAATACTCTTTGTTGTCCAGGTTTAATAGTCAAAAGTCTCCTTTCTGGTTCAACTAGGGTTTGATTTTGAAAATCTTTATGGATTTGTGATTAGGGCTTGTATCATAAAACCCTTTTATTGTAGCCGTTTCAATTTTCAACATTTTCTAGATTTCCTTTATGTGGTCGTTTTTATTGATGAATTGTATTACTATATTGAAAAGTACAAACTAAATAGCATCCCTCCCCTTTAGGTTGTAGCCTCCGGAGTAGACGAGCGGACGCTTAAGCGTGAAGGGGTCTGTGCTGCATCTTTACCTACTACTATGGTAATAGCTTCCATTCATCTTTTACTAAATTTTCCCTCTGCTTTCTTATAATTATTTTAATTAAGGTGTTTTTATAGGTGCAAAGTGCAAACATGGTTTTCATGCACTTCTCAGTTTTTTTCTAAGTGTAGAGCATATATGATAATGAAAGGTTGCATGCTTGTTCTGAAATACTATTGATGTTAGCTGACTCTTAAATTGGGTTTTTAATCGCCTACTGAACAGTTATTTGCCTTTACAATGCTATGTTACTCTGTTTCTAAATACTGAATGTGGCCGGAAGTGGTCGATCTAGTTTCCATGAAAGCGCGCAGATTCGGTATTTACTTCATTATTCTTCAGCTGCTAATTTGTTATGTTCTGTTAACTTCCTAAACCATTGCCTCACTTTTCTTCTTTCTAGGGGGTTGTTGCTGGGCTTTTAGTTCAAAACACGCTCAAGTACTTGTTGCAGTTTGGACAAGTATCACCCTACTTGGTAAATGTTATACTCTTAACAAACTGTATGTTATCTTAGTGTAAAAAGGCAAAGCCTTGCTCGTCAAAAGGTTTTACCGTAAATGATCATAAGTCAATTAGCTAACATGAGCTTGCTTTGCTGTTTCTTTTGATATAGGGATATAATGCTTTAAAGGACTTTTTCCCGACTATGCAAATGAAGCCCAATCCACAATGTTCAAATGGAGCTTGCTTAGAAAGACAGGTAAAATACGCTGATAAGATATCCTCTTTGAGTATATCTTATTTTTATGTTATGAGGCTAATTATACTCTTTGCAGAAAGAATACAATCTCGCAAAACCAGCAAGGGATGCTGCAGCTAAAGCTAAGGAGAAAGAAGCACCAGTAATAGATATCCCAATTCATGATGAGAATGAATGGAACATAAGGTGATTTTTTTTATAAAAGAAATAACCAGTTTACTGATAACCCACTTACTAAATTTAGAGATTTAACACATTCAAATGTCTTTCTGCAAAAAATAAGTAATCAATGGGAAAATTTATTGAACAAACTGGCAAGTATATTAACTTCTCCGTGTTGTTTGTGTTTTCAGCGTTGTTGATGATGATAGCGATGTGGTGGTATCAAATGTCAAAAGCTCAGGTGATGTAACATTTATCTTTTTAACTATCAACGTATGGTCTCTGGCAGCTTTTTGGTCATGTAAACATTTTGATCCTTATCTAAGCTTGTATCAAGGATTAATGTGCCTTTGCAATTTTGTTGAATCTCTGTTGAGAGATTGAAGTTGGAAAGCTTTTTATCCCACCCTTTGCTCATAGATTGTATATCCAGTTTTTTTTTAATTATCAACAAAAAGGGGTACTTATGAGAAAATTACACTAGAAGAGCATACTTTGCACCAAAATCTATTCAAGTAATTTGGTACTATAAGACGAAGTGAACTTTTTTCTAAATGAGTCATGAGATTTGGATTTGTAAAAGTTTACAAGGGCGTAGACATACATAGGAATAGGATAGAGTGATGCTAGCCATACAGCTCGTGCACTCCTGCGAGAAGGTATTATGTGATAAATTCCGTTTGCCCATACATTTTCCTCTCATAGGGAGTGCATGAGTTGTATGGATATCTTTCCGGCATAGGAGATATATGCCTCAGGTGAGCATGTAAATTTACATAGCAATCCATCTAATCACTAATGTCATCTAACCCTTGGAATATGGAGTAACATATTTGTATCATTTTTTGTTTAAAAGATTTTCCCTCTATTTAATAGCCTACTGATGATAGCTGTTTTTTCTTTTTCTCCTTTTTTTCCCCATTCATTTTAGATGCACTGCCTGAAGGCCTTGTTCGAGAGCTTCCAGATGCAGATGAATTCGACAGCATGCATGTTGCTGAAGAGACGATTGATGATGTGGATGATCTCGAAGAGTTGCGGAAACAACTGGATGCCCTTAATGCCTGATTAGATCTTGACACCTTAACTCATCAAATATACAAGTTTGTTTTATAATGTCTTCTCTTTCTTTTCTCCTTTTTTCTTAGATTTAAGAATATAGTTACAGCTGACAATTTTGTGAACACCGAAGCACCTCACCATGAAATGTTGTGACAATATATAGGAAAATGACCAGTAAGACCATGGTACTTGAATAGAAAGGGTCAAGAAGGTTATTTCTTAAATTCTTTTTTTGTTTCGTACTCACATGTTTTTCTTTTCTTTTCGAAGTGCTGAATTTTAGTATGGTTCAATTTGATTATTTGGTATTGAATCAAAATCAAACAAATTTGATTTGGTTTTTATTTATTTTACAAACAGATTCTTCTACTAATTTTTTATCTTAATTGTTGAATTGAACGCACCACTTTTCTTCAATTTTGGTTAAGACAATTTCTAGATTCGAACCCAAAACAGAATAGCTTCGGTGTAAATATGGTTTTCATGCGCAGCCCATTTTCATTGCCTTCATTTTTTTTCCATGCCGAATACTTACTAGAGTAATTATCCAGCCACTGTACAATTGTAAGACAGCTATATATTGTGGAATGAAATTGGTCTCGTTAAATGCAACTGCGTAAACACATCAATGAATTGCCTTTGCATAAGGAATCTTATTATATTAAAAACCAAAAACTTTGAACTTCACAGTCCCACAACAACATTGAAGTTTTCCTTTTAAGCTGATCTCGGTATTACATTATGTGAGCTAGTGCTAGAAAGGATTTGGTGTCGGAATCTTTAGTGCTCCTTGAACTGGATTAAAATTCTGTCCATTTCTGGTTGATGTTTCCGAACCTGAGGGACAAAATAAATTTTGTTAGCTAGATTATTAACCTGACTTGATCAAAAGCTTTAGTTGAAACTAGCACCAGCTAAATTAATAAATTAACTTCTTAGCTTGATCAAGCTTTAGCTCATACTAGCACTGGCTAAATTCACGAGGACTATAAACTTGATGCTTATTTACGCTACTTAATGGATATGCAGCCTTATGTTGAAGACTTACTTTGATTTGAGCCATTGCCAGAAGTTTGTGAGAGGCAACATATGCAATGTCTGAGTCACGCAATCTCTTCTCCACGAAATAGATAACTTCAGAAACCCCAGACTACATATTCACAAAGGAAATCAGAAATTTTGGCAATGAATTCTGCATAATATAGGCTAGTTTTGCTTATCAAATCTCTGGAAGTGTCAATAACCTGAATAATAATCTTGGCACATTCGTTACATGGGAACATAGTAACATAAAGTTTCTGCAAATGGCAAAATATATAACAAAATTTAATAACTAATTGAGGAAACACGCATGTTTTTCAAAATTGAAGTGAACGCAAACAATGAACAATATTGTTCTATGCAAACAATCAGATCGTTTGTGGACTATTTATATTTACAGTTTTAAATGCATATCTAGAGAGAGATTGGAGTAAACCTGTCCTACAGCCGAGGCATGATTTGTATTCAGAATAGCGTTAACTTCCGCATGACAAACGTAACTGCAACAATCAAATAGTAGTTTATACTTCAAATAACACACATAATTCTTGTTAGCCACATATGCATCGTATACAAACAAAAGGGGAAACTTTGATAAAACAAACAAAAAGGCATCGTATACATATTATCTTTACAAATTTTAAAAATTCACTTACGGGTACTTTGTCTCCAAGGGATTCCCCGACCTGGATTTCTAAAAATTGCAGAGGAAATCTCATATTAGCAAATAGCAAATAGTCGTTTCAAAACAATCTAAAAACAGAATTCAAACTAGCAAGTACTAACCTTCGACCAAGGAAGCTGGTCATCTGAACATCCACGTGGGAATCCATTGTAACCAATGCCTAGACAAAATTAATAGGTCCACGATTAAAAGATACTAAGCTATTGACCAGTTGAATCTCTTGATAAAGTAAAACCTTCAATGTCTAAACTAAAAAGTGACCAAGAAACCAACATCAGATATTTATCAACAATGTAAGACAACCAATGAGATTGGAAGGGCAAGGCTTCTCGCGTTTGTTTAAGTTAAGAGGATTAGATACACAACACATATAGAGAGTAATATAAATATTACCTAATATTACGCCATTCTGACTCACTAAGCACGCACCAACCTGCAAGAATTGAAGGAAAAACGTCCAATTTGAGGAGGAGAACAAAAGGTAACAGAGCAAAAAGTTTAGATACCATACTCTTACTGGTTTCTTTTAGTTATGGTAAAAAAAAATGAATAGGCATACAGATCTATGTCTGTATATAATGATGTGGTGATGGCGACAATCAAGTTTCTTGTCTCAATTTTGTAATTCTGAGGTATTTTATGAATGTATTCTTGTTGAAGGGTACAAGTGCTTTCCAAACTAGAGTATGTACATAAATACTTCCGCATAGCCACAACTACAAGTATGACAAAGCGGAATTGACACATAAAGAAACAGACCAAAGCAAAACACAACCTGCCTATTAGGATCTTTAGAGCGCTCAGCAGACAAAAATGCAATAGCCATGAAATAATCATCCCATGATAAGTATCTGTGTACACACAACCACATATAAGTATATAACAAAAGGCCCTCTTTGGCTTGCGAAAAAAGAGATTAATCTAAACAAAGTACTGCAATACAAACGCATACATACATTAGCCTACGCACTTGGATACTTACATAACTTAAAAATTCGCTGAATGTTGCTGATTCATTCTTTTCTTTTTTCCTTTTTTTCCGAACTAAGGTAGATAATATATAATGGGGTTGTTGTGCGTATATAAGTATGCTTGTCTGATGAGAGTGAAAAGTCTGGTCAAAAATCATCTTTAGTAAATTTGTTTTAAAAATACAACCAAACTCCAGATTTTTTGTTTTTACATTGTTTCAGCTTTTTTCACCTGCAAATCTGCTTTTTTGGAAGCTAAATAATCTGATTGTTCAAAGTTCAAACACCCGGTGATTTTTAAATCAAAAATCTGCTAATCACAATAAATCACAATAATTTAGAGTAGCTAGCAAGCAATTAATTTAAATCACAATAAATCCATCTAAGTGGTTGTTTTGCTGCAGTTCTTAAACATTTTAGTTGCTTTATTGGGTCCTAATAAAACAATTCAGCTCATAATCCAAAATTTTCCAAACAGAAAAAACGACAAATCTTAGCTTTGAATCTGATAAATCAAATTAACCAAATCACAAAGAAGGCTTATAAGCAAAAAAAGTCACTCAAGCTTAAAAGTTGCAACCAAACAAGCTTTTAACATATAATACTCACTCCGTACCATAATAATATTCAAGTTAATTTTTTCACGAAAATTAAGAAATGTTAATTATAGTTAATTAGAGTAATAAATATTCAGATTTTCAAATCTACCCATAAATTAGTAATGATATTCATGATTTTCAAATAGCAATACTCATTATAAGGATATACGAGAAAATAAAATTCTTAAAAATACAAATTAGACCACTATTTTTTTGGGACGGATCAAAAATCAAATTGGACTATTATCAATGAACTAACCGAGTAACAATTTACATAAAAGGTTTAAAAAAATAGTCAAATACTACAGGAAATCCTTTGCAACAGAACAAAAAATAGATCTAACAGCCTATAAGCAACTATTTATTCTAAAGAACAAAAGTTTAGCTAGAAAATAACTAGTTTAAATCACAATAAATCCATCAAACTGGTTGTTTGCTACAATTCTTAAACATTTGATAGCGGAACTTAAATGCTTAATAGGACCAATTAAAACATTTAAAACAATATATCTTAGCTTTGAATCTGATAAATCAAATTAACTAAATCAAAAAACGGTATAAGCAAAAAAGTCACACGAGCTTAAAAGTTGCAAAAACAGGTAAATAATACTTTAATAGTGTGTCTAGTAAATATAAAACCGACCCTTTGCGCTTAGAGGTGTCAAAAGGGCAAATTGGTTTCGCAACGACGTCGTTTACCGCCAAACTGAGAGTGGAAATAGTATGTTTTTTCTTCTTGATAGTATGATTTAATAATAAAAAACGAGTCGCTATTGACGAAACTAACGCGCCTAATACCGTGGCGGTTGTTATCAGACCTATTTCCCGATAATTCATTCGCAGAGATTGGAGAGAGATAGAGAGAGAAAGAGAGGCGGCGGGAAATTGAGATTTGGGAAAGTAAATAAATAATAGCGGGAATATATTTGGGGGGAGTAAGTGATCAAGTTTGTTATAGGTTTATATTTAATGGGTCTATAGTTTCATAAATTTTCTTTTAAGTTTCTTAATTAGTGAATGTAAAGAAAGACAGTTGAGAAGCTGGCCCTCGGAGCCGGCCCTTGGGTCCGTGAAGCTAGGGCTAGGTTCGGTCTGGTTCGGTTTTTGGCAAAACCGAAACTGAAATCGACCATATTTTTTTGTTCGGTTTTTTTCGGTTTCGGTCTTTTTATTTTTTGGACCGAACCGGACCGGTTTTTTCGGTCCAGTTTCGGTTTTTTTCGGGTTTTTTCGGTCTTTTTCGGTTCGGTTTTACTGAAAACCGAAACCGACCCGAAATTTTTTCGGTTTCGGTTTTTTTCGGTCTTTTTCGGTTCGGTTTTACTGAAAACCGAAACCGACCCGAATTTTTTTCGGTTTTTCGGTTTCGGTTTTTTTCGCTCTTTTTCGGTTCGGTTTTACTGAAAACCGAAACCGACCCGAAATTTTTTCGGTTTTTCGGTTTCGGTCTTTTTCGGGTTTTTTCGGTTCGGTTCGGTTTTTCCGGTTTTTTGCCCTGCCCTACGTGAAGCCATCCGATCGGTTCAGGTGACAAACCCTTTTTTATTTATTTAAAAAACTATACAAATTGGTGATTTTTTTTTATTAAACGTGTAAGATTGAAAATTTAGATCTGTGCTAGTGTCGTGAAGGTTTGGACCAACACCTGTATTCGATTAAAATTGATGAATATATTCCATGCATTTGAACTTAAATCTATATCAATTAGTGTTTCAGGCTTCCATTTAGATTTTTTTTTAATCCTATATGTGGGTTTACTAGTAGATCCAACAAAAAGAATAGTGATTTCAAGTTTAAACTTGTACAAGTTGTAATTAACCTTTGTTAAGTTATTAAATTTAAAGCAATTTAGTTTCGGAGTAGACTTTAGCTCCCTTTTTAAAGTAAAAAACTTTTCGAAATTAAAACTGAAATGGTGTTTTTATATCCAACTCTATAGAGAGCACGAATTTGATAGAGACGTTATAACTCTCGCCGTATATTGAGAAACACCGTTGACTGTATAATTTTTGTCAAAAAAAAATTGTTGACAGTGGGATTCGAACCCACGCCCTTTCGGACCAGCGCCTTAAGCTGGCGCCTTAGACCAACTCGGCCATATCAACTTATTGTTTCTTGTTACAATTAAAAATAATATTAATGTTTTTTAAGGCATATATTAATCTTTACTATTTTAGAACAAATGAAATAAACTGTAATGAATTACTCGCTTTACGTTTGGACTTCGGAATCTGGGACTCTTGATGGGTCACGAGTCATGACCGACGAGGACATTTACATGGATAGAAATAATAACTATATAGTTTTTTTTCCGTTTTTTTTATTTCCCCTCATTTCAGAAAATGTAAAAAGTTTTTCTTGAAACATGTAGAGCTTTGGTAGTTGCTTTAGCATCATAAGCAAGATCAACTAGACGCTCGAGAGTAAACTACCAATCTCCTGAGTTTATTAATTAGATATATAGTACTAAAAAATCTCGGTTTCGTGATCTTATGTTCTTAATCTTTTAGCTTAAAATTGATTAAAATTATGATGATCATAACACTGCTACTTTCTCTTTCTCTTGGAAGAATATTTCAAGCCAAATCCTTGGGATTCTTCAGTAATGGAATAGTGAAATTTCATGTGTGTTCGCATCATTTGTGGGTGTTCAATGACAATATGGGTAGCGGTTGCCTGCCATTGCTTAGCACCGTAGCGCTAAACAGCAAACTCGTGCAAACATTCCCTTTTCCCGTTTCTATCATACTTGCAGACTGCAGCTTGAAATTATGTAGAGAATCAGAGATACATATATAATCATCTTCCTGTGCTGTGTTTTCATGTTTGTAATAGTTTTCAGTGACTTGGCCATACAAGATACACTAGCAGAACTTTGTACATAAAGGCCAAGGGAGGACACTGGACAATTATCCTATAGCAACTTTATGAATTTTAGCAGAGCTATTAACGATTGAGATTATAAGATAATGCAGAATTCAGACACTTTTAGCAATGAATATAAATAAGTAGGATCACATAAAATTCAGTCAGAAATATTACCATCTGGCGAGTAACGTATAGTATAGCGAGTTGCTGCCCTCCTAAGGGATTTCAGGAGCTGAAGAGTGTGCTTTTCTTTTTCTGAAATATTTTGTTTCTCAGTCATTGGATCCTGACCCGACGACCGAAATTAATAATTTCAGCCGCTGCAATCCCTTCAGAAACTGCACTTTTAAGGGTCTACACTCTAGAGTCGTCGGATCAAGATTCATATTTGGATTCATATTTGCAAACAGCTTCGAAAAGCTCCTTTTACATTTCAAAATTAGAGTGAATGTTAGAATTGTTCAGTAACAACTAACAACTAAACAAAGAAAAAGCTAACTATCCGAGCTATGTTGACTTATACAGTAACTTCTAAAACGTTACACCTAAAACTGTTAGGTCCGGTAAACATAATTTGAAAAATGTTATACCATGAGATTTTCTGGGAGGCTTCTCTTGAAAGGGACAACAGGATTTATCATCACTAGACATTGTTCCTATCGACTTGAAAGATCTGTATACTAATGAGTACTGCAAAAAGTAAAATTGATTTTTAAGAAAATCAAATCAGTATTAATCTATTAGATGCCAATGGTCAACTACACATTAGCTTTTGTTTCTTTCTTGAGGTTGCTCGTTAGGGATTGAACTAATAATACTATACTTACCATCTATTGTGGTAGTCTGTAGACAAATACAGTTGGATATACTATCATTTAATGACAAACTAGGGTGGATCAACAATGAGTTTTTGCATGAAACCAAAAGGATACTTAAGCTTGGTCATTCGTCAAAAATTGGTTTGTGTATCAATGATTGGCAATGTCTAATCTGATCATAAGAACCACAGAGAAAAAAAGGCTACTATTGTTTCCAATTCTTTAATTAAACACTGCAATATAAGCTGTGATGATTGTTTAAACAGTTTATAGGAAACCTCCTTGATAACTAATCAACTTTTCATACTTGGTAAAACTTCCACCTATTCTAGACTTCTAGCATCTGTTTTATTAATGAAAAGAAAAACATAATGAGAGAAAACTTCATTTATTTGTTACAAGCATCCTTCTCAGCAGCTTCATTTGTATATTATATAAAAATAATCTTCCATAAAGAATTAAGAATAACTAGTCACACGATATAAATATCAAGTTTTCCCACAGCTCTTGTAAACATTTCCAACAGTTTAAATTTTGGCCTTAACACAAACAGCTTTGTAAAAAGAGTTCGAAGTAACCTTTTGTTCTGCATATATCTCTGTTAGTTCTCTAATTCTGTTTCAGCTATCCATTTTTCGTTTCGTTTTTTGTTCTTAAAGGTTGGATGAGTAAGTTGTTTCATGTATTGATAACTATTTGTGAAATATCAGGAGAAAATGGAAGTTGATCACAGGAAATCTAAGTTTTTATCTATTCCCAAGTCCCCAATCCAAGAAGGGAGACCAAGGAGCATGGTTATGGAGGCAAGTCCCAACCTATATTCCCACTTTTCGGATATCAGTCACTACCTCGCAAGATACAAGTGCAAGTGAACATGTTACACGTACGATTTTCAAAAGACTGATTCACTCACAGGTCACGTCTCAAATTTAAGTGGACTAGTTATCGTCTGACTAAAAAACTTTATGCACCTTTCAATTGGTTCTTAAGATGACAATCGAAATCTGACCTCATGCTCTTCAGTATTATTTCCTACCGAAAGACTTTTTTTTTTTTTTTTTTTTATGATGAATGATGGTTGCATTAAACAGAAAGCTCACTTAGTGATCCCTGCTCATATAGTAGCAGAAGCCATATTAAAACTCCATGGAATTGGCTTAAGGTGGTCAGGACCGGTCACACCAAACGAAATTCTATACGTACGACAATACATTATCGCGAAATACCCCGAGTACTCAAATGCCCGAATAGAAGGAGGAGAAAAAACAGACCTGTACAACCTTTGTATTAAAGAAGACAATTCACAACCTGCTCTTCAAAAAAGTATCAAAAGGGGGGCAAAGCCCTTTTTTGGGAGCAATCTCAGTAATATCGACAAAACTCAATTGGATCCGTCACGATTATGCAATATTCTCACCAAAAGATCATCCTGTTATGGTGATTTTATCTCTATACCCGAAATTCAAGCACAAAACAAAGTACTTAAACATTGTGGATTACAAGGTGAAGACTGTGTGGTTATTTTTTCACCAAGCTACAAAA
Organism: Primula vulgaris; assembly: GCA_963920805.1. Lineage (NCBI taxonomy): Eukaryota > Viridiplantae > Streptophyta > Magnoliopsida > Ericales > Primulaceae > Primula > Primula vulgaris. The sequence goes on from OY987212.1 coordinate 49,317,378, forward strand.
ATGCAATGGTGTTGGTGGGGGAGAGTTACCCTTTCCTTAGAGAAAAGTTTTATCTAAGCATTATACCTGGAGAGAATGACGAAATAAGATATTTTGCAAGCTCAAAAGAATCGAAGGTGATATTAGCAGAGGAAACTTGGTTGGATTTGAGAATTAAGGGTTCGCAGCTTAGTCAATATTTTAGAAGGAAATGTAGGGGTGGTCTCAAGGGGCTATTTTCTTACCCAATTCATGTAAAAGATAAACAATATTCGATGCATTGGGTATCAGAGGCTCACCAAAACTCGTGGCATGTTCTTGTAGATGCAACGGCTATGGTTGTAGGAGACGGACAGATGAAACTGTCTCTTCACATGCCGGACTTTGTTTTGTGCAGTCTGGAAAATGTCACAGATGCTAATTCTTCGAAGATAACATGTCTTTTAGTAAGAAGAAAATCATTTGATACATCGCTGGTCTCTCCTCAGGCTTACAAGTAGGAGATGCACTTCTTAGGGAAAATCTCCCTTATGCAGTTCGAGTCTTAGAAAATAATTCGATTGTATTTGTTTTCATTTTAGCTTTCTGTAAGAAGACTTTCAAGTTTTTAAGCTACAGAATCACCAGGAGTTTTCGTTTGTCTCAACATAAGTTGCACTCAAGAATCTGTATCAAAATTGCGAGCTACTCGTGCTAAACTAATCTCTATTGTGTTTCTTTCTGTGTTTCTCATTACTCTCTTCCTCATTCATAATCAGAACTTATGTAACCAACAAATGTACAATGGCTGAGGTGAATTACATGAAACTATGAACCAAATTAGATTAAAAAAAACAGGAGTTCACTAATTCTCGCACGAAATCATACAGTATTTGTCCCAAAAAAATCAAATGCTGACGTTTTTTATTTCTGTATGTGTTGTTCATAAATATTTCAAATTCATCTCGAGCTCATCTCACACTTGGCTCAGGGAAAAATTCAAACCCGGTTTCAGATTCTCCCAAGGAATCTTAAAGGTGGTATCAGAACTCACTCTACTTGTTGAAGAGGGATGGGGAAATAGTCAAATACTGACATTGGGAATTCAAATACAAAAATTTCAGTTGATATTATACTCTCTGTAAGACTTGTTCACAATGTCACGTATAAAGTTGTCGAAAAGAAATCTTCAATTTAAAATACACTTTAACAACATAAAGCCATTACAGAAAGGAAGATTGCAAAAATATAAAAAGGAGACTCGGTTTATCAGTTTCTTCATATGAAAACAAACATAGAGACATAGCCTTACATCACCATTTCTATAAAAGAGGATTTTGTTGTAACTACTAAAGAAACTCTTTTCCTGAAGAGGGTGAAAATTGCCAATCAAGCCATGCCTCCACTTGTTGCCGTTCGGATAATCTGAAATAAAGCTGGCAAAACGAAAACGAAAATAATAAGCACTATGAATATCGATGAATCCGAATTTCATCTAAAAGCAAAACCAAATATTTTTCCAGTAGCGGAAACCAAAGGCTAAAAAAACGTGAACTGTATAAAAATTAAATTGATATCTAGAATTTAGTAAAGTATCATCAGTAACAGCATAATTTGCCAAAGTGAGCCAAACCATGGCCAGTTTCTCACATGTGTTTAGGTAACACACTTATCTTTCCAAAAGAACATAATTAATCTAATTAAATCCGTTGATGAATGCTTTATGCTATAGGCTTCTTCACAATACAGAAAACATAGGTCATTGCGCTTAATGGGATGAGAGCAATATATCTATATTTTGTTTGAAGAGAATACATTCTCACTTAAAAGAAGCATGTAACCCCGTTGCTCGTACCGACGTGCAACTAAATCATACATGAAGTGATATTACTTTATGCGGTTGAGACTCCGATAAATGAAAGTTAGATATTTCTAAATGCAAGTTGTTTTTTGAGGTTTTGTAATTACAGCGCCCCTAGTGCCGCTACTCAGTTCCAAGATATAATCTCATAATAAAGCTATGTTTGGTGAATGGCTTTCTTGTTGGGAAAAAGTAACCAAAAACCAACACTTCTTTTTAAGAATATAAGCAAGTACCGACATTTTCTATTCTTTTAAAACATTTTCCCATGAGAAATTCTTACACCAAACAAGACCTACAAAGGATTCACCATGGCATAAAAGTCGACAAACATGAAACTTCGAGGGGGGGGGGGGAATAACAGCTTGGGTAAAAAAGGAAACTCACAAGATCCGATGACAACAAACACGAAGAAACCTATCACAACGGGACCCACCGGCAAAGAGTTCCCTTTCTTAGCAGAACTTTCTGGCACCGCGCCTCTCCTCTTAATGTTCTTGTCAAATTTCTCCACCTTCCTATCTGCCAATCTCCTTGAGGTCGTCTATATATATTTATAAATAAATAAACAATCAAACAAAAGACTAACAGCAATGGTAACTACCGAGAAATTTCTCACCGAGGATAAAGATAGCTATTTTCCCAAGGGAAATTATGTCAGACCCACTTTTCTCACCGAGGATAAAGAGGAAGCAGAGTACCTGACTCTGAGTCAGGGTTACTCTGCTTCCCACAGCCATTGGATCTGCTACAGTTTAAATTTAATAACAGATCCAATGGCTGTGGGAAGCAGAGTAACCCTGACTCTGAGTCAGGTACTCTGCTTCCGGATAAAGATCGCTATTTTCCCAAGGGAGATTATGTCAGACCCACTTTTCTCACCGAGGATAAAGATCGCTTGTCAAAGTAAGTAAAAACAGGGGATAACCACCGTAAATCATAATTGGCCATTGCCTTCTAATATTAAATGGGACAGTTTATTAGTACTTGATGATGGAAGATCGATTTTTTATTGCATTTTCTATTTGTGTGATCTAGTTTCATAAATAATAATAAAAAAGATCATAGCTTATATCGAAACTAACAGTGCCAAATCGCATTTATGTTTGGTCTCGAAAATGCATTATAATAAAATTTGCATCCAAAAGATAAAATGCACAATTATGTGATCCAAACATGAACTCGATTTAGTCGAAAAAAGCGGATAATTAAGTTGGTTATTCGGTTATTCCTATTCAACGATTATTAAACGCGTGCCATTTAAAACCATATCTAACAATCAATGTGCCTAAAAAGAAACATTGTACATTTTACTCGCGTTTTCTCTAAACATATAGCTCAATTCTAACTATTCATGCAAATTCACAAAATTCATTGCAATCAAACATTAAAAAAAAAACTCAAACCCAAAAAAAAAAAACAGATCTGGTGCAGGATCGAAATAAGATAGAGCTATAAAAACCATAAATTGTTGAAAAAAAAACGATACGAATAAAATCTAATCAAATTCTAAAAGGAAACGTAAGCAATATTAATTATATGTATTTATAGATAGAGATTTACCATGGTTAACCGAGATTTGCAGGAAATATATATATATATATATATATAGAGAGAGAGAGAGGGAGAGAGAGAGAGACGGTGAACAAAAGTATTATTTATTGATTATGAGTTTTGTAAATGAAATTTGGGATTATTTATTGGGACAGTTTATATACAGCTCAAATTTAGACATCAACTTAATACTTTTTTTGTAAAAACGTTACAAATTAATATTTTATTAATGCAAATCTATTAGATTTTTTGATATGAATATAAATATTCGTCTTGTTTTTTTTTTCGATATGTATAATGACATGTTTTGAATTTTTAAAATTTACAATAATTTCCAAAACATGTCATTATACATCTCAAAAAAAAAAACAAGACGTAAATTTATGTTGCCGTAGTAAAACCTAGTAGATTTGTATTAATCAAATTTCGATTTGAAACGTTTTAAAAAAAATATCTAAATTGATGTTTATATAATCTACACGTCTACTCCTGTTTTTTTTTATAATGTTTTTTTATTTAATTTATTTTAGTCAGCGGTGACATGAAACGCGTTAAACTAGACAGCTAAATATAGACACATACCAGCTCATTTTACGCGGCCGCCACGTGTCAGTCAAACTGGTTGAGATATGCATTTATTTTCACTTATAAAGGTTTAGTAGGAAATTAGACGGATTAGCCGATAAGATTTTGATTAAACGGAATTGGGTGGGATGATACACTAGACAAACTGTTTTCGGCTAAAACCGGCTTAAGCCTTTTTAAACATTGATTTTGACTTCTTCGATTTTAAAAAAGTAGAGACGAACCGCTTCAAATCTGGAAAGGTTTGCATGTGTGGAAGTTTAGTAAGTAGACTTTATTCACACACAAAAAGAGCGTGTGGCCGAACTCTCCAGCCATATGCGTGTCGTCGGCATGTTCTCAAATCGTTTCTATGTGTGCACACCTTAGCAAACCATATTTAGAATTTCCTTTCCCTATGATCCTAATCAAGAGCAATTTGCAAAAGATTTTAAAAAGCTCACGGTTTTGTGAGTTTTTATCAATATACATATATATATATACATTTCAAATTAAAAGGGACATGGATGGACCGATGGTTACGAATCAGACAAGTACAAGAATATTGATATGATAAGTTTAATAAGCATCATGTTAGCTGCACATAATCGAGATTCAATAGATTTGACACTTCAAAGTCTTTACACGTCCCAGAGGAATGAATTGCAGTAATTAATTAAGTGAACAGTTACAAATCCCGAATATATTGATCGGAGAGGCCCAGTAGTCTTCATATTTTCATCGTACCACTAGGCATCATGGCATCGCGAATAGAGCAATTTAACTGCAAAAAAGCAGACATAATTGTTCAAGAAGTTATTCAGTTGCAGGAAATTTTTAAGGTAATATCTCTCTCCCAAGCTCTATCATTACTATGAAACTTAATAGCTGTTGCTGCCACGTATAAAAGACCACAATTGCACATAATTCCCAAGAACAGTTGAAGAAGGGAAAAAAATATGGAGCATTTTTCTTCCGACTCAAAAGGAAAGAAGAGCGAAACTATTATTTGAAACATCAAATGAATTGAAGTTTACTTCGTCCTTTTCTGTCTGTAGTCTGAACTCAGAAGGCTCCTGTTTATTTGACGAGAATCGGAGCTTAAAAGTTGCTAATATACAAGACCTTGGAGAGCACAACAATTTTTTTTTTTGCGTCTCGGAGGAGCATAACATTTGAAATACTAAATCAATGCGAGTTTCTAAGAACCTAAATGGATTCTCTTTAGTGGCACGAGGGTTATTTTCTGCTGCCATTTACTATAACGAATGGGGGTAATTTTGTAACAAATTGAAAATTGACTATTCTATTTATTCAGATCTCCAAAACCAGCTAACCAACTTAAGTAACCAACTTAACAATAAGTCATTAATAGTTCCTTCCATTCTATACACGAGGATCATCTTCAACACATGCAGTTTTTGAAGAGTAAACTTAGGATTCTTTTTCTATAGTATGAATAACTGGACCACACAAATATTCCTATCTGGGGGAGACATATTATACGCAACTTGTCATAGATTTGAAAAATGAGCTTACTGATCAACATTCTAAACAATTCAAAATCAACTCAATTAAGCGTTATCCTTTACGAATTATACAAATCATATTTCACACAGAAACCAACATAGGCTAGTCAGATTATAGCCATTGTGTTATTACCAACCAACAGTTTTGGCAATTTCACCACAGATTCGACATTAAGCCTATTGTCAAATATTTAATCAACCAGAAGCCACTCTATTACACCTCAGTGACCTCACTATGAACATAAAACAGAAAAAATGCAAAGATGAAAATCCGAAAAAATAAGAAAAACTGGAAAACCACTTATCACAATCTTTGAACAATCCGTTATATCATCAAAAGAAAATATACATCCCTGAACGCGTATTCAAATGTGAGAATGTGGAGTAATCTTTTTGCTCGAAGATTTTATCTATTTAAATCCAAAAGTCACTTTCTGATAAATGAAATTGAACATCTGGAGGGGATGAAGACATAAAAAAGAGATCCGGTATCCCAGACTACAAAATTGCTTGGCAAATGAATATCAATATATTTGTTTTTACTATTAAAATAGCTTGGCAAACCCGAAAATTTATACTTATTTGTACATTCCCCAAAACTGATACGTAAACTTTCAAGTAAAAAGCATATTCTTTCGGTATCTATATTCATATTTCTGCAAAAACAAATTACTTCACACAGTCTCATCTACTTTAAATCATTATATTTTCTTTTTACAAATACCAAAACAAAAAAGCAAGTAAATTTAAAATCTAAACCAAACACTACTGTGTTACCTATACTATGTTACCTATAACCTTTACTTAAACTTTATGTTTCAATTTAACAAAAGATTAGGATCTTTTGTAGGCAGAACATGGAACAAGCATATTAAACATCCCAAAAAACAACTATCTGAGTTAAATCCCAAATTAATCCCAGATCTACAACCAATTAAAGAAGCAGAAGCAAACCAAAAGAGAGAAACATAAAAAACTAACGTACCCTTGTCCGTCGAGACTCCCCTGGCTGTACGACACGTCATCGGCCGCCTGTTGCTGCCACACTGACTGCCACGCCTGTGATGGCGCCTGTCCATACGGATCCACCCCCAATGCCGGCCTCCCCATCATCATCCCTCCTGCTGCTGCTTGACCCATTGGTGGATAATAATATGGCACTCCGCTTGCTGCCCCTCCCACCATCCCAACACCCACGCCGACCACCTCCTCCTTAATTTCATCCCTGGTATTACATAAAACGGTAAGTTTGATTAGATATATAAGCTGTCTTATAGAGGCAAACGTCCCGATTCATAAGAATCTAGGACAAGTATAGAACCCGGTGCTTGTTAATTTCCAGGTTTTACTCATGATTTTTTAGATGGAGCAAAAAGCTGGATCAATCCAGCTTAATACCTTTAACCTAAAACAGAAAAAAGGTCATCTTGACAGCTGGATAACACGATACAAGACAGCTTGAGAGCAAATATCACAAATGAGAAAGCTTAAAGTTGCAGCCCAAACGCCTCTACTCTATACAACTAAGTCTATTTAAATGGTAGTAAAAAACCATTCTACAAACTAAACAAAACCTGTTCAGGTGTTTTTTGGCTGCAACTTATCAGTGAAATGTCTGTCTTATTAAAGGTCGATCGAGTAAAAGGTTGAGATCATGCAACTTAATGTTTCTTCCTTTTTCTATGGAAAAAACATTAGCTTTTGAGTTGGTCAACCACGTAAATACAGTAAAAAAAATTCAAAGTAAATTGCTGTAACCCTCTGTAAGGAGGCTATCCCTTAATCTAACAAATAGGCCCGATACAGAACTAGCCCAAAAAATTTCAACTCTTAAACCAACTCATGGTCTTTTTACGACTGATGTGCATTTGGCTACTGGCTTTAAAACCGGTCTTATCTAATTAAGGAACGGCTACAATGTTTAAACCTGATTTATAGAGGTTCAGTACACTCAACTTTTTACGGAACTGAAATTTCATACACTAGACTATCAAGATCTAAGTTGGCATATGGAAGGATAATTTGTCAACTTAGGACACCTGTATTATTTTGTACCCTAAAGCTACAAAATTATCCAACTTCTTACAAATTAATTGTTGTCTATTCTATTGATAAAATAAGATACATACTGGCAATTCCCTATACAAAATTGGAAAACCATGTAGGTTGAGGGTGCAAAAGTTTAATTAACCCATTTAAACATGATTAATACATACTCGTTCGTCCAGCCTCAATATTGTACTTAAGGAAACAGATTCCTAATCAATTAACTTGACCCACGTAATAAACAAAATAACTACATATATATCACAATGCAGCCAAATGAGACTACATCACCTCATATAGAGAAAGAGGATGGATTTTTCCACTGCAAATAATCTGATTCCACGCACAAACCGTACTTTCAAAGTACGAACCGTACTTTCGAAGTACGGTTTATGTTGAAAGTACGGTTTACACCGAGGTAAAAACTGTAGTTTCAGACTACGATTCGTACTTCGAAAGTACGGTTTGTGCGTGGAATCAAATTATTTGCAGTGGAAAAATCCAGTCTCATAGAGAAAACCCCAAATTTTCCTATTTTAATGAAATAGGCAATTATAGCTGTTCCGCATAATTATAATTTATATATACAAAAAATGACATGTAATTCAGTCCCGCTCATATCCAAATCCTGGTTCCGGCCACTAAAGTGACTAAACGTCACAATAATAAATAATATTGTACTTATAAAAACCTATTCCTAATCAATCAACTTGACCCATGTTATAAACACAATATCTACCATATATATCATAATGCACCCAAGTGGAACTACCCAACTTTTCTCATGTTTTTTACTGAAAACTAACGATTATAGCATTTCAACACCCGCATAATTATACCAACAAAGATAAATTAACGAAACATACTACTTTTGAAACTAAATTAACAAAAACATACCCAAAAATTTCTAATTAACAAAAGCATACCCAAAAGTTATATCCTAATTTGTATATTTCATACCATTATTTCAAAATTTCATACCCTAATTTGTATATTTTCATACACTTATTCCAAAAGTTCATGCCCTTATTTGAAAAGTTCATAGCCTAATTTGTATATTTTCATACACTTATTCCAAAAGTTCATACCCTTATTCCAAAAATTCAAACCCTTATTTCAAAAGTTCATACCCTAATTCGTAGATTTAACACTTATTTTCAAAGTTCATACCCCAATTTACAGAATTCATATTCTTATTTACATAATTCATATCTATAATTTTCAATTTCATACCATTAATTCATGGAATTTATACACTTATTTTTCAACTTTATACACTAGTTAACAAATTCAACATTTACACGTCCTCCGATCTCGAACTACCACGTCGTCGTCGTGGGCCTTTCCTTCGACGAACGCATCTCCGTCGACATGAACCTTGAGTTTTCGACCTCACTCTACACCCTCTCCGCCCACTCCGACGGATGTCTCCGTTTCAATCTCCACCGAATAGAGAGATCGGAGAGGGAGAGAGGGAGAAGGAGAGAAAGATCGGAAAGAGAGTGAGAGAGGAGAAGGGAGAGATCGAAAAGAGAGAGGAACGAGGAGAGAGAGATCGGAAAGAGAGCAAAACGAGGAGAGATCGGAGAGAGGGGGAAGGAGGAGGAGAGAGGGGGAAGGAGGAGGGAGAAGGAGGAGAGAGAGATTGGAGGGAGGGAGAAGAAGGAGGAGAGAGATCGAAGAGAGAGCGAGAAGGAGTAGAAGAGATAGATCGGAGAGAGAGTGAGAAGGGGGAGAAGAGATAGATTGGAGAGAGAGTGAGAGGAGAGAGAGAGAGTAAAGAGATAAGGAGTGATTAATGAGGTTTTTTGTTTTTTATTAATTATTAAATAAGGTTATGTTTTTGATAATTTAATTGTTAAGGCTATGTTTTTGTTAATATAATAGGTGTATGGTATGTTTACGTTAATTCCCCCTAAAAACAAGCATAGACACGCGTAATTCAGCCCCAGCCATATCCAAATCCTGGTTCCGACACTCTACGTCACAATAATAACAAAATAAAAGTAGCTATGCACAATAACAAAACAACAAATACCTAGGCACAATATCGACAAGGAAGTCGAAGATATCCGTCCTAGTAATAGCAGCAGCGATATCATTCTTCTGCAAGGTCCTCCTCTTATTCTCCTCGGCGTGCAGCCAAGACCTAATCGTCAGCTCAAGAATAAAAAGCTCGCACGCCTTGGCAAAAAGTATCGGCGCCTCAGCGGATATCATCCGTACATCTTCATCAGCCTTCATAATCTTCTTGATGCGGGCGAGGGGGAGCTGATGGTTCTTGAAGTCGTTTGCCGACTCGATCTCCTGGTATTAAGTAAATAAGTTGACTGACCATGTTAATATAGACCCTCCATGTTTCGAAAAACACAAAATTCCGTATATTGTTTTTCGAAGTAATCTGTAAATAAAGTATTTCGGCAACCCCTTTCAAACTTTATTTTGTTTTGGTAGTTACATACTATTACATTTTTATAGCGATACAAATATAAAAATCAAATTGTGTTTTTAGGTCGTAATTTATCTAGTTCGTTCAACAAAATCAAATCTATCTTTTTTGACTGAGCTAGTTTTAGCTTTAGCCCAAACGGCGAGATGATTCGGGTGGCGGTCTGAAAATATTATGAATTTGCATATTAAGCTTTTTTTGTTCTTTTTTAATACCTGACGTTGGTAGTTCCAGAACATTTGTAGCTGTTGTTGTTGTTGTTGGAGGAGGTGCTGGTATGGCGCCGCCGAAGTTGGGTACGGCGACGGTGGGGATGAGATCACCGCCGTGGGGGGTGACGGCGTGGTGGTGGTGTTCTCCATTGTTGTTGGTTTTAGAGAGGGAGAGAGAGTGAGGAGGGTGTGGGTTTTTTACTTTTTTTTTTTTGTTGGGTTTGATTTTGTTTTTTGTTTTTTTGTTTTTTTTTTGGATTATTGTTGGGTTTTGATGGGAGATGGATGATCAGATGATGTTTGAGGGATTGGATAAGGTGTGATCCAATTTTAGACACTAAATTACATTATTGGTGTTTGTAGTTTTAGGTAAAAGTGTTTTTATGGATTTTTTTTCATAACATGGAGGGTGTTTTTATACCGGGTATAATACTGTATCTGTTTTCGATTAATTATCCATTACGAAAATACGTGCAATTTTGATCGGTTAAAAACTTATATTGTGGTATGGTGCAATTTTGAAAATGGTACATAACCTATTAACGTATATATTACAATTAATTGACTCAATTTGTCTTCGATCATCGTTTTTTAACGTATATATTGGGTAACAAAATAGATAAAATGTTATGTTGGGTAGCAAATTAGAATGAAACGAATAGGTTGGGTACCGAATTAGAAAAAATGTTAAGTTAAATATCACATCGCTAAAATTTAATATGTTATGTATGAGTTTAGCATGGAAGCAGAGTACCTGACTCTGATTCGTAGTTACTCTGCTTTTCACAACCATTGGATCTGCTACAGTATTAATAAAATAACAGATCTAATTGCTGTGAAAAACAGAGTAACCCTGACTCGGAGTCAGATACTCTCCTTCCTTTTAGCATTTATCTCTCAAATAATGCATAAATGATTGGACTACTATAAAGTAAATTCTCCCCTTTACAACAGTGATGTATATGAGCTATCAACATCAAGCCTCTTTCTATATGAATCAACGGCGATATAAGATAAATGATGAAATACTAGTGGTCTAGATTGAAAATGTTACATTTACTGGATAATGATAGCAACTTCCATATAATGTATTTCATGCTAAAAAGTGGTTTCTATTTTCGTTTTTATATATATCAGTTTTCTCCCTATAGTGTACTATAAAGTATAATGTACTTGACTTTAAACCAAATATGTTTAGAAATAAAAGTGTCTTATCTTGGATGTTGAATTTAACCAACCCAATTCATTATATTGATCAAATCGGAATAAAAACTGGCCATGGTGGGATAGACGATATCGATGGACCAGTTGGGTGTCGTAGTTGTTTATCCGTTACGATCTTGACCATTAATGGCTTATAAGAATATACATCTTTTTCTTTCCATATTTAATGGCTTATAAGAACGCACTGGGAATCTGGCAATCAACGCCGAAGATCGGCAGTAAACGTCGGAGACTGACAGTCAACGCCGAAGACCGGTCAATGGTCTTGATCAAACTTTTACTTGGTCAAGTGTGTTGAACTTATGTGTATTAGCAAGTGTTATTAATTTGTAATAATTATTTTGAAAGTGATACTAACTATTAAATAAGTATTTTCAAATGGTAACAGATACAAATCCACTCTATGAGATAAATGTAATATAAACAATATCATATTGAAAATTAGGTAATTTATTTGTTTTGTGCCCTAATTTGTAAGCCCATTTTGGTCCAATTTTATGAGTTTTAAGCAATATCGCAAGCTATTTAAGTACTAAACCGTGTTTTCAGAGTATTGATACGCAAAAAAACGAGTTTTTTATTCTTTTTCCTGAAACGCAATAATTTTTATCTAAGTTTTAAGCCAGATGCCTCGATGCGGTTTTTTTTTAATACATTAGTTTATAGTTACACGAGTTTATGAATTGACAAGTTATACTTTCACTCATAGTTTTCGTTATTTTGAAATAACCATTAACCCAAGCTGTTAAATTCATACCCATTTGTCATCAGATATGAATAAATAATGTGATTTATAATTAGAATCACAGTTAAAGTCGATATGTCCGAGTGGTTAAGGAGACAGACTTGAAATCTGTTGGGCTTCGCCCGCGCAGGTTCGAACCCACCTAACTCAGAGTCACCATAACTCTAACTCTTTATATAACATTATATCTATTCAAAATAATTCAATCGTTCATTTAAAACTCAATTAAATAAAAACATAAAGTAGGAAAAAATTATTCATTGTCATTATATTTATACATATATATATATATATACATCTTTATATATATAATTTTTAAAAAAATCTCTATATACATAATTTTCAAAAAAATCTCTATTTACATTAATATCTTTAATCTACCGATTAGTTTATTTATTTTGAAAATTCTATATGTTTATTTATTATTAGTTGAATTTTAAATGAACGATTGAATCATTGATGACTCTCTATATAAAGAGTTCGAGTCATGTTGACTCTGAGTTAGGTACCCCACCCCACTAAATCATCGCCACGTCAAATAATTAATGATGCGTTATTCTTTCTCTAATTAAGCTTTTTCTATCAAATTTAATCATGACTCACCTCATTTACTTCTTTCTAGTTTCTACCTTCTTGGTGCTACTATTACTTTTATTCATCCTTTGCCTTTCTAACAAAATTATTTAGAAAATAATTACTAATGGCATGTGTGTTACAATTCAAACAATACACATCATTTAGAAAATAATTACTTTAAGGTATAACTAACTAAGGTACAACATCACTAATTAACTACACGACATAATCCATAACTTTTAAAATACGTTCTTACTGTTGGTTTCCGTGTACGAAATAACAATTAACAATAATTAAAGGACTAAACAAGAATTACAAAACCCCGTGTAATCTTTATTAATTTCGAAACTGATACAGAAATTAATGATTACAACATGTAGGTACTGAAACGTAAATAAAGCAAACGTTATCAGATTATTATTAATTAATAATCTGATGTGTTGAATTGCAATAAATAGAAACTGCCGGACTGGAAAGTATAAACTTAACAGCCGGACTGTTCTGATTTAAATTGAAATAACAGGACTGAATTGAAACTATTCTAATTACTGAATTTAATTACAGAATTGAAATTACAGCAAAAAACAGAATTTTAAAGAAATTACAGAATAGTACAAACAGAATTAAAAGCTACAGCTAAGGACAGCAAATTAAAATACTGAAATAAAAGGACAGGATTGAAATGCGTAAATGAAATGGACAGAATTAAAAGACGAGGCTACTGTTAACAGTATGCCCTTAACCGATATTCGCCCAACCACCTTAAGGTTTCTGGTTGCGTTGGCGCTTCGATCCCAAGGTACAACGTCTCGGATGACTCGCCGGAAACTGGCGACGAGTCAAGGTCGAGCTGTTGGTGGGTGGTTCTCTCTGTTTCTAAAATGTAATGCTACTGGTATTTGATTTCAGAATGTTATGTCTTTTTTTTTGACATGTGGGGGGTCTGCCTATTTATAGGCTTGCTGAGTATCTCAGCCATTAAGGTCACTTTACTACTGTCAGTTTTCGAAATTCGAAACTGCAGTATTAACTTTGCAATGAAATCACATTTATTGCAACAGTTACAGCTTTGCTGGAAGCTTTTCCCGAACTGGCACACTTTTCCGAACAGGCGCGCTTTTCCCGAATAGGAACAGGCGCACTTTTTCCCGTCGAGTTAAAAACCCGACGAGCAAGCCCGCCCGACGAGCAAGCCCGCCCGACGAGCAAGCCCGCCCGACGAGCAAACCCGCCCGACGAGCAAACCCGCCCGACGAGCAAACCCGCCCGACGAGCAAACCCGCCCGACGAGCAAACCCGCCCGACGAGCAAACCCGCCCGACGAGCAAACCCGCCCGACGAGCAAACCCGCCCGACGAGCAAACCCGCCCGACGAGCAAACCCGCCCGACGAGCAAACCCGCCGACGAGCAAACCCGCCCGACGAGCAAACCCGCCCGACGAGCAAACCCGCCCGACGAGCAAACCCGCCCGACGAGCAAACCCGCCCATGTGTGGTACACAATACACACATGTGTATGTGGACACATTACTTAATATCCACATAGGATACCTTAGTATATATATTGTAAAAATCACTCATGATTTTCCAATGTGGGATAACCCTCATGGGTTAAATTCCATTTCTTTTCTCATTTTCCAGCATTGGCTTTATTGCCTCTTTCGAGTACCAACCTTCGAGTCCAATTATCATTCACACCCTTCCTCCGAATGGGACATGCGATATACCATTGCGAAGCTCGTCACACGAGCTACTCAAACACAAAGAGTATGGCCTCAGAAAAACTGAGGAGTCGCATTAAAAATTGACTCAAAGATGGTCCCTGACCACTTGGAACAACTATGTTTAAATTACATATTTTCCAATTTTTCCAACACTTACTGTATGTCATGTGTGTTAAATAGATGTTGAAATGAACAAATAAGCCAAATGGTAAACTATAAACATAGATTTAAGATTCAATAAACACAACGATAATGAAAGATAAGTAGCGTCGCGTTAGCCGGAGTCGAGTTTCCATAGGTTCTCAGTTCAATATCATTACAGTGATTTATAAGTGAACATTAACAATTCCCATATAACAGACTTCATAAATCATTGTACCACATGGCATTATAATACGGATGTTTTTCATCCATAATAAGGTCAAAATGTAAAAAAAACATGAATTCATAACAATAAAATAATATATATTTATAATTTTTAAGAAAGTAATTGAAAAACTCAAAAAGAGTGATGATGGAGATTTATTTTGACATATACTCTCGTAGATACCTAATGTGCATCGTTGATTTACCCTCATATATATGATCTAATGATTCAAATTGAGTATCTGCGAAAATACATGTTAAAAAATCCCTCTTTATATCATCACTATTTTTCACCACTCAAAAAGATTGATGATATAAATAAAGAATTTTTGACATAAACTTAACGTGTATCATTAATTTACCCTCATAAACATGATCCGATGGTTCACATTGACTTGTTTTATGGTTCCGCCTATGCCCATAAATAACCATTATGACAAATAATTAGTACCAAAGTGCATGAAGTTAACAGTCAATTAAAAATACTTGTAAACATAAAAGTCAGTAAGTTATAGAGTCAAACTGACTCAACCAGATTAATTGTCAGACAAATTTTCATGTAATTTTTAGAATTGACAAGTTATACTATAGACCGATTTTCATGTAATAAAATAATATATATTTATAATTTTTAAGAAAGTAATTGAAAAACTCAAAAAAAAAAAATTAAGCAAGCAAAAAATCCTTAGCAATGTAAGCTTATATACATTATCATTTTTTTTTCTTTTAGTATAAGTAGCTACGATTTATTTGTGGGGTCCATTCAATTACTATTTTTATTAAAGATATCGTCATCCCCATTGAATGTGGTTGAAAGTGTTATAATATTCTATGTATCACTTCCCTGGTTTGATTCTTGTTAGTTGTTTTTGTGTGTATTTTCTTTCTTTATTTGTTTAGTTATGTTATTTTCATACAAAAAGTCAACCTTTTTACCAAAATTTATGTATCTGATACTGTAATAGGTTTACTTTTAAAAAAAACTTTAATATTTTTTACACTTTAGTACTGGCACTCATGAATTTAGCTTGTTTTCGCCAAATTCGAAAAATATTTGTTGACTAATCTAATATCAAAAGTAATATTCTTATAGTGTAATTGAATAAAAATGTACAGATGATGACTAAATACCGTCGATTGACTTGTTCACAACTTGACTTGTTTTATGGTTCCGCCTCTGCCAATAAATAACCATTATGACAAATAATTAGTACCAAAGTGCATGAAGTTAACAGTTAATTAAAAATACTTGTAAACATGAAAGTCAGTAACGCTATAGAGCCAGATTGACTCAACCAGACTAATTGTCAGACAGTACTTCATGTAATTTTTAGAATTATTTTTACACTCCAATCAAAACATACAATTATTTTTACAGTCTTCATGTTTGGGGAATTCCTGCAATGAATAAGACAATGTCCAAAACATACAATTAACCAAAATATATTACCAAAACATAAACGTGCCCTTTCAAGAATGGCTACGCGTTTTGGGTAAAAGTTGTCAATCTCGGTTTAAGCATGTATACACTCACAATCCATGTTTGGAGATTAACAGACATACATCAACACTTTCACCATTTTTTCCCGAAACAATTTTGCGAGTCTATCATCATTCACTCTCATCCGAGCTATCCTCTATCTCCCTTGCCTTCGCTCTAGGCCTCGAATGACCTCTCATTATTTTCGACAACTCTTGTATAGAACAAGAAGTGCTCCTCTCCATCTTATCCGCTAATATCTGTGTCTGTTCCGAAAACCCTAACCCAATTAATCTATTCCTCAACAACTCGCATGTCGAAGGATATGGTGGTATCCCTTCATCGACCATCATTTCGAAATATTTACAAGCCTCTTCTAGTTTCCCATTTTTATGACAAAAACCATGAACCATAACGGCGTAAGTCGAGGCCGAAGGGCAAAACCCCCTCTCTTCCATCATTTCCCAAGTTTTCGTCACCCTATCGAATCTCCCTATTCTAATAAGCATCTTGAGAACCATATTATATGTATGTCTATCCGGTGTACACGCGTCTTGGTCCATCCTCGACATCAACTTCAAAGCCCTATTAACCTCATTTCGATCACAATGAAAAGCTAAAACAGTGTTATAACTCCACGTATCGGGTCTAGCCCCCTTAGCTACCATCTCATTTAAAAGCACATAAGTCTCGTCCACCTCGTCTTTCCTACAAAGCGCCTTTATAACGCAATTATAAGTATACACGTTAGGCACAAGATCAAACCTTCTCATCCTATCGAGAACCCTAAAAGCCGCACGAACATCATCACCTTCACAAGCCGAACGAATAAAAATCGAAAAAGTAAATTCGTCGGGTTTAAGCCCTTTCGAACTCATCTCTTTAAACAACCTATAACCTTCATCCACATCACCGCCTCTACACAAAGATTGTATTAACCCATTATAAGCAAGCAAATCCAAAGAACAACCTCTCTCTAGCATTTCATCGAATACCTTTTTAGCCTCTTTCGTTTCGCCAATATCTCCCCACCCTCTCATCAAAATACTATAAGTCTTCGCTGTAGGCGCCACCTCAGACTTAATTTTATTGAAAAAATCACATGCGTGTTTCACATGCTTACGTTTACATAACGCGTATAACAGCCTATCCACGTCATCAACACCCGGTTTTAAACCAAACTCAACCATTCTATAAAAAGCCCTAACGGCGTCTAAAGGTAAATTAGCACGACTGTAGGCTCCAAAAAGAACCCAGAAAAACTCCGACCCAATATCGCAGCTTTTACTATCTTTAACTTCTACTAAAAAGTCCCAAACTAAAGGAAACTGTTTGCTCCTTCCTAAAATGTCTACAAGTATACGGTAGCTAACGACGCTATGACTAAAAGCGGGTATTTTTTGTGCCCAGATAAAGAACCGATGAGCGGAGAAGCCGAGGTTTTTACATCTTTTGAGGGTTTCTTCGACTAAATGAGGGGTGATTTGTGAAGAGAATGGGGAAAGTGCGGGTTCGAGGTCGTGGCGAGGGTGTCGGAAATCGCTTAGTACGCGTGAGATGCTGTTTACGAGATGGCGAGGTGGAGGAGAGAGAGGCTGGGACGAAAAGGGTCTGGAAAATAGAGGGGGAGAGAGAAAGTGGATTCTAAATAAGGAGGAAAAGATGGTAAACATGTTCACCATTGTTGAATAATGATTTTAACTCACTATAGGAATGGGAGGGAGATATATATGTATTTATAGAATTTTAAATTGTACAAATTTTAAATTTATGGGTGGATTTATTTGGATGCACAAATAATGTTTTTTTTAAAGATTATGCACAAATAATGTTACATGTGAGAGGATTCTTTTTATATTTTCGTGTTTTTTTATTTTTTTTATTTTAGTTTCTTAGTTTTTCATTGTTGTACTCTAGTTTATACTTTTTTTAGTTTTTTATACTTTGCTTTTTTATTTTTATTTTTTATCATTGTTTCTACTTTTTCTTATTCTTTTTGGTCAATTATCAAGGCAAAAACTTGGACACGACTCACGAGCTTTATTACAGTGGGAATTTTTTAGAGTTTGGAAAAAAAGAAGTCAGAATTAGTAACAAGTGACAGAAAAGAAAAAAGAAGAAGAAATCAATATACAAAAAGGAAAGGAGTTAAGAAAAGAAAGTACGAAAATTGAATAAACCCCCTTTAAATTAGTGTGCCATCAAATTATACTGATTTGGGCAGTTCTAAATTATAATGTCAACAACTTTCACTGTGATTGTACAATATTATCAGTTATGAATTATGATGGCCTTAAATTTTCAGTAACAACCAATTTCGTTATAGGGGAGTATCGACCCCCTGAACAACGATGTTGGTATTGAGAGTTTTTACTATAGAAAAAGATACACCGGAAGTGGAAAGACGGATTTTGTTTCCAATAGTACCAATAAGAAGTTCGAATAAACTTCATGTTCTAAGTTTGAACTGAAGCTACTTGAACAATTTCAGTAATTGACACTGCAGAAAACAGCACGACTATTCATATGCTGCTAATTTATTCAACATTACCGTATACTTTCAACGTTCAACACTGAAAATCCTGTACCGCGAAAGAAAAGCTCTCCGATCATTCAACAACCAAAAGCAAATACAGAACCAAACCAACCACAAAGAGGAAACAATAATTCCCCACATATACAAACTTACAAACACAAAAATCTTAGCCTTGGATTCCAAAGCTGTAATATACAGTTCTGAGCCAACAACTCAAAAACAATTTTGTTTTGTATTTCTTTTTGTTTTGTTTTTCTGACTAGCTGAATGCGATCAATTACTTCTCCGTAAGAATGCGAACACGCCTAAACCAGCAATAAGAGCGGCCCCAGCAGCTACAGCGCTATAAGCAGAAGCCCATGCATCTGACTGAGCATAATCTAGATTTCCAGACCCTCCTGATGCCCTTCTACGACCGGGTTTCCCCGTATAATCCAAATGCAGTTTTAGCCCCTGTAATTATTAGCAATCATGAGAAAAATTAGCCAATCATGGTGATGCAAGACAATCACATCCATCACAAACCAATCCCTAAAGAACCAAGATTAAGTATGATATTGATAATAAACAACAAATACATAAACCTTTCTTTATAAGGGGGTCTTAATGTTCCACACACAATAAAAGAAGCGAACACACTCTTTTCATCTATTTTCTCAAAATCCTCCCTATCGAAATTTACATCAATAACTCTTATTTATAACATAGCATATGAAGAATAACCGTATAAGGACATGGTATTCTAATTATTCCACTTCGAAAATAGCAATTAGTCTCATTTAAGGAAAAAAAAGAAAACATAAAAGTCTAAAATGATACAATGAAAGAAGGGGAAAAATTTATAGACTTAATAAATCTCTTTGTTTTGGGCACTGTTTGCATTTTTACGTTTTAAGATTAAAGTAAATTTACCTTCCAATCAGCTGATCTCGCATGATCCACAGCAGCAACAAGATCGCTATCTGATGCTAGGACAACCAAATCATGGTCTTCATCTTCATACTGCATGTTCCACCACCAGTCATGACCTTACTAATTAAAAATAATAACGTAAAAAGACCAAATTGTGATCTTTGAATGTACCAAAATTTGTGGCAAATTGTTACGGTCAATGTCATCTCCCACCCTCTGAAGGATAGCGGTTATAAGATCCGTCAAACTGTGGGTATCTGAAACATATAAACAAACATGGACAGCATAGCGGCTTTTTTCTCTTTGATTAAAAAAATTAAATCCATTCAAAACAATCCATGTGTAAATGTAGCATTCAATTTAAACAATACGAGTATATGCATATACATATAACAGTGTAATGAGCTCTGAATAAAAGTCATACCACAGTTAAACCTATGCATTCGGCCCTTTTTATCCTGAATCTTGAATGCAAAGCTACTGAACATACTCGACGAAGGATTGGTAAGAGACCTTGTTGGATCAGCACCTTCAGAAACCACTTTCAAGGAACTATCACTGCAGAAAGAAAACATGTGGGTAAGTATCCTTGAACCAATTGAAAGAAACAGAATCACAGGAGAGCAAGGTTCAGAACCTTCTTGTTTCTTCATCATCTTCCAAAGGAGTTAATGCCATTGCAGAATCCCAAAACTTTTGCATCATATTACCAGAAGCTTCATTACTAGTTCCAACGGCGCTTCCAACCTAACCATTTTAGGAGTTTCAATAGTTCGTCTTATATATTAGAAATCATTTATGCGGAATTATGATTTTTCTGTACTACTATGCATTAAAAGTTTATTGTATAGAAGAGGTTTGCATACAGAAGCTACGGCGGCATGAGTAATATGAAGGACATCAACAACAGCAACAACATTTCCATCTGCAACAATATAAACGTCTTAAATAATTCTTATACTTGAAACAATGTTTCATTTGTAATTGTAAATAATGCTATGTAAATACATTACCCCTATCAACAACTGGAAGGTGTAAAAACTTTCCATCATGCATTGTGTGCAAAGCATCAACGATAGGTGTATCCACAGACGCACATTCTGGATTTGGGGTCATCACCTACAGTAATTTTGATCGAACGAAAGAAAACATAAACCAACGAGTAAATTGAAATATAGACATGAGATAAAATATATACGAATGCATAAAATTTCCCCAAGAGATATAAAAACAAACCTTCTCCACTAGAGTGGACTCTGGGGAAAGATTTTGTGCTATTACTTTCATCAAGATATCCTTTGACCTGAGGCAACAACAGAAGGCACCCAACTTATAGTAAATAAAATAAGAAATGTATTTCATATCATTTTTGAAATCAGAATCTGCAAAATCCAGGTAAATAAACAACCACTCACGTTAAGATTCCTTTCGGCTTGTTTTCAACTACTACAACAGCGGAGCTTAGTCGACTTTCCAGCATTTTCTTTGTGGTCGTTAGAACAGTATCAGTTGGCGAAACAGTTACAATCCTGAAAAAGCAAAAACCAGCGATAGAAAGGAATTTTTAGTGGCATGCTGCCATTACGACCATGACAACACAAGAAAGGGAAAAGGGGGAATCAATTTTACAAATGATACCTACTTTGCATTTTCTGAAATGATTGTTGACAGCAAGGGCTTAAACATTCGTTCCCGAAGTGTTTCAATGAATGTATTGGGACCTGTACATTCACAAAATATAAGAAGAAATTAAAGAAAAGATTACATACAATTAGAGAATAGACTATGGCCACCAGAAAGAAATGATCTAAAGAAGAAAATTTAACAAACCAGAAATTGATGTCCCCCACTGCTTTTCAACACCTTCAACAGCAGCTGCAATGGCTTTACCCTTTTCAGCAGCTCTCTCCATACGTGCGATAGCATCATATAAACACTTCGCTATATCAAGTAAAGCAACAACCTCTCCGTTCTCTACTATAGGCAAATGTCTGAATTTTCCTGAAGAAGCACATCAATAACGTTTTATTCCGGAAAATGTACAAATTATGGGAAAGTTCACGGTTAATATGCTGTGGTATTACTGATTATACAAGGATACCAACCTTGTACCATTTTTTGCAAGGCTTCCACAGCGAGAGTATCAGAAAGTACAAAAGCTGGATTTTTTGTCATAACCTTAGAAACCGGTGTCTCATCCAGATTCACCTCATTGGCAATAACCCTTGTTGCTATATCCTTCAAAGAATTAGAAAGGTACAATGGTAACTTAGATTTAGAAGCAAAAAGAAGGAAAAGGAAGAGTGTGTGTATTTAAAAGTCTCCCTTCACCTAACTATGTGCTGATCTATGATACAAATTATACAAAATTCCATTCAGTGACATATTTTTACTTGATTCTCATTTAGTCACAAGGAAAAACTCACATGAATTAACTGATTTTTCATTGGCAAGTTGATACATTTAATGATTTCACTTCTGAGTTCTGATGGGCATACACTTCAATAAACACATTTTTTATAAAATGAGATAAAAAGAAGTTTATAGTACAGTGCAATTCTCCTTTTGCCAAACTATATGCTGATTACAGTAAAAAGTTGTAAATGTACGAGAGAAAGAATATTATTAAAAAACCAATGCCAAACCTTGTCCGTTAGGATTCCACAAAGTAATGCATTTGAGTCAGTCAACAACAAAGCATCTACTCTACGTGCAGCCATTCTTCGGCAAGCTTCTAGAATACTTGTAGTTTCAGGTGCTGTAAGGGCCTTTGATAATCTCAAGCGCTTTACAGTACGTTCTCCAGTTAGTCCCCTGTGCCAACGAAATTTAAAGACATATAAAGAAAACCTCCTCTTCATAATTCATAAGTACTGTTAATTTCTGGTCTTGTGGAACATATATGTCAATTACGTATTTAAAAAACCAATAAATATAATCAAAAGTTTTCTACAATTAATCAGCTATTCAGGATCAGTCTCGAATTTGTGCCCCAAAAATGGTCCCACAGGTAACAAATGGTCGATAAGCACTCCAGACTTTTATTGTGCATACATGTATCTAGAATATCCTTATGTCTAAAGTACGTTTACTAAAGCAACAACGACCGCATATTGAGGGAACGAGGATAGATCGATAACAGTAATTTAATTCACCAGCGTGTGGGACAGAATGGTATCTAGAATAATATAAAACTGTTCACCAACAACGCAAGCATTGATTTTCTTCTCTCTTTATATATATGCACAGTCCAGATCCTTAAACTATTGAGCTCATAGAAGATTGCTTTTCTTAATTGTTAAATGAACCCCCTGGGCAAAAAAGAGAAAGAAACGGCTAGAATTACGATGATCATAGAGTCGACAATAACCAGATAAACAATGAGATTGCTATAATAGAGTCATAGATTTTTCTTCAGAACTTCGCTCCCCACACGCCAAAGTTGCGCAATTTACGCCTCAAATTATTAAGAAACTATGAGGCCGCCTAATGATAACTTGAAGAGTCGTAAAATTGGCATAGCTTTTCCATCAAGCAGTTTTCCCTTAGACCTAGACCTTGAAAGTCACCATAATAGCTATCCAAACAGTAAAACTTACAAAGAGATACTAAAAACATAATCATCAGCTGTATATTAGAAATCTAACTTGTCTAGTTCATCGTTTACCAGTGTCTCCTCGAAAACTCATTTCTTGGTTTATTGTGGGATTCTTTTGATAGCAAAATCTTTCGTTTCTTAAAGGCTAATCTCGAGATAAAATGCCAAAGTAACATGCTATTTCACCGAATTAAATATCAACCTTATACGCGTCTTAAGGCACACTTTTACTCATAGCTTTGAAAGTTTGATGTACTTTTGCAGAAAAGGAAACTAAAGCGTAACAATAGCGCACAATTTTTTTAATTTTTTTTTCACATTTAGGACTTGGAATTGGTTTTGTTTTTAGACGATTACAACTATTCTTTCCAAATCATGAATAACTTTACGGATTATGCAACTATACTTTATTTACATAACTACTACTACAATATTTCTACATTATGATCAAACATATTTCTTCGCTTCGGCTTATATTACACGTTTTAAAATCATTCCTAAGAATTCAATAATTAAACATAATTACTATAACCAAAACCTAACCATACAAGATCAATCATGAATTGCAGAAATTGAAAATCAATTCCAACTATATACATATAATGATATAAAGTTATAAACATTATATATACATATATTTTAGACGATGAAAACTATTCTTTTCAAATTTTGCTTAATTTTACAGATTATGCAACTGCACTTTAGTTACACAACTACTACTATATTTCTACATTATGAGCGGACATATTATTTTCGGCTTAAATGTCACGTTTTAAAATCATTCCTACGAAATCAATAAACAGAATTACTAAAATAAAACCTAAATATACAAGCTCAAACATAAATAACAGAAAATAATCAAAATCAGATTCCATCTATATATACATAAATATGTATTTTTACGGATTATGCAACTGCATTTTAGTTACATAACTACTACTATATTTCCACATTATGAGCAGACATGTTTTTTTTCCGGCTTAAATTACATATTTTAATATCATTCCTAAAAAATCAATAAATAGAATTTACTAAAACAAAACCTAACCATACAAGATCAATCATGAATTGCAACTATATACATATAATATAAATAATGAGAGAGAAAGATAGAAAGAAATACATACATGGAGCGGGAAGAGGAGAGAGATTTTCGAGTAGCGTCGATATTTGTTAACGACATACTCCTTCTCGAAGAAGAGCCTCCCCCTTGGCTCGTCATATCTTAATCACCCAATTTATTATCAATTCATTTAATCACAACAAAATATATTGAATTAACAACTATACTATATTAGTCGCAACTCGCAACCAACAATCGGCTTTTTGTGTAATGCGAATCGATTAATTATCAGTTTTGGTGATTAAGAGCCGAATTTTCCCGGCAAACAAACTATTAATTAATTCACGTTAAATTTTGTTTTTGCAGGAAAATTCAACGAGCAGGTAGAGAGAGAAAGGCCTTTGAAATGGGAGAGGTGTAAAATTCGTTGAAACTGAATTTGCTTGATAGCTTTATTTTAGGTGCGTTGGCCAATAATATCATGCCACGTGTGACGGAGAATATATTTTTTCCGTCAAAATAGAAGATTTGGTCCCTATACTTTCGATTTCGAGCTAGTTTTGAGTTAGTTTTGATAAATGAGCAGTTGGATGCTGTTTGGGTTTGTTTGATTGCAGCTTTTAAGGCTCAATGTTGTTGTTGTTTTTTTGTTTATCCTCGTGATTTGCTAGATGATTTTCGTTTCTAGTTACACTATGGGTTATTATGTTTTATGACATAAACAAACTAGAAATTTTAAGGTGAACATGCATAGATTTTGTGTCGAAAAAAGTTTCAGTACAAGAAAATATCGAGATAACAACAGACACATTTTTTAAAATTGTTGGTATATTGAAGATCGTTGAATTTTAATAACTGAGTAGCAACTAATTATGTTGCTAAAATTAAGTTTATTCGAACCCTGCACCTCTTACTTGAGTTTTACGGGTTCTGTCGGCTAGCATTTTTATGTAAAACAATGTGAGCAACTGAACTTACATTATGGAAATCATGCTGATTGAATTACTTTGTTGCCTTAAGCAATATAGTATCTCCACGGGTGTTTATGCTGTTAACGAGTGCTACTATATATGACCCCAATTGATTTAAAATTAGACAAAACATTGAAAAAATGGACCAAATTTATTACAGATTTTTGTTATTAGTCTCAAATTTAAATACCCGGAACCTAAATAAATCAAGTTATGTGGACCGTTAAAGTAATTAACCTTGTTCTGTTTTGCCGGGAAGAACCTAAATAATCAATTTATCATGCAATATTTTTATTTTTTTTAATCAGCCGTATATTAAAATAAATTTACATTTAATAATTTATATAAATATACCCAAAAAAAATCCATGTACATAGGAAAATAAACGTGGAAAAAACAGTACTCGGTCGTACCTGTTAGTGATACCAAGCACTTTATAAATGATTTCTAATGACAAAATTTATTTTAGGAAGTACGTACACATGTATCATTTCAATACAAATTTGCATGCTACCTTTCAGTTCAATACAAATTTGCATGTAGACATGTTGTTCAATTTCAGTTATGCATGGTGTTTCGTAAGAACATGATTTTCAAAACATAAAAGGTGCCACAAATTGTCACAAAATTCTCGATCGATGAATGCTACCTTTTCGGGTTAGTTTGGGCCTAAATTAAAAGGTCGGAGTTGGTTTACAAAAGGGGTACAATTATTTAAAAAAAAAACACACAACCTAGACAATGTTGTCCAATTTCAGTTATGCATGGAGTTTCGTAAGAACATGCTTTTCAAAACATAAAATGTGTCACAAATTGTCACAAAATTGTCGATCGATGAATGCTACCTTTTTGGGTTAGGTTGGACCTAAATTAAAAGGTTGAAGTTGGTTTACAAGGCTAATTAAGAGAAAAGGCCATTAGTTGTACCCATATAACTAAGGTAAGCATATGATGGATTTTATTAATAAAACAACATTAGGCCAGTTAATTGGAAGCTTTTAACAATTTAAGCCAATATAGTATCCTGAATTCAATGTGAGATAAAATTACCCCCCACCATCGTTTGTATGATTTTTTCATGCACCCATGCTCAATCTAATAAAATATTGGCCTTTCTCAGGACAAACTGATTTAAGGTTAGTAGTACTAACATAGGGTGCCTTATTAGGTACGATGTCACTGAATATACAGTGGAAAATATTTTAAAACTTATTATATTCGCCTTTATAATAGGAACTTCAGTTCTTAGAGAACAACCAAAATATATAGAAGGAATCCATGAAAAAAAACACTGTTAAATCCAAACTTGTAGTGATCAGGAATTAAATAGATTTTAGTATAGATGTTTTTCCAATGATCAAATTCTTTAAACTGTAATGTTTTGAAGTTCCAGTAAAACGATGTTGATACGTTTGATCAGTGACCAAACTAGTAGTTAAACGGTACATGAATTAACGACTCCGTACATGAGCTAGAATTCAGATATAGAGGGATCTGCTTATTACGGGTAAGGATAACTGCTATAATTTTGAAGTTTGCACTAAAAGGTTTTTCTTCTAATAGGTAGTATCTATGCTTTTAACTCAAGTGTTATAGCAAAAAACACATAATTTGGTTAAAAATGAAGACATAGCCCTAATAAACATGTATTGTACGTGGGTTAATTATATATGTAACCGAAACACTGAAATTTAAGGTCACTTGCCCTTTTCTATGTGTATACTTTTGTAAAGTATGGTATATGAATAACCATGATAGCTAGAGTACTGTGTAAACAACTGAATAATACTCTAGTAATATGGTAATTAAAATACACTATGAGAAAATGTCAAGATATCAACACATTACAGAATTTGTTGTTATTTTATTGCTAAATCTAATAACAGTCGGTTTATCATCACTGTATATATCAACATAGTGTTCTCTTGCTATACCTGTCATGTTCTTGTAATGAAGTACGAATTACAATTTAAGATGCCACCCTATCAAAAAGGGAAATTGTGCCCGCCATATCGTTCAGAATCGACCTAAGATCTTCGTTTGTAGACTTTAATGTGCGACAACAAGCTCTAGTACATATGTAGTGTGAGCGTAGACATACTTGTGTGTATGATGCTATTAATGTCCCAAATAGATATGTTAGGGGTCGAAAGGAAGAATCGGAAGTTGTATGGTCACCTTGTACTTTACATAACTTGAGTATATATTTTGCGCACTAAGACCGTCTCAAATGCTCAACATCAACGCGTCATTTCATCAAATTGGATGCAATTTTCGCACCAAATGGTGCTCCAACGTAACACTAAAATGTTGCGATTCAATACTATTTTGATGCAAATGAACATTTAGTGTAACACTATTATAATGTTTTAAATCTTAATATAATATTATTCATCTACATTACATTACATTAATTACAGAGAAAACAATTTTTTTGCATATTAATTATAATTTTTTACAATAATAAAAATAATACTTTAAAAAATAACTAATCTTATTAATTATAATTAGTTAAATATTGTAGCTTACTAAAATATTGACAAGTAAAAATTAAAATGCTAATATTATTTCTTGAAATGTTAATATATGTTTTAAAAAAATTGAAATAATTTATAGAATTACTATTAAAATTTAAAAAAGACTATTCTAAAAAATATATATCTTTTTAGTGTAATGTTTGTGCAGGTACGTTGAAGATGAAATAATGAATACCGTGAAAGTTATAGTACTTTAGTGTGAAATTAGTTACCCCATTTTACTGTTTTTTGGTCAGAGATGGCCTAATAATTTCAATCTTATGACACTTCCGGCTGATAAATGACATTTTATGATTGCATCAAAGACCACGTAAATTTATTTGGATTTTGTGATTTTGATTAATTCAGACGGTAATGGTACAAATCATGCCACGTAATAAAAACTTAACCTACTAAAAACTCAAATAAATATATTGGAACCCTAGTTCGAGTATACCCTAAATTTAATTAATATTAATTATTATTATTATTTATTTTTTTAGTAGATTGAATTTTTATTACGTGGCGTGACTTATACCCCACTCCACTAATATAGCCGTCGTCTGCATCAAGCAGACAGCGCCTGTATTTAGCAGATGGCAATTTATAATTCAGATAAGTGTGACTTAGCTTCATATATACAGTTTCAACTTTCCATCTTACCAAGTTTCAATTAGTTACTGATTGCATCAAAGACCATATGTATCAATTCTATTATAATAAGTCAATACAAGTCAAATGATACTGTCAAATTTAGTCATTTTTTTTTAAAAATACCACTATATTTTTTATTAATTACAATAATAACTACTTTCATAAAAAATCAAAATTAATTATACTATTTCTCTCTCTTTAACCACACAAAATTTCTTATGTTCTATATTTTTTTCCTCTAAATATTTGTATCATAATCACAATTTATATCATATTTTTTTTTCTTATAAACTATTTTTTTTACTCTACATTTATATCATCATCACAATTTGCAGCATATTACACGCAACGCGTGGTTATCGTTTACTAGTATTATAATAACTAAAGTGAGAAAAATGCAGTTACTTTTGAGGCTGTCAAAGTGCTTCCACTTTTTTTTTTAAAAAAACCTAAAACTTTTAATAAGTTTCGAAAATACTTTTAAAATTTGAAAAAAAAAAAACTGACAAGAAATAATTATTTAATTTTAAAACAAGAAAAAACTACTCCATATATAGTTGGCAAACTTTTTATTTTCATAAATCTAAATCAACAAAGGTGCAGTACTTTGAACCTCTTTGGCCCTACAATTATGCACATTTTTTATGACTTGGACTCAATAATTTTTGCAACCCCTTGAAATTTTGGGTTTCCCTTCCAATATTAGCCATGTTCGATTCAATGTTTTCTTCTTATTGGTAACTTTGGAAGTATCTACCTATTCTAACCCATGTTTTTTTTTATCAGCCATATATAGGTTGGATGGGACAAATTAATCGTTCATGTTTTTCTTAACTTGTAAATACCAATATAAGATGGCAATGTAGTCAAATCATATATTCATAATCAACCACTTTTGTCATATTATTACGTATAATTTGTAAGGAATTTAAATTTAAATTGCCTATTGAATCAGGTATGATAGGTTAATCGCAAGTCTTAAGCAAATAAGTTCAATTCCCTTACGCATACAAACAAATACTGTATTCAATCATTCATCGGTCTTGAAGTTTCTAGTCTTTTAATTCCGCACGAAAAGAAAACCAAGAAGAGCTAAGCGTTTATGTCTGATTAGTTAAATAAAATCACTTTGAAAAACCAAAAACAATTCACTTTATAAAACTAGAGTGATGATATATAAGGAGAGATTTTTTAAATGTTAATATAGTATTATTCATCTACATTACATTAATTACAGAGAAAACAATTTTTTTGCATATTAATTATAATTTTTTACAATAATAAAAATAATACTTTAAAAAATAACTAATCTTATTAATTATAATTAGTTAAATATTGTAGCTTACTAAAATATTGACAAGTAAAAATTAAAATGCTAATATTATTTCTTGAAATGTTAATATATGTTTTAAAAAAATTGAAATAATTTATAGAATTACTATTAAAATTTAAAAAAGACTATTCTAAAAAATATATATCTTTTTAGTGTAATGTTTGTGCAGGTACGTTGAAGATGAAATAATGAATACCGTGAAAGTTATAGTACTTTAGTGTGAAATTAGTTACCCCATTTTACTGTTTTTTGGTCAGAGAGGGCCTAATAATTTCAATCTTATGACACTTCCGGCTGATAAATGACATTTTATGATTGCATCAAAGACCACGTAAATTTATTTGGATTTTGTGCAGATACGTTTTGATTAATTCAGACGGTAATGGTATAAATCATGCCACGTAATAAAAACTTAACCTACTAAAAACTCAAATAAATATATTGGAACCCTAGTTCGAATATACCCTAAATTTAATTAATATTAATTATTATTATTATTATTTATTTTTTTAGTAGATTGAATTTTTATTACGTGGCGTGACTTATACCCCACTCCACTAATATAGCCGTTGTCTGCATCAAGCAGACAGCGCCTGTATTTAGCAGATGACAATTTATAATTCAGATAAGTGTGACTTAGCTTCATATATACAGTTTCAACTTTCCATCTTACCAAGTTTCAATTAGTTAGTGATTGCATCAAAGACCATATGTATCAATTCTATTATAATAAGTCAATACAAGTCAAATGATACTGTCAAATTTAGTTATTTTTTTTTAAAAATACCACTATATTTTTTATTAATTACAATAATAACTACTTTCATAAAAAATCAAAATTAATTATACTATTTCTCTCTCTTTAACCACACAAAATTTCTTATGTTCTATATTTTTTTCCTCTAAATATTTGTATCATAATCACAATTTATATCATATTTTTTTTTCTTATAAACTATTTTTTTTACTCTACATTTATATCATCATCACAATTTGCAGCATATTACACGCAACGCGTGGTTATCGTTTACTAGTATTATAATAACTAAAGTGAGAAAAATGCAGTTACTTTTGAGGCTGTCAAAGTGGTTCCACTTTTTTTTTAAAAAAAACCTAAAACTTTTAATAAGTTTCGAAAATACTTTTAAAATTTGAAAAAAAAAAACTGACAAGAAATAATTATTTAATTTTAAAACAAGAAAAAACTACTCCATATATAGTTGGCAAACTTTTTATTTTCATAAATCTAAATCAACAAAGGTGCAGTACTTTGAACCTCTTTGGCCCTACAATTATGCACATTTTTTATGACTTGGACTCAATAATTTTTGCAACCCCTTGAAATTTTGGGTTTCCCTTCCAATATTAGCCATGTTCGATTCAATGTTTTCTTCTTATTGGTAACTTTGGAAGTATCTACCTATTCTAACCCATGTTTTTTTTTATCAGCCATATATAGGTTGGATGGGACAAATTAATCGTTCATGTTTTTCTTAACTTGTAAATACCAATATAAGATGGCAATGTAGTCAAATCATATATTCATAATCAACCACTTTTGTCATATTATTACGTATAATTTGTAAGGAATTTAAATTTAAATTGCCTATTGAATCAGGTATGATAGGTTAATCGCAAGTCTTAAGCAAATAAGTTCAATTCCCTTACGCATACAAACAAATACTGTATTCAATCATTCATCGGTCTTGAAGTTTCTAGTCTTTTAATTCCGCACGAAAAGAAAACCAAGAAGAGCTAAGCGTTTATGTCTGATTAGTTAAATAAAATCACTTTGAAAAACCAAAAGCAGTTCACTTTTTAAAACTAGAGTGATGATATATAAGGAGAGACTTTTTTTACAGAGACTCTCGCAGAGACTTAATGTGAATCATTGATTTACCCTCATATACATGATCTGATGGTCCACATCGAGTTTATGCGAGAGTTTATGTCAAAAATTATCTCCTTATATCATCACTCTTGAGATTAAGATAAAAACAGAAGTTAGAGTTGCAACCAGGCAAGAATTCAAGATCGTAGCTAAACTTGATTAAACTATAATTTATTTTCAATACTGGTTAATTTACAAAAAGAATTACATTATATTGTCCATGTAGAATATATCCCATGTATACAATTCAGAATAGTACGTAAATGAAAATATCAAAATAACATGGTTCTGAACAAAATTCGACTTTTTTTTAAGCAAGTGATTTTCAAAAGCTTACACAAAAAATGATTTGAGGTTCCAGTTTACTGTGTTTTTCTAATACAAGTAAGATGAATCTTGCTAATGCGGCATTTTGTTACGGGTTTATTAACGACGGCTTTTGTGACGGATTTGTGACAGTTTAGTCAATTTGCGACAGATTTGTGACAGCTTTTTAAATTAGCGACAGACTTGTGACAGATTTTGACTCTGAATAAATCAAATATTATTTTATAGTGAGCGACTGGTATCATACTTTATAGGGCCATATATAATGTCCTTAATTTCGTATGGTTTATTATTTTTGCGTAACTTACTTTCTTAAATTGCATCATATGAATGAAAAATAATTGAATAAGATGTTACGCTAACAAAAGCAAACAAATTAGGCATGCACACAACCTATTCCATATATATAAAGTTCCTTTCACGTAAAACTTTCCTTTCTCAGCCCACTTTCGCATTGTTCATCTATATTAAAAGCATAACCAACCTTTCAAATCAAATTCATTGCACATGGAAATACACATTTAAAGCGTTTCCGATTGTGAGTATTTTCAAGTAAAAAACAAACAGTAACGCCTTTTATTTCACATTGTTT
Source organism: Primula vulgaris (assembly GCA_963920805.1). Lineage (NCBI taxonomy): Eukaryota > Viridiplantae > Streptophyta > Magnoliopsida > Ericales > Primulaceae > Primula > Primula vulgaris. The sequence goes on from OY987212.1 coordinate 49,350,059, forward strand.
GATTTGCTTTTTCCTACTATACACACAACTGCTTACGACACGCACGCACGTTTCTACCCCTATCTAACTACTCCATCCGTTCTCATTTAATTGTCTATTAAGAATTGTATTCAATTTTAATTAATCGAGCAAAAATTTGTACCAACAAAATTGGTGAAACAAAATTTTCCAAAGTTAATCATCCAATTTTCATGTGACTTATATGATTGTTTTTTGAATTTTTTTTTTTTTTTTTTTGAAAATTTGATACAAGTTTTTGATCAATTAAAATTGCACATAGCTAGTTGCGTATAGACTGTATAGTACAATAATTAAATGGGAACGGAACGATTAATAGTTTACAAAGTGCGTCAAATTAGCTCATACGAGTATTTTTTTGGCATTCGATCTTTTCTTATACTACCTAACGGTTAATTAGTGTTGTGAGTGTTCAGGTGAAGCGGTAGGATGGCGATCCTACCTTCGCCGTGCAATTTACATCGATAGTCCTGAAGTTTATGTCTCAATATTGTTAATTCAAGTTAATTTCTATAATTGCAACAAGTTGACACTTTTTTATTACTGGTGTACTTTTGTGGGGTTTTCCCCCACACGTTTTATTTTATCATATATTAATAAAAAAATAAGTTTTCCACTTTTCCTCACCAGTATGAAAAAAAAGTTCCACAACGGCTTTTTATACCATATGGTAACCATTATATAATAGAATACTATACATTATCATTGCAAAATAACTAACAAATTCTAATGATCTCGAATACATCAAGCTATGTAGTTATATATGAGCAATGAGCTATATCATGGGGTGCAAAAGATGTTAGCTAGATTGTTACTGAAAGTCGAATCCCGGCCTATAATTAAATTGGTGTCATGATATTTTCTTATAAGTCTTAAGGACCCAATTAACATTTTCCGTTTGCTTGCATATAGTTTACGTTTTTTGTTTGTTAAAGCGGAGAGAGAAATCCAAATCTTTTATCTCATATTTTATATCTTCTTTCGTAACCCCTTGTTTATTTTCATTCAATTTTTAAATTTTCACAATTTTTTCCGCAAATTTATAAGATTTTATATTATATTATATTCAAATTTTAAAACATTTGGACATAATATTGTTTTTGACAATTTTTTAAGATTTAATATTTAATTTACACTAATTTATATATTTATTCCAAAATAAATTACGTGTGGAATTTCTTTTAAAAATAATTATTGAAATATATTTATACATGTTTTATAATAATTGTACAATTTTTGTGAGAGACAACACCTACGAAGGAGTCGGTGTTTTTTTTGGATTTAGTATTTTATATTTTTGAGATGGCTGTTATTATTTTGATGTCCGAGATTCTTTTGATGTTTGGTATACGGGTTTTATTTTCCTTGACTAATGAAGTTGATTACAAAAATAAAATTAGACCGAAATTCAAACGGAATGTTCATCATTTACATTTATCTCATTACCTTATTCTTTATTGCATCCTTGAATTCTAACGGGAAACTTGTACATTTAGTCATTTAAATTCTTTTGCACCTCGATAATGAAAATTAAGGATCTCTGCTGAATTGCTAATGTTCATTATTTGAACACAAATTTTAATTTATTAATGACATGCATGATATAGTCTGTATTGTATAATGATGGAACCCTTAATAGTTTTACACGCATTCTAACGTCTGATAAAACATTAATTTTAATCGGATCGTATTAAATTTTTTAACAATATTAATATAAATTGATGAAATAAGTTATTGGACAAGTTATTATTCTTTCTTTATTGATCGATGAATCTTCTTATTCGGATTACAATTTTTGTTACACTTATGCTCGTTGTTTGATTTGACTTCTATCTGTGTACTTTCTAGTGAGATGGGCTCTGAAAAGTCTCTGTCTTGTATTCTTTTTGGCTCAGATCTCAGATCCTTTTTCTAGTACAGGTACTTGACTATTTATAGACATTCGTGCGCCATAGGATGTTGACAAGCGTCTTAATCTCATATGTCATCTCATGGCATTTTCAATTGTTGGACCCTCACGAATTGGGCTTGGATATGATGGGTAACTACCCTTGTCTTTAAATAGAAAAAAGACCATTTTACCCCGAATTCTATTATAACTTCCTTGGATACCCGTTAATAACGTATGAGTTGGCTCATAACCGAATAGGCATATTCGAGTTTGATTTTTATGTTCTATCAAACGCAATATAAGACAAGAAATAGGGGGGATCAGAAATTATCATGATGGCGTATTTAATTCCCATGGCAATAATAGTATTCCTTCATAAATAAGGCTACCATACACTGCCCTATATTAATTCACATGATGAACTTTTTACGATACACAATTATGAAAAAGCTATGACCTCTGTCTGATATACATATATCATAGTCATATCTTTGATGCAATTACTAGTTTGGTGACCACAAAGTATCGTATTCGATAGAAATTAAATAACGATCGGTCTAATTTTCTATAAAAAAAAGTGGTAGTGGCTAATAAACGAGATCAGCACGTCTACATTTTTTTTTGACAAATTAGTACATGTAATTAACAACATAGTTTTTTGTATTGGTTTATGTCAGAAAATACTATTAGCACCCCAATATTGAATGATGTGACAAACATATAATTATTCCTCCTTTTTATTAATCTTTTCTCACACCTTGTAAAACCATTCCCAATTATTATGTTGAAACTTGAAAGGTATGAGAATAACGAATTATTGATACAAAAAAAAATACAAGTATTAATTCAGAACCAGAGCTCAAAGGGAACTGCTAAAGGTATGTTCCGGGAAGAATATCACTGTAAAAAAATACTCAAATAGGAACGGTATTTTTTGGTCCATACTCAATTAAATAAATGTGTAAACTAACCAAACATTTTTTTTTCTCCTAAAAAGTGAGTATAGAGTATAGACATAAGTGAAAATTGCCCGTTGGTAGACTCTCAATGCCTACGTGATTTTCTCCGATGCCTTTCTTTTTATGCACGATGGCTCTTGGCATAAGTTTATCTTATTTTGTTTTGCATTCATCTGATTTAGTGATTCACATTATAATATTTCACTATGTTGTAAAAATTGTCAAGATGAGCTTACATTTTCATAATTTATTTATGGCTTACTAATCACTATTATGTTTTTCCAATATGAGATGATTTAATTGGTCTTTACCGATGATAAAATTTCACTACGTTATAAAAATTGTCAAGATAAGCTTACATTTTCACAGTTTATTTATGGCTCACTATTATGTTTTTCCAATATGTGATGATTTAATTGGTCTTTACCGACTAAAAATACGTGGACATGATGTGTCACACTGCATTTTATTTATAGTTACCTAACACTATCTTTTTTTTTAATAATTATCAAATTTTTTTACAATTTTTTTTTAATAATCACCAACTATATTTATTTATAATTCAAAATAAAAAGAAATAGAATAAAACAAATATTTAAACAACTTATTAATGAAATGATGAAATCATTGACTAGAAAAGAAAATTAGTTTTTTGTAAGCATTTAATAGTGAAAATATGATACAGTTAACCATATCATACCAAAAATACAATCACGCTCATTTCTTACATATCCGAAGTATTTAGTTTCCGTATGTTTTATTTTTTTTGGTAAAATACATTATGTAATACTAATACTTATTCCTTTTACCATTTAATTTATCTATTACGAAAATATATGCAATTTTAATCGACTTATAACTTATATCAAAATTATCAAAATGAATTTTCTTAAAATTTAATTATAAAATTTAATATTTGAACAGAATTATCAACTTTTGAAAAATTTTATTTCGATAATTTTAATATAAAATTTTCACCTATCAAAATTACGTGTAGTTGAACAATTAAATAGCGGACGAAGTACTAATTTGTAAATTGTTACATGTAGGCCTCGACAAAAAACCGAAAAATCGAATCGAACCGGTAACCGAACAGAAAAAGGCCGAAAAAGAAAAACTGAATTTTTTAGGGTCGGTTTCGGTTTCCAATAAAACCGAACCGAGAAAAACCGAAAAATAACGAAACCGGACTAAAAAATAACCGGTCCGGTTTGGTCCAAAAAATAAAAATAGTAAAACTGAAAAAAAAACGAACCGAAAAATCTGTTCAGTTTCGATTTTACCTAAAACCGAACCGAATCGGACCGAACCCCGACCTCGATACAGGCCTATCGGTAAGAGTGAGGAAAGCAAATTGTCAGTATGTGTAATATTGCATATCACTCGCACGTGGTTCCTATAAAAAGGCCACGTCAGTTACCAAATACTCATCATCTCCCATTATCTTCCTTAGATCTGATGGCCCATAACTTACCAGCTTTACTAGACAGAAAAATACAATATTTAATTTAATTAATTTCAGTTTTTCACTATATAATAGTCTCACATTCTTCTCATTTTTTAGTTAATACTAACTAGTAACTAATAATGGGTGAGGTTAGTCTCCACATATTTATTCTCTCTATGTTTAATCTTATTTCTTTATTTTTTCTTTTTCTTTCATTATAGATACATTAATTACCAGGTTTTAGGCACCTTTAATTTAAATTTCAAACTGCTCTCTCCACATCATATAGAAATTTCATATAAAAATTGCGTAAAATTTATTTTAAGATTTTAGAAGTTTAGTTGGTGATCCTTTTTTTTGTTCCTAATTTTTATTGAATAGGCTAGTTCAACTTATTAACTATTATTTTATATTAAAATTAACCACAATTTGTCTTAACTTTTTTTCTATGGTTGATTTCATGTTAGATCATTTTTTTTTATACTAAAATTTGAACAAGCTAGGTTTGGTTTGTTTTCACCTAGATTAAATCTTGTTATTATTTAAAACAATAAGGTTTTGTTAGCTTATCTAAAGATTTATACCTGTTATTAAATACAATGCAATGAATTTAGTTTAAACTTTATTTCATTTTCATAGGAGGATAATAAGAAGGCGGAGGAAACGAAAATGGAGGAAAAGAAACCCGAAGAGAAACCGAAACCCGAGGAAAAAAAGGCGGAGGAAAAAAAGGCGGAGGAAGCCAAACCGCCGCCACCGCCACAAGAGATTGTGCTGAAAGTGTTCATGCATTGCGAAGGCTGTGCTAAGAAAGTTAGGCGATGCCTTAAGGGGTTTGATGGTAAAAATATGATCTTTTTTGTTTTTTCAGCATTTATATAATTTTGTACACTTTAATTAAAAACCGTAGTCGTGGAAGTAAAATAGGAAAAAAAAAATGACAGAATGGGTAGTGTATAAAATTAATATATATTATTTTAACTAATTAGTACTAACAAAAAGGTATGATTATGTATTCTATTTGGTAAACTATGTGGACTAAATGCAAAAAAAATGAATGTTAGTGCACTTATTGCTTTTTCATTATGTTTTCATTATGCTTTTTCATTATGCAATCAAAATCATACTACTATAATAATAAATGACTGTTCAAAACTGTACATATTCCTTGACATTTTGTCTAGATACTGGTGTTGGACATAAATGATGTATAACAGTATAAGAGTAGTACTTAAAATTAGTTGGAGTAGTAATATGTAATCCTCAATAAATTTCAATAAATTATAATGACGAAAGTACTTTTAAGTGTTTGTGCAAAACTGTTTATGACCAGCTAGCATTTTCAATTTCTTTTATTTTTAGGATAGAATTTCATTTGAAACGATTTTGCTAGTTTTTAGAGTAATTCCAAATTCACCCATCTACTACAGTTTATTAACAATTACACCCCTCCATTTACAATTTATCACATTTCAGGAGTAGAAGATGTTACTACGGATTGCAAGACGTCGAAGGTGGTAGTGAAGGGAGAGAAAGCGGATCCGTTGAAAGTTCTAGAAAGGGTTCAGAAGAAGAGTCATCGCCAGGTGGAGCTTCTCTCTCCTATCCCGAAGCCGCCACCCGCCGAAGAAACCAAGAAGCCAGAGGAAAAAGAGGCTCCCAAGCCAGAAGAGAAAAAAGAAGAGGTTTAAACACCATAACAAGATCTCTACTTCAGTTAACTCAAATGTTCCTCATAGTTTTGACTTTAAATCCCTAAACTTAAAAGAGTAACAAGTAAACAACACCAGTCCCTAAATTTAATTAAATATGAATGATTCGGAGTTAGTAATTTTATTATTTCAAATGTTGAAACTGTTAGTTACTTCTACTAATCTTGAAAAGCCAAACTTCTTCTGAGAAAAACCAGATACCAACTAGTTGATATGATTTCCATAATCTTTGCGACTTTACGAGTATGATAAGAACCAAACTTGTGTTTTTCAATACTTTGGGATCGATCTATCAGAACATTTAGTTTTTGTCCAAACTAAGAGAACATTGCTGTAATTAACTCTTGTAGTCTTGTTATCTATTTTAATTTTCTTAATTGAAGCATCAAATTTGATTATAAAAATTCAAAAAGGACCCTCAAATCTTTTTTTTTTCTTTTATTGAAATTTATTTTATGTTTGTTTGATGGCTTAAATTTAAGCCTCAGGTAGTGACGGTAGTTCTCAGTGTACAAATGCACTGTGAAGCTTGTGCTGAGGAAATTAAAAAGCGAATACTCAGAATGAAAGGTACGTTTCATTTACCGGAAAAAAAATGGTACAATAGTACAATATGTTTCTGTGGTTAAATGGAATTTAATTACTTTCACCTTTAAAAAAAAGTAAGTAGGTAGAAAGAAAAGTTTTCAATTTCGTTTTCCCAACTCCTAATTCACTACTTTTTGTACTTTTGTTTACTTCTAATTAATACAATTTGACTCGTTTTGACTATCATTATTGTAAATTTCCAAAATCTAGAAATCTTAACTGAGCATTTACTCCTTTATTAGAAAAGAAATTAACTCGTGTGGTGTTTGCTTTTGGATTGAACTTTTACTTTTTCTTTGTCCACAGCAAGTACTTCTTTTGTGAATCTCTATGCTATTATTACTTTTAAAAAGTACAAGCTTTAAATCTCGTAACACATAGTCACATATATAAATAGTATATACTACTATACTAGCCACCCCTATGTACCTTCAACTCTATTTTACAATTTGTACATTCCCCATTGAAATTGAAATATTTCAACCTCTAAAGATTCTTGTGTGATTCCTCTCAATTAAAAACTGAAGTCCCATGCTATGCAGTGTTCAACTCTAATAATATTAGTAAAAGTTATCCAAGCGTTGTGTGTGAGACGCGTAACATAAATCTCGTAATATATTTTATTTTTAACATAATATTCAGATTTTGTATCATTTATTATAGTTATGGAGATTAAAACGAATTGTTAATTAATTTAGGGTACATCCGTAATTAGAAAAATATAGTGAGGACAAATAGTTAATTAATTATATTATGTATATTGGTAATTATTAAAATAGAGTGAAGGTATTTTTGAAAAAATTAGGCAAAATTGGACAGGCTCAACTTTTCTTAGGTTTGCTTATATTAATAGTATGATTTCAGCCATGGCATTTAACGATTCCATTTTTTTTTTGGTAAACAAACGACTCCATACTTGTATATAAACGTCGAATAGGGTGCCAAACCTCCAGGAACTAAACAAGTAAACGAAACCAATCTAAGAAAGAAACACTTATTGGTATGGCTTGTTTGATTGTATCTTTCAACAAAAATTAGCTCACTAATTTGAGGGGGAGAATAGATATATATTAGGCAACTTACACTTGTTATTTGTTAATCTTATTTTAAGTCAGGAAACAAAAAAAACTCATCTTTTTTTAAATTGGTCAGTCGAATACATAGTACCATACAGTAATACACTATTATGTAAGCAGGGAAGCAAAATCAATGGGCTAATCAAAAGCTGTAAGCCCTTGTTCATGTAACAACTATCATAGTTTTGCTAATTTACTTTACACATGAACCAAGTATGGTTTCTTTAAGGGGCAAAATTAGGATCATTCCATGATTTCCATTTTTAAGTACTACTGTAGTAATTGTTATCTGAAGATTTAATATTGGAACTTGTCACACAAATTAGAAATTTTTAACATCTGTGCTTCGTTAAAAAGTTTTCTTTCTTTCTTTCTTTCTTTTCTGTACTATCTTTTGTTAAAAAAATGTTGTTGCATTTAGCAGGGGTTGAGAATGCCGAACCCGATCTTCAAAGCTCCCAAGTGACTGTTAAAGGCATTTTCGACCCACCAAAGCTCATCGAGCACATACATAAGAGGACCGGAAAACATGTTTCAATAGTGAAACAAGAGACGGAGAAGAAAAAAGAAGAAACTAAAAAAGAGGAAACAAAGCCAAAAACGGACCAGAAAAAGGAGAAAAAATCCGATGATAAAGCGGAGGGAAACACAAAAGCTCCGGTGGAAGAGAAAAAGGACGCTGCTGAGGTGGCAGTTGTTGCAGCCCCCGCTACTGAGGCGGTGGAGACGAAGAAGAACGAGTTCTATTATACCGATCCTGTGAATTTCCAAATTTACCCGCATCCTCAGAAGTATGATAATACCTATGCTTACCATACACCAGCCCCTCAAATCTTCAGCGACGAGAATCCAAATGCATGTACTGTAATGTAACATTTTGAGAATGTTGGGTATATTTTGAAATAAAAAGAATATAGCCTATTAGGCTGGGTGTTATACATGTGGACTGTGGTTCTGTTTAGTTTATATAGTTATTAGTTTAAGAATCTGCAGAATAACTGTAGAATTTTGTGGGGACTGGACTGTTCTTTTTTGTTTTATAAAAGTTTTTTCATATAAATAATGCTGTGCCAAGTCCATCTTTAACACTCCTCACATGTTAATGTCGTTTTTCTTTATTTTAATGATGATATTTGGTGGAACGTGTTTGAGAAGTGGTGTTCATTTGAGTGGGTAACTACTAAATATGAAGCCAGTTAGACCCAAAGTCGGAAAGTTAAAAGTACGGGTGTGTTTGGAACTCTGAAAATGCGCGAGAAAACAGATATAATTTCCTAGGGAAATGTTTGTCTTGCGTTTGGTTATCTAGGAAAGCTAAAGAAAAAATTATGTTCCACCACTTGAATAGTAATGAGAAATTTCTGTAATGAACTTCTCCATATCATTTTACATTTCGTATCGACTCTTGTTTATGTTCTACAAACGATCAAAACGATAGGAGCAAAGGTGCCAATCCTTACCATGAGATTGATCATTGATTTTATACACTTCTTTTGCACGTTCGTCATGAAAAATGTGAATAACCTCTCAGGAGAGCTGTGTTTTTGTCTATTTTAGACCGTAATAAAAGACTGTACAAATATTATGTATACATCGTTTATCTTGTCCATATTTCTAACGGCACAATGCTTCGGAATTAGACGATTAGAGATTTCAACACAGTATGGTTAAAATAATCAAATATGGTGGTTAGAAAAAAGTGAATTTGACCGGAAATCCCAATCTACCTTCATATGCATAAGAACAAAGGGGCATGCACTTATCTTTCTCATTGTCACGTAGTACTGCTATTAATTATGATGTGTGGCACATTCGTTTTGGGACTATTTGTCAAGTTGTGTAGTCAGTGATATTGTCCTCACCCACATGGGAGTTTGTCTTGCCTACAAAGCGTCTTTCGGTCTTTCCCACTACAAAGTAAAATTATGAACATATTATAAGAATCGATACTTCGATCAGACCGCTTTATTCAATTTCGTCCTCGGTTCTCGGCCCGCACGACTTTAAAAGGTCTTGGTGATAGTAAGTAGAGTTTGCTTAACTTATATACGATATAGGTACTCACATATCTATGCGATGTGAGACAAAATAGATTAACTCCTATTTCCAAGCTAGTTATTAACAGGTATTATCTTATGAAGATTGAGGTCAATCCTACGCTGAATCATCTTGGGATATATGGAAAGATTGAAACCAATCAAAAGAGTCAAAGCAATCATAAAAGATCTTGAAAAAAGAATATTGTTTTTACTTGTATAAATAGTTGATAACTTAGCTTGTAAAATGTGTGTGCTCTAAATTATAAAAAACTCATTATTGAGAGAATACACAGTGAGATTTAAAAGAAAACAATGATGGGATGCCATTGATTTATAAGTGATAGTTATAAAGTATGAGCAATATAGAGATAGGCAGAAAAACCTAGAGAGAGTCTGAGAGTTTTTCACTAAGACTTGAATCCTATATTGTAAACTTTTATAATATCATAATCTGGGTGAGTGCCCCGGAGACGTAGCCCAGTTGGGTGAACTCCGTTGTTAAATATGCGTGTGAATTTAACTCAAGTACATTTAACTATACTGTTCTGTCCATTAATACACTTTGGTTGCAACTGTGGTTGCAACTTCACTTGGAACCAAACTGCAAAACTGCAAAACTGCAACTAGAACCGCGGATATGAATTTCATATACATTACTCCAACACTCATGATCACACTAAGCATGTCATTAATGCTATATGACAGGAAAAAAAACAGCTTTACACGAAACATGATTTAATGTTAAAAAGTTTGTTATATTTATGTTTTGACACCTATAAATGTGACAATAAGTGTGATAGTAATATACACATCATTATCCATAAATATACTCTAAATAGTAATAAAAATTGTTTATCCACCTCGGACAGTAGTTATAAGTTATAAATAAAAAGGAAAAAAATACATTTACTATAAGAGCCAACATTATATTAAAAATATGTGACATAAGAGCCAACATTCAATATATGTTTAACATATACTCTAATTAAAAAAAGAATTGACAATTTTTATTATAATTTACCCAACATAGATTCAATAAAGTAGACCACGAGATTGGGAAGGAAGGGATCGTAAGTATTACTCAACAATGCAAACATTTCTCGAACTCTGACCAAGAAGAGAGACTTTGTATCCTAACAAAAAGTTCAAATGATTTTTTCATGCAATGCTACAATATTTTTGACATTTATTGTCAAGCCCCAAAATCCTAAAACACGGACATCGAGGCATGATCTTTTTAAAGAAAATAAAATGGAACCTGTTGGTACGAAATTTAAATTTTTTTAAAAGAAAACACTTACGAGCCAAATGAACAATTAACGGATAAATAAAAGGTTTGCCAAACGCGGCTACAAGATAACAAAATAAACGAATGTAAATTTCCCGTATGCTACAACCTCAAAATATAATTTAAATGAAAAGAAAGCGGAAGCCCCAAACCCATGATGTTGTAAAGCAACAGCTCTTATCCAAACATGCCAACCTAAGTGGTACCTGAAATACAAAATTGTAACGGTGAGTCCCACGCACATAACTAGACGGGACGGCACCAAAATACCGTCACTCCATCCCATAAATGCAAGAGCTCACAAATTCTACAACTACGATAATCGACGTATAAAAAGAAATATAATAACATTCTACAACAGGATAAATTAAATAAATTAAACAAATTAAATAACATCCACACACATCTATAGCATACATGGACCTCTCACGCCACCTACCCCAGTCCGTAAGGTAGGTCATTCCCTATCCCTTCAGCCGTTTTCTGTCCCCGGAATTAGGGAGAGACAGAGACCATTGCAACATAAAAGTAGATTTATAGTGCGCACTTGGACCTCTCACGCCACTCGTCCCAGTCCGTAAGACGAGTCATTCTCTATCCCTTCGGCCGTCTTATGCCCCCGGAATTAGGGAGAGACATAGACCATTGCTAACAATAAAATAATATAGTGCACACTGGGAGCTCTAAAGCCACCTACCCCGGTCCGTAAGGTAGGTCATTCCCTATCCCCTCGGCCGTCTTCTGTCCCCGGAATTAGGAAGAGACAGAGACCATTGCCACTACAGCTAAATCACAAGGCCTCGGCCAATAATAATAAATCATCCAATTAACACAATCTCATACGTATAAATATTAAGGCCTCGGCCAATAATTTTATACCATTCAAATAACACCATCTCATACGTCACTTAACGTAATGCAACATAACACATAAGCACATGTACTAAATTCACAACTAGCCAACGCTATGACAACATAAAACCACTTTCAGACATTTTAACAAACACCTTGTATGCATAAACTACCATTCACCATTATTCAACATAAAATTACCCAATTCCATCAACAACGATATAATCCCATAAACAACTAATAAATCATGCAAACCCATCCATAATCTCGTTAATTCGAAATAAATATATCTAAGGTCTCAACCTTTACAATTCAAATAATAGAATTAAAACTACAACAAATAACCCCAATTAATAATTTAAGAACTTAATTAATATAAAAGGTAAAAACCCCAATTTATAATAAACGTAAAACCTAACCCTAACATACACCCTCGTCTAGTCGCAATGGATAACCCCTGTTATCTTAGCGCGTAGAGGAGATGCTTTCGGTATGAACCCGCTAACGATGGTTTCTTCTTCTTCTTCTCTTTTCTCTCTTTTCTCTCTTTTTACTTGTTTTTACTGATTTTAGTTTTTGAAAATGGCTTAAAAGTGTTTAGAAAAACTGTTTTGATATAGTTTGTGGTAACGAACTATTTGGTCCCCAAAATTCTAAAAGTTAACTCTAAATCCCAAAAATATTGTTTTACTACTCAAAAATAACAATGTTTAGAAACAAAACTATTGGGTCCTTTTTATTAATAAAATTAGTAACAGGTTTTAAAAATAAAGCTTTTCGGAAGAGTTTCGGTTTTTGGCTAAAAATTAGTCGAGTGATCGGTTTTTAATAAAATTTTGAATAAAACGTTTTTGGATAAATTAAAACATAATTAAAACCATTTATAAAAACAGGAGATGTTACATTTATAATTATGGACTTGACATTGTACAAGTCAATGGCTGTTAACTTATTTCTCTGTGTCAAGGTAAACTCAACTCCATTGACAAGTACTATAGCCTTGTAAAATAGATGCTAGTTCTTAATTGACTTATCGAATTAAAAAATTAAGAAATACAAGGATTCCTTTTTCTTATAAGTATTACTCCTAAAAACTCAAGTGCTAAAATTCCCAGAAGATACTATTTAGTTGCTAGGGAATTTCTTTTTACGAATTTTCTTTCACTACCTAACAAACTACATCAATAGATACAATTTGCAAAAAACACTACTTGAGTCAAGTCTTATATACTATTTAGTTGCTAGGGAATTTCTTTTTACGATTTTTCTTTCACTACCTAACAAACTACATCAATAGATACAATTTGCAAAAAACACTACTTGAGTCAAGTCTTATACTAGAATAAGACTTTTTCCAGTATATATTAATTGAGTATAAATCTTCTACCCCCTATTCTCTATCCCTTTCATGCCCCCTTGCTTATTTTTACTCAAATTTTAAATTTTCACAACTTATACCGCAACTTTATAAACTTTTATATTATATTGTATCCAAATTTTAAAACTTTTGAACATAATATTGTTTTAGACAATTTTTTTAATATTCAATGTTTAATTTACACTAATTTATACATTCATTCCAAAACAAATTTTGTGTGGATTTTCTTTTAAAAATAATTATTGGAATGTATTGATAGATGTATTATAGTAATTGTACAATTTTTTTCAAGTTTTTTAGAATTTTTTTTTGGTTAAAATAACAAAGGGGGCACGAAAGGGGATAGAGAAATGAGGTAGAAGATTTGGACTCATATTAATTAGCTAGTCAAGTCTTATTATTATACTTTATCATATGGTGTATATATATATATATATAGCTACAGTTGGTTTGTAGTTCCTCAGCATTATCAACATTCCACTTACTGATAAAAAGAAAAGATACAACTTTTCCCTAACAAAACAGTTTAAACATGCATTCCTTACGTGCTACAATATTCTTGTTTTTTCATTTGTTTCACAGCTCTACTGCTCAAAATCATGTAAACACAACGGTTGATAGTCCTCTAATAATTGGTGTTCCTTTAAGTGCCGCTGGCTTTGTGCAAAAAGTATTTTCTGCTGAAAACTCAGGTGAAGGGGAGAGATACACAGGATTCTCCATACTTGTATTCGAGGAGGCACTAAAGTTGTTAGATTACAAGATTCGTTACAAGTTTGTGGAGTACCAAACTAAAGGCAGTTATGACGATTTACTTGCTAGCGTTGGTAATAAGGTACGACAGTTTAGTTGTCAATTACCTTTCATTTTTATTTTTGTATCGGCAATTCACTAAAGACTTGTAACTATGATCAACATGGTCCTGATTAATTTTTGTTCTAAAAGTCTTTAAATATAAATTTACCTTCATTACCCTAATCTCTTTACCTGGAAATTACTAGGAAACAGTCACCCTATATGACTGCTTCACAAACCGTTTGTATAAAAATGAGTCAAACGAATAAAAAAAAATTGTTTAATATTTAAATTTAGAGTAGACACTCATAAGATTCTATATTTTTATTTGGATTTTCAGTGTGTTGTATAATTTGTTTTTAATTTATCAAATTCTAATTTATAGAAAAAAAAATTAGTTATTGAAAAACATAATCTAATAAGAATCATTTTTCTAATCTAACGGTGGTTAAGATGACTCTACCATAAGCAGTCAAATAAGATAACTGTTCGAAAGAGGCACTCATTTACCTTCTTGGAAACTGAAATACCAAATATGCAAATGCGGAATTGATACAATTAGAGCCAGTGCCAAGAAGGGATTAGTATAAAGGCAGATTACTTTGTATCATATACGAAATATGTACCTGCCGCCGGTTATACAATTCTGAGTATAGGTTAGACTAAAAATTTGTTGTAGTTCTGAGACGTGAAAAATGTAAAAACAAAATTGTATGGAATTTGACCATTACCAACTGATGTTGCCAAATATAATTAATCACCAAATATGTTAATTTTTTAATCCAATGAACACACGTTAGAATATTCGAATACCTCAATAGCTAGCCAGAAAATATCATAGCTAGCTCACTAGTTCAGTAGTCACTACATATACTTGTATTTGTATTTTCAGAACCCTAGTTTTTTTTTTTTTTGCCTACCCTACTATTGGAGATTTGACTTTTTGAGATGGATAATGGGAACTCCGTATATTATTTTATGCAAACTTCAATTATCATTATACATTTATACTTTTTCGATACGCCATTCTTTAATTTAAATTTTCAAGTTACTTAACAGATTTAACACATAATCCATTAATTCCTTTCATCAAATTTCAAACTTTTTCATTATCAAAATTATGAAGACTTTGGATGTTGTTGTGGGTGACGTCACGATATTAGCCAAACGATGGGATCTAGTAGAATTTACAGTACCATACACTGAGTCAGAGTTGGTCATGGTGGTTCCGGTGAAGCGTACAGAACAATGGATATTTCTCAAACCCTTTACCCTTGGGCTGTGGTTAGCAACTGTGGGAATTTTACTCTACACAATGTCGGTTATTTGGTTCTTCGAACACAGGGCAAATCCTGATTTTAGTGGTTCTTGGAAACAACAGCTAGGAATTGCTCTATGGTTCACTTTTACTTCACTTTTCACTGCTCATAGTAAGTGTTGTCTGCACGCATATATACAATCTTCAAAATCACTACTCAAAGTAATTGTTGTATGCACCACAATTTTTAAAAGCTTTCGAAGCGAAAAAAACTCGATTGAAAGCTAAAAAAAGCTCGTTTCCCGTTTAAGCTACATTTTACCTTTTTAAAACATTGGTTTGTACTTAGTGACAGAACCAGGAATGTAAAATGGGAGGGTCCGATATTCTATATGACTTTCTTCATACCCTATCTGAGTTTTTTTCTCAATTAGGGGGACATTAATATTGAAGGTTTTGATCAAATCACATAAGATTTTTTTCCTTTTTCATACAATTTTATCAAAATTGGGTTTGCTAGTGGTGGTGGTGGGCTTGCAAGTCCTTCCCTGTCTGTACTAATTATGCATATTGTTACCAAAATTTAACCCATGAAATATTTGGAACTAACGTACTAAGAAACGAAATTCAACAAAGTATTATGTTAGCATTAATTACTTTAAATCGAACAATTTTTACTATCGACTGCTTTAGAGACTATTGGTTGGAAGGCTTTCTTACTAACAACATCGTCTCAATTAAGGGGAAACGGTTAAAAACAATCACTCGAGAGTGGTGGTCATAGTGTGGCTCTTTTTGGTGTTGATTATAACGCAAAGCTTCACTGCCAGCCTAAGTTCTCTGCTTACCGTCAAACGGCTAAATTCAAACATAGATTTATTGAGGACCAAAAGCGCTGAAGTTGGTTGCAACTTATATGCCAAGAATTTTGTTCAAAAGAATCTAGGGTACAAGACTGAAAATTTTAAGTTGCTGGATGGGTGGGAAGACTATCTAGATGCGTTCAAGAGGGGCACAATCTCAGCTGCATTGCTCGAGATTACTTACGCTAAGGTTCTTGTCAGCAAAGACTGCAAGAATTTTGCTATAACCGGATCTAGCTATCGATTTGGAGGCCTGAGCTTTGTGAGACTTCTCATCCTCTCTCCATCTCATATAATTAAATAAGTTTATGCTCTATGTTTTTATATATTGTTGATTTCTCTGTCAGAAAATAAGTGATAAGTCTGCGAAATCTTACTAGGTAAAAATACAGGCATACAGCCCATATGTTAATAGCTTCATCCACTTTAAAAGATAGAAATATAGAACAAAAAGTAAAATTGTGAAAGTGTTTGCTACTTGATATTAACAAGTAATTTTTTTTTAATTCAAAACAAGTACTTATTTGTCTGAAACTGCCAATTATTAAGCAAACAAAGAAGATAACTTGAGTCCAAGAAAAATAAATAATGCAGTGTCAGTCTAAAACTTCTAAATTTCAGGCAGAAGATTAAAAAGAAGGTATGAGATACAACTTATAACCAAAAAGAATTGAGAGCCAAGCTGCAACTGAATAAGATCTTATTGAAATACTAGAATGATAGCCTTCTGAAAGAAGAAATCTCGGTTATGAAGAAATCTTGTCTGCTAGACTGAACAAGATATTAGTGTATAAACTCTCAGTTCATGCATACAGGCATTTCAAAAAAACTCTCGATTAGCTGATGATTTGTCCAAAGCGATTCTAACACTTTCCGAAAATGGAATGCTCAAGCGACTGGAAAATTTGTGGATACCTTCATCACCCGAGTGCTCAGTCGACTTCAATGCTGACCCAAACGGGGAGAACTTAAACTTTTGGAGCTTTTGGAGTTTATACCTCTTTTCAGGCAGTATCTCAACAACTAGTGTTTTATTATTCATAGTTCGCCTACTTAAAAACTATCGACCCAATCAAGAGATTGGAATAAATGAGAGTGTCTGGAGAAAAATAGTTCGAATTTTGTGGTATTTGAAGAATGCCGAGCTTCAAGGTGAAGCAAATTTACCCTAGCTTACTAAAATATTGATGCAAAAATCAAATTCCTCAATGACCAGAAACCATTGCACAGTGGTGTGTTTATATCAGAAACGGGTAAAAATAAAAGGGAAAATTTCTTAGAAGTATATACAAGGATTAGAATTTGTACGACTTTTTATATAGTTTTGTAGATATTGGCATAACATTATCAATATTCGGAATGAATTCGTGTTTTAGAG
The DNA here is from genome assembly GCA_963920805.1 of Primula vulgaris. Lineage (NCBI taxonomy): Eukaryota > Viridiplantae > Streptophyta > Magnoliopsida > Ericales > Primulaceae > Primula > Primula vulgaris. Next base: position 49,367,601 of record OY987212.1, read on the forward strand.
GGGGTTTTTTCTTCTATTTTTGCGAGGTGTTGAGCATCAACTATAGGAATATTAGCATCATTATATGGTTATTTTGTTTTTGTGCTGTTCAGTATCGAAATGTGGTGTTGATCATTTGGGTATTAACCATATTGCTGTCCTAAGACATGGTATATTGGTATGTAATCCAACTAGGCAGTAGGCACACACATCGTTATATATACTTGTTACAAAACAACTTGCTTGGAAACAGATTTAATTCGGAAAAATTATATGTTCTAATTGTATCTGGCATGCTTTGATGAAACTCAAAAGAGAAACATATGCTTGGTCACTCCGACTAGTTTAGGCAATTCCGTCTATTACCTTCAATCAAATCTAAACATGCATTTGTATAATCAAACTGTTAATCGACAATGATTGCCAAAAAGACCGCGAAACCATTGGAGTTGAAGCCCTTGGCCACAGACACGAACCAAAAGTTCATTTAAATTTTTTTGCACACAATATCGGTCTGAACGAAGCTATAGTAGAAAAACATGCCATCCCTGATCGATTTCTTCAGCCCATGTCTCTAATTTAAGCTTGTTTGCTTAATTATCAAGTGAAAGAGATTTTCATTTATCAGTAACAAGATAAAAATAAAATACCACTCAATGTTAAGATACAACACGTATATAGTAAATAAGTACTAGCGCTAGTAGCTGCAAACTTCACTTAATATAACTCAAATTCATACCCTTTTTTTTTGTTTTTAAGGGAGAGCACCCCATAAAATTCGATTTTACTAAAAATGGGACCTCACCCAGTTATTACAGTACTATTCTCTCTTCAGCATATAAGCTGGTAACTATCAATTTATTAACACAAAACCAAACACTACTATAAAAGAGAAAAAAACTGTAAATCTTCTAAAGCTCATATTTCCATCATGATCCATCGTGTACTTTCCATAAACTTTCTGAGGTAATGATAACCTATTGTCAAAAGCAATTTGTTAGGACCAGATTTCTGGCGTTAAGAATTGTGAGAGATTTAAGTTTACAAGTGAGGTTGCAACCTCAGTTGCAACCACAGTTTCAACCTGCTGTTCTGTAAGATTCTGTCCAGTTTTGTATTTCTGCATTACTATTCTTTAATAATGTTTATTTGTTTTAAATTATGCAGAATATATTTTCATATGTTTTTAAAGATTTAGTTTGTGTATATTAAGAATATTATAGTGATAAGAAAAGATGTTGCCTAAAGGATATAATAAGATTAGTTTATAAAGATATGTTTTCTTTAATTAGGCAATCTAGATCTCTATTTTCATGCAAGTCTTTATCACTTAATTCAATCTATGGTTTTCTATCAAAATCAGTATGATCTATTTTAGATTGAATAATATATGGAGTTAATGTTTCAAAATATATTCAGAAAGATTTTATCTCTAAAAGGATACTATCTCATATATGTTCCTTGTTTTAGCAAAAGACTAACTTCTATTTCCAAGCTAGTTATTAACAGGTATTAACTTATGAAGATTGAGGTCAATCTAATGCTGAAGTATCTCGTGCAATATGGTAAGATTGAAGTCAATCAAAAGAGTCAAAAGCAATCATCAAGATATTGAAGAAAGAAGATTGTTTTTACTCCTATTTATAGTTGATAACTTTACTTGTAAAAAGTGTGTTCTAAATTATAAAGAATTCATTCTTGAGAGAATACACCGTGAGCTTTTAACTGAAAAACAATTGTGGGATGCCATTGATATTTTGAGTGATAGTTATAAGGTATGAGCAATATAGAGATATGCAGAAAAACCTAGAGGGGGTCTAAGAGTTTTTCATTAATACTTGAATCATATATTGTAAGCTTTTATAATATCATAATCTGGGTGAGTGCCCCGGATACGTAGCCCAGTTGGGTGAACTCCGTTGTTAAATGTGCGTGCGATTTAATTCAAGTACATTTAACTTTACTGTTCTGTCCATCATTATACTTAGATTCCAACTGTGGTTGGAACCTAACTGCATAACAACAACTAGAACAGGGGATAGGAATTTCAATTGGTATCAGAGCTTCACACTAGATCTTACTTAGTGTGGATCTTGTGTTCTGGTAAATATGAACTTAATGAGAGAAGGAAACGCGTTCAACAAACCACCATTGCTTGAAGGAGAAGTTAACTATGGAGTGTGGAAAATCAGAATGAGATCCTTCATTAAACAGCAAGATGAACAAGCATGGAAGACTGTATTGTATGGTTGGGAGGTTCCAACTGTTACAGATGGTGAACGTGAACTGGTCTATGTACCTGAAGACAGATGGTCTGCTGATGAGGACAAAAAATTAAGTGCAAACTCAACAGCAATAAACCTGATCTTTGCTGGTGTAACTCTCAGTGTGTTCAATTATATCTCTCATTGTGAAACTGCTAAAGAAGCATAGAATATTTTACAAGTAACCTTTAAAGGAACTGTTAAAGTAAAAGCTTTTAAACTTCAACAGTTAACTACTCAATTTGAAAATTTAAGAATGGAGGAAGATGAAACCATTTAGGGTATCATTGTAGGATTCAGAACAAGAAACCTGACAAGATGTTGGTCCTCTTTTTAATATATTGGTCCTTTAATCTTTAAAAAAAAAAAACTGATAAGATATTTAAAAAAGGATTATTGCACTACAAGAAATTAGGTGTTTAGCGACCAAAATTCTCGTCACTAAAGACACTGATTGGTCACAATAGAACCCAATAGTGATGACTACGCTCGTTGTCACTAGGTATGTAGTGACTACATGTACATTTCATCACTAAAATGAGCGTCTATAGTGACCATGATAATATGACTCGTCACTGAATAACATGATTCTTGTAGTGTTAATTGCTTAATAATACAAATTCATCAAGTAAAGCAACAAAAACAACCAACTACTAGAAATCAGTGTTCTGGAAATAATAATCAACCAAATATCTGTTCTACAATCAAGGATTAATTACTCCCTACATTATCAAATCCCCTAGAAGATTGATGTATGTCATGATAAATCAATTTTGTATCTGTTAATTGTTACCTAAATATTCTGACATAAAGTATATTCAGAATCAGAACAAGGTCATGTAGCCAATTATATAGATTAAAGCTCATGTCTCCTCTATTCTTATTTCCGCTTGACGTTTGTTTTACATTGCCTAATATAACTTAGCTTTCCATAAAAGCCAAATTTAATACTTAATTTAGTAAAGATAAAAGTGATCAGTAGCATATTTGACCCTCTTAGGTCTTTCAAATTATGTGTCACGCCCCAAAATCCATAGACACGGATATCGAGGCATGACCTTTTTAAAACAAAAGAAAATAGAACCTGTTGGTACAAAATTGAAATTTTAAAAGAAAACATTTGCAAGTTAATGGAACAATTTAATTAATGAAATAAACTGTTTGCCAAACGCGGCTACAAGACAGGATTTATAAAAGCTAAAAATAACGAAATAATGAATTTGCCCGTAGGCTACAACCTCGAAAATGGTCTAACAAAAAGAAATGCAATAGAAAGAATCCCCGAGCCCATGCGATACTGCGCTAATGCTCTTATCCGAACGTCTCAATCTATAATGTACCTGAAAGACAAAATCGTAACGGTGAGTCCCACGCACCTAATTAGACGGGACAGCACCACAAATACCGTCACTCCATCCCATAAATGCAAGAGCTCACAAATTCTACAACTACGATAATCGACGTATAAAAAGAAATATGATAACATTGTACAACGGGATACATAAAATAAATTAAATACAAATCAACAGCATACATGGACCTCTCACGCCACCTATCCCAGTCCGTAAGGTAGGTCATTCCCTATCCCTTCGGCCGTCTTCTGTCCCCGGAATTAGGAAGAGACAGAGACCATTGCAACAGAAAATTAGATTTATAGTGCGCACTTGGACCTCTCACGCCACTCGTCCCAGTCCGTAATACGAGTCATTCCCTATCCCTTCGGCCGTCTTATGCCCCCGGAATTAGGGAGAGACATAGACCATTGCTAACATAAAAGTAAATATAGTGCACACTAGGACTTCTAACGTCACTCGCCCCGGTCCGTAAGACGAGTCATTCACTATCCCCTCGGCCGTCTTCTGTCCCCGGAATTAGGAAGAGATAGAGACCATTGCCACTACAGCTAAATCATAAGGCCTCGACAATAATATAAAATCATTCAAATAACACCATCTCATACGTATAAATATTAAGGCCTCGGCCAATAATATTATACTATTCAAATAACATAAACTCATACGCCACTTAACGTAATACAAAATAAACCATAATCATAGATGCTAGATTCACAACTAGCCAATCACTTCAACAACATAAAAACCCATTCAGGTATTTTAACAAACACCTTGTATGCATAAACTACAATCCATCTATATTCCACAATAAATTACCCAATTTATCAATAATTATAATAACACAATATCACTACATCAAGACATGCAAACTCATCCATATTCTCATAAATCCGAAATTAACACGACTAAATCCTCTATTTCTCCAATTCAAATAAATGCATTTAAACATGTAACAACTAAACCCAATTAACAAATAAATGAATTAAACATGTAACAACTAAACTCAATTAACAATTTATAAACCTAATTAAGATAAAAGGCATAAACCCCTAATTTCTAATAAACGCAAAACCAAATCCTAACATACACCCTCGTCTAGTCGTAATGGATAACCCCCGTTACCTTAGAGCGTAGAGGAGATGTTTTTGGTATGAACCCGCTAACGGTGGTTTCCTCTTCTTCTTTTTCTTCTCTTTTCTCTCTTTTTCTCTCTTCTATTTTGCTGTTTTGATTTAGGTTTTTAGAATGAAAAGTGGCTGATTTTAGGTTTAGAAAAACTGTTTTTACAAAGTTTGTGGAAGCGAACTATTTGGTCCCCAAAGTTTTAAAAGCTAACTCTTAATCCAAAAATATTGTTCTACTACTCAAAAATAACAAATCTTTAGAAACAAATCTATTGGGTCATTTTTATTAGTAAAATTAGTAACAGGTTTTTAAAATAAAGTTTTTCGGAAGAGTTTCGGTTTTTGGCTAAAAATTAGTCGAGTGACCGGTTTTTGGTAAAATTTTGTATAAAATGTTTTTGGATAAATTAAATCATGAATAAAACCATTTATAAAAATACGGGATGTTACATTATGAAAACACATCTAAAGAGTAATTAATCTAAGGTTTTAGCAAGGGTTAAAAGGATGCAAAATCAAACAGGCCTCCTTGGACCAACAAAATAAAAAACTGCTTTTAAAGGTCACACATTTGTTACATATTTGATATTCATATTTTCCGTTGAATAATTTGTTGCCTATTTGAGAAGCATACAACATTAACGTTTTTCATACTTTTGGTTACAACTTCTGATATATTCTATTTTCTACTCACCTGGTTTCATATTTAAATAATTTTGTCCAATAAAAAATATATGTTAGGTTTTGTAACTAACATTTTTATTTTTTTACACGTTGGTTACAACTTTTAATATATCCTACAACTCACAAAACTAATTGTCTCAAATCTAGAATAAATGAGTGTACTAACATAATAAAAACAGACTATTATATATTTTGAAACAGATGGAGTATAAAAAAATTGTTTTTTTAAAAAACGCTAATTCATAAGTAAGCTATTAGATATTATTTTTCATTACACATTTTACAATTAAACCATTTATACATAAATTTTATGCAAAAAAATTGTTGCCTATTTGAGAAAGAAATTTACGACATGTTTTCAACAAATTCTATAAAGATCTTGGTCAGAAAGCATAATATAATTTTGTTAATATTTCAAATGTAGGAGTGGGTTTTAGTTATATATGCTATGATGAAAGTTTTTTTTCTTCATATATACAAGCTTTATCAGCACGTTAACATAGGTCAACTATAAAAAAAAAATTCAAATATTAATTTTGATACATCATAGATTGATCGACCAAACTACAGAAAGACATGAACAATTTGTTTAGTCTATTTATAGTCGTGGAACTGAAAAAATATCTACCACACATTTTTTTGTCGTTTCAACCTTAAAGTGTTGCTTATATAATATGTAATCATAACTCATTTAAAAAAAAAAAGAATTTTAGATCGATTAACCAAGAATGATTTAGAAAAGCACCAAGGTGATTAATTAAATTTGAAATCATGTTATAAATTTTTAAACTAAAAATAATAAAAGTGCTGTTGGTTTTGGTACTATTTCGAATACGATAATTGAAAGGACAATAAATTAAAATACAGAAACGCAATAGAAATAACACTTTATTTCTCACAATTGGAATATGAATTACAATTCCTGACTCGTACAGAATTTAAATTAAACTGCTGGACTGGTTTGACAATAATACAAACTGCCGGACTGGTTTGATAATAAAACAAACTGCCGGACTGGTTTGACAATAAAACAAACTGCAGGACTGTTTTGACAATATAAAAACTGCCGGACTGTTTTAACAAACTGCCGGACTGGTTTTAACAAATAAAAAACTGCAGGACTGTTTTGACAATATAAAAACTGCCGGACTGTTTTGACAAACTGCCGAACTGGTTTTAACAAATAAAAAACTGCCGGACTGTTTTGTAAATAAAACAAACTGCCGGACTGTTTTAACAAAAAAAGAAACTGCCGGACTGTTTTAAACAAACTGCCGGACTGTTTTAACAAATAAAAAAACTGCCGGACTGGTTTTAAACAAACTGCCGGACTGGTTTTAACAAATAAAAAACTGCCGGACTGTTTTGTAAATAAAACAAACTGGACTGGTTTTAACAAATAAAAAACTGCCCGGACTGTTTTGGAAATAAAATAAACTGCCCGGACTGTTATGTAAATACTGGAAATTACATAACTGAAAAGTAAATTACAGAATTGAAAGACTGAAAGTAAACAGTACTGAAAAGTAAATACAAAAAAGAAACAGTACAGAAAAGTAAATTACAGAAAAGAAATGGTACTGAAATGAAATATACAGAATGTAAAGGACTGAAAATTAAATAACAGAAATAAAATAAGAGGCAACTGCTGAGCAGTTTCCCTTAAACAATATTTCCCGAACCACCTTTAAAGATTTCTGGTTTCGGGACTTTGTTCCCAAGGTACAACTTATATCTCAGAGTGGCTCGTATGGAAACCGGCACCGAACCACAGGTCGAGCTGTTGGTGGTGCGGTTCTCTCTCACTAAGTGTATGCTTATGCTGTGAGTTGTGTGTATAAAGGTGTGTTAGAATGAGAGGGGGATGGCTGCCTTTTATAGGCTCTAATGAAACCGCAGCCATAAATGTTGGCCTTTAATTCTGGGAGTTACACCCCCAGAATCCGCTAAATCAATTCTGAAACCGCAGCATTTAATCTCATTCATTGCTGGAGCGTTTCTGATTGCTGGAAACTCTAGGGACTGCTTTGTATTTTATACAAAACTCCCTATTCGGGTTTGGACCCAAGACCCGAGACCCGAGACATTCCCCAAATCCCAAATCCCAAGCCCAAGCCCAATACACACTAATACTCTTAGGTGTATGTGGACATGTTAGTTTAATAACTACATGGGTTGGTATGGTATATATATTGTAAAATTAACTCTTAATCTTCCAATATGGGATTATACTAAATGGTTTTCCTTTACCATTTCGGTTTTTCCAGATTTGAGCTTTCGAGGCACCAACTTTGAAGCCACTTTGTATTCACACCCATTCTCCGAATAGGTCATGTGATATACCGTTACAAAGCTCGTCACACGGGCTACTCAACCACGTTGAGTTTGGTATAAACAACTCAGCGCTGTTACACGAAATAATGACTCGAAGTTGGTCCAGTGACCATTCGGAAACACCCATGTTTTCACATGTTTTTCCAACAAGTGCCCAGTCCATGCCTTGCAAAGGCCAGTTTTGCTAGTATTTTATAAGTGAGGTTCAGTTGATTTGGTGGTTCCTCGACAATATAAACATTTCTCTAACCCCGACTAGAAGACTGTTAGCACCATATTTCTGGCCTATTAACTCTTGTTGTCAATTGGTTTGAACAAAATAACTCAAGTTGGTTTTATGAATTAAAACAGTTTAATGTTTACATGTGAGGTTGCAAGCTCAGTTGCAACTACAGTTCCAACCTACCAATACCAGGATTCTGTTTTATTCTGTCTAACTGCATTACTTAATCTTTAAAGTCTTTTATGTGAATAAAAGTATGCAGGATATATTCTTATTCGTTTAACAAGATTCAGTTTGCTGAGAATATTTAAGTGATAAAGAATGGAAAAAGTTTAAAAGGAATATGGAGATTAGTTTGAAAAGATAATGTTTCTTTAATTATGGAAACTAGATCTCTTTTATTATACAATGTCTTTATCTCTTCATTCAATCTATGTGTTTATAAATCAGCAATGATCTAATAACATTGAATATATCGAGTTATGATTTCACGTTTTATTAAGATTGCATATCTAAAAATATATTGTTCTATATGTTCTTTATTTAAGGAAATAGTAACTCTTATTGTCAAGCTAGTCTATTAACAGGTATTAACAAGAACATTGAGTCAATCAATTACATCATTATCTCATTAAATATATGGAAAGGTTGATCAATCAGAAGAGTCCAAATCAATCAACAAGTTCTTGAATATATGGAAAGGTTGATCAATCAGAAGAGTCCAAATCAATCAACAAGTTCTTGAAGAAAGAAGATTGTTTTTACTCTTTATATAGTTAATAGCTTTGCTTGTAAAAAGTGTGTGCTCTAAATTATAAAGAACTCAACTTTGAGAGAATACACAACAAACTTTAAAAATGAAAACAATGGTGGGATGCCATTGATCTTTTGAGTGATAGTTATAAGGTAGCAGCAATATAGAAATAGGCAGAAAAACCTAGAGAGAGTCTGAGAGTTTTTCATTAAAACTTGAATCCTATATTGTAAGTCATTATAATATCATCAATCTGGGTAAGTGCCCCGGATACGTAGCCTAGTTGGGTGAACTCCGTTGTTAAATGTGCGTGTGATTTAATTCAAGTATATTTAATCATTTCAGTTCTGTCCATCATTATACTTAGGTTCCAACCTCAGTTGCAACTGTACTTGAAACCTAATTGCATAACTGCAACTAGAACAGCGGATATGAATTTCAAAACAGTCTTTTTATCCTAACTCAAAGTTGAAACGTTATTTTTTTTACAACTAGCCAAACCGCCCCGTGCAAGGCAAGGGGGCTTTACTTTTTTCCTTAACTTCATTTATCTTTTTATTGGGAAAGTTTAACTTAATTTATCGAGTATTTATACAACTAACAAAATTGGTTCACAAATGAGCGTCTTTCAAATTCATAATTATTTGGGAAACATATGTGAATTATATTTTAGAGCGATAAAGTGATTATATTTTAATCACAAATTTACTGTGAAATGTAAATTTGTTGTATACTCTGAAATGGTTAATTGTTTTTAAATATATTGATCCAGTTTTTAGCCTCTAGTATGATGAAAATATGCAACCAGAGACGAGGTTATAGATACAACTACAAGTGAGAGTTCAGACGTGTTTGGTTGGTTGTATATTTGAAGTTCAGTTTATTTGAGATTTTGCTTAAAAGCTTGTGGTACATTCGTCCGATTACTTCAAATCGTGTTTTCTTCTACTCTCACTAGTAAGTAAATGTTAAGATTGGACTTATTTATTTATTTAAAGAAAAAAGAAAAAAAAAAGATTGAATTGTCTCAGTTTTTGTAAAGCATAAATATTTTTTTTTTGTTTTTTTTTGAAAATTAAACGGACCAACTATATTAATAATAAAAAAGAGTGTCTTGCCCGGAAACAAAACGAATACACGATCATGAGAAAAATCGAAGCTAGCTTACAACAAGCTCGGGGCTTAGTCTCCACATTCTAATAAAAAACCTATCTCGACAAAAACTACTAAAATTTTCATATCTATTCATATAATTCACTACAAAAAATTCAATCAAAAGAAAATGATTGTCGGGACTCGAATTTGCATTCCCAAACATTCTAGTGTTTCTTTCTCTTCAAATCCAATATACTGTTGAAGCAAACAAAATTTTCCCGATCCTAGCCGAAGCCGACTCTCCTTTGAACATGTCGGTAGTCCATTCTAACCATTGTGATCACAAATTCCTCGATCCAATAAATCCGGATTTTGCTCTTCCTAATGCCCAAACCCTTTTCAAAAATTCGCATTCGAATAATAAGTGATCGATACTTTTGGCTATCTTGAGACAAACAGAACAGCCGTTAATGTCTATCATATTCATTAAAATACTAAGATCATCCGCATCTGGTTACTCAAAACATATTTTTCCCTAAAATTTGATGATTATGGTATAAAAAGTGACTGCATCAGGAAACCTATAAATTCCCTAAATTTAATAAAACACAAAACTCACATATAAGGAATGCATATGATTCCCTAGATTAATACTCCCTCCGTTCCTAAACAAATGTCCCCTACGAAAATATGTACAATTTTGATCGATAATTTTTTCGTATTTAGATTGCCGAAAAAATTATTTTAAAAGTTAATCACGTAGTTTATGGTTAGGACTATATGATAAAATTTTCAATTTTTTCATTTCGGTAATTTTGATATGAAAATTTTGATGCTCAAAATTGCATATATTTTCGTAGGATATATTTGTTTAGGGACGGAGGGGGTATAATAGTAATAAACTATCATGGGTCCACATTTTTGTGGTTGTAATATTGTTATGATTATTAAAATATAATAAATAAATAAAAAAAATTAATGTAGGGTTATTATAATAAAATGAATAAGAAAGCTGAAATTTTGTGTAAGTATAAACGGTTTTTTAAAATGTATAAAATGTGTTAGATTTAAGGAAATATTTAAGTTAGCTGGTACGGATGCTTTAAAAAAAAGCAACAGTAAAGCATAAATATTTGACACTAAAAAGGGCACCTTAAACCAAAATTTTATACGATTTATTAAAATACTACGAATGTAAGTTTATGTCAAGCCCAATTGATAAACAAAGAACCTCTTCAAAGCGAATCTATAGCAAAGCCCAATCTCGTAAGACTGAAAAGGGAATTTTTGTTTTCACGGATATTTACGCATGCACACATTAAGATCGTTTTGAATAAAAAAAGAAATTACGTGAAATAATAGCGGAAAAAATTACACGTGAAATAATAGTAAACGAGAAGAATTAACTAAAAACGCACTTTTTGAAGGAAAAACGAGTTTACATGTAAATATTGAACATAGTCAACAGTGAATTGTCTGGATGCATCTTTAATTTTTTTCTTATAGCATAACTTTGGAATTTGGATTAGGTAAAATATTTGTTTACACCGAGAACCATGTTATCACTTTTTTTCACATGTATTCGTATTTGTTTTTTAAATCAATATTTTATTTTACTTTTAAAGTGTTTGTTAAAAAAATATGTAAAATTTAACTTTTTTTTATATTTTTTTGGTTATTTATTTATTTTTTTGACAATTTATAAGGTAATAATATTAATAAATACCTAAAAAAATATAAAAAATCAAATTTTACAAAAAAAATTAACAAACACTTGACAAATAAAAATTTCAATTTTTTTTTACGAATACATATGAAAAAAACGATAACATAACCAAAACATAACCTTACAAACATGACCAAATGTACATCCGTTTACACCGGTACCCGGTTGTGTAATTTCAAATATATTATTAGTAAAATATTTCACAATTAGTATCCTTTTAATAAATGAAATTTCTTGGGCCCAAATATTAGTATTACCTTCATTCCTATTTAATTCTCCATTACGAAATACATGTAATTTTGACCGGCTTATAATGTGTATCAAAATAGTCGAAATGAATTTTTTTAAAATCTAATCATAAAATTTAACATTTGAACTATATGAACAACTTTTAAAAAATGTTTATTCCGATAATTTTGATATAATTTATTATCCGATCAAAATCGTAAGCAGTTTCGTAATTAATAATTAAATGGTAACGGATCCCGTTTTTAATAACCGTTACATGTAAGCGCGTAAGTCCGACGCAGCAAGTCATTGCCGCCTCTATTTCCCTATATACATTCACATATTTGCCCCCCAGGCTTTCATTAATCAATCAATCGGCCCCCTTCTCTCTCTATAGTTAACGATATCTCTCTCTATATTCCGGTCAGGTAAAAAAACTCTTAAGTTCCGTGTACGTTTTTTTTTGTTTGGTTCCATGCTTTATTATTTAGTTTAATCGAGTCCCCTAAAGAAATAATTAAGAACGTGATAGATTTAGTCTAGGGTTTTATATTATGAAAGTTATGTTATTATGATTTGGGCTTTAATTTCTTCTCCGATTGTTCCTATTTTACAAAGAATTAATCCCTCCGTTCCTATTTAATTGTACACTATGAAACTACGTGCAATTTTGACCGGCTAAGAACTTGTATCAAAATTGTCGGAATGGATTTTTTTAAAAGTTGATCATATAGTTCAAGTATTAATTAGAGATCTCATAGTTTGAGCTTTAATTAATCCCGATAAAAAGGTTGATTTATCCAATTAACAGCAGCTTATAAGCAAAACAGTTGAGCTTAATAGCTGCAACGAAACAGTATAGTAAACTAAATCTAGCTTTAAAAAAACTCTTATCTTAAAAGCTGCAGCCAAACAAGCCTTAGTTATTGTGGAAATAAAGTAAATTAGGTCTCTACTTTTTAATCTCATTAAAATTATCGTAGTGACTTGAAATATCGATTTACTTATTTCCTTATTAGGTTTTTTACGTCACCTAGATATAGCATTTTCTCATACAATTCTATTTATACATTTTAATAGTAACATGTACAATACACTTTTTTCAATTTAGTATCGTCTACCACGAAAAATCCCACTTTAATACCTTATACTACTAAATCCACTCAGTTTAGTACCCTGTTCCGTCAATTGTTTAACACGAAGTGAGTGGTTTTGTTAGTTGAAGGTACTATATTAAAAAGTGTATAGTACAAGGGTATTAAACTGTTTGATTTCCGATGACGTGACCGTGATGACGTCATTGCCACGGTTCTTTATGTGAAGCAATTAACGGGGATGGTACAAGGTTGATTTATCCAAATAACAGCAGTTTATAAGCAAAACAGCTGCAACCAAACAGTGTACTGAAGAAAATCTAGCTTTAAAAACTTGCATCTTAAAAGCTGCATCCAAACAAGCCCTAGTTATTGGGGAAATAAAGTACTAAATAAGGTTATACGTTGCCTATACAATAGTAAAAACGGATAAAACTATACATTTTAACCCCATTAAACTTATTAGTGACTTGAAATTTAGAAAGTGCTGTAAGGATTTAGTTTTTTATGTGTATGCTAATCATGTCACCTAGACAACATAGCATTTTCTCATATTAACTATCATGGGATTTATACAGTTTAATACCCTTTACAATACGTTTTTTTTTATTCTACTACGAAAGATCTAGTTTAATAGGAGTACCTTATACTATCAAAATTACTCAATTTCGTACCCTATTTGTCAATTGCTTAACAGGAAGTGAGTGATTTGGTTAGTTGAAGGTACTAAATTGAAAAAAAATTGTATAGTACCTGAGGTATTAAACTGTTTAAATTCCGATGACTGGTGGTGATGACTGGTGGTTTCCGTGTACGAAATAACAATTAACAATAATTAAAGGACTAAACAAGAATAAACAAAAAACCAGTGTAATCTTTATTAATTTCGAAACTGATACAGAAATTAACGATTACAACATGTAGGTACTGAAACGTAAATAAAGCAAACGTTATCAGATTATTATTAATTAATAATCTGATGTATTGAATTGCAATAAATAGAAACTGCCGGACTGGAAAGTATAAACTTAACAGCCGGACTGTTCTGATTTAAATTGAAATAACAGGACTGAATTGAACTATTCTAATTACTGAATTTAATTACAGAATTGAAATTACAGCAAAAAACAGAACTTTAAAGAAATTACAGAATAGTACAAACAGAATTAAAAGATACAGCTAAGGACAGCAATTGAAATACTGAAATAAAAAAGGACAGAATTGAATACGTAAATTAAATGGACAGAATTAAAAGACGTAAATGAAATGGACAGAGGCTACTGTTAACAGTATGCCCTTAACCGATATTCGCCCAACCACCTTAAGGTTTCTGGTTGCATTGGCGCTTCGATCCCAAGGTACAACGTACCGGATGACTCGCCGGAAACTGGCGACGAGTCAAGGTCGAGCTGTTGGTGGGTGGTTCTCTCTGTTTCTAAAATGTAGTATTAACTTTGCAATGAAATCACATTTATTGCAACAGTTACAGCTTTGCTGGGCACAGACGCACTTTTCCCGAATAGAGTCGGGCGAGCGAGCCCGACGAGCCCATATGTGGTACACAATACACACATGTGTATGTGGGCACATTACTTAATATCCACATGGGATACCTTAGTATATATATTGTAAAAATCACTCATGATTTTCCAATGTGGGATAACCCTCATGGGTTAAATCCCATTTCTTTTCTCATTTTCCAGCATTGGCTTTATTGCCTCTCTCGAGTACCAACCTTCGAGTCCAATTATCATTCACACCCTTCCTCCGAATGGGTCATGCGATATACCGTTGCGAAGCTCGTCACACGAGCTACTCAAACGCATAGAGTATGGCCTCAGAAAAATTGAGGAGTCGCATTAAAAATTGACTCAAAGATGGTCCCTGACCACTTGGAACAAATATGTTTAAATTACATATTTTCCAATTTTTCCAACAATGACGTCATTGGCACAACTTTCTGTGACGGGGATGGTACTAAATTTAATTGGATTTTTTAAAGTACAAGATGCCATATTGAAAAAGTATATTGTATTGGATATTCTTTAAACCCTTAACTATAGGAGTGGGTATTTATTTGCACTCCACTTTATTAATTGCCAGAATATATTGTAGTTCCTATTTTCTCCAAAATAATAACTCCTTGGACACATGCTTTCCCGAAATAATTCTATAACAACTCTTTTGACTTTCCGTTTTCACCGTGCTGGCTAGACTTTGCTGTTGTTCTGTTCTTCCCTGATTACCAGAAAAAAGCTCCTTTATCTTACTTTGTTATGAAAATCTATATATCTATTTGATGGAGATTTTGAATGTAATAAGAACTGGAAGGCCATTAAGCATGAACAAAATACTTTACCATGTCTCTTATAAAGTTCAGATGAGAGTTCCTACTTTATTCTGTCATGTTTGTTTTTGCTGTAGTTAGATGCCGACATTTCCTATCAATTCTTTTTAGTCTCTGATTAGTTGATTTTTCATTTTCCCTTTGTAGTCAGGAACTTGAAGATAAAAGGACCCAAAGAACGACAAAAATAGAAACAGCCTTCTGGTTAATTTCGCCAAAGAAATAGATATGGCGAGTGAAAGCTTGAGTGACTTGCAACAGAAGTACAACAAGATTACTCTGTCCTTTAACAAGTTCATTGAGGAGAAAGACTTCCTTCACCGAGCTTTCATTGAAGGTTCTTTTTCCCTTTACCCTTGCAATAATTGCCTTGATGTCCATTTAATCATAAATTTAAATTCTCATTTTTTCATTTGTTGTGTGTGATATGGTTCCGCTATTTCATGATCCCAGCGTTTTACTGGCTCAATTAAACTGATTTATGCTAAAAGCTGCAGTCAAACAAGGTCTTATTATTCGTATATGGCTTTGTTTTTAAATCTGCTAAATTAGTTGCACTATGCATTTCCTTATTGCCATCTACTTCTTATGGTGTCTGAATATCAAAACATGTACTACCCTTGCATTGGCTATATTACAATGTAAGATAGCTCCACATCATCTTGCTTTCCTAGTGTAAACATTCAAAAAAAATTATGGGATTTTACACGGTGGTGGTGTTTTAAAGGTCTATGAGTAGTCTGATAAAGTTGTAACTGAGTGGGGATTCTTATACAGTATTACTTTTGGTGACTGTTTTGGAATTCTTAAAATGCCATTATGTAGATATGTTTCCGCATAGAACTTAAGGTTTTTTTCGTTGTTGTAAATTTCAGAAACAAAGAGGGTACAGTGTCCTGATTTAGATTATGTCAGAAGAGTATTAGACGAGCAACAGAAGTTAAATATTGAAGCTGAAGCCCGGAGGAAAGAGTTAGAGACCTGGGAAAGAAACCTGGACCAAGAAGCGCCTTCCAAACATTTAAGGCAAAAACTTGACAAACTGACGACTGAGGTGATTAATAGATATATGTTTATGCACTTTTAAGGCAAGAAGCATATAGCATGTTCTGTTTTACACATTTAGTTTGTAGAATTTTTGGCATTTCTCCCGCTCTAGACAAGTGGCATCTCTATGCTATATAATTTGCAAAGATAAGAACAAACTTTTATCGTTGTAATCTTGTATGTGCCAAATATGCTGCTACAATATAGACCTTTCAAGCGGTAGTTACACGTGACAATTTGGTAATATAAAAGGTTAAAGTCAGGTTTAGACCCTATTAAATCATGCGGGTGATTGGCTTCATTACAGAGGATTTAGTATTGTGCTACTTTCTTCTGTTGTTTTTTATTTACTCTATAAACACTTGAAATAGAAGGAAAAAAAAAACCGTTTTTAGAGAACTGATATCCCTTTCACAGACTATTCTCTTGAGCCTCTTTCAATTTTCATCATTATTTATGCTAGAGAGATACGAGAGCATTTGCAAATTGGTGCAATTTCCAGTTATGGTGTATCATTATTAAGTGTGTACCTTTATTTTTATATTTTTCAGAATGCGTCGAAGATACGTTCAATGCAATTGGCTTCCCAGGAACAAAGACGGGCAGACGAGGATATCCTGAGGCTGGTTGAACAGAACAAGGTATGTAACCCTTCAATTGGGGTCAACTTAACTTTTTTAATTTATTGCTCTTTTGATTTTTTTTATAACTGTGGAAAAATATCTCTTGATTCACAGAAAGAGAAACAAGAAGCTATAAATGAAATACTAGAAGACAAGCAAATGGATACTAAACAAAAGTTGGAGATGCAAATCGAAGACTATAAAGGAAATATTCAGATGATGGAACACTTAAGAGAGAATGTGGCAGTTGAAAAAAAAATAGAGGATATGAAGAAAGAATTGGAGGAAAAAGTTGAAAACATGAGCCATCTTGAAATTCTCAATCGAACTCTTTTAGTGAAAGAACGCCAAAGTAACGATGACTTACAAGAAGCTCGCAAAGAACTGATAAATGTATGAGTTCTCCTTAATCTTAACTTTTACCCGTTAATGTTTTGGAAAAATATCAATTTCAAAGACCTACTTATTTAATCTCAAATGTTGACACCAAATCTGTAGGAAATTAAACAATTAGTATGCTAGCGCTAAAAGTTCAACTATTGAGCAATAGTTAAGTACTTGTTTTATTACGTTGGTGTACTAAGACCCATTCTGCATAATATCGGACAATTGGTACACCACGTGTAAAATTTAATATTTTACTTTAGAATACTTGTGAGTTTGATAGGTTGAATATTGAAAATGTTGGTCCAGTAATTGTTTGATATTTTATTTTAATTGGTGATTAAATTGTGAATTTTACTATTGTTGTGTATTAATTGTCAAAAGATGATAGGTGGATATACAAAAAGATTTTTTTCTTAACAAATAAATGCCGTATGACACTTTCGATGAAATTCCCCCAAAAAATTTGTTTCTTTAGGGCTCATCTGAGATATTAACTGCTCGTACTCAAATCGGGATAAAAAGAATGGGGGAAATAGATCCGAAGCCGTTTCTAAACGCGTGTAGAGAGAGATATTCATTTTCAGAAGTTGAAATGAAGGCAGTAGAGTTGGTCTCTTTGTGGCAGAATAACATGAGAGACAATGAATGGCACCCCTTTAAAGTCGTATCGAAAGATGGAGGTGGCCATCAGGTTTGTCTTCCACCTGTCATTATATAGAAATGCATATGCAAATTATTAACTTAGGAGCATGGACTTAGTTGTCTGAATTTAGATAGTATGGGGTATGTAGAGAAACTATGAAAAGTCAGGCTCACGTTGCCATGAAGGAAATTTGTTCCTTGAATTTGCCTTATTCAAAAGAGAGAACTTCTAAGCATGGGTGAAAAATGATCTTCTTTTTTAAATTCTGCCGGGGAAGGAGCTTATTTTCAGCTTGTTTAAACTTGTTCTTCCTACATTTTCGTTGCATCAAACTTTAATTATCTATAGAACCTGAAAGTCTCCCCAATATCTTGTTGTCATCTTTCATTGTACATCATTATCCAGGTGATTGTAGACGAAGAGGATGAAAAGCTAAACAAACTAAAAGTAGAGTTCGGTGTTGAGGTTTATGAGGCCGTTGTAACGGCATTTAAAGATATTAACGACTACAATGCAAGTGGAAGATATGTGGTCCCCGAGTTATGGAACTTCAGAGATGATAGAAAAGCCACTTTAAAGGAAGTTATTGCGTATCTGTTGAAGACCATGAAGACACTCAAGCGCAGAAGATGATAAGGCCTTCTCTGTTTCCTATCTCGTTGGTATAAATTTAATTAATATTTCCTAAAGATTCAAACTTCGGTTTATTACTAAGGCTAGTGAAGTTTAAAATAGTATGTGTTTATCACTTCATAAAGAACTTAAATGTGAACTGTTTATTTGGAGATTCCTTTTCATCACTGGCATGGGGCTTTGCATTTCAAATCATTTCGATCAAACTTTAGATATAATATCTTCATTTTCAATCTTGTGTTAGGTCTGAAGGATGCTGGGATGTTAGTTACAAGGATGAGGCAACAAAGAAGGTTGTAAACTTCGATGAAAATGAAAAAAAAATGATTTTGGATGCTTTTTCGGTGGAGATGCATGTTAGGACCGTTTTTTTCATTTCTTGGTGGGAAATTCTATTCGACTGTAACATGATCCCATGTATGTACGGGTAATACTTTTGAACCCCTGGACAGGATCTTGATCTGAGAAATCACTCTTATTTTAACTGTTCTTCAAGGCAGAGTAAGTCGCTCTTATTTCAGTGAAGATATATGCTACAAATGATCCACTGATGGTCTTTTGTCATAAAATAGCGACTGAATAAATGTGACATCGTAGTTAGTGCGTTTAAGTAAACAGTAGTTTGTTCGTTTTGACCCCTCCATCTGCGATCCAGCCAATAGTCGCACTTGTAGCACCAAGTTGCACGTAAAATATGATGATATTATTAGACTGTTTTTCCCTAGTATTACTGTATTACTTGAAAGTACGCAAAAAGAATTGGAATCGTGACAAATAATCCCTTAAGGAGGGTTCGCAAGAACTTAATTTCTTGTTTGAATAACGGGAATAATGTAGGAAATCGACGCAAGTAACATGGCTACAGAAATCAATAGTTCTTTATGTTACATCGTAAAATTTACCAGACTTGCATAATCTTTTGTGAAGCTACAGGGACAAATTCTCTAAGCTTTCCAAGTAAAACAGCAAGGCCGGTCCGATGCCTTTTTATACTTGGCGATAGATTTTTTGGGGTGTTATTTTTAACTTTGAGAAAAATTCATATCATGCTAAAAAATATCACATAAAAATTACAAAATACTACGTTGTAATAAAACAAAGTATTGTATTTTACATTAAACAAAATAAACCATCATATATGGTAAAGAAGTTCTTTTTGTTTTGCATCACGACTTCAATTTTAATAAAATGGGCTGTTTGAATAAAAAAAAAAAGTGTTGCATCACGGCGGAAAACGACTTCCAACAGAAAAAATAAATAGTTTTTTTGGTCCTATGAGGTATCGTGCATAATAATGTGCTCAATATTATTCAACTTTTACTCATCCTATTATATATTACGACCAGACGGAGCAACCCAACCTATCAGTCTGGATTAACTGTTTTCTACACTCCTACTGAATTGTGTAACTTTAAATATATTATTAGTGAATTATTTCATAATCCTTTTAATAATCGTTTTAGTATGATTTAAATAACAATCTTAACCATATGACTAACTTTTAAATTTTATAATTCCAACATTTAGTCTAGATTCAAAATTATATGTATATCAAAACTTCATCTTTATTAAATTGGAACTTAGGGAGGTATGTAGTAGCAAAATATTTCATATTTACCTATTTATTTTAGTAAATGAAACAATTGGATTTAGATACACCATACTCGGGCACATTGGTGTGTGTAAGTCACTACTTTCATAATTTTTTTAATTGTAAGTCATTTTACAAGTGTTAAAAGAAAATATTATTTTTGTAACTTTTTGGTTTTTTATTTTTTTATTTAATAATTCAAATAAACACTAAAAAAACAGCTTCTAATTTATTTTTTTACACTTTCATATATTTCTCGTGTAGATTACAATATCTTTTTTAACCTTAACAATAAATTTTAACTTATTTTTTATATTTTAATATATTTATCGTATATATTATAAGTTATTTTTTAAGCCTATATATACCTTTTAAACTTTTTTTTTTATTAGAATGAGTGACCGGAAATTAAAAAAAATTCGGTACAAATCCTCCATTTAAAAAAGTGAGAGATGACATCAAATTGTACATTTTTTTTTTCAAAAACGCTCTAAATTAATAATTTATTAACGTAAATCTCCATATTTTCATGACAGGAACACAAATATGCGTATTTTTTTCCCGAGATGTATAATGAAATGTTTTGAATTTTTAAATTTTACCATAATTTTCAAAACATGTCATTATACATCTTGAAAAAAAAAACAAGACACATATATATGTTTTCATCGTAAAACTGTAGAAATTTGTATTAATTAAATATTTATTTCGAAGGTTTTTTTTAAAAAAAGTGTCTGGTAAGCTTTCCTTTAAAAAATTAAAATTAAAATATGACTAATATTTTTGCTATTACTTGGGCCAAAATATTAGGATATAAAATCCGTTAGATGGAGCGCGTGAGTCCGACGCAACAAGTAATTGCCGCCTATATACACACACATTTTCTCCATTTAATTTTCATTAATCAAATCAATCTCTCTCTCTCTCTCTCTCTCTCTCTCTACATATATAGGAGTATTATATATACATATAACTTCTGTGTATTTATTTATTTTCCGTTCCAGCCTTTTTTTATTTAGTTTAATCGAGTCCACTGGGTTTAATATGAACGTTATGTTATTATAATTTGGGCGTTAATTTCGTCTCCGATTGTTCCTATTTACACAGAATTAATGAAAGCCTTTTTAATCTGGGTTATAAAATTATATGATCTTGTAATTATGTGATTTTAGGATAATGTTTGAGTTGTGTTTCTTTTAATTATTTGTATGATATTCTTATTGATCCAGGTTTTATGATTTTGTTTATTTTTATTCACCAAAAAAATAATTTAGGATGCGATAGATCTAACTATCAAAGTAATAATTTGTGATTTGGGCGTTTAATTATTCTCAAATCATTGCTATTCACCGAGTTAAAGGAAGACTTTAATTAGTCTAATATAGGAACCCTAGTTTGATTTGAGGATAATATTTGGGTTGAGATTATTTTCGCTCGTATTTATGGTATTCTTCCTTTTGTTCCAGGTTTATTATTAAGTCCAATTTAATTCACAAATATACTCAAATAAAACGAGTTAGATATCGAATATAGGATGTGATAGACTAGGGTTTAATCTCACATATAGTATGTTTTATGTTCTCCGACTGTTCCTATTTATGCAGAAATAATGAAGTCTTTAATTTTGTTGATAAACAAGCATTAGTCTTGTTTCATAATCATATTTTCTCGAGACCAGTTTGTTCTGGGTATGATAGGATAGTGTCTGGGTTGACTTTCCTTTCATTTATTCCTATGTAATTCTTCTCGTTTCAGGTTATGTATTTTAGTTTAGCCTAATTAATGAATCTACGCAAATAAAATAAGTTGGATATCTTAGGATATGTCAGATTTGATATGGGGTTTAATTTGTCATGCTTATTCTATAAGTTGAGCTGGTCGTTAATTTGTTCGGTTCTCCGACTGTTTGAAAAACAAATCCTAAATTTATTAAGTTGTTCGTCGTTTGGTTTAAGGATAGTTTTGTGGACATCTGGGTTTGTCTGAGTTCTATAATTTAATGATTTATTCTTATTTACATTACGGTTATGCCCTGAGAAAATGAGTTCAAATTCTAATTTAGAACGTGAAAGACTGGGTCCAACTTTACTTCTTTTTTTTCTATGAGCTGGGGGGTTAATGGAGATAAAAGCCTTAATTTGGTTTCTAAAACAAATCTTTGATTGTGTTTTTTCTAATCCTAAATCGTTGTAATGTTGTGTTACATCTCTAGGTCGACTGAAATCTATATCCCTTTCCTTATATGGGTTTTAAGTCATCTATGCCCTTTTAACCCATAATCCTCATGACATCATGCTTTTTAATATGTATTTCACGTTTCCCGTCATTATAAATGCATAATTATATATGTATATATATTTGCAGTTGACTCCTTGTATCACTGATCTTTTTCCTCTTATTCCTTTTCGAGGTCCACAAGAGAGTGCTCAGCATGAGCTGGTCTAGCATACCTAGTCTTTGAAGGTACCGAGGCGCCAAGAAGCATACAACTATAATACTTCACACAATTTGAGCAAAGAGCTGTCATATGTGTGCTGATTGTTGTGAGTATCCTCTTTCCTTTTGATTTGATCAAATATTGGTAATTTATTACGAACAAGTATTTTTTAACCTCATAATAATTGTGTGTTATTGGTAATCGTTTTGATGGTTTAAGAAGAGGAAAACCGCCTGACAATTTAGTCTTCCTTAGCATAAAAATTGTCCTCAATAGGGTCTTTTCCCCCCTCATTTTTCGTTTGATAATTTTCATCTTTCTTAGCAATTTAGATTCTTTTTCCCATAGCGTTTCTTCTTTTTCCCTTGAACGAGAAAGTGCACTTATGCAGAAAGTCTGAGTTCATGGACTTCGAAGCTCAAAATGAGTGATTGTTATCTTCTATGTGCATTCCGTGTATTATTAC
Source organism: Primula vulgaris (assembly GCA_963920805.1). Classification (NCBI taxonomy): domain Eukaryota; kingdom Viridiplantae; phylum Streptophyta; class Magnoliopsida; order Ericales; family Primulaceae; genus Primula; species Primula vulgaris. The sequence goes on from OY987212.1 coordinate 49,390,635, forward strand.
ATAAGAAAGAATAGTATAGCACCAGATCCTTTAGGTACTTGTTTCTTTTATCCCCGTCACGAGCTCTACATCTTAAAGGAAACCCTTACCTTTCTTATAACTCTTTCATATGAATGATACGTGACACACATAAAAGACCTACTCTGGTATGTGATTTCATTTTTGTTTCCCTTTCAATGGGAGTAACAAGAGAAACTTCTTTAATTGAGTTCGCTAGACTGGTGTGAGTGCTTTCTTTATGGATTAATGCCAAGCTTTGCATATGAAAACATGCAACTCTGACTTCTATTTTATTTTGATTTTTGGTTGTAATGAGGAAGACATGGCCGGATTTGGCATCAGATCAGTAGATAACCAATCCTTTTGTGATATCCATGCCAGAGGTACACTTTCTTTGGCATTCTTTCTTGCTTAATTACTTTGTAGAATTGGTTTTATATAGGTGGCTTAAATTTACACATGCAACCACAATGAGCCTTGCCAAACAAAGTTGCTTTAGACTTGCAGAACTTTAGTGTAAGATATAATATCTTTTCATCCATTACCATTTGGCTCAGAAAGTTGAAAGCTGAATGGCTTATCTGTTGTTACATACTTTTTGAAATACCCATACATTAGCATGATGAAACTACTCTCATGATGGTTTGATACATGTCAATATCGGACAGTAAAATTTGCTTTGTATGGTACTTTCCATGTAAATCCTGATAAACAACCATAGAGGGTTTATTGTTGGATTTGGGAATTGATTTGGTTTCCCTATGTGTTTGTAGCTCTTTGGTGCTTTCCCGCTTTTTTTCTCTTTTGACATGGCTTGGTCAATGTGATATAGGGCAAAAAGTTCGGTAAATTGACTTCCAATTTTATCACCAAAATAAATGACATCATTTTACATCTTCATGCATGTGTGGTATTATCATACAGTAGTTTAATACCCATACTTGTTGTGTGGTTGTTTGTAACTTCGTATATCTTATAGGTTATTTTTAATAGCTACTTTATCTGACAAGAAAATTGTTTCAGGATCGTATTTGCAGCAACACAGAATTGTAAAAGACTTATATGCTTTGATAATGTCCAATATTAATGTACCTTATTGCATAAAATATATTTGTCCTTGGGACGTATGGTAGTGTGTTTAATATTTAATTACTTACTGTTTGTCTCACAAAGGTGAAAGCTTAATTGCTGACTAACCATTTGTCATGTGTCTTAGTTTTTATAGGATTTAATATCTATACTTTTGCATGAAGTGCATTTCTTTATGGTAATTTGTTGCATACGCGGGGGCCCATCATTGTAGATATATTATAAGCAATTTTTAAAGAGTGTTTTCTCCTGCTAGATTTAAAAAATTATATTGGTCAAATTGAGATCCATTTTTAACCATATTTGCTTAGTTTGGTCAAATTTATATGCATGTCTTGTTTTTTTAAGTTCTATATAAATAATTGCAGCATATTTATTTATTGTAAGGGTAGATGTGTGCCAAAAAAATTTCTCTGGAGGACAAAGCAAGCAGATAAGCATGTTCATATCCCTATTTACTGATGCTTTAAAGAAATTTCAGGTTATTTTCTGCGGTTTGTACAAGAAAGACTTGCAAGAATCTGTACAGTGTATATTGAGTTGTTTGATCGCTCTCGTGTTTTTAATATTTTTTTCAGGATCTGGCCAAAGATACAATTTGATCAAAATCTAGAGGGAATAGAATGGTACAACAAGCGTTCTTGTAAGTCTGAACCATATCTTTTAAAAAATGATGCTTAAACAACAAACTGGTTAATTTTGTAACTTTTACATGGAAACTTAATACTCCGTAACATTTTGTACTGGTCTGTAGCTGGTAGTCCAAATGATCTTCATGCAGGCAAAGAACAAATGAGCAAACATTTGTTATCAGTTGCTCACTTATGTTGTTATCGGCTAAAGCTGCTCACTTGCACATGATTTGGCACAGACGCCCTGGTCATTACTCATTATTGTCCCTTATTTATGTCTTCCATTAGTTACCTTTATTTCAGTCACAAATGATAAAAAGTAGAGATAGTTGTGAATCCGTTAGTTATCTCAATCACATGATTTGGCACTTGAAAGACTAGCTATCAATTTATTAGATTTCAGCTGGTACATATATGTAGCTGGTCTGAACCCGATAGTTTTTTAGTTGTGGTATGTGTAGTTTTCCATGTGCTTTCTGATTTTCATTTAGAAAACATTTTTTTCAGATAACATTCCATCTTAATAGGTAATTGGAAAATTCTGAACATTAGAGACTATTTAATTGATTTGCCCCTTTAGTTCTCTTTGCATGTCAGTGAAAGTACTGCTATTGGTTGCCCCTTTAGTTCTATATTACGGGTGCAAATTCGTCTGCTACTCGAGTAATTATATTATGCTAGTCAAATTATCTCGTTTTTATCTTTTTATACCACTACTTTTTTTTAACTTATCAGTGACAGGATTGATGGTGGCCTGGCTATGATTATCCGGACGCATGCTCTGCCTATGATTATTGTTGCATATTTTAGGTAAGCCATTTGTTTCATCACATCTCGTGTTTGTATCTTTTTATACTTCTGGTCACTACATTTGTTTTTACCTTATCAGTGTCAGGATTGGTGATGGGTTGGCTCTGATTATGCGGACACGTGCTCTGCCTATGATTATTGTTGCTTATTTTAGGTAAGTCATTTGTTTCATCACATCTTGTGTTTGTATGTTTTGACTTCTCACTTCTCAGTCTTCTCGCCATGTCACCTTATATAATCTCTTTTAGAGTAAATAAACTGTTACAAGTTTGAAGATTTTTTAATCTTTAAACTGTTATTCTTAGCTTCATGCTATACTGCATTATGGTTTCCTCTCTAAACTCAAATTTCTCATATCGATCTGTCAAGTTGTTATTTATCTGTTCAATGTTACTCTCACCTGATTTTCATGTATCATTGATAATTTGTCATCTCATAAATTTTATCTTTTTTAGATGTATAGGATAGACCGCTAGATAGTAGTGGAAAGGTCACACCGTCATTACATTGTGGAGACTCAGGTCCTTGAAAGCTGTAATCCTTTCGTTCTGCAACATGATGAAGCTGATTGTTGTGAGTATCCTCTTTCCTTGATTTAATTTGATTAAAGAGTGGTAAGTCAGAACAAATAAGGATTACCTAACCTCGTAAAAAATTCATGCTGTTGGTACTCGTTTTATGATTTAAAAAGCGGAAAACCTCAATAACAATTTAATCTTCCTTATTTCCTTATATTAGTCATACTCTTTTTCTCTCATTTTTTGTTTAATGATTTTTATCTTTCTTAGCATTTTAATGGGATGAGATGAGAAACACTCAAATTACATATGATGCAATCTACGAGAAAGTGCACTGATGTAGAAAATCTGATTTCATGGACTTAGGAGGCCAAAATGCATGATTGTTAGCTTCTATGTGCATCCTACATATTAAACAAGATAAGGATAGCACCAGATCCTTTAGGTACATGTTTCTTTCATCTCTGTTACAAACTCTAAATCTTGAAAGAAGCCCTTTACCTTGCTAATAACTCTTTCATATACTTGGGCTGCGACAAACAAAAAAGATTTAGTCTGGTTTATGGTTTTATTTTTGTTTCCCTTTCAATAGGAGTGACTAGAGAAATTTCTTTAATAGATTTTCCTATATCCGTGAGTGCTTTCTTTACAGTTCAATGCCAAGCTTTGCATATGAAAGCATGCAGCTCATAGTTCTATTTTATTTAAATTTTTGGTTGTAATGAGGAAGACATGGCCGGATTTGGTATCAGATCAGCAGATACCTAATCCTTTTGTGATATTCATACCAGAGGTACAATTTCTTTGGCGTTCTTCTTGTTTAATTGTTTTGTAGAAATTGTTATATACAGGGCTTGAATTTACACAGGGAACCACAGTGAGGCTGCCTTGCCGAACAACGTCGTTTCAGACATGCAGAATTGTACTGTAAGACATAGTATTTCTTTTCATCTGTTACCATTTGGCTCAGAAATTTGAAAGCTGAATGGCTTATCTGTTGTCACATATTTTTTGAAATGCCCATACTTTAGCACGATTAAACTACTCTCGTGATGGTTTGATATATGTCAATATCGGACAGTAAAATTTCCTTTGTATGGCACTTTCCATGTAAATCCTGATAAACAACCATAGAGGGTTTTTATCATTAAGTTTGGGAATTTGATATGTTTTAGCTTTGTGTTTGTTTGTAGCTCTTTGGTACTTTTCTGCTTTTTTTCTCTTTTGACTTGGCTTGGTCAATATGATATAGGGCAAAAAGTTCGGTAAATTGACTTTCCAATCTTCTCACTGATATAAATGACATCATTCTACATCTTCATGTATGCGTGGTATTATCATAGTTTAAACTCTTTCAAGTATTATAACTAAAATAAATGTTGACGAGGTTAGTAATGAACTTGATTTGCAACGAATTTTCTTGGATATTTAGGCGTTACACGAGTTTGGAAAATATTGTGGAAGAGTTTTGTTGTTTCTTGATTTTTGTTCTTTTTCTTTTTACAAGTGACTTCTTATTTGCAAGGTATTTCAGTTTGGTAATTGGTGCTTGTTGTTTACCCAAGAACAATATTTAAAAAGTTTATATACACACTCAAGCTTCTTATATAGTTTTCACTAAAAAGATGTTAATTTTATCTTATATCATTAAAACATTTGATTGTTGTGTCTGAATTGATTTAGTTTGCTAATTTAGAGCTAGGGATTTAAATGGCTGAGATGGGTAATGAGTAATGACTCAATGCAAGTGCATGGAATTTTGATTACTTTGTTTTTTTTTAATTTCGATAATTTTGACACATGAACTTTAATCTGGATGTTTAAATGCTAATATGAATCAAAATTTTCAGAATGCAGTGTGCGTCTTAGTTCCTGATGGATGTAAAGATCAAGGTGTGCAATTGAGTTTGCTTGACTTTTTTGTTTTTGTTTTTTGTTAGTGCTTTGTCAGGCTTTCATCTGAAAGCATACTTAAATTTTACTTCTAAATATTTAGGATTTTGGTTGGATAATGGCGAAAATCACCATTGCTGATAGAAGATATCAAAACCCATTTTCATGCCAGATGTACTCACTTTCTTTGGTAACTTTTACTCTGCAGGCAGGTAAATATCCATACTTGTAGTGTGATTGTTTGTAACTTTGTATATCTTATAGCTTATTTTTAATAGCTACTTTATTTGATAAGAAAATTGTTTCAGGATCGTAGTTGCAGCAACGCATAACTGCGTAAAGACTCGTATGCTTTGATAATGTCCAATATTAATGTACCTTATTGCATAAAGTATATTTGTCCTTGGGACGTACAGTAGTGTGTTTAATATTTAATTACTTACTCTTTGTCTCACAAAGGTGAAAGCTTAATTGCTGATTAACTGTTTGTCATGTGCCTTAGTTTTTATAGGATCTATACTTTTGCATGAAGTGCATTTATTTATGGTAAATTTGTTGCATAAGCGGGGGTTCCATTCATTATTTGTATGATATTTCCGTTGTTCCAGGTTTTATAACTTTTTCACCAAATAAAATATTCAGGATGTGATAGATCTAACTTAGGTTTTAATAATTATCAAACTAATAATTTGTGATTTCGGCGTTAATTTCTTCTCCGGTTGTTGCTAATTCATATAGAGTTAAAGAAAACCTTTAATTAGGCTGATTAAAGAACCCTAGTTATTTTTTCCCCAAAATTTGAGGATAATATTTGGGTTAAGAGTTTCTTTTTGTTCCAGGTTTATGATTTAGTTTAAATTAATTCACAATTATACTCAAATGAAACGAGTTAAATAACTTATCTAGGATGTGATAGACTAAGTTTTATGGTCTGGGCGTTATTTTTTGTCCCACTGTTCCTATTTATGCAGAGATAATGAAGCCTTTAATTTTGTTGATAAACAAGCGCTACTCTTATTTGATAATCATATCTTCTTGTATACTTTTTTGTTCTGGTTTGAGGGATTAGTATTTCCGTTGATTTCCCTTTCATTTATTCCTATGTTATTCTTCTCGTTCTGGGTTTTAAAATTTAGTTAAATCTAATTAACGGTTCTACCCAAATAAAATAAGTTGGATAATCTTAGGATTTGTCTAACTTGGGGTTTAATTTGTCATATTTGTTCTATAAGTTGAGATGGTCGTTAATTTGTTCTGTTCCCCGACTGTTTGAAAAACAAATCCTAAATTTATTTAGTTGTTCGTTATTTGGTTGAGGATAGTTTTGTGGACATCTGGGTTGTCTGAATTCTATAATTTAATGATTTATTCTTATATACCTTACGGTTATGCCCTGAGAAAATGAGTTCCAGTTCTAACTTAGGACGTGAAAGACCGGGTCCAACTTTACATATTTTTTCTATGATTTGGGGATTAATGGATAGTAATAAAAGCCTTAAAACACAATACCAAAGTACGTCATCTTTTTCAGACATAGCTAACATTACCCGTGGTTTTGAGAAGTAGCCTAGAAAAACAGTTAATTACTTAATCCATCCTTCGAATTCTGTAGTAGTTTGCTTAAATCCAAAGAGAAAATTTGCTTCCATGAAACGTTCCTCTGGGGTTCTTCTGTATGATCTATTCAAGTTAGATATGCGACGTGGAAAGAGTACTTCAGGCCAATATTCTCACATTTTGTATCTTTAGGTTTACTTTTACTTGCATGTCAAGTTCTAGTGTTTTATTCATCGAAAAAGAGTCCTTGCTAGTAAAAGAACAGTCAGAGATATGTTTTCCAGAAAAAAAAGGGGTTTTATAAATAATAAAAGGGTTACAATCGGGCTTCAAGATTCTTATTATGTTTACCTTGCTTTTATTTGGTCTTAATTCCTTATAATTTAGTGCAGTAGAGTAATCACTATTAGCATCAAAACAGAGCGTTAAAGTAAATGAATTGGCTTCCTAGTACGTGTAGTTGTTGATTTTATTTATGATGATATTTTTTTCTAAATTTTTAGTTTGTTTTAATTTTTCTCTTCATGTTACCTCTTCCCCATCCCCATTCCTATTTTTACATTTTTAGGTTCACAGGAAATGCCAACAACAGGAATTAGACTTTATACTCGTGATTTCTGAAGGAGCCAAAGTATGACTTGTACCCCATTTGGGCCGAAGCATGTTGCAGGTTAACACCCCATCTGAATTTTTCTGGGCACCAATTTAAGCAATCTCCCTCCAACAAGGAACAATAAAACATATAGGTGTGTTTAATATTTTTCATGCTACATTTTCGCTGCTGTATATTTCTTAATTCCTTGATATGTTTGTGGAATGTTCGTTGTTATGATTTATCCACTGAAAGAAACAAAACAAGTTTAGGAAACGAAATTTAAAATGCCCAAACCCTCAACCCAATAAATTAACTAGTGTGACTATTACTGTTAACTATACTATCGTAAATTGCTTTTGGGTTAAACGATCCTTTGTTTGGTCATAGATTGATCCGAAGACCGAGAGTCTCTAACTTAAGTCCTTGGTTTTTCCTCAGTAGCTCAATGGTAGAGCAGTCGGTTGTTAACTGACTGGTCGTAGGTTCAAATCCTACTTGGGGATAGCTTTTTGCTTATAGCTTTTCTGACCTATCTACCCCCACGTTTGTCTTATTTTTTCCACTTGAACTAGCAAAATTGTGGGACATGGGAACTTTCTTTCGGTAACTAGTTTATTTCCAGATTGCAGGATTAAGGTTATATGTTTAGAGTTTTGAACAACCTAAATATGAATTTGGTTCTTGGGCTAACCAAGATTCTAAATTTATAACCCTTAATCCTACAATCTGGATTACTTAAGTCTTTAAAACCAAAAACCCTAAAAGGATAGGTATGTGGACATCGATTTGCCTGTAACTTATCCTCAGAATTCATGAGAAGCCGAACTTTTGCAAGTTTGTAAGACAAGTAAATCGATCTTTCGAGGGAAAACATGTTATTCTTTTAACTTATGTACCTTGGTTAACAAGAAATATACATAGCAATAATTGGACAACTGCATATGTAAGTTTTTTCAACACCTTGGTCTTTGACATAGAGGTTCAATGATGCTGGTTCTCAAAATAGCTATTGAAATACGGGGTCATTGCTAAAGTTTATTGTACGGGCTTAAATCTTCTAGCCCGTAATTCTTTAAAACACTAATGATGTTCCCGGGGCATCCATTATATTCAACTATTGTCTTTTAGTATGTTAGTTTATGCAGCACGGTTTTCCTTAAGCAAGTTTAAATTGTTATGAAGTTATACATGGTTTACTCAACGTGCCGGATAAGTCTAAACTTTTAACACTAATATATTAAATCGAGAAACAACATCATCGTTTTGTGGATTTCTCGTCATATGTTAAATGGGCGCTTTTGATCACTTATTGTAAAGCTACCCAGGTGAAGTATATATATATTTTTAATTATTTTCATGTCACCGATTGCTCGCAGTATTAAGGATCAGTAAGCTCATTTCTTTGTGTCTAGTATGAATATCTAGATATACCCACATGATTGACATGCAATTCAGTTTCTTTTGAACTCAAACAAATACATCTCCCTCTTTCTTCTGCCGCGAAGGCCTCCCGCATTTATCACCGACCACAAAGTTTGATGTCTTAACGCTTTTCGTAGGCAAACCTTGTGCTGTCAGGTATTAAAACAGTATACTACCTGTGGTTCTAGTTTATTTATACATATAGAGCTGATTCTGTTATTGAATTAGTTTAAGTTTCATCTTTTGCGTACTAAGTACAATGTTCGTGGCTGGTTCACTCGCAATATTCCTGTTTTATCGTAATCCATGACTGTTGGTATATGCTTTACTTGGAATAAGGAACTAAATCTATCTTTGTAATGACTAGCAACTTGAGGACAAAACTATGCAATCACATCACATTGTAAATTTATTTGTCTAGTCTTCCAGTCCTTACCTAGTTTGTTCCGCATGTAACTATTCTACATCAATAATTTAAAGTAGAATCTATTGAGTATGGATGTATCGTATAATACTTTGGGTTCCCCTCAATTGGTAGCTTTTGGGTGTGAGCTCTCTGTTGCAACTCTGCCCAAGGATTTTTTGTTGTCTGTTTGAAATACAATTGTCAACATGCTTGATTTTCAAGTAAGCACCACCTAAGGCAAATAATATAATATGACAGAACATCTTTCTTCTAACCTGAAGAGAAAATGGAAATATGAGACTTTTCTTAACCTCAATATTTCAATCTAATATAAAACCAAACACCTTTTTCAGATTTAGTTTTACACATGCCTCTCCTTTTCCTCCTACGGATAACGTTTATTGTCTTTGAGTTTTGAGTAGGACTGCACAGGAAGCTAGAAGAAGTAAATCCCCTCCTCGAGATACCTTCTGTATTTGATTTCTGATATCAACTTCTTTCAGGTAGACGCTCTGCGATACGTGAATGTGATTTTTCAAATTGTAATCTGGTTATAGTTTTTGACTATAAAGTGCTATTTCCTCTTGCTTTATATGAAATTTTGCACTTATTTTGTGTGTGAATTTTGAAACGTTGACGTTTAGGATACTTCATGAAGGTACTGCATGAGTATACTCGCCCATGTTTTTCTATTCAACGTAAATGAATCTTTTTTTCAGTTGTGGTTTGTGGGGTATCTGCACCGCTCTTCCCCCTTATAAGACATGATAACATGCAAGACTAGCAAAGGTAACTCTGTCACTTGTTTACTTAAGTCCTTAGTTTAGATAAAATACGTCTTACTCATTTTCTTTTGGAGCTGAGTGGCATTGTGGAAATGTTAGTGTTTTGGTTGCTGAAGAAATGGTTGATTTTATTTGTTGGAATTTATGTTCTTTTTCATAATCCATAGCCAAATACCATATGAGTTTATCATTTATGGATATCAGCTTATTTGTTTCTCCTTACATGTCACTGAAAACAGATACAGTTAAGATAATAGTAGTCAAATGCTTGCTTGATGTAGAAGATTTTAAGTGTTACATCCTTAACCTCTCTCTTATTCGCTCATCGTGTCTTTAGTCCGACTTTTTATTTTCGCAATTGGGGCTTAATTCATGCAATTCATTAAAGCTGAATTGAACCCATCATGATGAAGCTCATTTCTCATTTGAATCATGGATGTGTTCACACCATTAGTTCAACTCTTATTTGAATCATAAAAAATGACATTATAATTAATTTTCTGTTCAAGCTAGTTTTTTGTTTGTTGAAATGACAACGTTTATTGTGAACTAATCATTTCAAAGCTATTACTTTAAGTTTTAACTGCCAATATGCAAAAGTGTAAACTGACCTAAATTTGGTTAATTGCTCCAGAAAGCGTTTTCTTATAATTTGGAAGCTGATGCCATGAGGAAAAATTGTGTTGCAAAATATGCAGTGCATTCGCACTCTTGGTTGTGTAATATGAGTCTGATTTGCAGTTGATATTGCTTGTTTTGTTTGTATAAGTGGCCATGTGCTGCTTTTGTTTTTGTTGTGATTATCACTCTAGTCTGAGTCATAGTTTCGATCATTTGATAATGAGATATTGAAATTTGCAAATTGTGGCTCATGATTGCTTACTATCGTCAAAGATTTCCTACCTATTACTGAACTCGATTAATTTTAAGACAGGTTTCAAGTTTTTCATTAGCCTACTTCTATAGCTAACATAATTTCGAGATGACTTTCATCCTTTTTCCCATGTGTACTGAGGTTATTCTTCAGATTGTGGAAATATCTAGTATCATGTTAATAGAAAGTACCTCGTTACATTATGTTAGAATAGCTCGGTTAAATTTGTCTTTTGGCAAGAAACGATGAGGTCTAAGCTACATGGTACAGAGTTCAGTTTGGTGATTTTCTGTCTGAATAATCCGGTTGGTTGCTAATAGAGATTGAGTTGTAGCAGTCTTGGTTTGCTAGTACGGGATGATTTTGTTGCCTACTTCTGGGTACCTTTAGTCTTGGCAGTCTTGTTCGTTAGTGACTCTCGTGTACCTTTCTTATTTTGCAGATGACATTGATATTTGGTATTCTAGAGTATCTTTTGTGAAGGTTATTTCTCTTTTACGTACGCTATGGACTGGACTGGTTTGTGACTTCCACTCCAATACTATGCTTCTATTCATAAAGTACTATGCTTCTCTACCTGGGTGAATATATTAAGCTTTTTTTATTGGCTAGCATCGCTAGCTACATGGGGATAATGACTCACTATTTTGACTGAATAATCCGGTTGGTTGCTAATAAAGATTGACTGTTTTACGACTCTGTATATTCATTTTTTATCCTTTGGACGATGACTCTATCAGCACCAGTAAGAATCGGGACAGAAGTCTAATGTTGGAGGAGAAGGGCGAGTAGTGGATGAATGGATAGGACATTTCAACTCACTTAGTTAAGGATTTCTTGATCCCCAGCCCAAGGCGAATTTGCCGCTAGGAAACGACGTGTCTGGTATGAAGTAATTATAAAACTGATTCTGATTTATTTTTTTCCGCTTTTGTTTTGGTCTTATTTCCTTGCACCCTCGTTTCCTTGTATGCCTTTCTGTTTGTAGATTGTGTAGTTTATGATTGCCTAGGGAATCGGCCAAGTAATCTCATCTCCCTCTCCAGGAAATCATCCTTCTTGTAAGGTGAATCTTTTACTACTAGGGCTTGTTTGTCCTTCAGTTTTATTTTACTTCGTTCTTGGTATTAGTATACTTTTAAATAGTTGATGTTCTAATGTGTCTGAGTTCTAGAACCCGTACACTTTCATTGAATCAATAAACCTACATATTTTAGAGTCCCGATTGCATTCAGTCTGAACCGAACATTATCTCAAATTTTTATCCCCTAATCAGTTATTCTCTTATTTTCATTGGTTGCTCATGGTAGTATTTTATATTGTGTCAAATAATAGTCTAGTCATTGTTTTGCTTGTTTTTTAAAACCGTAATTTTTCCTTGGCTGAAGTTTTCTCTTACATGAATTTCTTTCTTTTTGACAAGCTCTTACATGAATTTCTTACATACGCTTTCTCATCTCAATCTCATGCCTCTTCGCCATCTCCCATCCATCCCTCTCCATGTTATTTTTTGTTCTACTTTCATAGTCTCCGTATTTGGAAAAGAGAATAGGATAGAAGGGAATCTGAAAAGAGAAGAGTAAGAATTGAGCAAACGTTTTGTTCTCTTTTTGCTTACATGTAGGTCTCTTATTAGTTGTGTTACACATTGTACATCCTTGGTTCATTTACCTCTTAGAAATTTTCAGCTCTACAAAAGGCTTGTAGGTATCAAGGCTGGGCAATCATGGGGACGAAGAAATTGGGAATCTTTACCCAACCGGAGAGATAACCGATATTGGTAAGTGCATTTCTCTTCATACATATTGTTTCTCTTACTTGTATATATATATAGTGCCTGAAGAAATGTTTCCTTAAAGAATCAACATAAATTTGAGTGATTTGGTGTGATATGTATATGTACTTGAATTAGCATTGGATAGAAAAGGGAAGAAATTACAAATATGTTTATAATAAAATGGTTTTTTTCCACTTGGAATATGTGACTAGACAAATTTATACATAAAATGTATTTGAAATTTTGTTTTTCTTTAAAATCTTTTTGAATTTGAAATTTTGTCTTCTAAAGTTTGATTGCTTTAGTACCCCATTAACTATAGCTTTAATACTTGGTAGATATAAAAAAGGACTGTGCAACTTTAAATTTGAATAACTAATATCCATTATTATCACTACGAATTATTAGTCCAACATTTGCTATATAAATTTGTTTTCATATTCCTGAATCGATTCCCACTTTTCTTGATAATCATTTCAATTACTCAAACAACAAAGAGCTTATAAAACTCAGTACCACTAGCAAAATGGGAAAAAACTTATTTTACTTACAGTCATATTAATTCTAAATCTATAAAATTTGGTGTAATGACACATGTCATTTTACAATGTTGCATGTCTCTACAAGTGTAAATGTGTCATCACGATGTAGACTTATTTTACAATCCCAAATTTTTGATATGAATACATCTATTCACACCATTTCCAGTTATGAACCTGTATGGAAAAAATAGTGAGAGAAATTATGTGATACTCAAAACTCGAAAGTATATTTTGTAAATCCTTCTTTCATGTATGTACATGTATGAAAAAGGTAATAATATTTTCTCGTGGATCAGGGCTTAATCCTGAAATGTTGATACGTCGAACCACGTTATATTTCGTGTTTAATTTTTGTTAATGTTTTCGATACTTGGTCTATTTAGCTATTAGTGCCACTTTTATAAACTAAAAAAAATGTGAACTAACATGGTAGTAAGTTGTAACTTTTAAGTGAACAAATTGGTTTTGCGTTCATCCAAGTTCATAATGGTCTCAAATTTTTTTTTAGTTGCGAAGTTGGTTCAATAATTAGTCAAACCCATTAAATGTTAGTATTGGTAGGATTAATTACTAAATTAATTAATAAAAGTATAAAAAAAACTAATGGTTAAAAAATAAGCTAGACTATTTTGGTTTAATAATTTGTATCAAAACTGTCGGAATAAAAAATTTCAAAAGTTGATAATATAATTCAAATGTTCATTTTTATGATTAGATTTAAAAAAAAATTATTTCGACAATTTTGATAGACAATTTTGGTACACGTTATATACCGGTTAAAATTACACATATATTTTCATAATAGACAATTAGATAAAGGAGTACAAAATTAAAAACCAGAACTATACTATTATTATGGGAATGGTCCCTATACAGTTCATTTCTACCCGCATGAAAGGATTTTTATGATTTTAACATAAATCGCACCCCCACAAATGTAATTACACTTTTTAGAACCAATGGCACTTGGCAAATACACCAACAAACCATATGTACATGAATCGATCAACTAAAGCAAAACTCCTCTTTAAATCCCCCACTCTTTCCCTCGCCAACTCATAACTATTCCGCAAACCCAACCCGTGCAGATTAGGGCGGGTTGGGACGGGTGATTGTTTAAAAAAAGTCACTCCGTAATCCGTTATATATTTTGTGGGTTGGGTTAGGGTTGAGATTACCTCGTGATTAATCCGTCCCAACCCGTAATATATATAAAAAATAAAAATATATATATATTTACATATATATTGTGTGTATTTAAAGATAACAACCTTCCGGTATTATTATATTTTAGTTTTCTTACTTGTTCCGAATGTTATAAACGTATTATGATTTGATTTTAATTTTTATTTCTCTTTGAAACATACAATTTATTTTAAAATTTACGCTGATTGTGCAAACTATGAAAAATAAATGGCCAAAATAAAAATTTAAGAATCGATCCGTCCCAATCTGCAATTTTTTTTTACTGTTTGTGTTGGGTTGAGCTTTTAATTATAACAGGTTGAGTTAGATTGTGTTGACATTTAAATTTTATCAATTTGGTCCAATCTCCCCCGCAATTTATTTTACGAGTTGGATTATAGTTGAGGTCAATCCGTCGTATGTCCACCCCCTCCTACTTTCGTAATTTATTTTTCAGGTTATGTTAGAATTGAGACTAATACTTCCTACATCTATACCCGCTCCTACTTCCCAACATGGACAAAAAACTCTTATTTCTTTTTAGCAACTTTTTGTTATTTCTATCGGGCTTTTTAAATAATTTAACACAAATCACACCCCCCAAAAACGTAATTACAGAACCAATAGCACTTTAAACAGACGTGATGTGATGACCTGGCAGCCATTGCACAAAAACCTATATAAACATGTTGCGTGTGCGATACGTAGTGACATAAATATGATCCCGACAAATAAATTTAATATTTTTTTTAAAAATTTAAATATGAAATGATTAAATATAATTAATTAAAAATCGTATATAAAGAGTAACATAATGTTTAAATCTTATAAAAAATACACAACGATTTTGTTTGGAATATAAATGTGTGAAAAATAATATTTTTTAATTTATTTATATATTTGAATTGAAGGATAACATTTAACAATGAGACTATTTTTAAAAAATTTGGGTTGTATTAATAGTATGATACAGATATATATACTCTAGAAACGTGTATGGATCAATTAAATCAAATCAAACTCTCTTTTAAAATACACACCTTCCCCTCACCAATTCAACACTCTTATTTTTTTTCCTTCATAAAAAAAAAAAAAAAAACTCAGAAAAACTCTTTCCCAACAATGAACAAAAAAAAGCTGTTACCGGTAAAGAAAGAGCTAATTCTCCGAACAAATTCACCGCCCCAACCGGTTTCCCATTCCATAATCGATCTTTTAACCGACTCCGATAACTCTTCTTCTTCAGACGATAATGATGATGATATTATTCATATTAATAAAATTAAAAAAGCTAGGGTTTCTAAAAAGAGGAGAGATGGTGTTGTGGGGGACCTTCCGTTGGGTTTTTTAGATCCGTTACCGTCTTCGTCTACTGCGATCACTGCGGAACCCGTGACCGTGATCCCGACGATCCCGACGATGACGACGAATAAGCAGTTTTGGAAGGCTGGGGATTATGACGGATCTTCTGGTGGTGATTGGGCCTCTTCTTCAGGTTTTTTTATTTATTTTAATTTGTGTTTATGATTATTAAATTTATTTTTGCTTGTTTTGTTTTGTTTTGTTATGTTGGAATTGCAATTTAATTTTGTAATTTGATTGATTTGTGGGAGAGTGCATGTTAATATTTGTTCCACTTCTATTTTAATATGTAATTTTGTTGTTTTGTTAATTTTGTTTTTCAGCTACTTTATTGTTAAATAGTGGGGAGAGCATTGTTGATAGTCTAATTTTTTTATTTTTTTATTTTTATATTTATATTTATGATGATTAAATTGAACCTTGTTCTGAAGGTAATTAATGTTGTTTCTTATTATTTTTTTGAGCTCCTTTATTATTAACTAGCGGGGAGATCATTGTTGATTAGTCTAAATGTAATTTTATTTTATATATATTCATGACGATTAAACTAAATCTTATCTCGGTGATAATAATTAATTGTTTTGTTTTGTTGATTTTTTTGTTTCTGATTTTGTTTTGCAGTTCCTTAATTGATAATTAGTGGGGAGAGCATTGTTGATAGTTTAATATATTTTTATTATTTATATATATATATATATATATATATATATATTTATGATGATTAACCCTTGGTTTGGAGATAAGTAATTGGTACTGTTGTTTTAGTTTGTTAATTTTGCTGTTTCTGATTTTGTTTTTCAGCTTCTTATTTTATATGATCGGTGAAATTAAATGATTTTTGTTTTATATGTATGATGATAAAACCTTGCTTTGGAGATAGTAATTGTTTTTTCTTGTTTTATTTTATCAATTTTGTTGTTTCTGATTTTGTTTCTCAGCTCCTTTATTGTTAAATGGTGAGGGGGAGAGCATTGTTGATAGTTTAATATATTTTTATATATTAATATATTTATGATGATTAAATTAAATCTTGCTCTGGAGATCGTAACTGATACTTTTGTTTTCTTTTTATTAAATTTGTTGTTTCTGATTTGGTTTTTCAGCTCCTCAAATGTTAAATTAGTGAAGAGAACGTTATAGATAGTTAGTCTGCTGCAATTTAGTACGAAATTTGATTAGTTAGTATGTTAATGATGATTAATTAGCGAGGAGTGCGTTATTGTTAGCTAGTTTCGCTACTATTGCACGTTATTTTGCAGATTGATTGATTTTTGGAGAGTGAATTTATTGTTGATTAGTAAGGAGAGAGTTATTTAGTATGATATTTTGACTAATTAGAGGGTTAGTAGTGTGCTAATGATAATTTAGTGAGGAGAGCGTTATTATTAGCTAGTTTCGCTGCAACTGCAGTTTTATTTTTGCAAATTGATTGTTTTGTAGAGAGTGCATTATTAATAGTTAATCCACTGCAATTTCAGTATTATTTTTTTGATTAATTTATGAGGAGTGCGTTAGTAGAAGAAATTCACAGATATTTTTGTATGCAAATTGATTTATTAATTGGGAGTGCGTTATTTATTACTCCCTCCGTTCCTATTTAATTGTCCACTACGAAACTACGTGCAATTTTGACTGGCTTACAACTTGTATCAAAATTGTCGAAATGATTTTTTTTTAAATCTAATAATAAAATTTAACATTTGAACTATATGATCAACTTTTGAAAATTTTCATTCCGACAATTTTGATACAAGTTCTTGACCGGTCAAAATTGCACCTAGTTTCGTAGTGGACAATTAAATGGGAACGGAGGGAGTAACAGTTAGTTTTAGTCTACTGCAATTTTATATGCGCAACCCAAAATCACAGTTATTTTCGCAGTTATTGGGTGACGAGTTCTTTTTTATTGGTAGCTAGTGGCAGTGCAGAATTTAAATGGGCTAAAATAGTTTACGCAATTTAACAGATCATGAGTTATTATGTTAACTATTATAGTATATTACATTTATTTTATAATCCACCCTTCCAATTGGTACAGAAATTGTCCAGTTGTGACGTGTCATTTTTAATTTTGTTTCTATTAGTAGGTTAGCTGTAATTGTTTAAGATAGTATCCGTGTGTTAATTTAGCTTTGCAGCAATATTTAAGATCTTGTATTGCATCTTTTTGTGTTTATTAGATTGGGAAATCTAACTCTTCAGATTCTATATCAATCAAAGTTACTGCTATTGCTAGTTAATGCAAATTTTGAACAGCCAAAACAGTTGAAAGGATGTCGTATTAACTGCATATCTCTATAATGTTTTGCTGGATTCTGAGTTTGGCAAAATTTAAAATGTTACAATCTTGATATATTTTGATTTAATTAGCTTGGGGAATATCTCTAGACTACATTTAATTGGAGGGTTTACTAAGGTGCATTAACTGATAAGTTGTTTGGAAAAGGCTAGACATACTTAATTTGGATGATTATAGTAGCATTGTACTATGGTAGTGTCATTTGTAATTAAAAGTAGCAGATCTACAAATTTGAGCCGATGATATGTGTTTTCTAAATTAGTGTGTGAGAGTTTTTAAACTCAGTTTCATTTGTAAATTAGCACTGTAGCACTAATCAAACTGATTTCTCTTGTTAACCAATGCAGAGTCCTAATGGTCCAAAATAGCTTCAAGGAATGTAGTAATCCTTTTATTTTTAAGACAATGTTGAGTTGAGAGAATCTTTTTTAGTTGTTATTCTTTGTTAAGTAACTTAAGTTAATGCCAGATTAACTCGTTGCACTAATATCTGCAGCAATTCTGAAGATTATACCATGTTATTAATGCTGCATTTCATCAATTTTTAAGATCTTATAATACTTCCGTTTGAGCTCCGTTACTTGGTAAATCTCTCAAACATTACCTTTGACCTATAGATTGAGGGTTTATGAAAGACTTGCATTCACTGATAACCTGCTTTTTATTAGTAGCCAATGCCAAGTTTAATGGGCCAAAAAGGGTTAGAAATGAATTGGTTAGTTACCTTACTGATTATGTCATCATTAGCCTGCCTTTCTGAAGACTATACTGAGATAAATCTACTTTAGTACTAGTTTTAAGATCTTTGAATGTTGTTTATATTTGGTCTTCGTAGCTAGTTATCTTGGTAATCCATCCAGATTACATAAGGGTTAGCTTTATTTAAATGCATTAATTGGTAAATGATACTGGTTATTAACTACAGTGAAGCTTAAATAGCAAACTGAAACAAGAAATGTAGTAATTACTGCCAAGCCCCACCTAGCTCCTCTCGTGGTTTCGTATGTAATTCTCTGATTGTGATTGCTAAGACCCAAGATTGTAAATTCCGAGGCATTTGAACTAGAATTTCCCTAACTCTATATTCATGC
The DNA here is from genome assembly GCA_963920805.1 of Primula vulgaris. Taxonomy (NCBI): domain Eukaryota; kingdom Viridiplantae; phylum Streptophyta; class Magnoliopsida; order Ericales; family Primulaceae; genus Primula; species Primula vulgaris. The sequence goes on from OY987212.1 coordinate 49,409,472, forward strand.
ATGTATAACTTTGATAAACCCTCAGTTTATCAAAGTTTATTAACTGATTATCTGCTCTTTGTTACTTTCGTTGTTTTACTGGGACACTTGAAAGAGATGACTCTATATCACTGTATTGGATGGTGATAGGTTTGGCCTTGCTCTTGAAATAGGAATCTTAATGTTATATCCACTTTATGTTTGAGGAGTGTAGCTATTATCTTACACATTTTCATTATTTCGAAATCAGAATGTGTGGTTCAAATTGTCTGATAGCATCATCCTGAATTTACCATGGTATTTGAAGGACTATAACTAATATTCACAAGACTATATTAGTTTCTCAATTTTGCTGTGAGCTCACAGGAGTATTCTACTTACTCGTAGTTCGCTAGTCGAATAGACATACTATGAGTTCAGGGCTATATTCTTTGGACGGGTCACCAAGCTTTGCAAGAGCTTAAGCTATTAGAACTTGGTTGAACAACTGGCAGTGAATGTATTTCACTTAGGACTTGGCCTCAAAAATGAATTTGTTCCTTAAATTTCTATTTGGTTGGATGTCTATTCTGCTACAGACTTCTTGATATAAGGCCATATTTTTCAAATGTATTTTGAGATTTTGTTAAATAATAACCTGTACACACTCAATTTGCTTATATATGTCTTGGCAGTCAGCATCTGCGGATCTTTTTCCCATTTTTGTACTAGTGAGGTCCCTACGAAATTAAATAGAGGTCATATGTTGTTGGCCGCTAATCTTGTCTATCATCTCTGCACAGGTGGCATGGATCATGTGAGGGTTCATCCAAAATTTCTTCATTCCAATGCAACCAGTCATAAATGGGTTTTTGGAGGTAAGCTTGAATTACCTGTATACAAGTTATTGTTCATTTGTTGATTTATATTGTCCATATGCTAGTTGTTACTTGACCTTTGTTAACTAACAAAAATTAAAATGCCTCTAATATACTTTTTTACGTGGACCGGCTATTTTAACAGCGTTTGCTGAACTTTTGGATAACTCTTTGGACGAGGTAAGTTTTGGTTTATTCTTATAAAGTCCGTGAATGTATTAATGTAACTCCGGACACATGGTTATGTATAATCTCTTATCAGGTTTGCAATGGAGCTACATTTGCTAAAATCGATATGGTTAAAAATTACAAAGATGGTAGCAGAATGTTACTCGTTGAAGGTATGTATATTACTTTCCTCATTTACTAATTAAATTTTCAACCGGATCAATTCTATGTAGTAGCAGTCTCTCTATGTAAGCCCTTCTCTTCGGCTTGGGATAAATAAGAAGAATTTTTAAATGCTCTAGTGTGGCTGTGGCCTTGTCCTGGGTAAACAATAATGTTCACATCTATCAGTTATAATAAAATTCATTTTAACAAATCTTTGTTATTTACCATAGTCAACTAGTTATAGTTGGTCTTGTCTCTTTCCAGTCAAAGGGTTATTTCCAAACTCCATAATTTTCTACGATTTCTTGGTTCGAAGCCAACACCGCTTGTGTCTCCATTTCTTGGTTCAGCTCCTATGACTAGTCTTTCGTCTATCTTATACATACTTATCTATTTCCCTTTTTCATTTGCTTTCTTTGGGTACCTTAAGCAGTAAGTACTGATATGAGTCATATGACCGTGTTTGTAGTGTTGTATACCAACCTTTGTATTTTGTATAAGTTCGATAAGACCATGTCGGTATCAACTTCCGTATTTTGTGGAGTTATGTCGCGTAAAGGAGTAAAGGTTGATGGCTTGACTGACATTTTAAATACTTTCTTCTGAACTTTCGGAATGCATATTTTTTACTTGTTATAATGATGATATGAATTATTAATGCTGGAAATTCAAATGCTAAGCTGCTTGATTATAGGTCTTATGTTAGTAGAAATTTAGATGCTGAATGACAACAAAATTCAGAACAACAAAAAGAGGGTTGAAGCATTGTACTAACATCTTTCCATGTATTGGCTAACTATCAAATTGCATCTCAGTTGACATAAAGCTTCACTATATGTGCAGAGTCTTCTGAAATTATACCCTTGTTAAATTATCAGTGCAACTGCCGTACTATTCTGATAAAAAAGAGGATCATATTTTGTTGTCTGAAATCACTTCCTTTTCTAAATGGCTTATTTTGTCTTCCCGTGTGTACACTTGTATCATGTTGTGATTAGGTTTGTGGTGTAGTATTATGATTTTGTTAATGGCTCTCTTGAATGTTTTTTTTTATGTTTTGCAGATAATGGTGGTGGTATGAATCCTGAAAAGATGCGGCATTGCATGTCTCTTGGGTACTCGGCTAAAAGCAAAATAGCTAATACTATTGGACAATGTAATGAGAGATGTCATTAACTATCACTTAAATGTTCTTCATCTGTTACTCTTAAGTGACGTCCTTGTTTCTTATGTTACTCTGTTCAGATGGAAATGGGTTTAAGACAAGTACCATGAGGCTTGGAGCAGATGTTATTGTTTTCTCCCGTTGTTGTGGAGGTGATGGACGGAGGTTGGTATCTGGCTGTTAAACATTTCTTTCCATTATAATTTCTATTTTTTATTTTCGAACTCGCAATGTAATTATAAAAATTGTTTTTGACCAGGCCCACACAGAGCATTGGATTATTGTCATACACTTTTTTGAGGAGCACAGGAAAGGAGGATATTGTGGTTCCCATGGTAATAATTTTTGCTTTATTGTAAATTACAGTAGATCGGTCTTTCTTAATATAATTGAAAACTACAATATTATTGTAAATTACAGTAATTGACAAGTTAATTACTCCCTCCGTTCCCATTTAATTGTCCACTACGAAACTACGTGCAATTTTGACCGGCTTATAACTTGTATCAAAATTGTCAAAATGAATTTTTTAAAATCTAATAATAAAATTTAACATTTGAACTATATGATCAACTTTTGAAAATTTTCATTCCGACAATTTTGATACAAGTTCTTGGCCGGTCAAAATTGCACGTAGTTTCGTAGTGGACAATTAAATGGGAACGGATGGAGTATTTTTCTTTACAAAACTTAAACAAAGAAATGGTGTTTAAGGTCTTGCAATTATAGATAGGTGACTCTCTTTAGATCGCTAGACTGCTGCGTGCCTTTTAAAATTTTCTTTTTGGTCCCCCTCTTACTTGGTAGATTTTACCTAATGATTTTCTTTCTTTTTTTCCTAATCTAATGTTAATTTTAACTCCTTTATCTAAATTGCTCGAGCCTTTTCCCCCCCTCTTTCTGTGTCCAACTTAAAGCTTATTCTTACTCGCCAAAGAAAGTTTAAATTAATTCTTCATTTTATACCACCTTCAGTACTAAAGTTGCAACTTGCTAACTATTTTATGATTTTATTATGTATTTCAACAAAGCTTGATTATGAACGAGTGGGACCGGGGTGGAAAGGGATGATAAGAACCTCCGCCAATGATTGGAAGACAAATGTAGATACCATTGTGCAATGGTCTCCTTTTTCTGGTGAAGATGACCTTCTACGACAGGTAAAATATACTTTAATCTTATATATTATTTATATAATACAATTGAATTAAATGAAATAGACTTTTAAAATTAGAAACATTGTTAATTTACTGTTTGTTATTTATTCCACATTGATTGGAGATTTGATTAGCCGTTGGTTTAAAATTTAACACTTTCTTTCCTCTGAGACCATTTAGTGATACGTAGTACGGCAGATTTTAGTAAATATAAGCTTCAGTCATGTTGTCATTATGGGGCGCTAGGGTATTCATTGTTCGTTTGTGTTTTCTTACCGTTCCCTCCGTATGGATCAGCAGACCTTTCATTTGTTCCATAAATTATTTAATGCTTGCCATTGTTCATCACATAGTAGCGAGCTATGATATTCAGATTTAGCAATTTCTGCCGTATTCAACAGTTTACACAGATGAAGGACCATGGCACCCGCATATTCATATACAACCTTTGGGAAGATGATGAAGGACAGTTGGAACTTGATTTTGACACTGATCCAAATGTATGCAACTTTCCTATGTGTGATCAATTGTGTAACAGTCTTCTTTCTTAATGAATTATGTTCTGTATGATCATTGCTTATTTTGTATACTTATTATATTTAATATCAGGACATTCAAATTAAAGGTGTCAATAGAGATGAGAAGAAAATACAGATGGCGAAACAGTATCCAAACTCCAAACACTTCTTGACGTATCAACATTCATTAAGGGTATTATAATCATATAAATATCATATTTAATATATTTGTATTGTTTACCTTTAATGATTGTTTTGAAGTGTTGTGACATTCACACTTGGCACTTTTTATATTTGTCACATTTGTTAATTGGTAATCCATTTATAGTGATCACTCTTCAAGTAGTATTCCTCGTAATGGATTAATCTTGGATCAGTTTTTATTTCAATACACTTCCGTGGCAGTCCCTTGGAATGGAAAAATTACCAGTACTTATGATTTGTAGTTGAGTTTTTTTTGGGGTTTTCGGGTAAAATTCGACTCACCTTAAAGTAACAAATTCTTCACACAAGCTGGTTTTAATCTGCAGAACTAGTTGTAGATTTACGTTCGACATGGAATTGAATTGATTTAGTTTAATATATTAAATTCTATCTTTAAATGTCAGTTAACTTGTTTCAAATTGTTTATTTCTTTTGAGTGCTCAGAGCTATGCATCAATTCTCTACCTCAGAATTCCTCCTGGTTTCCGTATTATTCTTCGTGGGAAAGATGTTGAGCATCACAATGTTGTGAATGATATGATGATGTCCCAAAATATTACATATCGCCCCAACGCCGCTCATGATGGATTCCAAAAGGATTCCAATGTAAATCTGGTGATGTTGAAGTTATTTTTCATAGTTCTGAATTTCGTCTTTTTGTCTATAATAGTCTATTTTGGTTATCAGATGGTCGCTGTTGTAACTGTTGGCTTTGTAAAAGATGCTAAGTTTCATATTGATGTTCAAGGATTCAACGTCTACCATAAAAATCGGCTGATTAAGGTCAGTTTCTGTTTTATCCGTTGCTTGAAAAATCACGTGTCATCTATGAATTTCAAACCAAGTTTTTCTAAGTTCTTTCTGTTACAAACTATACTTACAAATATGTTTGTAACTTTGTATTGTCAGCCATTTTGGAGGATCTGGAATGCCGCTGGAAGTGATGGCCGTGGAGTTATAGGTATGTTAATTTTGTCATTCTTAAATTTGTAAAAACAATCTTGTCAGCTGGTTTGATTTTAATAGCAATATATAGGTGTACTGGAAGCAAATTTTGTTGAACCAGCTCATGATAAGCAAGGATTTGAACGTACGATAGTCCTTTCGAGACTTGAGTCTAAACTACTACAAATGCAAAAGACATACTGGTTAGCTCTTCTCAATTCTTATCTCTGTACTCCAAGATTTTGAATAGTGGCTTCACCCGTCCTTATAACCATCAAAGTTATTACATTCTACAATATTATTAAAAAATGGAATATCTTAATTTCCCTTTCATAATTTTCTGTACTTCTTTATTCAGGACAACTCGCTGCCATGAAATTGGCTATGCTCCACGTAATAAAAAGTATCAAGGTATGGTAAATGACCTAATAGACTTTATATTCTTTTCAAAATATAATTGGGCCATGTTCATTTGTTTTCCTAAAATTGTCTCTCTGGTTACTGTGTTTGACCACTTCAGAGAGCTCTCCTGAATATACTCCTAAAACAAAATCACAAGCAAAGGCTCAGAATAATCGTCCTAGTAAACCTACAAGTTCCCCACTTTCGGACAAGTTCGAATCATCCTCGGTTGAAAAGCGGAAGAGGTCAGAATCGGAAAAATATGCGGGAAATTCAGATAAAAGTTACAATGATGGAACCAAAACCACTTCAAACTCTGGAAGAAGGCCACCCTCTTCAGAACCATCATCTCCCTCCAATGAGGATGTAAGCGAAGATGAGGTGCTACCTCGCAGAAACAAGAAATTTGCTCCGTCTAACAACTCAATTGGGAAAAAGCGGACTCCCATAGGTAGGTCATCGCAAAACCTTGAGAATAAGGAAGCTGAGCAAGACTGTGCATCAAATGGAGGAACTGATCGAAATTCCTCTTGCTCACAATCAAAGGTTGGTTCTTACCAAAAAAAATCTTCGTGAGACTTCTGATTTTTTGGAGTGAGTAGTCCCAGACTCAAGTATAATGTGTCGTATCAGATAGATACACCAAAAGCTAAATTGATGTGAGAATTTATCCAATATTGTTTCTATGAATTCGTGTTTGGACTAGTTTATAGCAGTTTATTGACATCCAATATCATGCATCCATCTTGTGTCTAGTGTCTGCTAATAAAACTGACATAGATATGGAAATTGACAGAGTTTTTTTGTTTTTGTGTGTGTGTGTGTGTTTAGTGATGTTATTTAATGATCTTTCTACTGGCAGGGAGATGATGGCGATGGAATACAGCTTTCTCCTTCGAACTCTACTTCACATGCTCTTGAACAGTTGAAGGATGAGAATCACCAGTTGAGGGAAAGGCAAGCTTTTTATTCCAAACTTGAGTGTATAACGTTTCATTTGTACTCATATTCTTGCATTCTATAGTTGGCCTTTTGTTATGATTTGCAGGTTGCAAAGAAAGGAGGAAGAAGTCAAAGGTGATTTGCTACGTGAATTGCAGAATGAAAAGGAAAAAAACCAGTCTCTTCAATCTCGAGTAAGTGTTCTTTATCCGTACTTTTCTTTGTTCGCATAAATTTTTCCCTGATATCATATTATAGTATATATCATAATGTATTTTATGGTTTTGAAAATTTGATCAGCTCGATGAGGCAACACAAAAGATAGAGGAAATAAACAAGGATCAGGAAAGCCTTATTGATATATTCTCGGAAGAGAGACAGAGACGAGACACGGAAGAGGAAACTCTCAGGAAAAAGCTGAAGGTGTCTTTTTAAGAAATTTCTCCTTTAAAATACTACGTTTTTCAAACTCTTTAGCAACTTTTTATTATTATTATGATCACAAATTAAAATATAGTTTATCTTTTTTGGTTTGGTGTGTTGCAGGAGGCATCAAATACTATTCAAGAGCTGCTCGATAAAGTGAAATTGTTGGAGAAGATGAAGTTCACTCCTAACAAGACGAACAAGTTGCGTTCCTAAGAGCAACCATATTATGAGCCGGTAACCTTCTAGTTGTAGCAATTTTTAACTCATAAATTTGAAGGTCGTATATATAACAAGGATGTCTATTTAGGCTGAGCGATTTACATTATGGTGTCGATGCATTGTAGATAGTGAAAGTAAAATGGGAATTGTAATCACAGATCATTCCTTGGCCGAATGGATTGTTTCAAGTGTTGTTGCGGAATGCCAGAAACTCTACTTTCAACTCATGCTTGTGTGCTCCATTTCTTTCTTAGTTGGAACGTGGAAGTTTATTACGTTGCTTCTAAATATAATTTGTATTCCTTTTGTATTACTATTCCTTATAATATTTTGCTGGACTCGGGAAATCTTTTAACTGGCTTTGCATTGGAAGTTTATTACGTTGATTCAAATTGTTCCTGCTATTTTAATTAAAAGGGTTTAGATTATTAATTGCTTCCTATAAATTACTGGAATTTAAATGCTTGCTTAACAGTATGTAGTTTTACTATAGGTCAAGTGCATCAGTATCTCTATATACGACATAGTACATTCTACATATATTTAGGGATTTAAAGAGCAAAAAAAATTTTGCATCAATTTCCTTTAACCTCTCCCCTAAAATAATGATATCTTCAATCTTCCCCTTTTTTTTCTTCTTTTTTTTTATAAACATCTCCATCTTCTCTAATATATATGGGAACCAAACCTTTCCCTTACAAATAAAAAATATTATATTTGGCCATATAGGTTTCTTTACTTACATAAATTATATCAATGAAAATATATAGTAGTAGTTATTATATTGATAAGGTAACTCAATAAGGAGGTTGATACATCATTCTACATGTGCAAAATATTATATTTCTTATAAATAAAAAATATTTATTTTCTCTAATGTATATGGGAACCAAACCTTTCCCTTATAAATAAAAAATATTATATTTCCATCACAAATCTTAACTCCATATATGTTTCTTTTCTTAAATAAATTATATCAATGAAAATATACAGTAGTTATTATATTGATAAGGTAACTCAATAAGGAGGTTGATACATCATGTGCAAAATATAAATTGTTAACCAAAATAAAAAAAAATACACTTTCTTCCTAAATACATGGAATTTTAATTTAGGATATTTATTACAACTTGGGTTAATAGAAATGATTTTTGTTACCAGGGTTAAGCGAGGGGTGTGCGTGTGAGTGTCGTTATCAAATGCTGAAAAAAAATATTTTATAGTATTTTATAGCCTTTGAAGTGATATCACGTGCAGTGGATGGGATGTTTGATTGTCAGCTATTTTGAGGCAACCTACTATTTTTCTTCATACATACAAGTTTTTTTTTTTAATTACATTCTTTGAAAATAAACACATTAGAGTATATAATAGTAGTTTCGTATAATTATTTACTCTAACCACTCACTAATTCTTGAATAATTAAGAGGTGTAACATACTCATTTGTTCGCCTCTTGGAATTTACAATAACAGTAAACATTCAGTAATTGTTGAGCAACAAAAGAAGTTTGACATATTTTTCAACTAAAATTCTTAATCATGGATTAAACTTTACTCGATTTTACGAACATTCTAATCACTTATTACTTCTTCCGACAAGGAAAAAGCTATCATTGCTCAAGTAAGCCAGAGTCGATACTGGCATAGGCATTACATCATTATTGCTTCGAGACAAATTATTCCATTATTGCTATCCACCCGAGAGATCGATGTAGTAAATATACAAGGACTGACACAAAGCTATCGCTTGAGCAGATCTGGAGGGGAAAGCGATCGACAACAACGGTCTTAGAAATTCACGACAGGTGTAACACTGTAGGGTAGAAAGAGACAGATAAAGAGATGGGAGAATAAAGTAAGAGACTCATGCGTTTTTTAATAGGCGAGGGCGCTACGATGGAAGCATTGATCATCGCGGAATAGAAAGAGATGCATTTAAGAATAATAACAAAAGAAAATTAAGCGTAAGAGTTAAAACCGATGTTTAGTTAGCAAGTAACGGACCATCAGTTTAACTAGTAAGACCGATGTCGTTTTATCGTGTAATCAAAACTATGAAGTAATATTAGATTTGTGAAATATTAGTTGAAAATAAATAGGACAAATCTAATCAGTGATTCGATTCACATATAATTGAATGTTCAAGGGTTGCTGTGCTTATAACCAAGCTGAACTTAATACTGTACTATTTCTCTGCTCATTACTCCTTACCCCAATAATTATGCTAACCCCTCAATCAAAATTATCAAAACATATAACTTTTGAAGTCTAATTACCAAAAAGGAAAAGACTATAAACCAAAAATTTTATTAACAAAACATATAACTGTAATAAATATGTGTAATTTTGGTTAATTGTATGTTTTAGGTAGGGCTGGAAAAAAATCCCGAAATCCCGATCGTGTCCCGACCCGATAAACTTCGGGATCGGAATCGGGTGGCAATTTTGATTTTGTCGGGTATCCCGACCCGACCGATTTTTTAATTAATTTATATTTTATATTATATAACATGATTTTTTTTATTTTAACACTAAAATATAAATTAATTTATATCAAATGCAATATAAGAATCGAAACTTATAGCTCTAGAATACAATGTAATCACTCTATCATATGAGTTACAATCTTTTTTGTTTCATATATTAGTTATAATTATATAAATATAATATAAATTTGTACTTTGAATATATGAAACTATTAAAGTAAAAAATATACTTAAATTAGAAAGTTATATTGTTACTTCAAAAAAGACAAATGATCATTATTTTTCGATTATAAAAATTATAATGATAATATTGTGTGAATAAAACTAAATACTAAAAGAATCTGATAAAAAACGTATCAATTTTTGTATCTATTTCATAATTTGTAGTTTCACACTATTTTTTCTACTACATTTTAATTTCTTTTTTAATTTATTAGGAATGTTATTTTTAAATTAGGATTATATTTCGTGTTAATAACATGTTTAGACTTTTCATGTTAAAATTGTTAATAAAAAATAACGTTGTCGTAAAATAAAAAATATGTCGGGAGATTCGGGATAAACATATCCCGACCCATGGGATCCCGAAAAAGTCGGGTGCCGACTTTTATCGGGTTGGGGTCGGGATTTTATTTTCACTTTAAAAAATAATCGGGTCGGGATATGGGTTGAGTGTTTACGGGTCGGGTCCCGGTCCTAACCCACCCCTAGTTTTGCCTTATTTATTTCGTTCAGAAATTAATTAATAAAGTATTTGCCTAATCTATTTACTAATTTGTTACAATTATTGAGCCTGCTATATGTTACACATGTATAGAGAAGTTACTAATTAGAATTTATTTGCCTTTTTAATGAAAGTAGTAACTGTTATAAAAAATTAAATGAAGTAGTAACTACACTAAAGCTGTAAATTAAGTTTATAGAATTCTCACTAATTAATTTCCTAATTAAGTTATATTTTGCCTAATCTATTTATCAATTTGTTACAATTATTGAGCCTTCTATATGTTGTTACACATGTATAGACAAGTTACTAATTAGAATTTATTTGCCTTTTTAATGAAAGCAGTAACTGTTATAAAAAAAGAAGAAGTAGTAACTGGACTAAAGCTGTAAATGAAGTTTCTAGAGTTCTTACTAATTGATTGCTTAATTGATTATATTTGCCTAATCAATTTACTAATTTGTTACAACTTTTAAGCCTCTATTTGTTACACATATTTAGAGAGGTAACTAATTACATTTTACAACTCCTTTTTATTCTTCTAAGACTAATGAATACTACTATACCAGTTAGTAATTTCTAATGTTTAAGTAAATAATATTTATCTTCTTTTTAATAAATTTTGATTAAAAAATTGAATATGTGTATAAATGTTACAGGTCACAGCTCACGTGAGGTTATTAGTGTAGAGTCAAATTATAAAAACATACAAATTTTGAAATCTAATTACAAAAAATTATAAACAAAATTTTTTATTTTCAAAACATACAGCTATGATAAATACTCGCCCGTCTTTTTTAAGTGTCCACTATTCCTTACCGCACTGTCCCAAAATAAATGTCCACTTTCTCAATTTGATAATTAAAAATTAACAAACTTACTATTTTATTATTTAAATAATATTAAAATAAAAAAGAGAACATAAAAGTAAATAAACATAATAATGTGACAGACTTCCCATTCATGAGATATTCCATCACCATAAATGAATTTAGTTAGTTTATATATCAAAATTTTAAATTTTAAAAAGTCCCAATTTTCAAAGGAGACACTTAAAAATGAACGGAGGGAGTGTGTAATTATATGTTTGAATATTTTTGGAAGGAATTTGTAGGGTTGGGCAAAAAACCGAAAAAATCGAACCGAACCGAAAAACCCGAAAAAGACCGAAACCGAAAAATTTCGGGTCGGTTTCGGTTTTCAGTAAAACCGAACCGAACCAAAAAAGACCGAAAAAAACCGAAAAAACCGGTCCGGTCCGGTCCAAAAAACAAAAAGACCGAAACCGAAAAAAACTGAACCGAAAAATATGCTCGATTTCGGTTTTGGTTTTGCCAAAAATCGAACCGAACCCAGCCCTAGGTGTCGTTTGTTTTGGGTAATATGTTTTGGTTTTGACCTTACGAATTCCTAAAACCAGGGATGAGTAATGTAAATACTCGAACACCAGTAAAACCTGCCAACGTGCAATCTTAACCATGGTTAAAACAATTCCCTTTTTCATTCCTTCAAAATAAACCCCAGCACAATAGATACACAGAAAAAGGCACACACAAAAAAACCCTACCTCTCCCTTTCCCTCTATATATATATATCTATATAATACGCACGGTTCCCATAGCAGATTTCTCTGTATATCTATATCAAAGGTGCGCTTATGCTCCCTCTCTCTCTCTATATATATATCTATATCTATATCTATATCTATATCTATATCTATATCTATATAAATATATATATATATATAGTATAATAATAGATATACACAAACCTATATAAGCGTCAAAACAACTTTATATCTGGTGCTACACTGCCTCGTCTATTTTAGCTAACTGAGTAAATTTCTCTGTCATTTTTGTCTCTCAAAAAAACAAAATAGGTTCATTGCTTATATATATATATTCTTCTTCTTAATATTTATGTTTTATTGTCTCTCAATACACATTGTTTCCCTTTTTTTCTCTAAGGTCGTTTTCCATAACATTCCTTACTTCGATAATTTCCCTAAACTATTATAAATAGTTTCACCTTTGACGACTTAAATGCTGACCTTATATATATATATACATATATATATATGTATATATGTGTGTATCTATAGTTGTATAGTGGCGGTTTGTTCGATAGGATTGATTTGACTTGATATTTTATTTTATAGATACTCCGTTTAGTCACCTCAATATCTCTCTCTCTCTCTCTCTCTCTATATATATATATATAGTCAAAAAAGTAATAATTGATTTTATTGACTAATAATAAAGCAGTTATTATCCGGCGATGTATTGGAGGCGATTATTGACGGTTGTTGCGGTTTTCACGGTGGGAATATTCATTATTGCGGTGCATACAGGTGTGTTATTGATTTTTATATATATATATATTTTTGTTATTTTTTTAATCGTTGATTAGAATCTCTACGTTGGGATTGATTTCTGGTTTTTTTTTATCTCCTTAAATTATTATAGATTGTTTTTTTTATTGCTAAATACTAATAGAGACTGTTTTTTTTTAATCGTTGTTTAAAATTGTTTTAGAGAGATAATAATGAGTCTATTTTAATCGATTTTTAGATTCTCTCCGGTGTGATAGATTTAGGTTTTTTATTTTTATTTTTATTTTGCTATACTAATTCACTATAAACTAATTAATATATGTTTTTATTTTTAATACTGTATTTGAATTTTGTGTTTTACAATAGAGAAACTGATTTGTGATTTTCTGTTGAATATTTATTAGATTTAAAGCCTAATAACTCATCTGTATTTAATTAGATTGTGTTTTTTTTTGGTTTTATTTATCTTATTTGTGTTGTTTTCTGAAATAAATGAAATAATGCTCTGATTAACTGCTTTCTATATTTAATTCATCTCCTTCAACTTATTAGATTCTAACAACTCTTTTTTTATTATTATTATAGATTTTTTAGTTTGATTTAAATGCTACGTTAAATAGGTAAAATAACAGATAGTGACATGAGATTTTAGCCTAGTTCTAAATCCATACGTTTCAATTAATAATCCAATTTATTCTATTTTTGCCTTATTTATTTCGTTCCGAAATTAATTAATAAAGTATTTGCCTAAGATATTTACTTAGTTAGTTACACATGTATAGACAAGTTACTAATTAGAATTTATTTGCCTATTTAATGAAAGTAGTAACTGTTATAAAAAAAATAAATGAAGTAGTAACTACACTAAAGCTGTAAATTAAGTTTCTAGAGTTGTTACTAATTAATTGCTTAATTAAGTTATATTTTGCCTAATCTATTTATCAATTTGTTACAATTATTGAGCCTGCTATATGTTGTTACACATATTTAGAGAGGTAACTAATTACATTTTACAACTCCTTTTTAGTAATTTCTAATGTTCAAGTAAATAATATTAATCTTCTTTTTTAAAAAAATTTGATTAAAAAATTTGAATATGTGTATAAATAAATGTTACAGGTGACAACTCACGTGAGGTTATTAGTCCAGAGGCAAATAACGCAACTATTTCTCATTCTCATCGGAAACTGCTTCTCCATGGTAAAAAAATAAAATAAACATTTTATTTTTCTCATTTTTGTGTTATTTTATTATTCCAATAGTTAAAAGCCCTTGAATGCATTTTTGTCCTGTATAAAAAGAAATTGAGACCAAATTTAAAGTAATATCTGCAAAAATTGCCTGCACCTTTGCCCCCCTTTTGTTACATGCAATGTTTATTTTTCTGTTTTTATTTTAGTGTAAGGAAAAAAAGTGCATGCTCCACTATTCCGACACATAGCTGATATACGATTTTGTACTATTTTGTTTGTTCTTTTTGGTTGAAAATTTAAACCATGCTCTCTTTAATTATAATTTGAGATATTAAAATTTAATGTGCGCCTCTTGCCTATAATAATAACCCTTTTGCTGTAATGATTTTGGAATTATTTTGCCTCGTGCATTCAAAATTTTGTATACTAGTTGTAGAATTATTATATTTAAAAGCAAAGTCTAAGATTAATAGGGTGAATTACTCTCGGTCCCATCGGTCCCATAGTTTTGGATATATAGCTATTTGGTCCTCATAGTTTCAGTGAAACACTGAATGTTTCCAGAATTATATATAGTGACTGATACCGACAGTGTGCAAGATACCGACAGCAGTTATTAGTAATTTAATTTTGGATAATCATTCAGTCAAATTTAAATGGCTGTTCTCAATTAGCTCATCGAGATGGTTTCCCAAAAAAACAGTACCAAATTTGTTAATTTTTAAAAGTTGTGTATCGTTGTTTCAATTGGAAGTGTAATACCAATTAGACTTTTAGTTGAAACTATGGGGATCTTTTGTGCAACCAACCTTAATTATTACTACTAGTAAATCATTTTTACTATAAGTTATAGATGTGCATGTTTTCCGTTATCGTTTTGAAATTATTGATTGGTGATTTATGGTTTCCATTTTCTAGCTGGCAAAAAAAATTTAACTTTTCAGATTGTGTTTTTCTATTGGTTGAAAAGTGTGTTTCACTCAACCAGTGCACTTTAGCCAATCTGTGCTGGTTATTAACTATGACTGTTGTTGAGTAGCCTCTGTATCTTTAGTTAATTGGTGAATGAATGAAATACCCTTTCAAATGTTAAATGTGATTTTTGCTATATCAATCGAGAAATTATTTGGTTCTCCAACATGACTCTTTCAAGCCATATTATAACCACACAATTAATATATTTTATTATGTAAGACCGTGGGACCCACTGAATGTGTGGTTATAAGATGTGTTGGAGGAGTTCTCTTGTAGGACTAAATTATTTCTCGTATGAATCACTCTTGAGTGAACTTTTTCAGAAGTATCCCACATTCTTTACATCATGTAATATCTTAATATCTGTCAAATGTTACAAAATTACTCTTACATGTTATTCCTGCTCAAATCTGTTTATGAAGCATTTTTCAAACCAAAATGCTGAAAACTAATTTCATCACCAATATTTAGTATGTTTTTCTGTAAAATTTGTTTAGTTTTATAGATTTTGCAGAACTGGTTTTCATAATTAGGATAGAACTGTATTACACAAGTGGTAATTTTACTAATTGTCTTGTAGGCCTCAAAAGATAACTGTATAGAGTATGTTCAGTTGGGGTAATTCACGTGAACAAAGCTTTTTATTGAGTGATGAAAAACATCATTTAATGTGAAAGCATCATTTTATGTACTGGATTATTTGCTCCTTCACGCTTATACATCTTCTACAATTAACTCAATTGTCCTTTTTAGTAACATCATTAATAACTCTTGTCTGATGATGCATATTAATTTCATTAACAGAAGAAATTCAACCAGATCGACTATGGGGAGAAAAGTGCTCAAAAGAAGATATAGTTATAAACCAGGGCCCCACTGCACCTCTCCCAAGTGGAATACCAACCTATACTGTCGAGATAATGAACGTTTGCTCAACCGGGTGTGATATCTCAGGGATCCATCTCAGCTGCAAGTGGTTTAGCTCGGCTCGCCTTATAAATCCAAAAATATTCAAGCGAGTAGCTTATGACGATTGCCTTGTAAATGAAGGAAAACCCCTCACTAACGGACGGACAATCTCTTTCGCTTACGCCAACACGTTCCGATACCCCCTCTCGGTCTCCAACCTAAAGTGCAAATGAACTAGTACATGATATATATATGATTAATTTGAAGACATACACAGGACTTGTTTGATTGCATCTTTTAAGCACAGTTTTTTTTCTTAAAAACCAATATAGATTTTGTTAGTAGGCTTTACTTAAGCTTTTCTGGATTTCTAAGTAAAAAAGCTATGGGATTATGTCGGATAACTAGGGTTTTCCTGACCTTAAAACACCCTGCTTGTTTGCTTAAAAGCTGCAACCAAACAAGCCCTTTGAAGCATCAAAGCGGAATTTTGATATTTGAGTTTTCCACATGAGTTCCTTTTGTTATGTTATGTTGCTTTATATGTTGACTTTTCCACACGAGTTCCTTTTGTTACGTTATGTTGATTTATATGTTGAGTGATGATATAAGCAGAGACTTTTTAACATACACTCTCGTGGGAACTTAATGTAGATCATTAATCTGATTGTCTATATTGAGTCTCTGCGGGAGTTTATATAAAAAAAATTCTACTTTCATTACTCTTATTTGTTTGCTGGTGGGGCTTCACTTATATGCTGACTAGAAACTGTAAATTATGAGCTTGACTAATGTTGTCTCATTTTTGAATTGGAAAGAGAGAAATGGAAGTTGCCAATTTAGTTGGGAAAAATGGAATCGAATATGCTTTGTCTATTTTAATGCAAATATTGAGTTTGTTTGGTTCCTCTCTCATTTTGTTGGTACCTTCCCAATGTTTCAATTTTGATTTGGTTTGACTTGTCAAATTCATGTCTTTTTTTAAAAAATGAGCTACGTGACAAAAAGTATGGTATCTGTGTCAGGATTAATAGTACTCCATTTGTTTTTTTTATAGATTATTGATGATTAGTGAATCTAAATCATTTTTTAACAAGTATGACCGCCTATGATATTGATCCTTTGGAACCAATCCATGTGGCCAGTCTAGAACTAAACATATATATTCCCATTAAATTATCGCACTTTTATTTAAAAGTTTTATCATGAAACCAATATTTCTTTTTAATCGTTGTTGGTCATTGCAATTTATGTTGTGAAATCATTTGCAACTTTGATCGGTTTTAAAAATGTAACTAAATTGCCGAAACTAAAAATTTTAAAAAATTTCTACATAGTTTAAATATTAAACTATATGATAGAATTTAAAAAAAAATTATTTCGACAATTTGGGTACGAGTTATTTACCAGTCAAAATTACCCATTATTTCGTATTAGACTTTATAACGTGGGACGGAATGAGTATTTACCCTATATGTTTAGCCAAGATCTCGAAACAGTCCAAACTGAAAATTCAAAGTTCATAAATGTAAAAACGTGATCCAACTTTTTATCATAAAACTTGTTTTCCCTTTCAGAAATAGTGCTCCTGATATCCATATTTTAAGTTAAATCATTATTTTATTTTAAATTTCTGCATCTCCCGTTTTTGTACCACAATGACAACTATGGATTCAACTCTGAGAATATAGAGCAATCAAAACTCCTAGGACTACACAAGATTATAGATTCATTCAGGAGTCTCCTCAAGAATATAGGTACCTTGAGATTGCAAATCTTATGCTAAGTTAGTTGATTAAACCCCAGCTTATTGATGAATATCACTTTTGGAAAACTCTTTTAATGAACGTGTATTTGTTCAACTATGAGCAGCTCATAGATAGAAACAAGAAATTCAAATTTTGCTGAGTAAATTGAAGATTGCGAGAAAATTTACATGAACTTTATACTTACATGCCCAATACGATGATTGTCTTGGCCAAATAATTGCCCAACTATTAATAATTTAATATCGTATACCCAAAATCGGAATTTAATAGTTAATATTTGAAGGCCTTGTTTGGTTGCAGTGCTCATAGTCTGGTGGAGTCTGTGGCACAATAAACATAACCAAACGGAACATCTCCAATGCCACCTCTCAAAACATGCAATAGGCTGAATAGCTAATAAAAAAAATTCTTATAACCACTTTTGGAACCATTTTACTCCTAGTTTTAGAAGGGAGCGTAACGAATTTGCTGATGCTAAGCCATGCTTACAGGATTTTACAACCCGCATGTTAATATTTTTTCACAAAAAAAAAAATTAATCTCCATAATTCCACTGCTTGCCAAGTTATAATTAAGGGTTAGTTCAACATGATTTGATTGAATTTTGATTACACAACCAACAATTTGGTTTTCTGCCTAAATCTAATGGACATAAAGAAGAAACATACCAGGATCTTCATGAACATATCATGACGCCAGCTCATGCTTTATATTAAGTGCAGATTGCATACAACATCATGTTAGCTCAAAAAATCCTCAAGCAAAAATTTCTTGTTCTCAAATTAATCCCTATTTTGCAACTTGTGATGCTAGCTCCAACTTACATGCCATGTATTAATTGAACTATAAAATATGTCACACCCCTAGATCTCGTGTCTCTAGTATCAAGCATTAAGAAAGTGGTTGACATTCTACACGTTAGGGTTTAACTTAAAGAGCGTTGCTACAGGCTATATAGCTACTCAAATTATCAACCTAAAAATCTTACCAGTTGATGCGACGGATTATGTGTACCAATCATCTATTAAATGAAAATTGTTTTTGAAAATCACAAACAAAGTGATTAGTACACCTAATCCGTCGTATCAACAGATAAGGTCTTTAAATTAATCTTAAATACTAGAATCTCAAAAAATGATTTTGAGAAAGGGTTTAGACATAAAAAACCACGGTTAAGGAGCTGTAACGCGGGGCTTCCTTGAGGCTTCCCAAGTGCAAAATTCATATAGACTAAAAATTATCAATCATCAAGTGTTCATAGTTACTTTCTTAAGGAATATTTAAAGACGTGCATTAGTAGTCCTAAACAACCCCTTATCGACACTCGGGATTGCCCCTTGTCTACACAAAAAGTGCCAAGAGGACAATGCAAGTAGATCAAAACACACTTATTGCAACATAAGACGGTAATATTTTACTAAAAAGAGGCATCCACCAATCTTTACAACTACGAAACGGTTTCCAACTTCAAAATCAAACAGACAATAAATGTCACAGATTAAATGAGTAAATATAACCCGGTGCGTAAATGGGGACGAGAATTATCGTTTTAATGTTGGCTTTCAGCGCATGCTACCCATAGAGTTAAAACGTTTCATGATCATCATACTCATGTCCAAATATCGCTGAGTACAGTGGGAAAGGCAAGCAGATTCGCTAGAGCTGAACTTGCTACCAGGGGTACCTGTAATACATTTGTCCCAACACACACTCGTAATCTTTGACACCATCTCGTTCAACATGGCCTTCTGCTTCTCTTGCTGCAACAGTTTAGGAAATACTGAGTAATTACTACTAATAAAATAAGCTACTATATGCTTCTCTTACTACATCGGTCTAGGAAAAATTGAGTGAGTACGTACTAGTAGAAGATAACAAGTTATTATAGATGCAAATGAAACAAGTGTTATTATTATCCAGCCTGGTTTGCAAGGGCTCAAACAGTAGTAAAGACAATTATGTGATATCAGAGAACTCTCAGCAGTTCTATTATCATTCTACCCCGAAGTACAAATATAACCATTATACTAGTTTCATTTTTGCAGGTTGAGATTTGTTGCACATCAGTGATGTATTAGTAGTGCTTGTATCCACTATTAAGAAATGGAAATTTTCAACTCTCGCATCAATAATCCATTCTTCGCCCCAACAAGGATAGATGTCCATATATTTAGACAAGTATATTTATAGGTATAGACTGATGGGTCACGTATTTCACGCTTCTCCACGAACACTGGACATGTAAAACTCTTAAGTTAGACTGTTGAAAGAGCTCTCAAATTATACATCAAAATCGAAACTGCTGAACTTTAAGTCTTCATTACAATTACTTTTTTTTAAGGAAGGTTCACAAAAGGAAAAAATGCATTCCAAGATCTCTATATGCTCACGGTTGCATTTAAGAACAAAAGCGGTGCTACACATAAATAAACTGTCCGAAATCTAACCTAGCTGGTGAACACTCGTTCACCCATTCTGAAGAAAACACCCACGAAAACGGCTCAAATTGAATAACCGTGATATCATTATGTACAAACTTACTTTGCCATATTTTTCCTAGGTGTATATGCAGAGTTCTAATACAAAAGAAGGCAAAGAATACTCATAAGTGTGATTTTATTCACGACTTTCTAGGATCATGTTGGCGATTCAAACAACGTTATATATACATTTATATTGTAGCTCTTATTAGAATAGAGAAAGTACTTGAACTAACACAAAAAAAAAAACTGTAAAGTATGGACCTCCGTAACTCCATTCCTCATGTTTGGCAAAGTTCGAATATACTTTGCGGTTTTAGCTTTGAAGCTCTAGTCTTTTACAAAGTAAGTACAGCTAGTTACAACTAGCTAAACTTCGAGATTATTTTAGCAAATAGCTATTAAATGGGTGTCATCTATTAAACAGAAGAAACACAGAAAAGCGTACCAAACAAGCTCGAGCAAGAAAAACTCTCATGAAAAACGGCTCAAATTGCATGGCCATTAACCAAAGTTAGAAAAGCATTATTGTGATATTATTATGTATAAACATATTTGCCATATTCTTCCTAGCTATTAAATGGATGTCATTTCTAAAACAAAACAAAAACACAAACGCTTACAAAACAATCCCGAGCAAGAAAAACAACACTTCAGTTCAGCAATGATTAACAACTTCTCATAATATATTCTCCGTTAAAGTAAAAGAGAGAACCCAATATGATAACTTTGTTCTATTATTGCTTTAAAATTCTCGCACCATAGCATAGAAAATAAGTCACGGCAAAAATTAAAGCACAAAACAGTATTTTAAGCTTTTAAGCACTAAACTAGCTTACGTGGGACTAGGGGAAAAAAAGTTGCGCTTAAAATGCTTCAAATAAAAAACACCATATACTTGTTTAGCTTCCGATTTACGCAATTACTGTAAACTAGCATTTAAAAACCTTGTATTATTATCGCCATATCAAAATTTAAGCACGCAATTACACAATTAACCGGGTTCGAAATTCTGAATTAAAAATACTCATTTTAAACAGGCAAATAAAATAAGAAATTAAAATTAAACGGCTAAACAATGCCCTTGGCTTGTTTAACTAAATTAACAGAGAATTTAAAAGGAAAATAAGAATAAATTATGAACTTAAAAGATACATACAAAACAAGTCTATCAAACATTAATCTCAACCAATTAAATTTATTTCAAAACTATTAACAGATAAATAGCGACACAATATACAGAAAATTAGTATTTCGTTTATCTAGATTTAAATAGATATTAAAATAATAATTACCTCCATTAAGTGTTGAAGCTCGGCCGTGTTCACACCGGAATTATCCATCTCTCTTTCTCTCTCTATAACTCTTTTTCTCTCTGAACTTTTTGATGAGAAAAAAGAACCCTACAAAAACCTCTTAGTGAGATTTAAGATAATGTATTGGGCTGGGTAACAAAATTAATTGGGCCCTCTTAGTTATAGTCATAACTAAGTAACCCTGGGTTCTGTTCGGCTCTGTTTTTGGTAAAACTGAAACCGAAACCGAACAGATTTTTTGATTTTTTTGATTTTTTTTCGGTATTTTTATTTTTTAAACCGAACCGGCCCAGTTTTAATTTTTTTCGGTTTTTTTGGGTCTTTTTCGGTTTTTCGGTTTGAGTATTTTTCGGTTCGGTTCGGTTCGGTTTTTGCAGGGTTTTCGTCAAGCCCTAGTCATAAGTTCACATTTTACTGTATTTATGCAGGTTTTGAACTGAATTTTTTTTAAATTTCAGTCATCCGACTTAATAAAAAAGAGCTAAAAAAGTGTTTTTTAGTTTAAAAAATAACTTATAATCTATACAGAAAATATATTAAGATGTAAAAAAAAAGTTAGAAGTTGCTTTTAAGTTAAAAAAAATATATTATAATTTACACGAGAAATATATTAAACCGTATAAAAAATAATTTAAAAGTTTTTTTTTTTTAGTGTTTGTTTGAATTATTAAGTAAAAAAATACAAAAAAAATTATGAAAATAATATCTTTTTTTATTACTTGTAAGGTGACATATTGATGTATGAACACGAGTTTTTCTTTTGTGCAATCACTGTGTTTGACTGCACATTGTTCTGTTAAATAAATAACCGTTAGATTATTTAATTTATATCTTCACCGTAAAATTTATTGGTATAATAATAATTTTAGATTTTTTTTTTTTAATAATATTTTAGATTTTATGGTATAAATCTAATCTAAAGTGACAATGTGCAGTGACTGCACATAAAGGGACCTAGGAACACAAATGTTATTTAAAGTTGACCTCCTACCTTTCAATAATATACCGCCCATTATATGTAATTATTACATAAAATTGTACTAATTGATTAAATTGTTCTACAAGGAACCCATTCAAATATTAAAATGTTACATTTAAGTTAAATTTTGAATTTTGAAATTCATGTCCCGATTGAGATTATATTATTATTTTTTTAAACGTGTATTTTTTAATATTTATCTAACTCGATTTGCAAAACTGGTTTTGGACACTACATGTGTGTTTATTTTATCATTAGATTTGTCTAGTGTAAATATATGTAATAAACTTAATTGTATATTTTTTAGTTTTTCCAGGTACTAAACAATCCATACATTAGTGTACGATAATGTTCCTTAGAATGTCATTAATATTTTATAGATTGTTCATTATAGTGTCGTTAGACTCTATTAGATTGATATCATGGTACGAGCTTGTTCATTTAACCGTTTGTCAAACTATCGTTATTTTACTGTACTACCGACTAGTATATCCATAGAATTGTCATTATACTATTTGTTAGATTATGTCATTAAATTGTCTTTTAGAATGTTATTATACTCTTTGTTAGACTAACTATTAAACTGACTATTAGACTATCATTAGGCTTATGAGTCTCTCTATTAGTATGTGTATCAGACTATCATTATTGTATGATACTGCCTTTTAGTCTATTATTGAAATGTATGGTTGTCAATGTTGAGCAATTTTATTTTTGGTCAACGCCACTCATGAAGAGAAATTTATTGATATAATTATATTTGAGGAAGATTAAGTGTAAATTTGTTGTTAACGTAAAATAAAATTACAAATGAAACGAGCCTCACTTTTCTGTCATTTTACATGTAAATGTTGAAATGTTTATCGTATTTGAAGCTACCGTTCATGTTATCCTTAAGTCTTAAAATAGAAGCATAAAAAGATACCAAAAAACAAGATACCAGTCAACATATAATGTGAAACAGGATGGACTCATAGACATAGTTATAAGTAAAACATAAATATCCCTGAAAATAACGAATTCGAAGGTAAAAAAAGTAATAAAATCAGAGCTGAGACAAGATTGTTTCCTAAAATACGAGACCAAATATGTTAATAATCAAAACTATACTGACCAAATAGTTTCTCAAACCAAACTTTCGTCTCCATCAATGTTAATAAACACGCTTTCTGATATAAATAAATAATAAGCCCTTTCCCTTCCCCTTCCCTCTCTCTCTCTAAAAAAAAAATCAAAACCTTAAAGTCACACACTCTCTCTCTAAATACATATATAATCTGTATATATATATATATAAAAAGTGTATTTATTATCGGTGAGATGGTGGATTTGGCAAGGGTACAGAAAGAGTTAAATGAATGTTACCGGGATATCGGAGTATCCGGTATAAGTATAAAGCCTATCGGTAACGAGCTCACTCATTTATCCGCTACTATTCCCGGTCCTACCGGTACCCCTTATGAAGGCGGAACTTTCCATATCGACATAGTCTTGCCCGGTATATATACTGTTTGGACTTATTTTGATTTTAGAATCGGCTCTTTTGTGTAATAGGACTTTAATCTGCTTGCGTAATTATTGATTTTAGGGTTTAGAGAAACAATCTTAATTTGTATTTTAATTGGCTCGTTTGTGTTACTATGATTACAATGCACTGTCTGGTTTACATCTTTTAAGTTCGGTAATTTTGTTTTCCCTCAAAAGTTCGGCTGCGTTTTGTTTGGTTGATCGGTTTATAGTTGAGATTTTGTTGAAAACGCCAGGATTTTGAATCAACACTCGAAATCAAACTTATTTTTACTTAAAAGCTGCAACCAAACAAGGCATATGTATGTGTTTGGTATAATATGAAAACTAACAACCTATATGACGTTAAAACGGTGTAAATATAGTTTCAAGTTTGTTTTGTTGAGAAATCACGAATCAATTCAAGGCAATAAATATAAAGTACTTATTTTAAACTTGAAATTCCATAAACGTGAAATATTGTATACAAGGAATACAAAAGTGCAAAGTCTATTATCTGCGTGTCACATAATGATAGCACATCTACCATAACTATACAATTCCACTTTTTAACTCAAATTTTAAGCCAAATTTTGCAAAAAGTAGTAGTCTTTCACCGCCTCGAGAACTATTTTTTCTTAATAATTTTTTCACAATTTACTCGACCAATTATTGGTCTTTAACCAGTTAAAAGTATTTACCGACTCATGGGGAGAGAGAACCCAATACAACTACTTACAGTTACATGTAAAAAAATGTAGTATTATCCAAGGGATGCTTCCTTATTCCCAATCGTTACTTATTTGAGGAGCATTAAGTATAAAATAGCGAGTGCCTGAGTAATTAGTATAGCCCGAGTGTAGAGAGCTGGCCATTTATGTCTATTAATGACGATTAAATCTGCCCAACCTTATAATTTATGCATAATTAGAAAGGTTGGATTTATTGTTATAACTTTACTCGAGTTTGTGTCCTTAACACCCATTTTTCTTTAGCTTTTGCATTGTTTGAGGATTGTATAGTTTGGCGATAATGTGCTATTTTTTGGGGGTTTTGAATCATATTAAACAATCATGCAATACTCTTAAGCTGGGTTTGGTATACTTCTAAGTTATTTTTATGGGATGAAAAAGCATTTTGTATATATATTATCTACTGACTTGAATTTCTTTGTTATTTGGCAGCTGGTTACCCTTTTGAGCCTCCAAGAATGCAGTTTACAACCAAAGTTTGGTGAGAAAAATTATAGCTTAGCTTTTGCACTTTGTTTTAATGTGTCACAATCTCTCCTATAAATCACCATGTTTATCGTATTTGTATATCAGTCGAGGCAGTATAATTGCGACTTATGTGTCAAATTGTCTGTTTATTTTTCTGTTTGTGGCTTGGCTATAAAGAGAGTTGCATTGCATCATGTTTGCTTTCATGTGGAATATGGACAAGTGTAGTCTGTTGGCTTGACCAGTGGTATTTAGGCTTAGGATAAATTGGAAGATTTCATGAGTTGTAGAAGGGTGAATCAGGAAATGAAAGTTTTTTGGAAAACATTATTATAATTTTACTTATTTACTGTCTTTTGTACTCCTTGCATGGAAGAGTACATGTCTGTTGTGCTTATTTTAACTTCTCATCTTAAATTTGTGTTCTGTGTAACTTGGGAGTTGGTTGATAGTCTTCTTACCACTACTCCATAGGATGGGAGTCTTCAATGGCTTATTTGGCTGCAGAATTTATGCAAAAAAACTGTGTTTTTTAAGCTTCTTAAAAAGCTAAGTTTTTCTTATTTGAAGCTTTTAGCCTTTTGGCCGCCCTTTTCAGGACAAAAAACCAGATAAGCTAGCTTTTTGCAGTCTATTTTTTTAACCGGAAAAGCAAAAAAATGAGCTTAAAATCTCGAAGCATCAAGTTCCATTATACGAGTGAACAAAACTCCTTCATCCTCAAATATTTATTTGTATTGAGTGAGAGAGAAGCTTGCATATGGTTGAACTTTTGGATATCTCTATTTCACATGGATGTTAACGACTTATTGTATGTTTCATACATATTGTCTAATGGTTTCTTACAAAGACTGGACTTGTGTCTTCGCTTCCATATTGCTTCTGTTGTTAGTTGCCTCATGCAGTCATACATCATGCCTCAATCTCATACTCATAGTGCATGTTCGTTTCGTATTAGCAGCATTTAGAGTAATTTTTTTTAAACCCCCCTATCGCTTGCTCGAGTTACCTAAAAACATGCTTTGGGGAAGCTTTTAAAATGGTGAGGCCTATTCAAGTAAAGTAAAGATGGGTTGTGCATCTGACTTCTTTTATCGTTAATTCTAAATTAGCTTGCTCTTTTGAGTCCTTTATTTATGGTTGGTACTGGTAGCACTTGAACTTTTAGTTAAAGTGATTGTTCTAAATCTTTTTGCAATCTTTAATGTGCAAATTTCAAATTAGGCATCCTAATATCAGTAGTCAAAATGGAGCAATATGCCTCGACATTCTGAAGGATCAGTGGAGTCCTGCACTGACTTTAAAAACCGCACTTCTCTCTCTTCAAGCGTTACTCTCTTCCCCTGCACCCGATGATCCACAAGATGCAGTGGTAGCACAACAGGTATGATTTTCTTTTTTTCTGTCATGGCATGAAATTAACTACTTAACTTCGTCTTTTTTATATTTAATACCATAGTAAAATTTCTAGATCTTAGTGGAGGGTCACTTGCGCTTCCGTTGATGTGTGCTTGTTATATCCGTTTTGTAATCTGTACATGTTCCAGGAACATTTTATTTCCCAGAACCTGGAAGATAAACTTTAACACTATACTTGATTTATTTTTCAAACAAATACTTAGTGTGTGCTTGTTACTACTGTAGTATCTCAAAGATTACCAGACTTTTGCGGCGACAGCTCGTTACTGGACTGAAACTTTTGCCAAATCGTCAGCTCTTGGGATAGAAGACAAGGTGCGTGCCTTTTCCCTTTAAATTTGTTCTCCTTTTGGTTTACCACGTGCTTTTCGTTCTTTAGAAAGCTGTAGTTTATATAACACAAGTTAAGGTTGGCAAATCTTAATTTTTTATTGAACGGCTTTTGAACTTTCAGGTACAGAAACTTGTAGAGATGGGATTCCCAGAAGCATTGGCAAGGAGTACCCTCAAGAGTGTAGGCGGTGATGAGAATATGGCTCTTGAGAAGCTTTGCTCTGGCTAAGTTAAGGATTTTATCCCAGCTCTTGAATTTGGCATACCAACATAAGTTGGACGACTTATCAAAGTATTTTTACCAATCACAATTTTTTTTCTTATCAAGGTTTTTGTGAATTGGTCATTATTAGTAGTCTATTGCTGCTATCTCTGTTGCAGTCAATTTTTATTATGTAATGCACTCGTGTCTCAGACTTGGTGATGGAAACGATTCAGTAAGTGCTCTCTCGGGCCAGTTCATACAAAATCTGTCTCAAAAATTTCATGTTGAGCTGCGGTATGGTTTCAGGATATGAACACAATTATAAATATAGATTGATATGATTTGCATGAGAAGATTTTTGCATGTAATACTTGTGCTTTAAACAGTAAATATGAGTAGAAATTGGATCAAATTTAATGTAACAAGAATAGTAACCATTTTATCGAATAGCAGATGCTTACCCTTATATACACTGATGAGAGTTACATCTTAAAGAAAACATACAGAGAAAACGACACCTTAGTTAACTGCAACGGTATACAGTAACTCTTCTAGAATGAGGGGGTGAACAAAAAATAAACAACGCGATTGCAATCGCCATAGTTAAGAACCTTAAGTTTTGAAGAAATGCCGTTATTTGTTCTGGAACTTGAAGTTAAAGACTGAACGAGGAAAGTTAATTGTACTAAACAAAATTCCTTATCTATGTTGTTTTGAGTACCAACGAAGAAGTGTCACGTATCATCGTCGCTCTAGTCCTCTAACTTTCGGAACAATTTTGTATGTTCTTGCTATGAGTCTAATGACACCGGTAATAAGAGGAGGCGATACCATTGTAATGCATACCAGACGACTTAATTAAACCCAGTCTTCATTTCCAAACTTGTGTAGTGTTACAAAACCTATAAGTGGTTATTTTTTATAAAAACTATTTGCATCAGCATATGTTCCAAATTCTCGTGGACAACTGAACGTGTTCAACCATTTCTTTCACGATATTAATACACTTCCGCATGGGATACTTACACTAGATTCGACCCAGATGCCTCATATTAGACGACGATGTTGAACTTTTACATCGATTTTTTTATTCCACTTGTTTTTGTTTTATTTGTGTTAATAAAACATGTGAGCATATTATCCATTAAAAATTGAAGCATTTAGGACAATCATCATTTTATCAATACTTCATACCAAAACAATGGTAACCAAATTGAACTACTTTTAAAACTATTAGTACAATAATGCCATAAATTGCTTCTGTGTTACAAATTCCCAAGAAAAACAAAAGAAGAGAGTGACTGTTTATTGATTATATCGTGACAACCATAATAACGACGACGTTATATATTCCATCAAATCACATTAACTGAACCTCGAAACAAAACATTTAATTTAATTATAATGAAAAGCATTCACTTAAATTGAAACACCCGACTATACAACTCCCCACTTCCCTATATAAAGATTTATCAATACATACTTATATAGTGTAAGGTTTAATATATTGATATAATTAAAATGGGTACACCAAGAGAACATATAGAGTCAATAAGAAAGAATGTGTTTAAAATTGGAGAAGAATCTGGGGCTAAAGATGTTATGTTACATAATGCTATTTGTTATTTATCTGCCGAGCTCTATACTAAAGATGTTCATTTCTTAATGGAATTAATTCAGGTTCACTTTCTCACTGTATAGCTTTTTAAAGCCACTTTCTTTTTTTAAGTGTCACTTTATAATGCTACTTTCCTTTTTTTAAAGCCACTTTAGTTATATAAGAGTAGCATCAATCAATGTATTTAACCCTCTATCTTTAAAGGTAACTTGATTCGTTGACGTTAACCTTCGAACCCCGATAATGAACGGGTCACCATTTTGTACCGTCAGTGAGTTAGACTGTATAATGTCCAGTCAAATTTACACAAGTGTAATAAAGAAATGGATTTTTGGAATTGTAAATGTGGAGTGACACTGATGGTTTGTTCCTACCTTCTCCTCCCCCTGTTAGTAATATAACAGGGGATTCTTTTTTACATATTCAATTTACTTATAACTATAACAGAATTCCACGTCTACGTGTCAGCTGCCACGTGGACTGCCACGTAGACGTGAGATTCTCAATCCCACGTCTGTTATAGTTATAAGTAAATTGCATATGTAAAAAAGAATCTCTCAATATAACCACTCATATAGACCAAGTCAAGCCTTAATTTGAAAACCTGAAACCGTATAGCTATCTCATTTCAAATTGTAACTTTTTATAGTAACAAATTAACAGATAGAATTTGTTTTTATCTTATTTCAAATTGTAACTTTTTATACAACTTAGGCTATAAGTAAAGTAGCATATCTTACTTGTTAAGATATGTGAAATAAACGCTCTAACATCCCCTAACGCTACATTATACATACATTCTCCTACATACATATTTATGAAAGTAGTATTCTAAAGAAATAGAAGTAACAATGGGTACACCGAGAGAACATATAGAGTCGATTCGGAAAAACGTATTCAAAATCGGAGAGGAACCTGGGGCTAAAGATGTTATGTTACATAATGCTATTAGTTATTTATCTGCTGAGCTCTACACTAAAGATGTTCATTTCTTAATGGAATTAATTCAGGTTTATTTTATATCACTCACCATCTTATATACTTTCTGACTTTATATATTTTTTTTAAATGCCTATTCATTTATGTTTATTAAAAATCAAGTTTTGTATACTTGACCAAAAATGTAGTCTTATAGTGTGATTTATATTCAAGATTAGCACGATTTGCTACTTAATGAGTTAAATTGTAGCATTAGAATGAAATTTAAGATGTTTAGTTAAACTTGTAAATTCTAAATTTCCTGAATCAAATAGGCTGTGATTTTAGAAAGATTAATTAGTAACTTGCATTTTTACTTTTATAGTACAGTATTATTACTGAATGAGTCCTGCCAAAGAGTATATATATATATATATTGCTTGTTTATTATGCTGATTAAAGTCTTTAACCTTGACATTGATGTGGATTTTAGATTAGGAAAATATATATTAGGGATGGAGTCTGAATTGTTATTATGGAGTTGTAAAATATTCAAAATTTATTTGTGAAAATTTTGAAAAAAGAAGTTTGAAAAATAGCATTGTAATTTGTAGCAACAGGCCCCTTATCATATGATAGTTGTAACATTTTTGTATTGTATACTTAACAAAAAATTAATCTTATACCGTGATATTATCTAAGATAAGCACGATTTGCTTCCAATTAAGTTAAACTATAGCATTGGAATATTGGAATATAAAATATCTATAGTCAGACTTGTAAATTCTAAATTTTGTGGATTAAAATTATGAGAATTGAAACACTGAGTATCTAATAGGCTATTGTTTAACTAAAAGTTCAATTGGACATTTTGCATTTTTACTTTATTAATATCATTACTGAATTAGTCCCACTATATGTAGTTCAGCCCCTGAAAACACCAAGACTGGTATTAAATAGGGATGTTCAAGGTTCGGTTTGATTTTTGATAAATAAAAAAAACTCGATTAGAAAAAAATTTACTATCCAAAATCGAATCAAATTTACTATCCAAAATCGAATCCAAAATCGAATCCAAAAATTTACTATCCAATTCGTTTTTATTCCGATCTGAAAACCACAAAATCATATAAAAATAATTTTGTTGCATTATAGTTTATAACAACCAACAATGCATTAGGTTACAAACAATGAAAGGTGTTTACTTCTAGAAAAAAGCAACAAAATAAAAATTAATTTTTTTTGCAACTATACCAAGTTCATTATTATTTATACAAAAAAGGTCATGGTAATAATATAAAAGGAAGTATAAGCTGTAATTATGTAGAAAGCTAGTTTGCGTTGTAATTTAATTTAATTACAAATACATACATACTAATCAAATTAATTACAAAAAACTCATATTTCTTTACAATTAGATACATATAATTATTTACAATTAGGTATACATGTCATAAAAAATAACAAAATATACACACACAACAAATCAAAAATAAAAAAAATTATTAAAAATTTAAAAAAATTGTACATACTATCAAATATGATTAGACATGATTGAAAATGATTAGATATGAGATCACACATATTTTTTGCATAAAAAATATATTTTTTAAAATTTGGTTTTTTAATTTTTTAATATATTTCAATGACATATGTATTTATTTGTAAATAAGTTCATAAATTATGTATTTTTTTTATAAAAGAGTAGCAACCGGGTTTTTTGTAAATAAGTTTCTAAATATTTACTAAATTATCATTTTCCCAAATTAAAAAAGCAAAGTTAAGTAATTATTTAATTTAATATTAATGCATCAGACGTAGTAGTAAATTATAGTACTCTATAGTCTACATGTATAAGTTCGTGTTTATATATCAATATAGAGAGTGTATTTGTTAGATTTGGTTTCGAAACTAAACTCCCCTTAATAGGTCGATTTTTGAACTGAATTAAACAAATCGCTTATCAGTTGGATTGTTTTTTATGTGTTAGGTCGGTTTGTTTCGGTTTATGGACACTCTAGATAGTACCAAATATGTCTTGAACTGGTGAACTTAAGTTTTTTTTTAACAAATTTGTTGGCTTAGTTTCAACTAAGATTAAGAGGACAGGATAGATTTTATTTTTTCTAAACTATGCTAACCAACTGAAAATTTATGCATGATTACGTGTGTACATAAGCCTTTTAAAAAATGAGTTTTTTGCTGAAATGGTCTACTGTGGACAATTAAAGCCCAGAATGGGCTACCTTTCTGAAATATTCCCAAAATGGTCTACTTTCGAAAAACGACCGATCGAAATGGTTAAAACGATCGGTCGTTTTATTATTGAACTCTCTGGAACAATTTGGACAATAAACGATCGGTCGAATTGGACAATACGACCGGTCGTTTTTCAGACAAA
Source organism: Primula vulgaris (assembly GCA_963920805.1). NCBI lineage: Eukaryota > Viridiplantae > Streptophyta > Magnoliopsida > Ericales > Primulaceae > Primula > Primula vulgaris. The sequence goes on from OY987212.1 coordinate 49,441,406, forward strand.
AACGATCGGTCGTTACGTACATTTCGATCGGTCGTTTTTCGGAAATACTTGTACTTAAAAAACTCATCTCATTTCCACAGACCACTGTACTCATCTCATTACCACTGTAAAAATAAAAAAAACAGAGCTCTTATATCATTTTAGGGCAAATCTCAGATCTCTTCCAAAACAGGTAAAATCTCAATATTTTGTGTTGTTGGAGTATTATTTGAGTAAAATTGTTAATTTTACCGTGTGTTTATCGAAATGAAAAATCCTACAATTATGTGTTATTGGGGAGGTACGATAATGGAAACTATTAGCGAGGGGTTATCTTATGATATTTCTTATAAAAAATTTTTTAAGGTATCTAGAAACACGACATACGACCAATTTTTGGAAAAATTGTTTAAGGTACTTGATGTGTCATCGACTTCAAATCGTTTGAGTTTAACATGTCGTTATCCATATCTGACTACACTTACTGAGTTTAAATATATGCGATTGGCTGTTGATGATAATGATTCGTTGGAAACCATGCTTGAGTTAATAGAAGAAAATGGAAGAACGTTTATAGAGTTATATGTTGAAATTGAGCAAGTTTACTCTTCTGATCAAGATTACGGGTTGTATTATAATATTCTTTCCACTAATGAAATCGGTACATCAAGTGGAACACCCATTCGACAAGAGCCAATGCATGAAATCGGTACATCAAGTAGAACACCCATTCGACAAGAGCCAATGCTAGAGGTATATTCTGAGAACAACGAACCAGATTTGACACATTTGGATGCAGTGTGTCGATTGGCAGATAATATTGGTTGGTCGATAGAACTTGGGGATGAACCAGAGGATGAAGATCCGGACTTCAATATTAGCGAAAACGAGTCTGACGATGACGAAGAAAATGTACAAGAAGTTGAGTACGAAGAATTATCCTCTGAAATGGGCTTGTATATGGATGAGGATGAAAACGACCAATCAAGTGGGTCACAATTGGCGAATAATACTATTCCCGATGAAATTCCTATGCATCAACCAATGTCAAGTTTGTTTAATGAACCGTTCGACACTCAAGAAAATTACATTAACCAGAGAAGCAATTATATGATGTATCCTGGATTTTGGGATCCTCAAGTTAATGATCCTTTTGTTGGTCTTTTATTTAGGGATAAAGAAATGTTGAAAAAGGGAATAAAACTTTGGTCAATCAAACGTAACATCCATTTTTCCACTAAAAGTTCGAAGGCCAAATTTTGGGAAATTCGTTGTAAATTGGCCGAAACTCAACAATGCAAATGGAAACTACGAGCTTCGCTAAGAAAGAAACATGGATTTTTTGAAGTGTCGGTGTACAACGGTCCTCATACATGCATTCATGCCGAGCTTACAACTGATCATCCACAGTTAGATTTCAATCTTGTTGCCCAAACCATTCGAAATGCCATCACAACTAATCCTATGATGAAGATTTCATTAGTTAAAGAGATTGTGAATGCCCGTTTTGAAATGTCAGTTTCATACAAAAAAGCTTATTTGGGTAAACAAAAAGCAATCGCAGAGATATTTGGTAATTGGGAAGACTCGTATAAGGTTTTACCTAAATTTATGAAAGCGCTTCAAAAGTATAATCCCGGTACCGTTGCTTCTTATGAGACCACGCCAGTTTACGATGCGGTAACAAATACAGTGGGTGAGGTATTGAACAGATTTTTCTTCACATTTAAGGCCGTTATTGATGCATTTCAGTATTGTAGGCCAGTTATCGCTATTGATGCTACTCACTTATATGGGAAGTATAAAGGTAAGATTTTGTTGGCCATGGCATCGGATGCAGATAATCATGTTTTTCCCATTGGTTGTGCATTTGTTGCTGAGGAGAGTACAATTTCGTGGAGCTATTTTCTTTCCAACATTATGCGACATGTGATTAAAGAGCGCATGAATATTTGTCTAATTTCGGATAGACATGCTGGTATTCTAAGTGCAGTGAGAGGCGTTTGGCGTGGTCAAGGTTTTGTTCATCGATATTGTTCAAATCATTTTTTGGATAATTTTAAGAAAGCTTTCAGAGGAGATCCTGACTTACACAAGTTAGTGGAGAACGCCATTTGGGAATTACAAGAAAGAAAATTGAAAAGAATCATGGAAGCAATAAAAGTCATGAATCCTCAAGCATATCAATGGTTGATAAGAGAGCCTGCGGAAAAATGGTCATATTTTCATGATAAAGGGAGGCGACATGGTAACATGACCACAAACATGGCTGAAATTTTCAATAATGTCTTAAAAGCTGCTCGTAATTTACCAATCACTGCTGCTGTGCAGCTTATTTTCTATAAGTTGGTACACTATTTTTGCGAGCGGAAAAAGATAGTAATCGGGATGAGAAACAGCGGCACAAGATATGGTCCCAATATTCTCAAAATTTTAGACAAACGAAGGTCGGACATTGGTCATACCAATGTTACTTTCGATTATGAAAGAGGGGTTTATTCCGTGTGTACAAGTTCAAGAAATTCCAGGGGCGGCAATACTCAAGTTGTCGACTTTTCACTTTGGCAATGCGATTGCGGTAAGTGGCAGAGTGATGGAATCCCTTGTTCACATGTGTTTTCCGTATGCGCTGCAAACCGTCTTGATTGGGAAGCTTACATAGTAAAATATTACACGCTTGAATCATACGAAGGTACGTACTCGGCGCAATTTTCTCCTATTCGGCATCAAGACTATTGGGATGAATGTGATAGATTATTTCTTCCGGATGTTACTCTTTTAAGAGAAAGGGGTCGTCCAAGATCTACTCGTATTCATAATGGTATGGATCAGTCGGAGAGACGAGCACGTATGAGATGTTCTAGTTGTCAAGGGCGAGGACATGATTGTCGTAAGTGTCCGTATCCAATACGTCCTCGACGCTTATGATTTTAGCTGTAATTGTCCGCTTGTAATTGTACGCTTATCAACGAGACAATATGTATCTTGTACTATTTTAATTTTCCGCTTGTAATTGTATTTTTTAAGATGAAATATATATATTTATTCTCAGTGTTTTTTCATACTGTTTTTTGAGAAGATAAACTGGTTTGTTAAGTATGAGAGTAAATAAATAAATGCAATTAACATAAAAAGTAGAATGAACAACATAAATAAATAAGTGCAATTAACATAAATATATATATTTGATTGATTTTATATATATTTTAGTATTTTTATATATTTTTCTTCAGTGTCGAAAATTAAAGTGCAAAAAATTCTTCGTTTTTACACAAACGACCGATCGTTATGCAAAAACGACCAGTCGTTTTTTATGTGTGCTCACTGGAAGAATTTTGTCCAAAAACGATCGATCTCTGTGAAAAACGACCGATCGTTTTTACACAGACGACCGATCGTTATGCAAAAACGACCAGTCGTTTTTTATGTGTGCTCACTGGAAGAATTTTGTCCAAAAACGATCGATCTCTGTGAAAAACGACCGATCGTTTTTACACAGACGACCGATCGTTATGCAAAAACGACCAGTCGTTTTTTATGTGTGCTCACTGGAAGAATTTTGTCCAGAAACGATCGATCGTAAGTACAAAACGACCGATCGTTTTCCTGTTTTTCAGCCTTTTAACTCGTTTGAAACCCTAATTCTATTTCATTCAACTAATTCAACAATTATATCAACCATCTCTCTCTTTCAAAATCGCCTCTTTCTATCAAAATTTATCAAAAATCCCAAATATCTACAAATATATAACTCAATTCTCTTATTAATACTTATAATCAACAATCGATTGATTCCGTTTCTTAAAAACCCTTTTTTTTCAAAATACCAATTTTCCCAAAACCCTAATTTTTTTTATAATCCAACCATGGTTCGCACCAAGAAAGCTCAATCACACATCGTCGACGAACATGAGGACGACTACGTGCCTCCGTCCCCGAGCCGCCCCCGTGTTCCTCGCGCTCGACGAACCGGCCCCTCCACCGCTCCACCATCGGGCCCCGGTGCCTCTTCCGGCTCTCTTCCTCCTCTCTATCCACCTACAATGGGTAAAAGAGCTATATTGACTAACTTTACCATAGACATGCCTTTATTTATTGAACGTTTTCCCCTTCTTATGCAAGATTTAAACTTCCAAAAACTCAACGTAATTCTTACTCTAAAAGAGCCTTTCTTCATTGAAAATACATATGAATTTTACTATAACCTAGTTCTTGATAGGGATCATGATAACGCACTCCGCGTGCGTTCAATGTTTAATGGCCAACCCTTCGTTTACGGTATAGACCGTTTACGAAATCTTCTACACCTCGATGCCGAGGGGGTGTACGAGCAAGATGACGAACTTTGCGAAATGCTCAACATCGTTAATTTTACCGATTTCAAAGATGAGTTATTTCATCCCGCCCACAACAATCGCTCTAACAAAGCCCACGGCCTTCTTTTCCGAAATAAATTAGCCTACCATATCCTCTCCCATATTGTCGTCCCCCATACCTCAAACTTCACAGATGTTACCAATGAGTACATCTTCCTCCTAGGGTGCATCCATCGCCGAGTCAAAATTGACTTCGCGTCACTCATCTTCTTTAAGATGGATTCGCTAAAAACGAAATCGAAGAATGGGTTACCTTACGGTGCCTTGATTTCGGCCATCTTAAAGGACTTAAACCTTGTCCCCGGTGGTACCTTGTTCAAGAACAAGGACAAACACATTTGGGACACCTCCTATCTTGCCCAAATGTCAATAAAATTCAACACTACCGCCAAGACCATTACTTGGTCTGATAAACGGGTGTCCGGCCCCGGCTATACTACTCTTTCCCTCGAAGAGGAAGAATATGTCGGCCCTAAGGCCACACCGCAAGCCGCTCGTGAGGATGTGCCTATTTCCTCCGAGTCCCTTCCCCCGTCTCACATAATGCCTTCCTCTTCTCGTCCCACTCGAGGTCGCGGAAAAGCTCAAGTCGGATCTTCCAACCGTCCTCCGCGCACCCAACAATTCTACGACGATCTATACATCGACCAATATCAAAATGGGCGACTCCACCGACGCATGTTTCGCTCCATGAACACAAGTCAAGAAGATTTGGACGAAATTGATAGGATAAGCGCCGAGCAACGGGCAAAGTTCTACGGGTATTTTCCCGATCTAGCCGGTCCCAACAATGACGAAGACGAAGACGAAGAGGACGACGCGACCTCCCACCGCGACTAGGCGGTTATTTTTTTATGTTTTTAATGATGTTTTTTGCGTTGTATTTCCTTTGTTTTTCATTTTCTTTCGAACTACGTTGTTTTTGATGTAATAAGTAGCAAACGCTTTGCAATTATGTTATGAATCTTTTTTATGTTGCTATTTATCATTACATGTTAAATTGTATGACGTTGTGAGATTGCGTATTTATAATTCCACAAATGCGATTTTGATGTTATTATAACTTGTGCGTATATATATCTATAGTTGATTGGGTTATTTGTGTTGTTTTCATTTGTGGCGATTGACCGTTTTTAGGCAAAACTATGGCCAATTTTTCGCTTGCATTTGATCGTTCGTTTTCCTTAATCGTTTAGCTTTGTTTACCTTCGTTTTAAATCGGATGTTTAGTAAAACGTCACCTACACATCTTATACTAAACATATTAATTTACGACATCATTTTATGTGATAATATTTTTGCTATAAATCTTCCGGACAATCCGATGTACTAAACATATTAATTTACATCATTTTTTAAGGGATCATGTTCAAAAAGGGATCATGTTGAAAAAGGATCATGTTTTTATATATTTTTTGCCAAATCAGTGTCGAAAAGTGCCAAAAATTCTTCGTTCTATAAATTCTTTACAGTCGATCGGTCGACTGTGAAAAACGACCGATCGTTTTTACACAGACGACCGGTCGTTTCTGTAAAATGATCGGTCGTTTTATATCTTGGCTCACTGGAAGAAATCTCATCTAAAACGATCGGTCGTTTTAGCTTTATGATCGGTCGTTTTTTGTGCTTCAATGTTTCGGTTTTCTCGACAAACTTCGAAATCTCGTAAATAATGCGTTTCAAATCCGATTGAGGTTCCGCTTGAACCATTGGCTTGGTAATTACGCATTCTATTATTTAGAACCTTTAACACACTCGATAAATGATTAGTACGCAAAACGAGCTTTTATCATGTTCTACAAATATTGTTATCATCAAAATGGGTACATAACGTTTTGCTTAAAGAAGTATAACCGAAATGTGTAGATAACGTTTTACTTGGATAAAAGATTTCTTCGAAAAGAACAAGTAAATGTCATAACAGATTTAAAACGAAGTATAACAAAGCAAAACCGATAAAGGTTAACGAAAGATCTATATGCACGCGAAAAATCGGCCATAGTTTTGCCTAAAAAAAGGTCAATCGCCACAAATGAAAGACATATAAATAACCCAATCAACTAGCCAACTAGCAATTTAAGCGCACTAAATGCAATATCATAAGATAAAAACGCATATTATGAAGCACATTCTCGCAACGTCATAGATTATAACAACCATGTTTAAAACCAACATAAACACAATTCATAATATAATCATGCTACTTATTACATCAAAAACAAACGAAGTTCGTAGAACGGGAAAGAAATACAATGAAACAAAAAGAGAGGTATTTCTCCCCCTTGACAACATAAAAAAAAAACATGAAAATGAATAAAATGATATCCGCCTAGTCGCGGTGGGAGGTCGCATCATCCTCTTCGTCTTCGTTGTTGTCATGGGGCCCGGCAAGATCGGGAAAATAGCCGTGGAATTTCGCCCTTTGCTCAGCGCTCAACCTATCGATTTCGTCCAAATCTTCTTGACATGTGTTCATGGCACGAAACATGCGTCGGTGAAGTCGCGCATTTTGATATTGGTCGATGTAGAGATCGTCGTAGAATTGTTCGTTGCGCGGAGGACGGTGAGAAGATCCTACTTGAGCTTTTCCTTGTCGTCGAGAGGGACGAGAGGATGTAGGAATATCGGTGGGGGGAAGAGACTCGGAGGAGAAATCCTCACGTGCGGCTTGTGGTGTTGGCTTAGGGCCGACGTATTCTTCCTCTTCGGGGGTGAGAGGAGCATAGTTGGGGCCGGATACCCGCTTACCGGACCAAGTTATGGACTTGTCGGTATTATGGAATTTTATGGACATTTGGGAAAGATAGGAAGTGTCCCAAACATGTTTGTCCTTGTTTTTGAACAATGTTCCACCGGGAACGAGGTTTAGGTCCTTTAAGATGGCCGAAATCAAGGCACCGTAAGGTAGCCCATTTTTGGATTTCGTTTTAAGCGAGTCCATCTTAAGGAAGATGAGGGTAGCAAAGTCGAGTCGGACTCGACGATGGATGCACCCAAGAAGAAAGATGTACTCATTGGTAACATCCGTGAAATTGGAGGTATGAGGGAGGACTATGTGAGAAAGGATGTGGTAGGCTAGTTTGTTACGGAATAGAAGGCCATGGGCTTTGTTGGAGCGATTTTGATGAATGGGATGAAAAATTTCATCTTTTAGATCATTGAAGTGGTCGATCTCGAGAGTCTCACAAAGTTCCTCACTAGACTCATGGAAACCGCCGCTATCTAGGCATAAGAGAGTTCGTAGACGGTCTATACCGTAAACGAAAGGTTGTCGGTTAAACGATGAACGCAAGCGGAGTGCGCCATCATTATCCCTATCGAGAACTAGGTTATAATAAAATTCGTAGACATTTTCTTTGTAAAAAGGCTCTTTAAGAGTGAGGATAGTATCGAGTTTGTAAAAACTTAAATCTATCATTAGAGCGGCAAATCGTTCACGGAATAAACGCATATCTAGAGTGAAGTTGGTCAATATACCTCTTTTACCCATCTCGGGTGGATAGAGAGGAGAAAGAGGGCCGGAAGAGGAACCGGGGCCCGAGCGAGAAGCGGTGGAGGAGCCGGTGCGTGGGGCACGAGGAATAGCCGGACGGCGAGGTGGTGGAGGCACGACCTCGTCCTCATGTTCATCAACGAGGTTGAGTGACGCTTTCTTCGTACGAACCATTGTTGAATAAAATGGGTTTTGAAGAAAATAGGGTTTCTAAGAAACGAAATTAATCGATAATCGATTATACGGATAATAGGTGAAATTGGGTGATATTTTTATAGAAAATTAGGTTTTATTGAGGAATTTTGATGGATTTGGAAAGAGGGAGGCGATTTTGGAAGAGAGGATGAATATATTTTGTGGAATGAATGAAATTAGGGTTTTGGAAGAGGTTTTAACACAGTGAAACAGAAAAACGATCGGTCGTTTTTATATTTCGACCGATCGGTGTGGAACGAAAATGTTCCAGTGAGCAAACCTTAAAAACGACCGATCGCTACTATAAAACGACCGATCGTTTTAAGTAGAAATTCTTCCAGTGACACAACACAAAAAACGACCGATCGCTATGCTAAAACGACCGATCGTTTTTGGTCTGTAACACGACCGATCGTAATGTACATAACGACCGATCGTTTTTGGTCCAAATTGTTCCAGAGAGTTAATGATAAAAACGACCGGTCGTTTTATTCATTACGATCGGTCGTTTTTCGAAAGTAGACCATTTTGGGAATATTACAGAAAGGTAGCCCATTCTGGGAATTGATTTTGGGCACTGTACCATTTCAGCAAAAAACTCTTAAAAAATTATCTCAATTTACAAAAAACAAGTACTTACACTTGGCAAAATGGATAATAAAATCAAATTGCCAATTTGACTTTGTTTTGTGAACTACGTTAAATCTATGTTTGTTGTATCATACTATTAATATAAACAAACATAGATTTAATTAACTATTTGTGCTCACTATATTTTGCCTAATTTTTTCAAAAATACTCTCACTCTATTTTAATAATTACCAATATACATAATATAATTAATTAACTATTTGTGCTCACTATATTTTCCTAATTACGGATGTATCCTAAATTAATTAACAATTCGTTTTAACTTTCATAACCATAATAAATGATACCAAATCTGAATATTATGTTAAAAATAAAATATATTACGAGATTTATTACGCGTCTCACATACAACGCGTGGATAACTTTTACCCACGCGTGTAGGCCTTTAAACTTTTCTGTAGGCCTTGAAATTTCAAATTTTGAAAGGGTACTTATCTAAAGATGTTGATGGACTAGTTTTTTTTTTTTACAATTTGTGTAAATTTTTCGTTTCTCATTGCTGGCCATTTTTTTATGATTTGTAAACAGCTTAATTATCAACTGGAAGTTTATGTTATTTTAACAACATTTGCTTTTTCAAAGCTTATTAATATTTTTATTGGGAAATTTTGGCATGACTATTTAGAGAAGATACTATGAAAGGAAATCTGTAGTTTTGCATAATTGAACAAGAACTTGCTTTCATATTTCTGTATTACATGCCTACAGAATGCTGAGGACAATGAGTATCCCGAAGAGGTAAAGCCATCACTGGAGTTTGTGATAACATCGCAAGATATTACAGCCACCGGAGCACCTGCGACCTTGTTAATATTTAACAATGAAAAAGGATTTTCTCCCAAAAACATAGAATCGATTTGTGCTCTGGGTTGCTCAACCAAGAAAGGGAATCGCAAACTTGGTTACATTGGTGAAAAAGGTAAGTTACGGTCAAAATATTTTTAGGGATTACAACTGGCTAGTGTTTTTTAGTTTGTTGAGAAGCTATTAGAAAATAAAATCTACAAATCCCATACATCACCGGCAATTAAACATTGAGCCTGCTTGAAACAACGTTCAAATATTCTGCTCAGGAAGTTTATTATGATTTGTGATTTATTATCTCAACGGCAATTAAATTTTACACCATCTGCTGGAATAAATATCTTGTGAAACTAAAATAAATTCATAGTGAGAATTTAAGAAGTCAAGTTCTTTTATGCCACAAGGTGTTGCATTGTTTTTGATTTTAACCCTTTATTCAACCTCATTCTCATCGTTTTTTTTACCCCTGGAATTTCAGGAATCGGTTTCAAGAGCGTATTCCTGATTACAGCTCGACCTTATGTTTTCAGCAATGGCTATCAGATACGATTTAGTGAAGAACCTTGTCCAGACTGTAAGGTCGGGTTTGTTGTCCCTGAATGGGTCAACGAGAATTCAATATTATCCTCCATAAAAAATATTTATGGATCTAGCACTTCAATCCCGACCACCACATTTGTGTTGCCTCTTAAGCCTGATAAAGTTAATGCAGTGAAACAACAACTATCAAACATCCACCCGGAGGTTCTCCTATTCCTTTCAAAGATTAAGAAGCTCTCGGTAAAGGAAACGAACGATAATCCGAAGCTTAATTCAGTTAGTGCGATTTCTATTTTGCAAGAAACTGAATTTGTTACTCGAAAAAACATGGATGCTGAATCGTTCTTGCTTCATCTGTCCGCTGATGAAAACAGTGAATGTTATGAAAAGGAATGTAGCTATTACATGTGGAGGCAAAAATTTCCTGTCAAAAAAGAAAATAAAGTTGATAAAAGAAAGGAAGTGAACGAGTGGGTCATCACTTTAGCATTTCCCAATGGAAATCGTCTTAATAGAGGGAGAAAGTCACCCGGTGTATATGCTTATCTACCTACAGAGATGGTTACTAATTTTCCCTTCATAATTCAGGCTGATTTTCTTTTACCGTCATCTCGAGAAACTATTCTCTTGGATAACAAATGGAACAAAGGGATACTAGATTGTATACCTACGGCTTTTGTGAATGCGATTACATCTTTAGTGAAGAGTAACGAGACAGCTCCTTTATCTAGTTTGCCCCGTATGTTTGAGTTTTTACCTGTCAATAACTCTCCTTATTCTCAAATGGATTTAGTAAGAGATTCTATTAAATCAAAGTTGGCAAATGAAAATATTGTCCCGTGTGAATCGTATATGGAGCAGAGGTTTTTCAGGAAACCGAGTGAAGTGGGTAGGCTAATGCCTGAGTTTTGGAACATATTGGACGAGGTAAAAGTGGAAAAAGTTAGTTTGAGAAATATCTCGTCCCATGGTAGATGTGTGTTAGCTTCTTCCTTTGATACACGAGATTACGATAAGGTCTTGGACTTCTTAGGAGTTATGCCTATGGGTGATGAATGGTATGCGAATGTTATACGGGGTTCTAACATTTTGTTGGGAGTGTCCGAGAATTTGTACCTAGAAATTCTTATTTTTTTGGCTGGAAAATGGACTTCGAATTTCCAGAAAACAAGCATGAGAACAATGCCACTCATTAAGTATGTTGACCTTGATGGTGTTGTTAATCTGTGCAGTGTTAATGAAATCTCAGATTATCGAATTCAAGTATTTAAAACTGCTGGATCGGAAACTAATATATCCTGGCTTATTGACTGGACTAAAGAATTTAGATGCCGTTATTTCTTTTTACCAAAATCAATACAGGAAGAAATCTTGAGATCGTCAAAGTGGCACACTTTACAAGATTGGTTTTCTCATACGCTCGGAATCAGAAATGTTAATGTGAGAGACTATGCATCTCTTATTGCTGATTCCATTAAAAGTGATAAGAAGCTTGTAGTCACTTTTGCCCATTTCTTGTATCATTCTCGATCAGAGGATTATCTTACCACTAAGGAAGCTAATGAATTATTTGCCATTATTCCCATCATTGATAATTACGATAATATTACGAAACAAAAGAATGGGATTCTTATCCCGGCCAGTGTAAGCAATTGGGTTAGCTTAGTGGGATCGAATTTTTGGAGCAAAGATGGTGTTGTCGTACTAGGGGAAGGTTATTTGTGTCCTGGAAAATTTGCGGGTATTTCTTCTTCTAAAAATGAGCTTTTAAGCTTTCTAAAAAGCACGTTAGGAGCTTCTGATATACCTTTCATGACTCCTCCTAATGAAGCTATTCCTACATTATCTGCGCCGCTGACGAAAAATAACACTTACTTGCTGTTGGAATGGATAAAAAACTTGAGATTGAAACGAATTTCATTTCCTTCCAAGTTTTTGAAAAGTATTAAAGAAGATAGCTGGCTGAAGATTTCTATGAATGGATGTTCCGGTCATAAGCCTCCATCTTTGTCGTTTTTCCCGTCCTCGTCATGGGGTGATCTTCTTCAAGATGCTTCAGTTTTAGTCGATATTCCAATAGTGGATAAAATCTGGTATGGTAATAAGATAAATGACTATACAAACGAGCTTAAAGAGATTGGTGTCATGTTTGAATTCAAGGAGGCTTGTGAATTCTTTGGGAAGCATGTTATGTCGTTGGTTACGTCCTCAACTCTGAGAAGAGATCACGTCTACTCAATACTGAAGTTTATCAAAATTTTGAGGGAAAAGCTTTTGTCTCCAGAGAATTTTATTCGAAGTATTAATGAAGGAAAATGGTTGAAGACATCGCTTGGGTACAGATCACCTACGGGATCTGTTCTATTTGATAATGAGTGGGGCTCTGCATCTGAGATATGCGAAATTCCCTTTATATCCCAAGAGTATTATGGTGATAACATTCTTTCTTACAAGGAAGAGCTACAGCTACTTGGGGTTTTAGTCTGTTTTAATGATAATTACAAGTTCGTAACTGACCATTTGAAATCTGCGGATCAGGTTAATCCTCAGTCGAAAGAGAGTAGTCTTTTTGTTCTGAAGTGTTTGCAGAACTTAAAATCACCTGAAAAATTTATTGCAGTTTTAAAAGACAAAAAGTTTCTGAAGACAAACATGGGATGTAAAGCCCCATCTGAATCATATCATCTTAATCCCGATTGGGGTTGTCTTTTACAGGTTTTCAACAATTTTCCTCTTGTTGATGAAAGTTTTTATGGAAACAATGTCATGGTGTACAAAAATGAGCTCGAGAAGTTGGGGGTGATTTTTGATTTTGAAAAGGCAACAAAAGCATTTGTGGGTGTTTTCAAGCAACAAGCTGAAATATCTTTTGTAAGCAAAGGTAATGTTCTTTCGTTACTAGCATGTCTTAGAAAGCTCAATGGTACAAATTATAAGTTACCTACTGATGTGATGGGGTGTATTCGTGAGGTCAAGTGGTTAAGAACTCGCCTTGGTGATTATCGGGAACCAAAAGAATGTATTTTATTTGGTTCTGATTGGGAATCTATAGCCCCCGTCTCTTTGCTCCCTTTTATTGACGACAGCGAAAATTATTACGGCAGGGATATTTATCAATATGAAAAAGAGTTGAAGAATACTGGTGTTGTTGTTGCATTCGGAAAAGGGTTTAAATTAGTTGCCTCTTGTCTGCACTTTCCTGCTGATCTTAGTATTATTACTCCTGCAAATACATACGCAGTGCTTGAGTGTATACGCTTCTTAAAAGCACAGAAGGATAAAACATTACCCGAGCCTTTCTTGAAGAAAATTCAAAAAAATTGGGTGAAAACAACTTTTGGTTATAAGTCTCCCAATGAGAGTCTGCTTTTTGATTCTGATTGGACTAATATCTTAGCTCGTGAGGATGGTCCATTCATTGATGAACAATTTTACGGACTTAAAATTGTGTCGTATTCAAAAGAGCTTAAAGCGATAGGGGTCAAAGTTGAAATTGAGAATGGGTGCTCATTGCTTGCTAGCCACCTAGATTTCCATTCTGAGTCTAAAAATATTGTTAGAATATATAATTACCTGCAGAAGTTCAATTGGAAACCGGAAACCGAAGAGAAAAGAAAGGTTTGGGTACCAAATGAAAATGTAGGTGGAAAGTGGGAAAAATCTGAAGAATGTGTTCTGTGGGATAAGGATGGTCTTTTTGCTGAGCAATTGTATGTGTTGGAAAAATATTATGACTCAAAAGTTCTAGGCTTTTTCGCTTGTGCTTTAAATGTTAAGTCATATCCTTGTATAGACGATTATTGCAAGCTTTGGAATGGTTGGGAGAGATCTGAACAGAGATTAACTAACAAACAGTGCTGTGCCTTTTGGCAATTCCTTGTCAGAAATTGGAGTAAAAACACTGAGAAAATCGTTTCTGAGAAACTATCGAAACTGCCGGTTAATTCTGAAGCAGATGAGGTCTTATTGGTTAATAAAAGTGATGTGTTTATTGCTGATGACCTTCTTTTAAAGGATATTTTTCAGAAAATATCACCCCAGCTATTTGTTTGGTTTCCTAAGGAAAGCTCTGCTTCTCCACCTCGCTCCCAGCTTCTTGAGATATACAGAAAAATCGGTGTTCGAAATATATCCGAGTCAGTGAAAAAAGAATTAACCTTGATTACACATGGTAATTTATTGAAACCAGTAAACCGGAGTGAGTTTTTTATAGGGAAAAGTTTGATTATTCTCATTCTTGGGTTTTTAGCTCGGCCTTCATTGAATATTGATGCAGAAAAGCGACAGGAATTTGTGAAGTACCTTCTTGGTGTAAAAGTCTTTGAGACAGACAAACCATTTTCTGTTGTGTACAACTTAGCACTATCATCGGGTGAAATTTTGGCAGCAGAAGCAAAACTAGTGATTCGTTGGGAGAGGGAAGGTGAGAAGATAATTGCTAACAAGATGGATAAGCTACATGAGAACGTAAGTATGATTGAATATGCTACGTACTTTTCCAAAGTGATATCCGAAGGGTTGCTGTGGGAGAATGAAAAATGGATCGAACCATTGGCCGAGCTTATAAGGATTGGTTTTTTCGTTGAATTCGACGAGGGAGCTATTGGGTTTTTGATGAAAACCAAAAATTTGGAGCTGTTTGAAGAGGACTATAAGTTCCTTTCTTCCGTTTTCCCTACTGTTTAGGTCAGTTTTAAGCTGCTAATATTTTTTACTGCTTATGTTTTCTACATTTGGGTTTTGTTTGTTAAACTTGTTCATGTTTTCTCTACTGTTTAGGTCAGTTTTAAGCTGCTAATATTTTTTACTGCTTATGTTTTCTACATTTGGGTTTTGTTTGTTAAACTTGTTCATGTTTTCTCTACTGTTTAGGTCAGTTTTAAGCTGCTAATATTTTTTACTGCTTATGTTTTCTACATTTGGTTTACGTTTGTTAAACTTGTTCATTTTATGCAGAGTTAATTGGGTTGTTTATGAAGACCAAAACCTGGAGCTATTCAGGATCAGGAATTTCCTTCTTACGCTTTAACTATAAAGGTCGGTTTAAAGTTGCTAATGGTTTTTAATGTTTTTTTCAAATTTCTTCTTGTTTCTTTCTTACGATTATGTTCATTTTTATTTTGCAGCTTGATAATGAATAAAGACCTTCTGGTTTTGTGTTGAAGACCAAGATCTGGAGAGAATAAATTTATTTTTACATTTTTCGTACTGTTTTATTCAGTCTGAACTATGAAGCTGCTAGTGCTTTCCGATGCTTTTGCTTTTCGATTTGGTTTTCTTTCTAAGAACTTGGTTATTTTGATGATGAGCGAGAACGGCATTCATGTTATAATCAAGTCTTTTAGTTGTTTTGGAACAATCTTCTTTTTTGGCTTAATTAATCTAATGTTTTTAGTGCTGGTTTGGTTGAGCATTGAAAAGCTAGCAAAAGTGTGCCCTTTTGGAGATCTCTCAACTCTCAAGTTTGTAGAGCTGGTAAATTTTACTTAGTTTTCTGAATAGCTATTCGTAGTTTCCCCGTGTGAACCTATGGTGCTTACACAAGTTTCTTACACAAGCATATGAAATTGTTGATTTTCTTGCACAAGAAAATTAACTAGAAGAAAGGTAAAGAAAAGTATGGAAAACTCAAGTTTAATTAATTTTAAGTTACTTTTCCAACAATAGTACGGAAATCTATATATTATAAATTTACTTTTTCTTATTTTTTGCTTCAAGAAAAGGGTACTTATATATACTCGTGTGATTTGTGAACTATGTAATTGTTTGGCAGAGGTAATTAATTATAGTATTTGTTTTTACCTCTTTTACTTTTTAAGTAAAAGTCTTGTTTGGTTTGCCAACTACAGGCATTCTTATTTGTATTTTTGAGGCAGGATAAATAAAACTTAAAAAGTAAAGATTTTGATACCTTTTTACTTAAAAATACACATTTTATAAATTTTAGACTACAATCACATACTTTCACATTTCCCCATAAAAAAGAGTAAACCTTTCTTTTTGTATGAAAGACACCATAAATATTATGGAAAAGTTTATTAATTTATCTCCATGGATAAATTTGATTTTAGACGTGCTAGAAGTGTTCGATTTTGTCTCGAGATAAAGATAAAAGTACTAGGAACTTAGAACTGCCAATGGGCATTACTCTCTCGTCTATCAAAATTGTAATTGTTTTCATTTTTTAGATGTTTTTTGTGCAAACATGCACCAAGGGTGTCTGTTAATCATTTGTGCCATGGTACAACAAATTGCACAATGTAACAAAGCCGATAGTGTAGCAATTAACATAATTGCATTTTTTTTTATCCTATTGGTGATTACTGAAAATCAAACCCATACTCTATTATAAAGCAAAATCGTAATTTTGTTGAAATTCAAAATTACTGAACTAATCACCGATGGTTGCTTTGGTTTTGATTTTATATTTACTTATTTTTCTTCTAAACCAAACAAAACAAAATTAAATAATCTTAAATGTTTTGAAAAACTTTTACTTAGGCACACCAAACAAACCGTAGGCTAGGCGGCTACCTAATTTCGATATTACATCAAATATATGAAACCAGAAAACTTAATTCATACTTGCACGATTGATATGAAATAATAATCCATCATCACGAATTCACGACCAGTTGAAATATTAAAAGTACAAAAACAAAAAGGACAGATTATGTCCAAGAATAGCACAAACTCTAATCCCTCCAGATATGTAATAAATATCAGTTAACAGAATCCAACAACCTCGCTGATTTTACATTAAAATGAGTCAACTGGAAATTCATTACAACAACGACATTAGTAAAGAATTGAGCAAACACAGTTGGTGATTCCCCCTTTCGTCTCAAAAGTGTGCGGGAGGATTATGAATGTTAAAGGTTAGTTTCACGTTGTTTCGGAGGGGCATAGTAATACGTTTTCGAAATGTGATCATCAAACTTGATTTGGATAAAGGTTAAAAATCCTGCTTTCCCTTTCTGCAACTAAAGCAGTACTAAACTAAGAGTTTGTAAATAACACACCTCGATACCCTCTTTGATAGTATATGTATGGGTTAAATAAATTAAGCCGATCGCTTTTATGATGGTATTCAAATACTCGGCACAGTGCAGAGAAGACCATGTCCAGCATCGTGCTCCAAAGGGTACATGGTGGTTCTTTTCACGTACTTTTGATGCTCAATTACAGGTTTTCTAAGACCTGAAATTTGTTTTCGCATTGCTTCGATTTGCTTTTTGACAATAGAACACGCACCCAGCGGATCTCTAGATCCTGCTCCAACCCTCCTATCAAAAATAAAAAAAAGTGGATGTAAAAGTAAGAATACGATCCTGTCAAATTCTACTTTATACTCTTATCAAATTCTACTAAAAGTAAGAATTAATTCAGGTTCACTTTATACTCTACTTATCACTACAACTCATACTTTCTCACTGTATAGCTTTTTAAAGCCACTTTCTTTTTTTAATTGTCACTTTATAATGCTACTTTCCTTTTTTTAAAGCCACTTTCTTTATATAAGAGTAGCATCAATCAATGTATTGATTCGTTGACGCTAACCTTCGAACCCTGATAATGAACGGGTCACCATTTTGTACAATCAGTGAGTTAGATAATACATTTACAACTATTGTATTAAAAAACTGAGGGTTAGATGATACATTTTAAATAATTAATTTAGTTTTTCAATTTTTATTATATATTAGACAAATTAGAATTTAATAAATTAAAAATAAATTTTACAACATAATAAAAACTCAAATAAAAATATAGAACCCTGGTAGATACTATCCTAAATTTAATAATTAATCAAAATTTGAAAAAATGTAACAATTGAATATTTATTTTTGAAAACGGCACTTTGTGTGGTTCAATTGTTTGACTGCACAAAAGAAAAATCATAATAAACGTGGCGGGTCTCAACCACTTGTACCAACAATTTTGCTCAATATATTTTACCGTGTTTGCTTGTTTTGTGGATAATTTTATAAAAGTCGTGTTGTTTCCTTAAACTAGATTTCAATGAAAACTATCCTTATATGCACGGAGGGTATAACCTTCACTTATGAATAAAAAACTACTAAATTTTTCAGTGCAACTTTGGTTCCCCCTTCTCTTCCAGAACATGACAAATCCTTTTATTGTATTTCAATAAATGTCATATTATTTTACTAGCTTTTTGTTGTCTTAAACCGTGTAAAACCTTGTTGGAGAATATTACAATTATCGTATCATTCAATTTGAGAATATACAAAAATATTATATAAAATTCATTTTTGTTTTGTTGTTTTATTTAAGTAATAAGATTGTTATGTGAAAGAAATAAAGTGGAGGGAGAATATGTTAATAAAAAACAATAAAACATATGGTTAGTTAGCATAGATATGTTAATATAGGTTAACTTAAAATGATATAAAATTAAACGGTTCTCTCAAAATGTAAAAATGTGTTAATTTGAGGATTTTTTTAGAAGAATTAATGCAGTTGCTCTAAGTGCTGCTTTTGTTTGTGTAAATGTTGCTTTTGTTTTTTTTTAATTGCCACTTTAGTTATGCGCGAATCAAGTAATAGTCCATGATGGTGTCAAATTTACACAAGTGTAATAAATAAATGGATTTTTGGAATTGTAAATGTGGAGTGACACTGATGGTTTGTTCCTAACTTTTTCCTGTTATAATACAATCACTCATGTAGATCAAGTCAAACCTTATATTAAAAACCTGAAAACTTGTCTATCTCATCATGAGTAACAAATTAACAAAAATATAGAATTTGTTTTTATATTATTTCAAATTTCAAATTTCAAATTTCAAATGTTATCCAACTGAGGCTACAAGTAGAAATAAACACTGTAACATCCCCTAACGCTACATTATACATACATTCTCCTACGTACATATATATTTATGAAAGTAGTATTCTGAAGAAATAGAAGTAAAAATGGGTACACCGAGAGAACATATAGAGTCGATTCGGAAGAACGTATTCAAAATCGGAGAGGAACCTGGGGCTAAAGATGTTATGTTACATAATGCTATTAGTTATTTATCTGCTGAGCTCTACACTAAAGATGTTCATTTCTTAATGGAATTAATTCAGGTTTAGTTTATATCACCCACCACCACTTTATACCGAACTCTTATATATATATTTTTTAATATATCACTCACCATCTTATATACTTTCTGACTCTATATTTATTATTTTAAATGCCTATTCATTTATGTTTATTAAAAATCAAGTTTTGTATACTTGACCAAAAATGTAATGTTATAGTGTGATTTATATTTAAGATTAGCACGATTTGCTACTTAATGAGTTAAATTGTTGCATTAGAATGAAATTTAAGATGTTTAGTTAAACTTGTAAATTCTAAATTTCCTGAATCAAATAGGCTGTGATTTTAGAAAGATTTGCACGATTTGCCGTGATATTATCTAAGATAAGCACGATTTGCTTCCAATTAAGTTAAACTATAGCATTTGGAATATAAAATATCTATAGTCAGACTTGTAAATTCTAAATTTTGTGGATTAAAATTATGAGAATTGAAACACTGAGTATCTAATAGGCTATTGTTTAACTAAAAGTTCAATTGGACATTTTGCATTTTTACTTTATTAATATTATTACTGAATTAGTCCCACTATATGTAGTTCAGCCCCTGAAAACACCAAGACTGGTATTAAATAGGGATGTTCAAGGTTCCGTTTGATTTTTGATAAATAAAAAAAAACTCGTTTAGAAAAAATTGCAATTTACAAAAAACAAGTACTTAGCAAAATAGATAACCTTTCTGTAGGCCTTGAAATTTCAAATCTAGAAAAGTGTACTTATCTAAAGATCTTGATGGACTAGGTTTTTTTTTACAATTTATGTAAATTTTTTGTTTCTAATTGCTGGCCATTTTTTGTGATTTGTAAACAGCTTAATTATCAACCGGAAGTTTATGTTATTTTAGCAACATTTGCTTTTTCAAAGCTTATTAATATTTTTATTGTGAAATTTTGGCATGACTATTTAGAGAAGATACTATGAAACGAAATCTGTAGTTTTGCATAGTTGAACAAAAACTTGCTTTCATATTTCTGTATTACATGCCTACAGAATGCTGAGGACAATGAGTATCCCGAAGAGGTAAAGCCATCACTGGAGTTTGTGATAACATCGCAAGATATTACAGCCACCGGAGCACCTGCGACCTTGCTAATATTTAACAATGAAAAAGGATTTTCTCCCAAAAACATAGAATCGATTTGTGCTCTGGGTTGCTCAACCAAGAAAGGGAATCGCAAACTTGGTTACATTGGTGAAAAAGGTAAGTTACGGTCAAAATATTGTTAGGGATTACAACTGGCTAGTGTTTTTTAGTTTGTTGAGAAGCTATTAGAAAATAAAATCTGCAAATCCCATACATCACCAGTTGATACTTTTAACTGTAAAACATTGATCCTGCTTGAAACAACGTTAAAATATTCTGCTCATGAAGTTTATTATGATTTGTGATTTATTATCTCAACGGCCCTTCAATTTTACACCATCTGCTGGAATAAATATCTTGTGAAACTAAAATAAATTCATAGTGAGAATTTAAGGAGTCAAGTTCTTTTATGACACAAGGTGTTACATTGCTTTTGATTTTAACCCCTTATTCAACCTCATTCTCATCGTTTTTTTACCCCTGGAATTTCAGGAATCGGTTTCAAGAGTGTATTCCTGATCACAGCTCGACCTTATGTGTTCAGCAATGGCTATCAGATACGATTTAGTGAAGAACCTTGTCCAGACTGTAAGGTCGGGTTCGTTGTCCCCGAATGGGTCAATGAGAATTCAATATTATCCTCCATTAAAAATATTTATGGGTCTAGCACTCCAATCCCGACCACCACATTTGTGTTGCCTCTTAAGCCTGATAAAGTTAATGCAGTGAAGCAACAACTATCAAACATCCACCCGGAGGTTCTCCTATTCCTTTCAAAGATTAAGAAGCTCTCGGTAAAGGAAACGAACGATAATCCGAAGCTTAATTCTGTTAGCGCGGTTTCTATTTTGCAAGAAACTGAATTTGTTATTCGAAAAAACATGGATGCTGAATCGTTCTTGCTTCATCTGTCGGCTGATGAAAACAGTGAATGTTATGAAAAGGAATGCAGCTATTACATGTGGAGGCAAAAATTTCCTGTCAAAAAAGAAAATAAAGTTGATAAAAGAAAAGAAGTGAGCGAGTGGGTCATCACTTTAGCGTTTCCCAATGGAAATCGTCTTAATAGAGGGAGAAAGTCACCCGGTGTATATGCTTATCTACCTACAGAGATGGTTACTAATTTTCCCTTCATAATTCAGGCTGATTTTCTTTTACCGTCATCTCGAGAAACTATTCTCTTGGATAACAAATGGAACAAAGGGATACTAGATTGTATACCTACGGCTTTTGTGAATGCGATTACATCTTTAGTGAAGAGTAACGAGACAGCTCCTTTATCTAGTTTGCCCCGTATGTTCGAGTTTTTACCTGTCAATAACTCTCCTTATTCTCAAATGGATTTAGTAAGAGATTCTATTAAATCAAAGTTGGCAAATGAACATATTGTCCCGTGTGAATCGTATATGGAGCAGAGGTTTTTCAGGAAACCGAGTGAAGTGGGTAGGCTAATGCCTGAGTTTTGGAACATATTGGACGAGGTAAAAGTGGAAAAGGTTAGTTTGAGAAATATCTCGTCCCATGGTAGATGTGTGTTAGCTTCTTCATTTGATACACGAGATTACGATAAGGTCTTGGACTTCTTAGGAGTTATGCCTATGGATGATGAATGGTATGCGAATGTTATACGGGGTTCTAACATTTTGTTGGGAGTGTCCGAGAATTTGTACCTAGAAATTCTTATTTTTTTGGCTGGAAAATGGACTTCGAATTTCCAGAAAACAAGCATGAGAACAATGCCGCTCATTAAGTATGTTGACCTTAATGGTGTTGTTAATCTGTGCAGTGTTAATGAAATCTCAGATTATCGAATTAAAGTATTTAAAACTGCTGGATCGGAAACTAATATATCCTGGCTTATTGACTGGACTAAAGAATTTAGATGCCATTATTTCTTTTTACCAAAATCAATACAGGAAGAAATCTTGAGATCGTCAAAGTGGCACACTTTACAAGATTGGTTTTCTCATACGGTCGGAATTAGAAATGTTAATGTGAGAGACTATGCATCTCTTATTGCTGATTCCATTAAAAGTGATAAGAAGCTTGTAGTCACTTTTGCCCATTTCTTGTATCATTCTCGATCAGAGGATTATCTTACCACTAAGGAAGCTAATGAATTATTTGCCATTATTCCCATCGTTGATAATTACGATAATATGACGAAACAAAAGAATGGGATTCTTATCCCGGCCAGTGGAAGCAATTGGGTTAGCTTAGTGGGATCGAATTTTTGGAGCAAAGATGGTGTTGTCGTACTAGGGGAAGGTTATTTGTGTGCTGGAAAATATGCGGGTATTTCTTCTTCTAAAAATGAGCTTTTAAGCTTTCTTAAAAGCACGTTAGGAGCTTCTGATATACCTTTCATAACTCCTCCTAATGAAGCTATTCCTACATTATCTGCGCCGCTGACGAAAAATAACACTTACTTGCTGTTGGAATGGATAAAAAACTTGAGATTGAAACGAATTTCATTTCCTTCCAAGTTTTTGAAAAGTATTAAAGAAGATAGCTGGCTGAAGATTTCTATGAATGGATGTTCCGGTCATAAGCCTCCATCTTTGTCGTTTTTCCCGTGCTCGTCATGGGGTGATCTTCTTCAAGATGCTTCAGTTTTAGTCGATATTCCAATAGTGGATAAAATCTGGTATGGTAATAAGATAAATAACTATACAAACGAGCTTAAAGAGATTGGTGTCATGTTTGAATTCAAGGAGGCTTGTGAATTCTTTGGGAAGCATGTTATGTCGTTGGTTTCGTCCTCAACTCTGAGAAGAGATCACGTCTACTCAATACTGAAGTTTATCAAAATTTTGAGGGAAAAGCTTTTGTCTCCAGAGAATTTTATTCGAAGTATTAATGAAGGTAAATGGTTGAAGACATCGCTTGGGTACAGATCACCTACGGGATCTGTTCTATTTGATAATGAGTGGGGCTCTGCATCTGAGATATGCGAAATTCCCTTTATATCCCAAGAGTATTATGGTGATAACATTCTTTCTTACAAGGAAGAGCTACAGCTACTTGGGGTTTTAGTCGGTTTTAATGGTAATTACAAGTTCGTAACTGACCATTTGAAATTTGCGGGTCAGGTTAATCCTCAGTCTAAAGAGAGTTGTCTTTTTGTTCTGAAGTGCTTGCAGAACTTAAAATCACCTGAAAAATTGATTGCAGTTTTAAAAGACAAAAAGTTTCTGAAGACAAACATGGGATGTAAAGCCCCATCTGAATCATATCATCTTAATCCCGATTGGGGTTGTCTGTTACAGGTTTTCAACAATTTTCCTCTTGTTGATGAAAGTTTTTATGGAAACAATGTCATGGTGTACAAAAATGAGCTCGAGAAGTTGGGGGTGATTTTTGATTTTGAAAAGGCAATAAAAGCATTTGTGGGTGTTTTCAAGCAAAAAGCTGAAATATCTTTTGTAAGCAAAGGTAATGTTCTTTCGTTACTAGCATGTCTTAGAAAGCTCAATGGTACAACTTATACGTTACCTAATGATGTGATGAGGTGTATTCGTGAGGTCAAGTGGTTAAGAACTCGCCTTGGTGATTATCGGGTACCAAAAGAATGTATTTTATTTGGTTCTGATTGGGAATCTATAGCCCCCGTCTCTTTGCTCCCTTTTATTAACGACAGCGAAAATTATTACGGCAAGGATATTTATCAATATGAAAAAGAGTTGAAGAATACTGGTGTTGTTGTTGCGTTCGGAAATGGGTTCAAATTAGTTGCCTCTTGTCTGCACTTTCCTGCTGATCTTAGTATTATTACTCCTGCAAATACATACGCAGTGCTTGAGTGTATACGCTTCTTAAGAGCACAGAAGGATGAAACATTACCTGAGCCTTTCTTGAAAAAAATTCAAAAAAATTGGGTGAAAACAACTTTTGGTTATAAGTCTCCCAATGAGAGTCTGCTTTTTGATTCTGATTGGACTAATATCTTAGCTCGTGAGGATGGTCCATTCATTGATGAACAATTTTACGGACTTAAAATTGTGTCGTATTCAAAAGAGCTTAAAGCGATAGGGGTCAAAGTTGAAATTGAGAATGGGTGCTCATTGCTTGCTAGCCACCTAGATTTCCATTCTGAGTCTAAAAATATTGTTAGAATATATAATTACCTGCAGAAGTTCAATTGGAAACCGGAAACCGAAGAGAAAAGAAAGGTTTGGGTACCAAATGAAAATGGAGGTGGAAAGTGGGAAAAATCTGAAGAATGTGTTCTGTGGGATAAGGATGGTCTTTTTGCTGAGCAATTGTATGTGTTGGAAAAATATTATGACTCAAAAGTTCTAGGCTTTTTCGCTTGTGCTTTAAATGTTAAGTCATATCCTTGTATGGACGATTATTGCAAGCTTTGGAGTGGTTGGGAGAGATCTGAACAGATATTAACAACCAAACAGTGCCGTGCCTTTTGGCAATTCCTTGTCAGAAATTGGAGTAAAAATACTCAGAAAATCGTTTCTGAGAAACTATCGAAACTGCCGGTTAATTCTGAAGCGGATGAGGTCTTATTGGTTAATAAAAGTGATGTGTTTATTGCTGATGACCTTCTTTTAAAGGATATTTTTCAGAAAATATCACCCCAGCTATTTGTTTGGTTTCCTAAGGAAAGCTCTGCTTCTCCACCTCGCTCCCAGCTTCTTGAGATATACAGAAAAATCGGTGTTCGAAATATATCCGAGTCAGTGGAAAAAGAATTAACCATGATTACACATGGTAATTTATTGAAACCAGTAAACCGGAGTGAGTTTTTTATAGGGAAAAGTTTGATTATTCTCATTCTTGGGTTTTTAGCTCGGCCTTCATTGAATATTGATGCAGAAAAGCGACAGGAATTTGTGAAGTACCTTCTTGGTGTAAAAGTCTTTGAGACAGACAAACCATTTTCTGTTGTGTACAAATTAGCACTATCATCGGGTGAAATTTTGGCAGCAGAAGCAAAACTAGTGATTCGTTGGGAGAGGGAAGGTGAGAAGATAATTGCTAACAAGATGGATAAGCTACATGAGAACATAAGTATGATTGAATATGCTACGTATTTTTCCAAAGTGATATCCGAGGGGTTGCTGTGGGAGAATGAAAAATGGATCGAACCATTGGCCGAGCTTATAAGGATTGGTTTTTTCGTTGAATTCGACGAGGGAGCTATTGGGTTTTTGATGAAAACCAAAAATTTAGAGCTTTTTGAAGAGGACTATAAGTTCCTTTCTTCCGTTTTCCCTACTGTTAGGTCAGTTTTAAGCGGCTAATATTTTTTACTGCTTATGTTTTCTCCATTTGGTTTTCGTTTGTTAAACTTGTTCATGTTTTCCCTACTATTTAGTTCAGTTTTAAGCTGCTAATATTTTTTACTGCTTATGTTTTCTACATTTGGTTTTCGTTTGTTAAACTTGTTCATTTTATGCACAGTTAATTGGGTTGTTTATGAAGACCAAAATCTGGAGCTATTCAGGATCAGGAATTTCCTTCTTACGCTTTACTATGAAGGTCGGTTTAAAGTTGCTAATGGTTTTTAATGTTTTTTTCAAATTTCTTCTTGTTTCTTTTTTATGATTATGTTCATTTTTATTTTGCAGCTTGTTAATGAATGAAGACCTTCTGGTTTCGTGTTGAAGACCAAGATCTGGAGAGATTAAATTTCTTTTTACATTTTTCGTATTGTTTTATTCACTATGAAGCTGCTAGTGTTTTCCAATGCTTTTGCTTTTCGATTTGGCTTTCTTTCTAAGAACTTGGTTATTTTGACGATGAGCAAGAACGATCGAGTTTGCAGCACATTTATGTTATAATCAAGTCTTTTAGTTGTTTTGAAACAATCTTCTTTTTTGTGTTAATTAATCTAAAGTTTTTAGTGCTGGTTTGGTTGAGCAAGAGTTTGCCCTTTTCTCAAGTTTGTAGAGCTGGTAAATTTTACTTAGTTTTCTGAATAGCGATTCTTAGTTTCCCCGTGTGAACCTATGGTGCTTACTAATGCATTAGCAGAAATTGTTAATTAGTCTAAAAGTTTTGTACACAAGAAAACTAACCAGAAGAAAGGTAAATAAAAGTATGGAAAACTCAAGTTTAATTAATTTTATGTTATACTTTTCCAAAAATAGTAAGGAAATCTATATATTATAAATTTACTTTTCTTATTTTTTACTTCAAGAAAAGGGTACTTATATATACTCATGTGATTTGTGAACTATGTAATTGTTTGGCAGAGGTAATTAATTATAGTATTTGTTTTTACTTCTTTACTTTTTAAGTAAATGTCTTGTTTGGTTTGCCAACTACAGGCATTCTTATTTGTATTTTTGAGGCAGGATAAATAAACTTAAAAAGTAAAGATTTTGAGAGTTTTTTGCCAAAATGGCTCACTGGCTACGATTAATGCACAGAATGGGCTACCTTTCTGAAATATTCCCAAAATGGTCTACTTTCGAAAAACGACCGATCGAAATGATTAAAACGACCGGTCGTTTTATTATTGAACTCTCTGGAACAATTTGGACAATAAACGATCGGTCGAACTGGACAATACGACCGGTCGTTTTTCAGACAAAAACGATTGGTCGTTATGTACATTTCGATCGGTCGTTTTTCAGAAATAGTTGTACTTAAAAAACTCATCTCATTTCTGCAGACCATACTCATCTCATTACCACTGTAAAAATAAAAAAAACAGAGCTCTTAGATCATTTTAGGGCAAATCTCAGATCTCTTCCAAAACAGGTAAAAGCTCAATATTTTGTGTTGTTGGAGTATTATTTGAGTAAAATTGTTAATTTTACCGTGTGGTTATCGAAATGAAAAATCCTACAATTATGTGTTATTGGGGAGGTACGATATGGAAACTATTAGCGAGGGGTTATCTTATGATATTTCTTATAAAAATTTTTTTAAGGTATCTAGAAACACGACATACGACCAATTTTTGGAAAAATTGTTTAAGGTACTTGATGTATCATCGACTTCAAATCGTTTGAGTTTAACATGTCGTTATCCATATCTGACTAGACTTACTGAGTTTAAATATATGCGATTGGCTGTTGATGATAATGATTCGTTGGAAACCATGCTTGAGTTAATAGAAGAAAATGGAAGAACGTTTATAGAGTTATATGTTGAAATTGAGCAAGTTTACTCTTCTGATCAAGATTACGGGTTGTATTATAATATTCTTTCCACTAATGAAATCGGTACATCAAGTGGAACACTCATTCGACAAGAGCCAATGCATGAAATCGGTACATCAAGTAAAACACCCATTCGACAAGAGCCAATGCTAGAGGTATATTCTGAGAACAACGAACCAGATTTGACACATTTGGATGCAGTGTGTCGATTGACAGATAATATTGGTTGGTCGATAGAACTTGGGGATGAACCAGAGGATGAAGATCCGGACTTCAATATTAGCGAAAACGAGTCTGATGTACTAAACATATTAATTTACGACATCATTTTATGTGATAATACTTGTGCTATAAATCTTCCGGACAATCCGATGTACTAAACATATTAATTTACATCATTTTTTAAGGGATCATGTTCGAAAAGGGATCATGTTTTTATATATTTTTTGCCAAATCAGTGTCGAAAACTGCAAAAAATTCTTCTTTTGTAAATTTTTTACAGTCGATCGGTCGACTGTGAAAAACGACCGATCGTTTTTCAACAGATGACCGATCGTTCTAAAAAACGACCGATCGTTTCAGATCACATTTCTTCCAGGGAGTCCACAAGAAAAACGACCGATCGTTTTTCAGAAACGACCGATCGTTTTAGGTATGATTTCTTCCAGAGAGTTCACAATAAAAACGACCGATCGAAATGTACAGAACGACCGATCGTTTTTGGTCCAAATTGTTCCAGAGAGTTCATGATAAAAACGACCGGTCGTTTTTATCATTTCGATCGGTCGTTTTTCGAAAGTAGACCATTTTGAGAATATTACAGACAGGTAGCCCATTCTGGGAATTTGTGTGGTCCAGTGGACCAGTTTGGCAAAAAACTCAGATTTTGATACCTTTTTATTTAAAATTACACATTGTATAAATTCACCAATGTTGTGTGACATATTAGCTCGTTATAGATATATATAGAGATATGTATAGATATAGAGAGAGGTATGAGAGACAACAATAAGGGAGGCTTTATTAATCATAATGTATGAATGAATCATCAAATAGAAGACCCCTAACCCTCTTTATATAGATAGAGGGGTAGGGTTACAAGCCCACTTGGGCCCATAAAGTACAAGCCCAATAGTCCAATAATATCTTACAACACTCCCCCTTTGGACGTCTTGAATTCTTCGTCTTCATGCAGTCGATCTGAGTCGAGTTCATTCGCAGTGCTAAACACATAAAAACCTTAGGGCCGGAAAACCCAGTGTGGGACAAAACCGGTACCTAGGAGAAACTGTGTAGCCGAATGATATATGCCGAAATATCATGTAAGTAACTAATCACAAAACAGTGTGCCTCATCAAAACCTTGCCAGAGCAAACCCAATGGGAAAATCTCTGATCGAAGGAAAAAGAGTGCAACAGTGGTAGTAGTAGGGGATCAACCACAAAACAGGTGCCTCATCAAAACCTTGCTAGAGTAAACCCAGTGGGAAAAAACCTCTAGTCGAAGGACAAAAGAGTACACAGTGGTAAGAAGTATACAACAGGATACTCCCCCTAATTTCGGCAATCGTAAGTGAGATATGATAGGAACGTGTCTCGCTAAAAACCTTGCCAAGGAAAACCCAGTGGGAAAAAACCTTGGTCTAAGGACAAAAAGAGTACACGAGCATGCGACTGGATGCTCCCCCTCACTTGCACACGACAGGGTGCGAAGATTTCGACTAAGTAGTAATTAGTGCAATAAGCATTCACCTGGATGCTCCCCCTCACTTGCACACGACTGGGTGCAAAGATTTCATATTCCAAGAAAGAGTACGAGCATTCGACTGGATGCCTCATTTACTTACATACGACTGGATGCAAGAAAATCTAACCTGTAATAGAACGAGCATTCAACTGGATGCTCTTAAACTTCATTTGTGAAGATTAATTTCGGCGAGAAATGCTAAATAGCATAATGTAGTCATGTCTCTCTTGATCAATAACAACAAGTTGTCTTCTATGACAAGTGTTTTATCTGGATCGTGAGACAGAACATATGTAATTCAAATATGACTAATACTAGCTCGAAGTCATATACACTCTCTAGTCGTCTCATAGAGCACGAATAGATCAGAGTGATTCACTTGGAGTCATTCCAAGACCTCCAAGATGTCGCCTTATTCCTAATGGTAAAGACATACCATGTTAGGAATATCGCTTATGCGGGTCTGATAAGTAACCGGCATCGGTATAACCGAAAAAGGGTTGCGTTAATTCGAGTACCGAAGGGGGTAGGTACACTCGATGACGCAAATGGGATAAGACAAGCCCTCATCCACAATTACCTTAAGGTAATGGGAAAATGTCTTTTATGCCATTTCGATGGCAGCGTGTTAGCGCGATGCTGTGTCGAGCTATACCATTCACAGCATACGAGATGTTCGTCCTAGCACATTAGACCAAGTACAATAATGCGCTTATTGTACTTAGATATGAACATCATGGTTCAATATCTCTTCATCGTCACATCAGGGACGGAATGGGTCTATATCAATGTCTAGTGATCGAACGATCATGGGAGAATCTGACGACTTAGCGTCATGATGAATACAACGTCATAACACCTTCTGGGTGTAGTCTAAATCATGGACTTAGATTCAATCTTTACGGGAGTCGATCATCAGGCCGAGTCACTACCGTTTCTTCCCAAGATCCTTCATCTCGAAGGCAAATCCAAAAATGGATCGCGTAATAAAACACGCAAGGGCATAATACTTGTTCAAGTATCCCAAGCTAATCAAGTACTCACTTAGGCGGTATACCACATCCGCTCGGATTATATTAATCCATATAGTGAACGTCTCAGTCAATTGAGATCGTGTTCCATGGTCAGAAACTACTTGATTTAAGCACATGAAGTCACACAGGGACCTTCATCTATATCTCTTTGTCTAAATCCCCATAGAGATAAAACAGTGACCACAATCACATGCTGCATAATCAGTTTTTGGGAAACTACTAAACTGATAAAGTATGGGACCGTTATAACGTCCATTACGAGGAAATAACCCATCTCGTAACCAATTCCAAGATGTGAGAGAAGCCTTGCGCTACTAGGCGAGCATTCTACAATCTCATTATTCTCATCACTTTTCCTTACGAATAACCAAATAAACAAACTAGTTTAACATTGGTGGCGTTGGAGCTACAGGTCCGAACACACTTTCGCTAAGGTGTCTACTTGGATTGCAAGTTTCCATTAGTACAGTCTATTCTACGTTGACTTCAGGCAACGGTACATGGTTCCCTATCATAATTTGTTCATATTATCAGTCGTCACCGAATATATGAACAAGTAATCAATGACAGTCTCGTTTTGCTTCAATATCGTCTAAGATATCATGATCGACAGATATTTCGAGATTCTTAGGATGAGGAGGAAATCACACATCTCCTTGATCCTTTATAATCTCGTGCGACAAACGAGTTTCAGTTCACCACCTCTGGGGCTGAACGAATTAAGAACCGGTCAACTTCCTCATATCTTAGGAAGGACGACAGACTGACGGCCGACGGCAGCGTCCTTTGCTTGGCGGGTTCGGCCAAAGCAACGTGTTACGACAGGAACACGGCGTCCGACAGGGACGTCTATCCTTGCAAGCATTTTGCAGCTGGTATAAATGATCTCGTGACATCTCATAAAGTCATTAAATGCGTCTGGCATTTAGTTAGACTTGAGGGAGTCTATGCACTTACTTATCACTAAGTGCAGTTTTGGGGATCAAGCTAAGACTGGGTGGGTTATGCCACGTTACTTCACGTCGTTCCTTATCAACGGTAACGTGCAAATCTCCCCCTAACGACGGGGAGAACAGTCTTAGCGATGTCACTTTCGCATATCATGCGGTAAAGAGATCGCTTGCCAAGATTACTCTATCAAATGATAGGCAGGAGATTCATAATCGACTTATGTCCCCTTCAGAGGTCCATATTTTGAACGCTAGAACGGCTCAATCAAAATATTAATTAATCACTCTAAACACGCGTTATTATGAGACTTCTGGCTCATAACCAGTAACCAGCTGGTACGCATATGGTGTTTGAGTGTCTATGGGCCTCATAACGGACCAATGCAACAAAATAGCATAACCCACACGGAAATATAAATCTTGGTGCGCAAGACCAAGATGTGCGTGCAATCATTTGCAGTCGCATCAACAAACTTTCCGTGAGTCCATTTGGGTCTGAACATAATCGACAGGATGTTCAATTTGAATTTCCAAACTCAAGTAATTCAAATCGAAATTTCGATTATTACTCTTCGGAATTATCAAGTCGACTAGACTTTTCAGGATAATCCGGATCATGAGCCATCAACTTAATGATAGGGCTAAAAGTTTGGGAAATGCTGCATTTCTGTGGACAACAATAAAATGTGACCTTATTGTCGATGCATCAACCATAACCATTTATATTTATGGTCCGTTTTATGGTTGGATAAGTCCACAATAACTCCTTCAATTCTTTACCAGAATTCTACGAGTTCATTTCGTGATCTTTACACATACTAGTCTTTCAAAGTGAGCATTAGTGGCATGAATTTCGGATTAATCGCGAAATATATTCTCAGAGAGAATCCAAATGCTATGCGATTATAAATCAAGCATCGTCTTTTGACCCGGGAATATCTCATCCGGTCAATGCCATAATATCAAAATGCTCTTATCAATCGACGACAGGCGAATGATAGTACAGACAATCATGTCTTAGCATCTAAATTATTTATCATTCGACGACAGGCGAAATGATAAGGTAACTTTGAATGCTTTAAAGAATGTGGTAGCAACCACTTGAAAGACATTTCAACTCCTCTAAAATACGTTTTTTGAGTGGAGGCTATGTAAAGAAATTTCATTTCTTTCATGAGCTATTACCAGATAACACTGGTTTTCTCGAATATTTTATAACTCAACAAGGTACGACAGGACCTGCATGAGTATAACGCCTCATATTTGACAAATCAATTTGGCTTTACCAAAGATTTCGATTTTGGAACGACAGGTCCAGAATCGTTGTCACTGAGTGCTCTTTTAGGCAAGTAGTTGGTGAAATTATATGGTACACTGTTACCCACTATTTCCAAAAAACCAACTACACCACAAGTATTGCCTAAAATTTCATAATTTAAAGTTTGGTCACATTTGTCAAAGGAATTTGCTCAAAAAAACACTTTAAATTATTTCGAGAAATTTCATAAACAGGCAAACCATAATCCAAAAGTATGTCCAAATGGAAAAATAATAATCCAAATGGAAAAATATAATCCAGATGAGCGAAAAAATGGCTCAATGATTTATCAAAATCAATAAAGAAAGGTGTCAAACTCATTTGAGCCACAAAATCGGGGGTCTCAAGAGTTTCCTTTCAATTAGCTTTAACCACATTAGCATCGGTTTTTCCACCTTTATAATAGTTGTGAACTATTTAAGGAGTAACCGTGCATGACCGTTGTCTTTATAGCATAGAGTTGGCTCCTTGAGCATCATCTCTTACTTTGTGACAACGGCCCATATTGTTCCTTTCAATTACTGTCTTGGAGCCACAAGTTTTCGATTTTGACGATTGTCTAAAATCTCCCTTGGCTAGGCGATTCATCGGGATCGCGACAGTTCGAGACAAATAACACTTTTCTCGGTTCTCGATTCGTGGAAAAAAAAATGTACACGAAGAGCATTAATATCAGGCAAACAATTCGCCATTGACCCAATAGGATTAAAACTACTCACCGGGGTAATTTTCTTATCCAATAACAGATGGGCGATAAAGGAACATGGTGAATATAAATTCACGATACTGCTTATGGAATGCAATTTCCAAGCTAGTATTTTGGTGAAGGATTGCTCCAATATGTCAATTTCAGACATTTGTTCACCATAGACGTCATCACGTCTCAAATGTGGCGGCGGAATAAAATCAACGCCTTAGCATTCATCTCGAGGGTAACAACAAACTCGTGTTTTACTCATCAAAGATGACATCCAAATAATTTGGGTATCACATGCTCACACATCAGGGTGACTAACATGTGGTGACGAAATAACATCAACGTCTAAACAGTCATTTCGCAAGTATGTTTTGCGATTTTTCTCATCATAGATGGCATCCAACATGTGTTGGGAGTTCTGTATTATTTTTCATATAAAACGACTGGTTTATATGTTTATGGTTTGCACAAGCACAAACTTTAATTTCGAAACGACAGGTTCGAAAATAGTTTTGCTTTTAATGTGAATTGGTTCTCATTGATCGAACGACGGGTCGATACTGAGACACCAATTCGGCGAAACATACATCACTATATAAACACATTCGGGGAAATTATTATTTAGTCAACCCCTTTCGGTAGCTCTACTTGAAAAACGACCAGGAAAGACGGTGAGGGTGGAGGGCACGAATGCCACTTAAAACCCGACCTCATTAGGATATCGACTTCCGCCTATATCTTTCCTAGACATCGTATCCAAATAGGTGAGCCTATTTAGGGAAGGTTCATAATTTTTCCAACTTAAATGTGAAAATATATGATTTCGCAATTCTACCATTCATGGCAATAAATAACAGGTATATCTTTTCTAGATAACCACATATATACAAGGCAGTATAAAATATATTCATGATATATATCTAATCATGCAGTAGATTTGGTGATAAACTAAATCAATTCAGGATTATCAATCACACAAATTATATCATACCAAATCAAATCAAATCAATTAACTGCCATATGGTATATTTATATCTATGGTAATATCAAAAGATATGTTGATTATACTAATAATATATCAATCAATTATCTACGGTTTATTGCCATATAAGTAATTCTATACATGGTAGTTTTAACATGCAAGCAAACAATATATTTTTAATTACCAATCAATTCTATATATGGTAAAAAAATATTTTAACATGCAAAAAAGGTTAAATTTACATGGAAACATATCAATTTATTCAATTAACATGCAATTTTTTTATTCACTTGCCTTTTTAATAAATATATATATATGCATGTGGGTGAATATTTAGACCGAATATTGACTTTTATAACACATATATACTGTTTTTATACATGTAATATATTACAGGGACTATCCGTGTAATTACAGCAAACTATATATCTATTTACAGCATTATTACAGTTTCAGTCCATAATTTCAGACAAGTTTCAGCGAATTACAAAACAGTCATACTGTTTTCAGTATATAACATATTCAGTTCGGCAGATTACTACATGTTTACAATTAATCAGACAAGCCATATGTACTACATGTTTACTACATATTCAGTCATACTGTTTACTACATGTAAATTTTTTTAAAAACTATAGTAATAATCAGACAAGCCGTGCCAATTATGTTCACAATAATACATGGTTTGATTTTTACAGTATATATGGGCCAATTCCAGAATCTTTTTAATTCAAGTGTACACCGATACAAGCAATTTATTTATATGCAATAAATTATACACACGGTCAGACAATTATGTTCACAGTCATGTTTGTATTTCATGTAACCTTTACTTAGATGCTCTGGTATTAGTTTTATATAGTAAAAAAATAGGATTTTATGTACCGTCCTCACGGTATGTTGGTGAAGGTCGATATAACAATAATCCGATAAAACCCGGTTAAACCTCAAGGTTTATAGATATTCAATATCCGTGCGTTTACCCAAAATCTCCAATACCCACGAGCGTATATCCTAGTCTCCGCGAGCAAAGTGCCGATAACGTGTTGTGTGACATATTAGCTCGTTATAGATATATATAGAGATATGTATAGATATAGAGAGAGGTATGAGAGACAACAATAAGGGAGGCTTTATTAATCATAATGTATGAATGAATCATCAAATAGAAGACCCCTAACCCTCTTTATATAGATAGAGGGGTAGGGTTACAAGCCCACTTGGGCCCATAAAGTACAAGCCCAATAGTCCAATAATATCTTACAACAACCAACAAGTAATAAAACTAAAATATAACAATAATTAAAGGTTGGTATTATATATATATATATATATATATATATATATATATATATATATATATATTGTGGGTTGAAACGGATTGGGACGTATTGACCCGCGGTTTGTGAACCTTAACTCTAACCCAACCCGCAAAATATATAGCGGATTAGGACGGGGCGGATTGATTTTTTTTGGATATTTAACCCACCCCAACCCGCCCCAATCCATACGGATTGGGTTACGATACGGATTTACGGATTTTTTACCCACCCCTGCTCGAGATAAAATAAAGTACTGGGAACTTAAAACTGCCAATGGGCATTACTCTCTCGTCTATCAAAATTGTAATTGTATTCATTTTTTAGATGTTTTTTGTGCAAACATGCACAAAGGGTGTCTGTTAATCATTTGTGCCATGGTACAACAAATTGCACAATGTAACAAAGCCCATAGTGTAGCAATTAACACAATTGCATTTTTTTTTATCCTATTGATGATTACTGAAAAACGAAACCCGTACTCCATTGTAAAGCAAAATCGTAATTTTGTTGAAATTCAAAATTACTGAACTAATCACCGATGGTTGTTTTGGTTTTGATTTTATATTTACTTATTTTTCTTCTAAACCAAACAAAACAAAAATAAATAATCTCAAGTATTTTGAGAAACTTTTACTTAGGCACACCAAACAAACCATAGGCTACCTAATTTCGATATTACATCAAATATATGAAACCAGAAAACTTAATTCATACTTGCACGTAGGGGTGGGCAAAAAATCCGCAAACCCACCCCGTAACCCAATCCGTGCGGATTGGGGCGGGTTGGGTGTCAAAAAAAGTTAAATCCGTCCCGTCCCAATCCGTAAAAAAATTCGTGAGTTGGGTTAGGGTTGGGATTTCCAAACCGCGGGTTAATCCACCTCAACCCGTTTCAATCCGCATATATATATACTAGTAATCGTGCCTCACGCGTTGCGTGTGTGACGCGCAATGCAATTAAAATATAAAAAATAAGTGTAGTTATGATACAAATACGTGGATAATACAAAAAAAAATAGTATAAAACTTAAAAGACTTAAAATAATTTTTGGTTGTTAAAGAGGGACACGTAGTGTTATTATTTGTTATTTTTTATTTTATTATTTTATTTTTTTATGTGAGCATGGTATTATTGTAATTAATAAAAAAGTATAGGGGTATTATTGAAAAAAATTGGCTAAATTGGACAGCCTCATTTGGCTTGGATTGGCTTATTATTATAGAATGATATATATATATATATATATATATATATATATATATATTTTATCAAGATATTTTTTAATTACTATCTATTATCTAACAAAACGAGATACGAAAGGTAATAAAATTGATGTAAACTCTTAATGGAATTTCAATATATTGTCACATACCAATTCAACTTTTCATTGTAAATTTTTGCAGTTCAAAGATGTCACTACCCTCCCCTCAAGCCTTAAACAATTGTTCGACACTGCCTAAATAATCCCGGTTGATGGTCATACTCAGTGGATTATTAATTTTGATTTCAATTGTTATGTAATTTTCTAATTTTGATTATGTCGATGAAGAACAATTTGTTTTGTTTTGTTTTGTTTTGTTTTAGCTTTGCTATTTGTTCCGAACATTCTAAACGTATTTTGGTTGACTTTTAGTTTATATTTCTATTTGAAAGATTTATTTTTTAAAAAATATTTAGGTAAATTATACGAAATAATGAAAAATTAATGACTAAAATAAAAATTTAAGAAACAACCCGCACCCAATCCGTCCCGCTTGATTTGGATTGGGTTAGGTTGAGGTTTTAATTATAATGGGTTGGGTTGACTTGGTATTTGAATTTCACTAATCCGTCCCGCTATTTATTTTACAGGGCGGGTTAGGATTGAGACCAATCCGCCCCGTGCCCACCCCTAATTGGGCGATTGATATGAAATAATAATCCATCATCACGAATTCACGGCCAGTTGAAATATTAAAATTACAAAAACAAAAAGGACAGATTATGTCCAAGAATAGCACAAACTCTAATCCCTCCAGATATGTAATAAATATCAGTTAACAGAATCCAACAACCTCGCTGATTTTACATTAAAATGAGTCACCTGGAAATTCATTACAACAATGACATTAGTAAAGAATTGAGCAAACACAGTTGGTGATTCCCCCTTTCGTCTCAAAAGTGTGCGGGAGGATTATGAATGTTAAAGGTTAGTTTCACTTTGTTTCGGTGGGGCATAGTAATACGTTTTCGAAATGTGATCATCAAACTTGATTTGGATAAAGGTTAAAAATCCTGCTTTCCCTTTCTGCAACTAAAGCAGTACTAAACTAAGAGTTTGTAAATAACACACCTCGATACCCTCTTTGATAGTATATGTATGGGTTAAATAAATTAAGCCGATCGCTTTTATGATGGTATTCAAATACTCGGCACAGTGCAGAGAAGACCATGTCCAGCATCGTGCTCCAAAGGGTACATGGTGGTTCTTTTCACGTACTTTTGATGCTCAATTACAGGTTTTCTAAGACCTGAAATTTGTTTTCGCATTGCTTCGATTTGCTTTTTGACAATAGAACACGCACCCAGCGGATCTCCAGATCCTGCTCCAACCCTCCTATCAAAAATAAAAAAAAGTGGATGTAAAAGTAAGAATACGATCCTGTCAAATTCTACTTTATACTCTTATCAAATTCTACTAAAAGTAAGAATTAATTCAGGTTCACTTTATACTCTACTTATCACTACAACTCATACTTTCTCACTGTATAGCTTTTTAAAGCCACTTTCTTTTTTTAATTGTCACTTTATAATGCTACTTTCCTTTTTTTAAAGCCACTTTCTTTATATAAGAGTAGCATCAATCAATGTATTGATTCGTTGACGCTAACCTTCGAACCCTGATAATGAACGGGTCACCATTTTGTACAATCAGTGAGTTAGATAATACATTTACAACTATTGTATTAAAAAACTGAGGGTTAGATGATACATTTTAAATAATTAATTTAGTTTTTCAATTTTTATTATATATTAGACAAATTAGAATTTAATAAATTAAAAATAAATTTTACAACATAATAAAAACTCAAATAAAAATATAGAACCCTGGTAGATACTATCCTAAATTTAATAATTAATCAAAATTTGAAAAAATGTAACAATTGAATATTTATTTTTGAAAACGGCACTTTGTGTGGTTCAATTGTTTGACTGCACAAAAGAAAAATCATAATAAACGTGGCGGGTCTCAACCACTTGTACCAACAATTTTGCTCAATATATTTTACCGTGTTTGCTTGTTTTGTGGATAATTTTATAAAAGTCGTGTTGTTTCCTTAAACTAGATTTCAATGAAAACTATCCTTATATGCACGGAGGGTATAACCTTCACTTATGAATAAAAAACTACTAAATTTTTCAGTGCAACTTTGGTTCCCCCTTCTCTTCCAGAACATGACAAATCCTTTTATTGTATTTCAATAAATGTCATATTATTTTACTAGCTTTTTGTTGTCTTAAACCGTGTAAAACCTTGTTGGAGAATATTACAATTATCGTATCATTCAATTTGAGAATATACAAAAATATTATATAAAATTCATTTTTGTTTTGTTGTTTTATTTAAGTAATAAGATTGTTATGTGAAAGAAATAAAGTGGAGGGAGAATATGTTAATAAAAAACAATAAAACATATGGTTAGTTAGCATAGATATGTTAATATAGGTTAACTTAAAATGATATAAAATTAAACGGTTCTCTCAAAATGTAAAAATGTGTTAATTTGAGGATTTTTTTAGAAGAATTAATGCAGTTGCTCTAAGTGCTGCTTTTGTTTGTGTAAATGTTGCTTTTGTTTTTTTTTAATTGCCACTTTAGTTATGCGCGAATCAAGTAATAGTCCATGATGGTGTCAAATTTACACAAGTGTAATAAATAAATGGATTTTTGGAATTGTAAATGTGGAGTGACACTGATGGTTTGTTCCTAACTTTTTCCTGTTATAATACAATCACTCATGTAGATCAAGTCAAACCTTATATTAAAAACCTGAAAACTTGTCTATCTCATCATGAGTAACAAATTAACAAAAATATAGAATTTGTTTTTATATTATTTCAAATTTCAAATTTCAAATTTCAAATGTTATCCAACTGAGGCTACAAGTAGAAATAAACACTGTAACATCCCCTAACGCTACATTATACATACATTCTCCTACGTACATATATATTTATGAAAGTAGTATTCTGAAGAAATAGAAGTAAAAATGGGTACACCGAGAGAACATATAGAGTCGATTCGGAAGAACGTATTCAAAATCGGAGAGGAACCTGGGGCTAAAGATGTTATGTTACATAATGCTATTAGTTATTTATCTGCTGAGCTCTACACTAAAGATGTTCATTTCTTAATGGAATTAATTCAGGTTTAGTTTATATCACCCACCACCACTTTATACCGAACTCTTATATATATATTTTTTAATATATCACTCACCATCTTATATACTTTCTGACTCTATATTTATTATTTTAAATGCCTATTCATTTATGTTTATTAAAAATCAAGTTTTGTATACTTGACCAAAAATGTAATGTTATAGTGTGATTTATATTTAAGATTAGCACGATTTGCTACTTAATGAGTTAAATTGTTGCATTAGAATGAAATTTAAGATGTTTAGTTAAACTTGTAAATTCTAAATTTCCTGAATCAAATAGGCTGTGATTTTAGAAAGATTTGCATGATTTGCCGTGATATTATCTAAGATAAGCACGATTTGCTTCCAATTAAGTTAAACTATAGCATTTGGAATATAAAATATCTATAGTCAGACTTGTAAATTCTAAATTTTGTGGATTAAAATTATGAGAATTGAAACACTGAGTATCTAATAGGCTATTGTTTAACTAAAAGTTCAATTGGACATTTTGCATTTTTACTTTATTAATATTATTACTGAATTAGTCCCACTATATGTAGTTCAGCCCCTGAAAACACCAAGACTGGTATTAAATAGGGATGTTCAAGGTTCCGTTTGATTTTTGATAAATAAAAAAAACTCGATTAGAAAAAATTGCAATTTACAAAAAACAAGTACTTAGCAAAATAGATAACCTTTCTGTAGGCCTTGAAATTTCAAATCTAGAAAAGTGTACTTATCTAAAGATCTTGATGGACTAGGTTTTTTTTTACAATTTATGTAAATTTTTTGTTTCTAATTGCTGGCCATTTTTTGTGATTTGTAAACAGCTTAATTATCAACCGGAAGTTTATGTTATTTTAGCAACATTTGCTTTTTCAAAGCTTATTAATATTTTTATTGTGAAATTTTGGCATGACTATTTAGAGAAGATACTATGAAACGAAATCTGTAGTTTTGCATAGTTGAACAAAAACTTGCTTTCATATTTCTGTATTACATGCCTACAGAATGCTGAGGACAATGAGTATCCCGAAGAGGTAAAGCCATCACTGGAGTTTGTGATAACATCGCAAGATATTACAGCCACCGGAGCACCTGCGACCTTGCTAATATTTAACAATGAAAAAGGATTTTCTCCCAAAAACATAGAATCGATTTGTGCTCTGGGTTGCTCAACCAAGAAAGGGAATCGCAAACTTGGTTACATTGGTGAAAAAGGTAAGTTACGGTGAAAATATTGTTAGGGATTACAACTGGCTAGTGTTTTTTAGTTTGTTGAGAAGCTATTAGAAAATAAAATCTGCAAATCCCATACATCACCAGTTGATACTTTTAACTGTAAAACATTGATCCTGCTTGAAACAACGTTAAAATATTCTGCTCATGAAGTTTATTATGATTTGTGATTTATTATCTCAACGGCCCTTCAATTTTACACCATCTGCTGGAATAAATATCTTGTGAAACTAAAATAAATTCATAGTGAGAATTTAAGGAGTCAAGTTCTTTTATGACACAAGGTGTTACATTGCTTTTGATTTTAACCCCTTATTCAACCTCATTCTCATCGTTTTTTTACCCCTGGAATTTCAGGAATCGGTTTCAAGAGTGTATTCCTGATCACAGCTCGACCTTATGTGTTCAGCAATGGCTATCAGATACGATTTAGTGAAGAACCTTGTCCAGACTGTAAGGTCGGGTTCGTTGTCCCCGAATGGGTCAATGAGAATTCAATATTATCCTCCATTAAAAATATTTATGGGTCTAGCACTCCAATCCCGACCACCACATTTGTGTTGCCTCTTAAGCCTGATAAAGTTAATGCAGTGAAGCAACAACTATCAAACATCCACCCGGAGGTTCTCCTATTCCTTTCAAAGATTAAGAAGCTCTCGGTAAAGGAAACGAACGATAATCCGAAGCTTAATTCTGTTAGCGCGGTTTCTATTTTGCAAGAAACTGAATTTGTTATTCGAAAAAACATGGATGCTGAATCGTTCTTGCTTCATCTGTCGGCTGATGAAAACAGTGAATGTTATGAAAAGGAATGCAGCTATTACATGTGGAGGCAAAAATTTCCTGTCAAAAAAGAAAATAAAGTTGATAAAAGAAAAGAAGTGAGCGAGTGGGTCATCACTTTAGCGTTTCCCAATGGAAATCGTCTTAATAGAGGGAGAAAGTCACCCGGTGTATATGCTTATCTACCTACAGAGATGGTTACTAATTTTCCCTTCATAATTCAGGCTGATTTTCTTTTACCGTCATCTCGAGAAACTATTCTCTTGGATAACAAATGGAACAAAGGGATACTAGATTGTATACCTACGGCTTTTGTGAATGCGATTACATCTTTAGTGAAGAGTAACGAGACAGCTCCTTTATCTAGTTTGCCCCGTATGTTCGAGTTTTTACCTGTCAATAACCCTCCTTATTCTCAAATGGATTTAGTAAGAGATTCTATTAAATCAAAGTTGGCAAATGAACATATTGTCCCGTGTGAATCGTATATGGAGCAGAGGTTTTTCAGGAAACCGAGTGAAGTGGGTAGGCTAATGCCTGAGTTTTGGAACATATTGGACGAGGTAAAAGTGGAAAAGGTTAGTTTGAGAAATATCTCGTCCCATGG
This sequence comes from Primula vulgaris, assembly GCA_963920805.1. Taxonomy (NCBI): domain Eukaryota; kingdom Viridiplantae; phylum Streptophyta; class Magnoliopsida; order Ericales; family Primulaceae; genus Primula; species Primula vulgaris. The sequence continues at coordinate 49,483,857 of OY987212.1, forward strand.
TAGATGTGTGTTAGCTTCTTCATTTGATACACGAGATTACGATAAGGTCTTGGACTTCTTAGGAGTTATGCCTATGGATGATGAATGGTATGCGAATGTTATACGGGGTTCTAACATTTTGTTGGGAGTGTCCGAGAATTTGTACCTAGAAATTCTTATTTTTTTGGCTGGAAAATGGACTTCGAATTTCCAGAAAACAAGCATGAGAACAATGCCGCTCATTAAGTATGTTGACCTTAATGGTGTTGTTAATCTGTGCAGTGTTAATGAAATCTCAGATTATCGAATTAAAGTATTTAAAACTGCTGGATCGGAAACTAATATATCCTGGCTTATTGACTGGACTAAAGAATTTAGATGCCATTATTTCTTTTTACCAAAATCAATACAGGAAGAAATCTTGAGATCGTCAAAGTGGCACACTTTACAAGATTGGTTTTCTCATACGGTCGGAATTAGAAATGTTAATGTGAGAGACTATGCATCTCTTATTGCTGATTCCATTAAAAGTGATAAGAAGCTTGTAGTCACTTTTGCCCATTTCTTGTATCATTCTCGATCAGAGGATTATCTTACCACTAAGGAAGCTAATGAATTATTTGCCATTATTCCCATCGTTGATAATTACGATAATATGACGAAACAAAAGAATGGGATTCTTATCCCGGCCAGTGGAAGCAATTGGGTTAGCTTAGTGGGATCGAATTTTTGGAGCAAAGATGGTGTTGTCGTACTAGGGGAAGGTTATTTGTGTGCTGGAAAATATGCGGGTATTTCTTCTTCTAAAAATGAGCTTTTAAGCTTTCTTAAAAGCACGTTAGGAGCTTCTGATATACCTTTCATAACTCCTCCTAATGAAGCTATTCCTACATTATCTGCGCCGCTGACGAAAAATAACACTTACTTGCTGTTGGAATGGATAAAAAACTTGAGATTGAAACGAATTTCATTTCCTTCCAAGTTTTTGAAAAGTATTAAAGAAGATAGCTGGCTGAAGATTTCTATGAATGGATGTTCCGGTCATAAGCCTCCATCTTTGTCGTTTTTCCCGTCCTCGTCATGGGGTGATCTTCTTCAAGATGCTTCAGTTTTAGTCGATATTCCAATAGTGGATAAAATCTGGTATGGTAATAAGATAAATAACTATACAAACGAGCTTAAAGAGATTGGTGTCATGTTTGAATTCAAGGAGGCTTGTGAATTCTTTGGGAAGCATGTTATGTCGTTGGTTTCGTCCTCAACTCTGAGAAGAGATCACGTCTACTCAATACTGAAGTTTATCAAAATTTTGAGGGAAAAGCTTTTGTCTCCAGAGAATTTTATTCGAAGTATTAATGAAGGTAAATGGTTGAAGACATCGCTTGGGTACAGATCACCTACGGGATCTGTTCTATTTGATAATGAGTGGGGCTCTGCATCTGAGATATGCGAAATTCCCTTTATATCCCAAGAGTATTATGGTGATAACATTCTTTCTTACAAGGAAGAGCTACAGCTACTTGGGGTTTTAGTCGGTTTTAATGGTAATTACAAGTTCGTAACTGACCATTTGAAATTTGCGGGTCAGGTTAATCCTCAGTCTAAAGAGAGTTGTCTTTTTGTTCTGAAGTGCTTGCAGAACTTAAAATCACCTGAAAAATTGATTGCAGTTTTAAAAGACAAAAAGTTTCTGAAGACAAACATGGGATGTAAAGCCCCATCTGAATCATATCATCTTAATCCCGATTGGGGTTGTCTGTTACAGGTTTTCAACAATTTTCCTCTTGTCGATGAAAGTTTTTATGGAAACAATGTCATGGTGTACAAAAATGAGCTCGAGAAGTTGGGGGTGATTTTTGATTTTGAAAAGGCAATAAAAGCATTTGTGGGTGTTTTCAAGCAAAAAGCTGAAATATCTTTTGTAAGCAAAGGTAATGTTCTTTCGTTACTAGCATGTCTTAGAAAGCTCAATGGTACAACTTATACGTTACCTAATGATGTGATGAGGTGTATTCGTGAGGTCAAGTGGTTAAGAACTCGCCTTGGTGATTATCGGGTACCAAAAGAATGTATTTTATTTGGTTCTGATTGGGAATCTATAGCCCCCGTCTCTTTGCTTCCTTTTATTAACGACAGCGAAAATTATTACGGCAAGGATATTTATCAATATGAAAAAGAGTTGAAGAATACTGGTGTTGTTGTTGCGTTCGGAAATGGGTTCAAATTAGTTGCCTCTTGTCTGCACTTTCCTGCTGATCTTAGTATTATTACTCCTGCAAATACATACGCAGTGCTTGAGTGTATACGCTTCTTAAGAGCACAGAAGGATGAAACATTACCCGAGCCTTTCTTGAAAAAAATTCAAAAAAATTGGGTGAAAACAACTTTTGGTTATAAGTCTCCCAATGAGAGTCTGCTTTTTGATTCTGATTGGACTAATATCTTAGCTCGTGAGGATGGTCCATTCATTGATGAACAATTTTACGGACTTAAAATTGTGTCGTATTCAAAAGAGCTTAAAGCGATAGGGGTCAAAGTTGAAATTGAGAATGGGTGCTCATTGCTTGCTAGCCACCTAGATTTCCATTCTGAGTCTAAAAATATTGTTAGAATATATAATTACCTGCAGAAGTTCAATTGGAAACCGGAAACCGAAGAGAAAAGAAAGGTTTGGGTACCAAATGAAAATGGAGGTGGAAAGTGGGAAAAATCTGAAGAATGTGTTCTGTGGGATAAGGATGGTCTTTTTGCTGAGCAATTGTATGTGTTGGAAAAATATTATGACTCAAAAGTTCTAGGCTTTTTCGCTTGTGCTTTAAATGTTAAGTCATATCCTTGTATGGACGATTATTGCAAGCTTTGGAGTGGTTGGGAGAGATCTGAACAGATATTAACAACCAAACAGTGCCGTGCCTTTTGGCAATTCCTTGTCAGAAATTGGAGTAAAAATACTCAGAAAATCGTTTCTGAGAAACTATCGAAACTGCCGGTTAATTCTGAAGCGGATGAGGTCTTATTGGTTAATAAAAGTGATGTGTTTATTGCTGATGACCTTCTTTTAAAGGATATTTTTCAGAAAATATCACCCCAGCTATTTGTTTGGTTTCCTAAGGAAAGCTCTGCTTCTCCACCTCGCTCCCAGCTTCTTGAGATATACAGAAAAATCGGTGTTCGAAATATATCCGAGTCAGTGGAAAAAGAATTAACCATGATTACACATGGTAATTTATTGAAACCAGTAAACCGGAGTGAGTTTTTTATAGGGAAAAGTTTGATTATTCTCATTCTTGGGTTTTTAGCTCGGCCTTCATTGAATATTGATGCAGAAAAGCGACAGGAATTTGTGAAGTACCTTCTTGGTGTAAAAGTCTTTGAGACAGACAAACCATTTTCTGTTGTGTACAAATTAGCACTATCATCGGGTGAAATTTTGGCAGCAGAAGCAAAACTAGTGATTCGTTGGGAGAGGGAAGGTGAGAAGATAATTGCTAACAAGATGGATAAGCTACATGAGAACATAAGTATGATTGAATATGCTACGTATTTTTCCAAAGTGATATCCGAGGGGTTGCTGTGGGAGAATGAAAAATGGATCGAACCATTGGCCGAGCTTATAAGGATTGGTTTTTTCGTTGAATTCGACGAGGGAGCTATTGGGTTTTTGATGAAAACCAAAAATTTAGAGCTTTTTGAAGAGGACTATAAGTTCCTTTCTTCCGTTTTCCCTACTGTTAGGTCAGTTTTAAGCGGCTAATATTTTTTACTGCTTATGTTTTCTCCATTTGGTTTTCGTTTGTTAAACTTGTTCATGTTTTCCCTACTATTTAGTTCAGTTTTAAGCTGCTAATATTTTTTACTGCTTATGTTTTCTACATTTGGTTTTCGTTTGTTAAACTTGTTCATTTTATGCACAGTTAATTGGGTTGTTTATGAAGACCAAAATCTGGAGCTATTCAGGATCAGGAATTTCCTTCTTACGCTTTACTATGAAGGTCGGTTTAAAGTTGCTAATGGTTTTTAATGTTTTTTTCAAATTTCTTCTTGTTTCTTTTTTATGATTATGTTCATTTTTATTTTGCAGCTTGTTAATGAATGAAGACCTTCTGGTTTCGTGTTGAAGACCAAGATCTGGAGAGATTAAATTTCTTTTTACATTTTTCGTATTGTTTTATTCACTATGAAGCTGCTAGTGTTTTCCAATGCTTTTGCTTTTCGATTTGGCTTTCTTTCTAAGAACTTGGTTATTTTGACGATGAGCAAGAACGATCGAGTTTGCAGCACATTTATGTTATAATCAAGTCTTTTAGTTGTTTTGAAACAATCTTCTTTTTTGTGTTAATTAATCTAAAGTTTTTAGTGCTGGTTTGGTTGAGCAAGAGTTTGCCCTTTTCTCAAGTCTGTAGAGCTGGTAAATTTTACTTAGTTTTCTGAATAGCGATTCTTAGTTTCCCCGTGTGAACCTATGGTGCTTACTAATGCATTAGCAGAAATTGTTAATTAGTCTAAAAGTTTTGTACACAAGAAAACTAACCAGAAGAAAGGTAAATAAAAGTATGGAAAACTCAAGTTTAATTAATTTTATGTTATACTTTTCCAAAAATAGTAAGGAAATCTATATATTATAAATTTACTTTTCTTATTTTTTACTTCAAGAAAAGGGTACTTATATATACTCATGTGATTTGTGAACTATGTAATTGTTTGGCAGAGGTAATTAATTATAGTATTTGTTTTTACTTCTTTACTTTTTAAGTAAATGTCTTGTTTGGTTTGCCAACTACAGGCATTCTTATTTGTATTTTTGAGGCAGGATAAATAAACTTAAAAAGTAAAGATTTTGATACCTTTTTATTTAAAATTACACATTGTATAAATTCACGAACAAGTAATAAAACTAAAATATAACAATAATTAAAGGTTGGTATTATATATATATATATATATATATATATATTTTGTGGGTTGAAACGGATTGGGACGTATTGACCCGCGGTTTGTGAACCTCAACTCTAACCCAACCCGCAAAATATATAGCGGATTAGAACGGGGCGGATTGATTTTTTTTGGATATTTAACCCACCCCAACTCGCCCCAATCCATACGGATTGGGTTACGATACGGATTTACGGATTTTTTACCCACCCCTGCTCGAGATAAAATAAAGTACTGGGAACTTAAAACTGCCAATGGGCATTACTCTCTCGTCTATCAAAATTGTAATTGTATTCATTTTTTAGATGTTTTTTGTGCAAACATGCACAAAGGGTGTCTGTTAATCATTTGTGCCATGGTACAACAAATTGCACAATGTAACAAAGCCCATAGTGTAGCAATTAACACAATTGCATTTTTTTTTATCCTATTGGTGATTACTGAAAAACGAAACCCGTACTCCATTGTAAAGCAAAATCGTAATTTTGTTGAAATTCAAAATTACTGAACTAATCACCGATGGTTGTTTTGGTTTTGATTTTATATTTACTTATTTTTCTTCTAAACCAAACAAAACAAAAATAAATAATCTCAAGTATTTTGAGAAACTTTTACTTAGGCACACCAAACAAACCATAGGCTACCTAATTTCGATATTACATCAAATATATGAAACCAGAAAACTTAATTCATACTTGCACGTAGGGGTGGGCAAAAAATCCGCAAACCCACTCCGTAACCCAATCCGTGCGGATTGGGGCGGGTTGGGTGTCAAAAAAAGTTAAATCCGTCCCGCCCCAATCCGTAAAAAAATTCGTGGGTTGGGTTAGGGTTGGGATTTCCAAACCGCGGGTTAATCCACCTCAACCCGTTTCAATCCGCATATATATATACTAGTAATCGTGCCCCACGCGTTGCGTGTGTGACGCGCAATGCAATTAAAATATAAAAAATAAGTGTAGTTATGATACAAATACGTGGATAATACAAAAAAAAATAGTATAAAACTTAAAAGACTTAAAATAATTTTTGGTTGTTAAAGAGGGACACATAGCGTTATTATTTGTTATTTTTTATTTTTTTATTTTATTTTTTTATGTGAGCATGGTATTATTGTAATTAATAAAAAAGTATATGAGTATTATTGAAAAAAATTGGCTAAATTGGGCAGCCTCATTTGGCTTGGATTGGCTTATTATAATAGAATGATATATATATATATATATAAATTTTATCAAGATATTTTTTAATTACTATCTATTATCTAACAAAACGAGATACGAAAGGTAATAAAATTGATGTAAACTCTTAATGGAATTTCAATATATTATCACATACCAATTCAACTTTTCATTGTAAATTTTTGCAGTTCAAAGATGTCACTACCCTCCCCTCAAGCCTTAAACAATTGTTCGACACTGCCTAAATAATCCCGGTTGATGGTCATACTCAGTGGATTATTAAATTTGATTTCAATTGTTATGTAATTTTCTAATTTTGATTATGTTGATGAAGAACAATTTGTTTTGTTTTGTTTTGTTTTAGCTTTGCTATTTGTTCCGAACATTCTAAACGTATTTTGGTTGACTTTTAGTTTATATTTCTATTTGAAAGATTTATTTTTTAAAAAATATTTAGGTAAATTATGCGAAATAATGAAAAATTAATGACTAAAATAAAAATTTAAGAAACAACCCGCACCCAATCCGTCCCGCTTGATTTGGATTGGGTTGGGTTGAGGTTTTAATTATAATGGGTTGGGTTGGCTTGGTATTTGAATTTCACTAATCCGTCCCGCTATTTATTTTACAGGGCGGGTTAGGATTGAGACCAATCCGTCCCGTGCCCACCCCTAATTGCACATTGATATGAAATAATAATCCATCATCACGAATTCACGGCCAGTTGAAATATTAAAATTACAAAAACAAAAAGGACAGATTATGTCCAAGAATAGCACAAACTCTAATCGCTCCAGATATGTAATAAATATCAGTTAACAGAATCCAACAACCTCGCTGATTTTACAATAAAATGAGTCACCTGGAAATTCATTACAACAATGACATTAGTAAAGAATTGAGCAAACACAGTTGGTGATTCCCCCTTTCGTCTCAAAAGTGTGCGGGAGGATTATGAATGTTAAAGGTTAGTTTCACGTTGTTTCGGTGGGGCATAGTAATACGTTTTCGAAATGTGATCATCAAACTTGATTTGGATAAAGGTTAAAAATCCTGCTTTCCCTTTCTGCAACTAAAGCAGTACTAAACTAAGAGTTTGTAAATAACACACCTCGATACCCTCTTTGATAGTATATGTATGGGTTAAATAAATTAAGCCGATCGCTTTTATGATGGTATTCAAATACTCGGCACAGTGCAGAGAAGACCATGTCCAGCATCATGCTCCAAAGGGTACATGGTGGTTCTTTTCACGTACTTTTGATGCTCAATTACAGGTTTTCTAAGACCTGAAATTTGTTTTCGCATTGCTTCGATTTGCTTTTTGACAATAGAACACGCACCCAGCGGATCTCTAGATCCTGCTCCAACCCTCCTATAAAAAATATAAAAGTGGATGTAAAAGTAAGAATACGATCCTGTCAAATTCTACTTCCAAATTAAAAGCGAAAAAAAGGTTGAAGATTTGAGGGTTGAACCAAACAACACCACTGTCCTATCGGGTGCAATAAAAAATTCAGATTGATCATAAAACAATTTATCTCCATGTCATTTTCCAATATAAATACCTTAATCCATTTACACAAGTGATGTGGCTATGTGACATTGTTGAAGTACTAGTACAATACTATATTATACCTTAGCAGTTTCTCTGATGCAAGCCTGGCAGCAGTGATAGTACCACGGTCAGGTACCCACTTTACGATACGGTTTGGATCGGACCGCATTGGAGAGTGAATCTTAATAAGCTTCAAAATGAGTGAAAAGTATTTTGACAAGGGCATTAGTATAAAACTGTATAAGATATATCGGTAATGTATAACTAGATAAAAATATTATAAGGCTGTAGACTTACTCCTAAACACTCCATCATCTGATAGTATGCTCTACCATGTAGAGGAGTATGTCCTTTTCGTGATTCTGAGAAATATCTAGTCCTGAAACCAATATGTTAAAGACAAGGCACCAATGTGAGATAAACCCACTGCAGATCCTGTGTTATTTCATCTAATAATATATGTCAGATATCATTCCTACCATTCTTTATAACCTGGATCAACAGTAAAACCGTACACATCGACAGTATCACAAATGGAAAGAGCAAACTCAAGAGCCTTGAGCCCAGTTCCTTTTGCTGCTGAACCAAAAGATGCTCCTAACATGAGGTACACAGGATTGAGAATAGGGATTTCCTGCACAGGCCCAAAAAAAACCACTTAAGAAGTTGAAAAGCAGAGAGTAAAATTCCAAATGAGAAAAGAAAATCAAGAGCTGATTTATCCCTCCAAGTACTCGTCATGGTAACAGTTAATACTTAATACTTGCAACCCAGACAAAACACACTTCACATATTACCACATAACTTTTCCATTGCGAGTTAAACGGGAAGGGCAAAGTACCACAGGAAACTGGTGAAGTATAGAACAGAAAAGGAGGAATAAACTTTTGGGATACAGCATGGTATTGCAAGCAAAAACAAACTTCACTATTGATCTTAACTGAATTGGATAACGAAGTGGATGAAATTTCATACCCGGATCATTTTGTTCATAATATCATGTATCGTTGTCTTAACAAGCAACACCTCCTTTCCTGTATCTGTGAACTGCAAAACATTAGGAT